>OY796893.1:34170133-34770133 GCA_963680785.1 Diplosoma virens | reverse complement strand
TTTCCTTCTTTTTTAACATTTATACGCACGACCTGTCTTCCACAATCTCCAGAACGTTTGCATATGCAGACGATCTAGCATTGTTGTAATCTTTTGGGAACTGGAAAGACTTGGAGGGGATTTTAAATCAAGACATGGTTACACTTTCAGCCTTGAAAGTTGAAGCTCAGTCATGCAAAAAGATGTCAGCAGCTTTTCATATAAACAACAGAAAACCAAACGTGAGCCAAAAGTCTGCAACAAAAATAAACTTTTACCATTCTTTCCAGTTCCTTCCTACTTATCTTGGGATGAAACCGGACTGTTTGCTTTCATTCCGTCAACATCTTGTGGAATTGCGCCAAAAGCTCTCTTTGCGTGTATCACTGCTGAGGCGACTTGCGGGCACAGGATGAGTTGTTGGTGGCCAAAACATTGCATACAGCTGCCCTATATCTGACCACTCAAGAACTGATTACTACGCACCAGTCTAGTGTTGCAGCACAGAAACCCTCCATGCATAGACAGTGTCTCAAATGACGCCTTGCGCATTGTCACAGGATACCTGCATCCCACTCCAACGTAATTTCAGGCGTCCAGCTACCTGAGTCTTGCTGACAAGGAGCGAAACTCTGCTTGGCTTTGCATAGAACGTAGAAGTACGATCACATACTGCATCTTCTTTTAAATGAGTTTTTAGATGCCCTCCAAGAGAGACTAAAATCTAGACACCCGTTTGTGCCAGCTTTGCGGAAATAAGTGAACAACATTGCCAAACTGGGCATCCGCGCTGCTGAACAAACAAATCATACACGAAGTACTGTGAGAATACATCCAGTTCCGTGCTTCCATATTTACGACCAATACTTGAGCTGTTGAAATGGGCATTTCCCGAACAGCTTGAATTAAGCTCAATCGCTTGCTGCGAGCTGATGTTGGGGGGATCCATTTGTCCTTGCATAAATGGGGTCTCGCTTTTTCACCGGATTTTGAGTGTGGCGCCACTGAACACGCTGTAGATTACGTTCTAACAGCGTTCCCTTTATATGGAAGACCATAAGAAGCACTTAACAACATCGGTGCCAGCATCTCTCCGGGTAGTACAGTAGCCTGAAATAGTAAGCGGATACACCCTTGATCCAATCTTGACAGTAGCTCATTGTATATGACCCAGAGTGGATACCCTTTCAAACGATAACAACCTACAATGTGATCTCGCTCAATACAGAAAACTACACTCAGGTCAATCTCACCATGAAACAATGGTTTTCGACCTTGTTTTAGTGACGGAGCTTTTTCAAAAAATTATCAAGCTTGCGCACTGATCTTGTGGAAAGTTTTTTTTTATTTTGTTCAACTTCCAGTGCACCAAGGACCCCTGAAACCTTTCTCCTCGGTGATCCGCAAATTTCTGATTGGAAACCCCTCCTTTAAGAAGAAGAAAAAATTCAACGTTTTTTTTAATAGACATGTCACAAAAAAACGAAGCAACTTTATAAAGCTTCGAATGACAACGAAAATGGAGACCTAGCGAGACTTTGAGGTATTGAATGCTGGTTCAAAACAAACAAAAAACTTTAATTTTTTTTGATTTTTAGTTTTGAAGTTTCTTGTCGCAATTCGTTGCAATTCGAAGTCACTATGGTAGGTAAGTAGCTTGTCCATATTTATGCAGTGGTTGTGTTGTCTCTTTCCCAAGAGTACGAGATTAAAAATCACTCAGGTAGACTGAGTATTGAACTCAAGCCCTTCTGTTTGCCAATCAAAGAACCTGCACTGACGGCTGAAAAGAAGAAAATATTTTTTTTGGATTTTGAAAAATTACTCCGCAAAAGCCCTCAATCAAAGTAAAGATTTTGATGTGTAAGCCTATTTGTAATACATGTATATAGAAAATTTGGTGCCGGTTTAGTATGTGGCGTACCTGGCTTGAGAGATAGAATTTCGTAGGCCACATTTGAAAGGTGGGCCACATACTAAACCAGCACCGAAAATTTTTATAATACGTATCTCGATAAAAAATCTTTAAAGTGAATCTAACTTCAATGAACTTAGACTTTGGGTTGTTTAAGTTAAGTTAGTACCGTTAAATATGAAAAAGCTACTTTGAAATTACTCATTAATAATTAAAACTAAATCCTTTTTTAATTGATTTTTTCAAATAACACTGATAACGTAAAAAAATTAGGCCTATCACGGTTGTGATTTATATTTTAAGTTTGCGATTGATAAGCTTTTATATGATTTTCACTTGATAGATTGAGAACATAACCACAGATATTTGCAATAATTACGGTATTAACCTGACAGTGTTATCTTGATTAAAGCAAAATTGGGTAAATATTTATCCATATTTAAAAGTAAAGTGAATTTTATTGGAGAAAATTTTTTTTTAATGTTTATTTGTTTGTTTGGTTTCCATTAACGTTGCAGCCTAATACAGCTTAGTTTACTTTGGTCAGTGAAGCAAATTAAAATTTTTCTTCATACTAAGCAAAAAATTATAACCCAAGTCAAAGAAAAAAGCTAATAGAAATTTATTCATCGAAGAAAAGTTTTGGTTGTGAGAGGATTATTTTTCAAAATTAAAAAAGAATGTACCGATGATTTAATCAAACGTTTAAGGTTAAATCATGGAGATAAAAATAGAATGGTTGTACTGTTAATGACAACATATTTGTTTCAAGTTAATTTTGCAAAATATCTTTAGACTTTTCGTTTAATCTAATTTTTATTGCCAACAAACAAACTTCCTTTTCTGTAGATACTTTCGCATTTTTATTTGTTTCTTTTCTCGTGAATATTTTTTTCTATCGTTTTGTATTCTAACAAAAATTTCTTGCGCGTGTTTGTGCAACAATTAAATTAACGGGGATTTCCCGCAAGTTATTTCTACATTGTTTTTGTTATACAGTACTTATAGACTGCCGACGACTTTGCATTTGCAACCGAAAAAATTGACCACAAGAAAATCCTTAAAAAAAATATTTTGTCACCATGTTTTCAAAGTCGAATTACGATTTTTAAGACATATTTAGAGTTTGAAAACTAATGTGAAAAAAAATTTCAGAATTAAAAGTAAAGCCAATTTATTTGAAAACATAGTTTATTTAGAACGTTTTGGAATTATAACTCGTTCCATCATTAACTGCGTTAAACTGCTCATGGTGATCAACTGATGATGGAATGAGTTATAATTCCGAAACGTACTGTATAAACTATGTTTTCAAATATATATATTACCTTAACTTTTTATTCTGAAATTAGTTAAGCGTTCCAAATTTTATGCTCTAAAAAAAGTTTTTACGTAATGTTAAGTTTAAGGTTTGAAATAATTAAAACGACCGAAAATTGCTTTAAAATTAAATTAGTTTGCCATTGATTTTTTATATTAAGCCTATTAAATGATATTAGGTTCTAGTTATTGAACAAAACAATTACTTGATCATAGAAATAATAAAAATATTTACAGTGCATTTTTATTCATGCGGGATCTCGGCTCGAGAGGGAGACAAAAATAGTTTCAGGGAAGAAGCTGCATCGGTCCGTAATCTCCTATCCAAAAATCATAATGAAAGCGGCATATGGTTTGTACGAGATGAGTTTGTCAAAGTAATCGCTTTAGGCTGTTTCTTGGAAAAATTAGAAAAGACACCTAATTGTTTTTAATACTTAAAAACGCACAAAAAATGAATAGTTTATAAATGTTATTTTTTAAAAGTTATTTTATATTTATATGTATTTTACTAATCTAAAAACGATATTATAAAATATTTGTTGTATTCAGTAGCGTATTTAAGGGGGGGGGGGGGTATTGTGCCATGCCACCCCTTCCTTAGAGATCCTTAATACGAGAAATCAGAGACAGATTCAAAGTAAAAACTTTTTTTACAAATCACTAGGTTTTTGAGATGAAAAATCGACAAAACCGAGACAGATTCAAAACGAAGACCTTTTTTTACCACTTAAAAAAATCTTTTCACTAAGCATATTTGATTGTGGTTGTATGGCCCCCCTCTTTCAAAAATCCTCGATAGGCCACTGGTTGTATCATTTTTGTGTAGGAGTCTTATATTCGTCATTTTAACAAGAAACAATTTTCATGCATCGTTTGTAAATTATTGCGAAACCAGTTTAATTCATTGCTTTCTTTCTTGTTGTTGATACTTTAAAGAAAGCTCATCATAATAAATTTCTTGTTGAAATCAGGTAACTTAGTTGAATCAAATAAAAACTAGCTTAAGGCTGTTTATTGATAGTGAACTGATAAAATATTATTAATCTTTTTAATCAAAACACAGTTTAAATGTCAAACCCAAACGAAAAACACATTTGTAAAAAATATAGTTATTTTTAATATCGATTTACATAGACAAGAATGTTAAGCCGAAAAGCTATTTTTTATCACAATAACGACTAATTGTTGTCGTCACTAAACGAATCATCTTTTATTTATACTTGATAGAAGGAAGACGATATTTTGAGACTGTGAGTAGTAGTAATTCTAAACTCTTTTTTTATGGATTTCTAGTGGAATTTCGAAATCCTGTTAATTCCAAAAAGATTTGTGGATGATATTGTTTATAAACATATTACAACAAAAAAGGTCTTCAACACAATTAAGATTTGGAAAAAGAGTTTTATTATGAAAAAGAGATGCAGGTCGGGGTAATTGCTTATCCTATGTATTAGCTCCTCCGTCGCTTTCCTGCGAGTCAGGAGGATAAAAATAGACATAAAATAAATAAATGAATAAATAATAAAATAATTGGTGATCTTAATCAAGTAAGGGTAGAAAAAAACCATATTTAGTAATATTTATGAGTCTTTCTTCTCTAGAAATTAAAGGGTTGAAGGTTTTTCTCAAAAAATTCTTTTCCTGCCTGCTAATTGCAATGAAGATCTTTTTTGTTATTTCATCAGTCGCTCTGACGTACTTCCTGTAAAATTAAAACTTCGAAATAAAACAAGTTTGAAAACTACAAGATAGGGCAAAGTAACAAAGTCGTGTGCCTTTGATCACAGTTCAGACACCCAGACTATTTGTTGATTCCGGTAAAAGTTCCCGAGCTCCCAGCTCATAACGATCGGAGTAAAAAAAAATTTACGTTGAAAGTGTTTCCTTTTTTTGTTCAACTATTGCTTCATCAAACAATGCAGCACAAAAATTAATTATAAAGCTCTCAAACTACTGTTTTCAATAAACAGTTCTTTGTAAAGATTACGTTTTTGCTGCGTTTTACCTGCGTAAGAACACAAATTATAACTACTTTTAGCATTAACTCATAACAAACTTTGAATTACTTGTCTGACACATACAACCCTGTAATTTAAAAACCAACGAGAAAGGAAAATTTTGCAATCTGCTTGTTGCCGCAAACACAACCACTGTATGTTTAATATTCCTCATAAAACTTTGCAGTTTGTTGATGGTATAAGTTAAAGTTGTTGTTGCGTCAGCCAAAAAACACCATAAAAATTTTTATAAAATAGCTAAAATCAAAGTTTTCTTAAAATTAAATGTGAAAAAATATTCTGCTAAACCCGTTTTCATTTAAAGTTCAGCCGACATATTTCTTATAAATTTGTTTAAAAATTATGATCCTACGATCGCGAAATACTAAGAAATAATTTATTTTCTCGAGATAGAGAATTCTTTCCATTGCGTTATGCTGCAGTCATATTCGTCACTGCATTGGATTTTATTTATTTCCCAAACGATTCGTTTTTAATTTTTTATTTATCGCATCTTCAAAATAATTCAAATATTTTGGTGATATAGAAAAAATGATAAATTATAGTTTGGTTGGTTTGCGTTGCTGCCAAACAGGAAGCTGTAGTTCGATTCCTATCATAGCCAAGTCTGTCGCGGTGTTCTCGCCGCGAAAGTTCCGCGTGGGGGTTGCCAGACGCGATGTTACGAAAATAGACATCGCTCTGTCTGATAATGACACACTGCGGCCTGGGAAATAACATGATAAAGGCTTGGTTTGGAGCTGGATCAAGTGAGGGCTTACTTAAAAACGCTGTGATTGATTGAAACTTTCAACAAGTACTTTGTTTCAATTATAACATTATGGAAAACTGCCTTGAATTGTATTCTAAAAAGATAGAATTACGAAATGAAGCATAATTCCAGTGTAAATATAGAGTACTTTTAAAGTTTTTTTTATCTCTTTAATTTATTTAATTTTCTCTGGTTATATTTTTTTGATGTTTTTTTTAAGATTAAGTTGAAAGGATATTTGGAAATAATTGGGAATTTGTGTAAGGCCGGTGTTAAAATCATAAAAAAAATAAAATAGAACTCGCAAGTTAATTTGATAAAGTTTGTCTGAGATTTGAAAAGTTAATTAACTGTAAAGAAGTCTTTAGGAATTCTCTTAATTGATTCTATTGTTTACGGTCTCTGTTATATTGCAGTGCTATCTGTCTAAAATAATCGTTCTTTTCGGCAGACCTAGTGCAGTGATTCTAATGAAATTTGATTGGTTCACTTAGAAGTGGCGAGCACACTATAAATTAAGATCTTTGTAAATTCATAATTATTCATTCATTTAGTGATTTGATGGTTCAGTGATTTGTTGGTTCAATCATTCGGTGTTGTAGCGATCTAATGATTGTTCGGTGCTGTCTTTTAAAAAGTGAATTTGTAGATCGCAAGCGAAACTTGGGTAAATTTCATTTTGCGATTGCACCTTTTGGCTGTATCGCCCGGTTGCATAGTCTTGCTGCATCGTCGGGTTAAGTAATTGTGGTCGTTGGCTTGCGGAAGCCTGTGATAATTTGATGTCGCGAAACTTTAACGATAAAACGTGTGTGAAAAGCCAGCGGTGTGATTGGGTAAAGCTCGAATAATTTCCCTATAGTTTAGCGTTTGAAGAGAAGAGAGAGATTCGCTGTGCGGTCTGATTTAACCTTTTTAAAATTAACGGCCGGGTTATTCACAAAGCTAAAAAATTTAAACCTTTAAGTACGAGAAAACTCGGTCCACCATAAATAAGAAAGTTACTAACCGATAAAAGGTTTAGCATTTTGAAAACTCTGTTCATTTTTTTGTGTTCTTCCACGATTTGGATTTTATTGTGTTTAACTAGAAGTGAAAACTTTTTTTTTCTGGTAGCTTTATCTCTATTGCTCAAAGTTTTTGCGCGGTTAAAAATAAGCCCTAAAGTGACTAAAGCTCTAGCCCTGTATTATTCATAATCTATTACTGCTTGTTATTAAAAATTAACCATGAAATTCCATTTCAACAGTAGCTAAAAACATGAAAAAATTAATGACTCGTTGAGGCGGTGTTAAATATAACTTTAAAACCATTTTAGAAACTTCAAAACTTTTCTACTAATCTAAACAAAATTATAATGAAAAATCCAAGCAACACAGTTTAATTGAGAATTAATCAAAAAGATAACTTGAAAAATTTCTATTAATGACAAGATATTCTTTCTGGATTTTGAGTTTTTTGATTTTATTAGTAAAAAAAATCATTTGTCCGAACAAATTACTTGTGATGCCGATTATAGCTTGACTATCCTAATAAGAGTAAAATTCTTAAATTGGCTGTCACAATAAATAAAATCTGTAATGATTTAAAATCCCAGCAAAGCCATACCACTGTTGTTGGTGATCACAAAGGTTCTGAGATAATAATAATTGGAGCAATCACACTTGCTTCTGGTATATAAAAATCAATACAGTATATCACTTTTTTCTGCCAATACAAAAATGCAGTCAATGTACGGCATTTGGCACACCTGATCAAAACAAACAAAAAACAGACAATTTAACTCCTTAATAGCCTAAACGCTACATCACTTAATTATTCTCAGCTTTATACATGTTTTACGTTATTTATGACCATAATGATAGGACATGTCTTATGGTGCTACGACAGTTGATCAAATGACACTTGATGGAACGACACTTGATCGAAACAACATTTGATCGAAATGATAGTTGATAAAAAAAGATTTACTTTTATATGTTTCTACAATTATACAATCTCTTTGTTACTGTAAATTAGATTCATAAAAAGCAGAGGCCATCTGTAACAAGACAGTTTGTTTTTATTTCTTATAACTTTTTGTAAATGTCAAAGTCAGGATTTTTCAACAAGGTCTCTGGGTAAAGCATTTTTAGGGGCAACAAATAGATTTTTTGTCATGGTTATGTTTCGTTAGATGCCTTATTGCTGACATTTTTCTGCATTCTTTTTAGATTGTAGCCAGTTATTTATGGGGGCACTGTGCCATGGCTCCACCCAGGAACGGCCTTAGGCCACCGCAACCTATGCGGCCACAGTGAGCCTCACACATTCATAGGCCCCGCGCTAATTCTTGGTGTGAATTATTAAATATAAGCTTTATAAATTATAATCATGCCTAGATCAGCGTTCTGTTCAGCGTTTTTATATTTTTATTTCGTTCATTCTTTTATTTTGTTTATGTTTTACACTTTTATAGTGTGGGCTGAATAGAAAATTACTGAAAAGGTCAAGAGACGTTGGTAGAAAAATATATATCTGGCATGGAAAAGAAAAAGAAGGAAGCAAATGAGGCTTCAGTTAATAAACAGAAGGGCGCCCTACATAAGTTTTTAAAATGATCAAAACCTGAAAGTGAAAACATAGCCACTCTAGTGAGACAGCCGAAACAGATTCTGTGAAGAATGCAGAAACTGCAGTGGTGAATGTCGTAAGAGAAGAAAACAATGATGCAATTGTAAATTTTCATGCGCCACGACGAAGAGCAACCAGAAAAGAAAAAAAATTAAAAAGTAAACCGTGGCTTACCCAAGGATTGCTAAAATCGATTAAACTTAAAAATAAAATGTATAAACAATTTCTTATGCACCCTAGCAATTATCAATTTGACAAATATAAAAAATATCGCAATGTTCTACACAGAGCAATTGAAGGTGCAAAACGAAACTACTATAATAAAGTTGTTACTGAAGAAAAGCATAACTCTGAAAAATTATATCAAATAATCAATAAAATATGCAAATTGAAAAATTCAAAACGTATTTTTCCAACAAATTTTTTAAATGATAAAGGTAATGTAACAACGAAACCTGAAGAAATTGCCTGCGTTTTAAACGAGCACTTTGCAAGCGTTGGGTACAAAATGGCACAAGATATTCCTGCACCTCCTTCACATATAAAAATGACCAAACCCAATAGTTGTAATTTCAACTCAATATTCTTATCTCCATCCACAAACGCCGAAGTATGTTCAATAATTGATCGACTAAAAAATAAGAAAGCTCAAAGGTACACTGATGTTGAAACAAAATTTATTAAATATGGCAAGTTGATTATTTCTCCGATAATATGTAATTTATTTAATTTGTGTATAGAAACAGGTGTATTTCCAAACTGCTTAAAAATAGCTGAGGTTATCCCCATTTATAAAAAAGGTGATCAAAATCATTTCGTTACTATCGCAATTTGACAAAATTTTTAAAAAAATGTTATTTTTCAGAATGTTTTCGTATCTTGATAAAAATCAACTTCTCAACAAAAATCAATTTGGCTTTCGACCGAACTCCTCAACACAATTTGCTATAAGCACAATACATGATAAACTAATCAAAAACATCGATAATGGTCTATATCAGGGGTGGCCAAACTATGGCCCGCCAATACACTCAATCCGGCCCGCCGCTGACATTTGACAATTTTTTTAAACAGGCTCTTTTTTCACTACGATCACTGAAGCAAAGCGTGTTCTGTCCAGTAAGTGTATTGTGACCAGCTACTGCTTGCAGAGGCGCTACATTTCTACAGCATATAGTATAATCTAAGTGAAGACCTTTTTTTTTTTTTTTAGAGATCACAACGATTCTGGGAGAAATATAGCGAAATTTGAAATTTGAAATCAAATCGCAGTGAAGACCTTTTTTTTTTTAGAGATCACAACGATTCTAAGAAAAATATAGCGAGATTTGAAATCAAATCGAAGTGAAGACCTTTTTTTTTTTTTTAGAGATCGCAACGATTCTAGAAGAAATATAGCGAAATTTGAAATCAAATCGAAGTAAAGACCTTTTTTTTAGAGATCGTTCTTGGCCCTCGGTCACTTTTACATTACCAATTCAGCCCTCCTGGAAAAACGTTTGGACACCCCTGGTCTATATACTTGCTGCATATTTTTAGACCTATCAAAAGCGTTTGATACGGTTAATCATACGATTCTGTTTTGGAAGTTGTATCACTATTTTGGTATTCGAGGCACAGCTCTTTATCTTATAGAAAGTTATCTGAGCAATCGTTATCAATACAGAAACGTCCAAGGTCATTACTCAAATAAATTAAAAATAACAACAGGGGTTCCTCAAGGATCTTGTCTTGGACCTCTATTGTTTTTGCTTTATATCAATGACTTACCTCTTGCCTCCGAATTCGATACCACACTTTATGCAGATGATACTGCTCTAATGCTATCGGATAGGGACTTAAACTCGTTAAAATATAAAGCTAATAATGAATTAAAAAAAGTTGATTTTTGGCTTCGAATGAATAAATTGTCTCTAAATTATTCTAAAACTAACTACATCATCTACAATAACCAACCACACAAAACCTGTAAAGATGAGTTTACTATAGTTATGAACAAAACCCGCTTGCAAAGAAAAAATTCCATTAAGTATTTAGGTGTAATTTTTGATGAAAAGTTGTGTTGGGCAAACCACATTGACAATTAATCTAGTCAACTTGCCAGATGCTCTGGTCTGTTCTGTAGATTGCGCAATTATGTTCCGAGAAAAACTCTTTGCCTGCTCTATTATAACTTAGTTTATTCACGAATTCAATATGGCATATTAACTTGGGGTACTGCTACAAAACTGTTAGCAAAAAAAATAGAAGTTCGTCTAAATCGCATTATTAGAATTGCAACATTCAGCTCTATCTACACACCAATCAATTCAATGTACAAGCAATTAAATATTTTGAAAATCTCAGATATATATCATTTTGAATTAGGAAAATTTATGTATCAGCTATACTCTGACAAATTACCTGCTGTTTTTGCTCAGCTATTCAAAAAAATAAAGGAAATACACTGTCACAACACTAGAAAAACAGAAAAATCAAATTATTTTCTTCCACGTGTATATAAAACAATTGGACAGCAGCTCCTCACCTTCCGTGGAGTCAAACTTTGGCATTGGATTGACGACACAATAAAAGACAGGCATTGGGTTTCTTTCAAAAAAACGTACAAACAACACCTAATAGATCAGTATTAAATTTTACTCTTTTCATTGTCGCCTTTTTCTGAGTTGTTCTTTTTCAATAATTTGTTTCTTTTTTACTGCATTGGTTTTACATAAAAAGATTTGTATCAGTATATGTATTAATATTCTTAATGTAAATTTTGTTTTTTGACTGTATTGGATGTGGGGGCACTTGACTTGATAACGTATGTTCTTCAGTGCCCCCTGCCTTCACACATATTTCGATTTTCTTTTAATATTACTGTGTGTCTGTATTATAAAATTTGTGTTTGTGTGTTTGGCAAAAATAAATATATTCGTTATATATTCGTTAACAGTTGATCAAGATGTAATTATGGGTAATGAACAAAATGTTGTCGATCGATTGAGAAATTAACGAGGTATACGATTCTGCCATGTGGCCAGAGAAAATGGTAAGATCTTGTAATGACTATTTGTTACAAAAAGGTCCACCTGAAATTACTTTGAACAATTTTCTAAAAAATAAGGATGGTAGGCATTTCTCCAAAGTGCATTGCAAACAAACGCCGAGCAATGGTAAAAGTATTTTAAGTCCTTGGCTGATATATTCTGTGTTAACAGACAAAATCTATTGTTTCTACTGTCGCCTACTGGTAAAACAAAAAAGTTCCTTTGTAAATAAAGGATTTGAGCAGTGACAAAGCTGTACCACAAGGCTAGCAGATCATGAAATCGCATGAGCATTTAGATGCCGTGACCAGTTGCTGTGAACCTGGAGCAAGACCAAGTGAAAAAACAGACATTGACAAGATTTACCAGGAAATACTTTATTGTGAGACGTTGGAATCAAGTTTTTCAAAGACTAGTTGCGATTGTATAATTTCTAGCCGAGCGCGATTTAGCTTTCAGAGTGTCCGTTAAGAGAATTGGAGAGCCAATTAATGGGAATGTGCTGGGTCTAATAAAATTACTTGCAAAGTCTGACCCAGTAATCGGGAAATATCTTCGACGTGTTACCAATGCAGAAATTCATGATCATCACCTGGGGAAGAGGAGTTAAAACAAGCTCATTACAGTAGTAGCTGATGCTGTTGTGTATGCTATTCTTCGAAATATCAAGAGAGCAATGAATTTTTCAATAATATTGGATTGTACTCCAGACATAAGTCACAAAAAGCAGATTTTATTAACTATCCAAGATGTATCAGATGGGATTAATGTAAAAGAGCCTGTGGCTGTAAATGAACGTTTCATTGAGCTTCTTCCTGTAGAAAGTACTACTGGAAAGGACTTATGCGATGTACTGGCAAATGAGCTGGAAAAGCTTGAATTAAATGTTCAAGATGTTGGTAAACAAGGTAATGATAATGGTGTCAACATGACAGGAGTCCATTCTGGAATTCAAAAACGGTTTTTAAATATTACCAGCAGAGTATTTTTTACTCCATGTGCGTGTCATAATTACAATCTGGTTGTAGCAGACATGATTAAAACATGCCCAGATGCGTTAACCTGTCTTGAAATTGTACAACGAGTGTACACCATCTTCTTAGCATCAACAAAAAGAGCGTCGTTATTCAGAAAGCATGTTTCCAATCAATCTGTAAAACCTTTGTGCGAAACAAGGTTGGAAGGTAGAATAAGTAATGTCAAAGCACTTCGTTACCAATAGCCTGAAATTTGTGACGCACTTAATGAATTAGTTAAAGAGGCTGCAGATGCGATAAATAAAACAAAGCAGGAACACTACATGAAACATTGAAGTAGTACAAATTTTTATTGTCGCTTGAGTTATGGTATAACGTGCTCTTCCAAGTCAATTTCGTGAGTAAAGAACTGCAAAATGAAACAGTAGATTTGAGCACTGCAATGGATTCATTTAACAACTTAATGACTTGGCTAAGGAAGCTAAGAGTTGATGGGTTTGTTCAGATTCTTGTTACCGCAAAGGAATTGACTGAAGACATGGAAGTTGTTGCAATCTTTCCGGCCAAACGTCAATGGAAAAGGAAAGGTAGTATGATGAATCTGCGTAAGACATCAAACCTGGAAAAGCTGGTGATGACTATATGATAAATTGCTTCAGCAGAATTGTGGACACTACAATTCAGTCCTTGCAGCCAAGATTTGAACAGTTGAAATCAAGCCACAATCTATTTCGGTTTCTTGTCAGCTTCAAACGTTTTCAGCGTAATGGCATACAAAAATCGGCAAAGGCCTCGAGCAAGCATTGACGTCATCAACAGACCAGCTATATGGGCTAGCGTTAAGCAGATGAAGTGGAATCTTTAAAACATATTATACCAGATACTGCCAAAACCCCGGTAGAAATTTCGACTTATCTGTCCACTAATGAAAGACACACTTCTTTCCCAAACTACTTCGTTGCACTCAGAATATTTTTAACAATACCTGTGTGGCATCTGGTGAAAGCTTCTCGGGTCTCAAGCTAATTAAGAATTAATTGAGGTCAACAGTACACGAAGATAGATTGAAAAAATTGAAAATTTTTGAGCCATTGAGCGTGATCAATGTAAAAATAAAATTTTGATAATATACTATATGGCATTACTACACGCAAGGCTCGTAAAGAAAAGTTATTTTATTCGTGATTTTGTACTTTACAAAAAGGTAATAAAATTTAAGACGAATTAATTTTTTATTACAAAATCTTAATTTTCAGTTATTATCCTTGACCCTACCCAGACTGGGCCCCGCAATAGTTACGGCCCGCCCTGGCCCCACCCTTGCCGACCCCTTGCAGAAATCAGAGACAAATTCAAAGGAAAGATTTTTTTTTACAGATTATTATGTTTTCCGGACAAAAAATTGACGAAATTTGCACAAATTTAAAGTTGTAAATTTTCTCTTTCATTATTCGATCGAGTGCCGTTTCGATCAACTGTCGTTTCGATCAAGTGTCGTTCGATCAAGTGTCGTTCGATCAAGTGTCGTTCGACCAAATGTCATTCGATCAACTGTCGAGTCACGATGTCTTATATGCTATTTTCTCAGATTATTAAAACCACACAGAATCCTAAATATATTTATTACATAACTGATACACTAAAGTTTTAAATGTTATTCTTATTTAAATATTATATTAAGTCTTTATTGCTTTCAAGTATTTGGTATTTTTTATTAATTCTAGCGACCTCATAATGTATTGTCGTCAAGGAATATTTTGCTAGCCAAAGGTCCATCGTTACAACTCGTTTAAAAAGCGAACTGAATAACGAAAAAAAATTCCGAAAACAGTTGGAAAACGAAAGAAAATTTCGACAGCAATTTGGAAACAAAAAGCACCATTCAGGAAAAGGTGATTTATTGGTGCTATTACAAACTTCTGAGAGATCAACAATGCAACAGGGAGATAAGAGTTCGTCGTCGTCGTTTGGAAGGGTATCCACTCTAGTGATGTCGCCAATACAAAATTTTGCGTCCGCAGCACGCAAGTATTTTTTATTCGTGACACTGCAGCGCGCTGCACCGCAAAATTGTTAATAAAAATTTACCCTGCATAACGCTGAACCGCAACGTCATATATTTAAACAAAAAATTTTTAGACTTCTTTTCCTCCTTTTAAAAAGGTGTTTGATTAAGCAATAATACTGTGTTAGTCATCAAATTAAGCCCTTTATATTTCTGATTCAGCAATTCCAAACTTGCCTTCGTAATTTTATTATATTTGTAGAAAGACACTTTAAGCACTTCACTCTGCCTGACATCTCAGGAAGCAGCCTTAAATGTCAGTAATATCTCCAAAACTAAAAAAACAAACAAAAATTTCAACTCAACAGCATTATCTTCACATCCTTGAAAGCAGGTTAAGATAACTGCAAGATAGTTGCTTTTAGTATAATACCTTCCAATGTTTTCCTTCAAGTTAAAAAGATAAATAGAGATAGAAATACTGTCTTTTTTTTGACAAACACAAATCTTACTCACTATCAAGTTTTTTTTAAATGTTTTTTGCTTGGAATTTGAAAAACTAACCACTGGAGCATACTGGCATAAATTACTTAGTTTTTTTAACCATACAATCTTAGCAAAACTCTTGATATGTAGCCTATATGTGGGCAAAGCGATAATTGTCATTCTAAGCTAATTTGTATAGCTACTCGTACACCAAATTCTTACAATTAACGTTTACCAAACAACTTTCAATAAGTACATTCAATTTAAGGCTTAGTCAACTACCATTAAACAATACTATTTTAAAAGAAATCGCCAAAAATTAGGTACAAGTAAATTGAACGAATAATGAGTTTAGTTTAAGATCAATTTTTATTCAATTTATTTGATTTTAAATAGTGCTGCCAAACTAGCCATTGCAGCTAAGGAGACTTTTCAAAATTAAATCTGCTAA
The DNA here is from genome assembly GCA_963680785.1 of Diplosoma virens. Classification (NCBI taxonomy): domain Eukaryota; kingdom Metazoa; phylum Chordata; class Ascidiacea; order Aplousobranchia; family Didemnidae; genus Diplosoma; species Diplosoma virens. The sequence goes on along the minus strand of OY796893.1, from coordinate 34,754,583 downwards.
AGATTTGCTTTAAGTATGTTGCATAATAGCTTAATATGCAACTGCAATGTGAAGAGAAATTGACAAATATAACTGAATGATGTACAGTAATTTTAATCCATTTATACAAAAAAACTTTTGAAAAAACCTCTCTTTCTTTGCTTTCTTACACAGAAATAGGTCTTAGACTGTCACTACAAAATTAGCAACTGAATTACTAACTCCTTTTTTTGCAGTTTGTAAACATCTATTCAATAATGCTTTGGTTTTTAATTTTTTAAGGTGTTTTGCCAAATGCAATATATCAGTACAATTGTTTATTTATTTTAAACTATTTTAAACATTTATCAAATGCTATAAAAAGGATTTCTTTATCTCCAAAAATATATTTTGTATGACCCCAAGTTTAAATCTGGCTTTTTTTAATCAATTGAACTAAGTTTACCAGCTTTTAAATTTATTTTGTAACATAGCAATAAACTTTGTCATAACTATGCTGAGAATAATATTATAGTACAGTAATTTTAATGCATTTAATGTACTATTGAAATCATAATTTACGTAGTAGCGTAGATATAGCATTTAAAAGTTTAAAGATATTGAGATACCACCAAATAGACTTTGAAAAAGTCATTTAAAAAGATACTTCAGAATATTTTTCAGCTAAATACAAAAAAAAAATTAAGCAATATCTATAAGTTTCTACAATTAATTATTGAAATTTTATTAACTATTAATGGTTGGCAATTTCAATTGTACATTTAGAGGGTTTTCTAAGACTTATTTTATATCTGATTTCATAATCTGCTGATTTATTTTGCTTAAATTAGTATTTTGTACATCAAAACAATGGCGTTCAAAGTTTTGGGCCATGTTTCACTAAGTAAGAGAGTAGGCTAATTTGTGAAGAAAGTTTATTAGGTTAAGCAGCAATAATTGGTTCTTGTTCGCTATTCGCCGAGTTTAGATCGTTACCTTTTAAATTTTAAAAACTCCCCAAAATCTGCGAAGTTAGTAACGGCGAGCAGTGAATGAAAGACTAACAAATGATGATAAAATGATAAAACTTTGTTTTGGTATCAAATAATCCGCTTAAAATACAAAATAATGCAATACCAAGTTGATTTTTAAAAATGCGGAAACTTCACATAATTCAAGTTAATCTTTAAAAATCACATTACTTACCGGTATTTTCTCTTAATAATAATTCTCACAAGCCTTTTCTCTACTGTGCAATCAGATTTTATTGTTTATTTTTAGGAACAATTAACGTTTTTATTTATTGATTTGAGTTTCTCTTATATTTCATTTTTCTTTTTGACTGCTTTGCACGCCATTTACGTTAGTCAATTTAGAAAGAGGCTACTTAAGTTTAAACTTACTTTAAGTCCGATTTTTAGGATTTTGTCTCGTCGTCCCTCCCAATTAACGTTATGTCCCGATAATTCCAAATTTAAGTGAAGACCTTTTTTTAGAGAACACTGGTTTTTAAGGACAAAAATCAAGAAATCTAAGACGGATTCGAAGTGAAGACCCCCCTTTTTTTTAGAAAACACTGCTTTTGGGGGACAAATTTTTTCTTTTAGCAAACGTCTTGGTTTACCCCTTTGGAAATGCGTTATGCCCACTTAGTTAATAATTGATTATGCACCAGGCATTTGCTCTGTGTCATTAGATTGATGAAGGAGAAGCTAGTAAGTCGGCTACCCAAACAATAGCATTACGTAAAATACGATTTGCTTAAAATTTAAATGTAAACTTTTTATGAGTGGCACGCGGCAAGGTTCTCCGAAAAAGGTTACTGCACTGCACGGTTGACATCACTAATCTACTCCAGGCCAGAAAAAACAGAACTGGGGCCGAGGGTTTATCCTTTTACAACCCCAAGCTGCCGTACTGCCTGGGTCAGATGCTGGCAGTGATGGCTTTGAGCCAACATCAGTTTTTTTTTGTTTAAAATCGTCAGACCTTCGAGTGGTGCACTCGTGTTACGAGCGGTGCTCGATGTAGGGGCACACTATTAAAACGTGGTTTACGGTTTCTTTAGAGGCGCCGCACTCGCAATTCGGTGAAGAAGCGAGATCCCATATGTGCATGAACAAATGGAAGATAACAGCTATTCCAGTTGAAATGCTAAATCACACACGTGCTATGAAATATTGAGCTCTCAAATTTTTCATGGTAATGGTAACCATCTTAAGGATGTGATATGCAAATCTTAGATAACATGTAAAACTCCTCCGTATCACTTATGTAATAAATACATTTAGTACTCTACGTCGTTTTTATAACCTGAGAAAATTGCACTTAATACATGACTCATCATTATGATCAACCTTTTATTAAAAATGTTGTAGGATCTAAAAAAAAGAATAAAAGTGAATTAAAGACGTTTCTTTTTTTTTTGTTCGCTTCGAGATTTTCAACTTCGAAACAAACTTAGACAGAGTTATATGCTCTTTTCATACTCAGTTTGGTGCCCATATCCGCCACTTTGGGGCACTATCGCACAGCCAGTGGCAGCAACTGTGTAATATTTAATCGTCCCGAGAATCGAACACACATCCTTCGCATGATCAAGTATTATAAACGCCACATTCAGCGCACGAATTTCACATAGAAATGTTCAAACAAGATTCTCAGTGCTTAAAGTTAATCCAACAACTAATCCGTGTTTTTTGTGCTCTCAAATTCATACCTGCGTGTATTTGTCGCTCCTTACGATAATGATTAACAAGGTCGCTTTTTTGTCGATAAAGTTATCATATAAATTTAAAGTTTACATAAACTAAATCCTAAAAAAATTATGTTCTTGATCTGCTTTTCAACTTCGAACTACTTTAATCAGTGAAAAAATAACAGATTGTTTAATGTTTAGTTAGCTGGTTATGAGTTACATATGTAGCCTTGGCTGTGTAGATTTGTGAAGTGATTACGGGTCATGACTAGCCGGACGACTTTAATTATTACTGATTGCGCAGGTTCAATTGTTCAATTTCCACTTTCAAAAGCACTTTACGTAAAGCACTGTTTACCTATACTTAAATCTTCGTATGACCTTCCCTCCATTGTTACAATTGTAGCAGAATACTTGTAAAAGAGAATTTGTGTAAATAATTAATTTCGAGTTAAGCTTATAAAAACAACAGTTGGAATTAAATAAAAAAAATTAGCTTTTTAAAACTCAAAATTTGTTCAAAGCGTGTCAATAAAAATATCAAGGACATGTCTTCTTTAACTTTTTGAGTTTTTTGCTAGTTAAATAAAAAGGACATAATTTAATCTCATTGTCGCAATATTAAGATTAAATCATTCGAATTTGCTAACTTTAATGTCTGGAATGTTTCTGTTTTTTTTACGCCTACAGCATGGCTTCCTTCCTGGGGGACAATCAAAATCAATAATTATTATCAACAAATTACATTGAATGTGTTTATTTAGAGGAAAACAATCGAAAAAATTTGGAAGAAACAAAATGGCTTATTTATTTGCAAATCACGGAAACGACAACAGCTACTGCAAATATTGCTGTTTAATGCCTTTGTCAAAACCGACTACTTGTATGTTTACAAAAAAAAAACGCATCGACTGGGTCAAATAAAATTTTTCGCTTGCATTTAAAAGATTATCTTCTTATCTGATATATTTTTAAATTCTTAGTACAGTTTTTGTTGAAACTAAATTCTATGTATGGCAGTTAAAACGCAAAGTTTGCTTTCTTATAATAAATTTTACAAAGCCTGTGTAACAGCTTGAGTAAACAACAGCAAAATTTTCAAAATATCTTGGGACAACCTGGTACAAATCCTTGAATATCGACTTTTGCGGCAAGAAATGTCATTTTACCTCGCATTTTTACTTTTTACTAAAAAAGAAGACAGTTAACATATAAATAAGTTGCACAATGCTTTAGCGCTTTTGAACAGCCCGATTGCCGTTCGGTTTTAAACAGTCTGCAACGTCTGTTTTGGCTTTGCATACTTTCACGTGACAGTTGGTTTTGATTCCTATTTGCTTAAAAATTACGTACTTGGTCTTTACACATCCATACTAGACTGATGTCATTAAAAAGCCAACTTTTTATCGTTTGTTTAGAAGTGAATATCCTATGTTTTAGTTCTCAACGGGACTATTTAAACCAATCTATATCATTAAAATAATAAAAACCTATTTCCTTTATTTATTTAATTTTACTGTGTCATGTTTTAAGACTAAAGATGGTCGGCAGCGTAGTCGAATGGTTAGAGGCATTGATTGTGATCGACGTGGTCTGAGTTTAAAACCTACTCACGCCATACTGTTGTGTCCTTGAGAAAGAAACTTTAAGAAACCTTGCCTTACTTGGTGGTTTTGCCAAGCAGTTCCAAGTTTCATTAATAACTCTATAAAACTAAAAAACAAAATAAAAAATTTCAAGCTGACAGCAATACCTTGGCATCTCCGAAAGCAGGTCGGGGTAATTGCTTGCCCTATGTGTTAGCTCTTCCGTCGCTTTCCTGCGAGTCTAGAGGTTAAATATAAAGATGAAATGAAAATTAAAATCAAAAATTTGCTGGATTCAATTTTCTAGAAAAGTTAACAAAAAAAATGTGTTTGCGGTTCCGTGTTGGCAACACTCATCGCTTTTAACATAATGCAAAGCAAAGAAGATTAAACAGTAACGAGTGGTTTTAAAAAGAAGAGGATTAAAAAAGAATCATTTTGACCTAATATCGGCCTTTGTAATTCCAACACCGCGGGCTGAAGCGCTGCCAAGGTCAGATAAGATTGACAAGAAAGCTTAAAAGATAATACAACAGAATACTAAACAACTTTTAAACAACTTTTACTTTCGAAACTGCGAAATTATTATTCTTTTTTTTACAGTAATTACAGATTGCAGGAGATTTGACAGAGATTATTGTAGATTAGTGATCAGTTGAGAACTAATCCTTAATTGCTTCATGATCTTGCAAGTCAACGAACAATTACATTCGGCAACCCTGCAGGCTGTATGCTCCACTTGCAAATACAACTGATGTTATTTGTTTTTTCTTTATATGCTGCTAGTGGTATGATGCAAAACTATAAAACTAAAATTGGGTAAAAAAATTAAGTCAAAAGTCGGATTTCCACTCAAAAACGGAAACGACAACGAAAGGGGAATCCCGATTGCGAAAACATTTCTAAATGCCTAGTAATATTTACAAATCTTCTTTATCTTTCTTTAAAAAAGCTTGAAAAGAAACTTTCTTTAAAAAAGCTTGACAAAAAGCGAGGTGATCGACCACACAACCCCTTGTTGGTCGAATGAAAAGTTGATGATGAATGAAAAGTTGTTGATTTTTTCTTAAATTAGGAGAAAGCGATGAACGAAAAAGTAGAGCTCAATTCTACTTCATTTTGTCAACTTAGCGAGCAGTTTTTCGCTGCGTAAAATCGTTTCGAACTTTTCACTATCGCGTAAAAACGCAGAGTGGAAATGGGCAGGTTTTCGATCGCGTCAAAATGACGTCGAACGTATGAATTGACGCGATAGCGACGGCAGTGGACATCCACCTTAATAATAAAATGTTAGAAGAGCAATCTGAAGCACCACAAAAAACCTAATTATAATAACAAGCAAACTTGAAGTTGACAAAGGTGCAATTATTTTGGCAGAAATTGTTGTACCGGCATTTCTCAACATAAATTTGTAGTGAATTTTTCATCTTTCTAAAAAAAGTTTGGATTGAGCTGTAAGATAAAAAATCTGTCATGAAATTAGGGTTAAAAATATAACTCATTAAATGAAAGCCTTGGTATTTTATATGGATATGTATAAAACACTTATAGATACAAAAACTCATTAAAAAACGATTTTTTTTTACCTCAAACAAACTTCTTTCACATTTTATTTCAAATTGTAAAATCATTTTGATTTAAAAAAAAAAAGTTCATACACAAACACTAATTCACACAATTACATAATTTAATTGTATACGACAAATTATACTGTTTACAAAAAAAAATGTACTTCGAAAAAAATGTTCATTTAAAAGCATGAAATTCTTTAAAAATATCACGGACTCAATCAAAGCTAAAAAACCGCAACTTTTTATCTTTACCGAAGCCTGCGAAATTTAAGAAAAAAGTTCGACCGGTTATAAAAGTTCATGCTTTCTTGCTCTGGTCTCAAATAACTTTGAGCTTGCTAATGCTTAGAACTTGACTCAACTGACAATCTTTTAATGGGCAAAAAGTAAAAATTATACATATTGAATACAAACTAATATAATTGTTTATAATTCTAAAACAACAAAAATATTTATTTGAATAACACGTTTATACGATTAAATATCAAAGATTTATGGGCTAAACATTACAATTTTTTTGAGAACTTAAGATGTAAAAATTTGAATTTATTGCAAAGGCTAATATAATTTTTAAAATATTGAGTAAAATTTATTTATTTTTGTTACAGTCAATTAATGAAAATTTTAAAGCTAATTTTGAATTTTTAAAATTCTTATTAATTTTTAAATTAAGAATGAAAACAACAAAACCATTGGAGTTAAGAACGACAGTTTCCTATTCATGCATTTGGCGTCCGCAAAAAGAAATTTTAAATGATAATAAACTCACCAAAACAAACCCGGGAAGTTTACCCCCAAAAAGATGTAAGGACAAGCATTCCCATTTCTTGTCCCATTACCGGACAAGAAACCCGTCCATTTTCAACTTTCACGTCCTCACTTTTCTAATACTTGCTTTTCTTTGTTCCTTATCCCAATCCGATGCGGAGCATTTATGCGGAAGTAGGTTGGTTACAGTCCTACGTCATGTTTGTGGACGTCGAGGGATTCACAGTCCTCCACAAGATCGCTATCACAGGAGAGGTAAGGAATGAAAATGTAAGAAATAAAGTGTTCCGTGGATGCGGCTAATTGTATTTCTATTTGTACTCCCTGCTTTCAGGTTCGAATCGAGCCTCGATCGGTTTTAATGAAGCAAGTTTACTCAAATTTGGTTCTTAACAAATTGTTCTAATTTAAGAAAAATTAAAGCTAAAAAACAAGTGATAAAATAATATCTTCATTTACAAACTGAAGCCCTATTTCTAAAAGTACCTAAGTCACATTTTCGAAAAAATGAGATAAACTGAAAAAATTGTTTGTTTACTCACCAGAAATATTCTGCCAAAAATTTTTTTCCTGAAATCATTTTTTGAATAGCACAGAGGTTTGAAATCTTAGCGTATTTCTATTGTAGAAGTAGGGTTTTTGAAAACTTTAAACCCCATTTTCTCAAAATGACATTATGTGACTTAGGTACATTTAGAACTAAGCTCTTCAATTTAAAGTTTAATAATTTAAAAAATCTAAAATTTAAATTGCTCCCATTATCATTGGGTCAAAAGTGTAAATAAAAGATCAAAAATTGGTATTTCGGTGGAATTAAAATGTAACTAACTTCAGAATGAAAAAACCAAAAATATGAGAAAAAGATTAAATTTTTAACAAATTATTTATTTTTTCTATTTTTATTGACAAATGCAAAATTTAAATGAACAATATTACATAATAAAAAACATTTTTACATTTTTAAAGCTATAAGTCAAAAAAAAAACATTTTTGTTCGTAAAAATTTTTTATTTTCTTTTTAAAAGATTCAATGATTTTTTTAGTTGTAAACAGTTTTCAAGATGGGCTTTAATTTTAATATCTTTTAAAAAAATCTCGACGCAATATTTTCATCAAATTACAATTTTTGATAATAGTTCATTTCTAAAATGTCAATCTTTGATTTTTCAATTCAGATTACTCCTACAGAAGAAGAGGAGCAAATCAAGTCCGCATCACTTACTTATGCTGTGAACTAGGATGCAATATGAGCCAACTGAAAGGGTAAGCAACCTCTGTGTGATTTCAGACTAAGGTCATAATTTATTTAGAAACGCTTTATTCTAAAGAGAAAACGTCAAAAGTCAACATTTTCATTAAATTAATAATAGTATTTGTAACACCCTCCCCCCCTTGAAAAATTAATACTTACAGAATAACGCTAAAAGTAAACAAAAATTCAAAATTTACGTAAAGCAAAGATTTAGTGTGAATTGATTAATCTTTGTTACATTTTTCAATCTCGGATCACTGGAGAACAACCATTGTTAAAGATTACCTTTTTAGAAAACCGTCGTCAACAAAATGACCCCAAAAGCGTAAATAAATCTTTAAACATCGGGTAAAAACAGAGAAGTCTAATTGTTAAACGACAAATTTTTTGCCTGGTATATTTTTAATAAATTTATAAATATTTTACACTAAAATTTGAGCGAGTTTTTAAAATCAAAATTGTTTCAAAAAGCAATTTTCCATTACTTATAGATATTGTGGACCTGCTCACCCCTCACCTGTGCGACAGAAACCGTCAAGAAATATTCAAATTCCATCTCCTCCTCCATTTGTAACTGTCCCCAGTAACCAAGTTCAAAAGCAAGTGAGTTAGCAACTATTAAGCCAATTATTAATAAGATATTAATAAACAATAAAATGTTGCTAAACCAATTAAAATAAGAATATCGCACAATATCTTGGGCAGTGTAAACGTAGTTGAAACATTACTCGCTTGCATTGTAAGGTCTTGAGTTCAATTCTCAGTATACAAAGCTGGAATGTAATTTAAAAAAAATTATAATTTTTGAAAATTTATAAAAATAAGACAAGCACTATCACAATTTACTTTAAAAATTTTGCACAAAAGGACATTTTAATTTTAAATTTGTACAAAACTATGACATTTTTACGTAATAATAAGTGAAAACGTGTCGCTACGCACTGACACTTGAGAGGTACAATGAAAATAATTAAAGGCTTGGTGATGATGATTAGTTGTTTTTTGTAATTTGTTACAGTAATTATTGGTCTAATGTTAAGTCTGTATCTTGCAGACAGAAACAAAAGCAAGGATTCTTGACATAGATTTTAGTAATTTTTTCGTTATACGTGACAATTGATAGCCCGGCCCACCTTCAACCATAATTAACCTCAATTAAAACTATGAAAAGCGCCAACATTTCACAACAAATGTTTCAGGCGTAAGAATATAGACTGGTGCCATACTATTTTGAGTGAATATTTAGGATGTAAATTTGCTTGACGTAATTTTTTAATGTGCTTTTTACAGTTTTTTTGCTATTCTTATTTCATATGTTGCGTTCTGTTTTCATCGTAATTCAAGCAACTATACTTTTTTGACGAATAAATTGAGGTCCATTTATATTCTTGACATCCTTGTGATTAGAAAGTTTTTTGATTAAGTGTTCCCTGAGCTAAAATGATAAGATTAGAAGTTCCGTGAATAAAAAAGTTTAAAATTTTTCTCAGCTGTTATAGAATGATAGCTTAAATATCAAAAAAGAGCAGGATATATCTTGTTAAAAATTGAACTTCAAGGTTTTTTCCTAAATATGTTTTCGGATTATAAGCCGACATAAACAATCAAATCCGTTTAAATATGATCTGTTTCGAAAATTTTTTTTATCTTAGACAAACATTTCAAAATTTGGACGGATTTCTTTGGGCAGAAAAAACGTAAATTGTTGGTTTTCTTGATATTTACAAGACCAGAAATAGAACCTCAGACATAAGTAGGCCTGATCTTCTTTCAAACAGTTTAAATTTTTCAACAAGTCAATTCTCGTTTTATAAAAAATTATATGAAAAGCAAAATTTTTGAAAAATGAATCACCGTCAAAGTTTTGTGCAATTATCTCCCCAACATCAAACTTTGCAAAAACAATTGATGTAAAGAAATTAACCTAAAAAAAACAACAAAAAAACATAAGTTAAAATTAGAGACTTTAGATATCTAGAGTCCCTAATAAAATAACTTGGTTCCATTTTTGCCAGTTAGAAAAAAAAAAGTTAAAATCTCGGGTACCAGGCGATGTAGAATGTAGAATATAAGGATCATGTATCGGACACACCATGGAGGTCGTGTTTGTTACATGATTCGAATGTAGCTTAGAACTCTGATTTTGTTACGTTCAAGATTAAGGCAAAACAAATTTTGCGCCAGCTTTTTTTCATGTATAAACACGTAAATTTGTGTGAATGTAAATTTGGGTGAATGCGTTGCACAAAGATAACGTTTTTGAAAATAGGATCTATTGTATGGTAATATCAATGTTATTCTTTAGAATCCAGCGTCAAATCACGAAAACGTGGCGAGTACGACACCTACCGAAAGTAGATCCGTTAATTCCAACACCAGAAGACCACATTTACTTTTTGAAAAATTGGCAAGTCGCCATAAGAAACTATTGAAGCAAAATAGGATAGAAGTTGGAGTTGAAATAGGATTGGGAAGAAGAAACAGTTTATTAGAAATTATCCAACCAAGAATTCATAGAGAACCTAATGAAGCACAAGTTGTTGTGGCGAATTCAAAATTTGTGAAAGGAATTTTAAATTACACTGCTGGAAACCATTACTAAATTTAATATCTAATTTTGGCCTTCTCACTAAAGTTTGCGTTGAGCAAAAACAAAACGATTGAATAGACTTTTTCATGAGCTAAGGAATCACTTTCAACTCAATATGGTTTAACAAAATGTCTTTGATGACGGAAAGATTTGCAAGACTTTTTCTTTTGGTGTTAAGCGAAAAACGATGCTGATACGGGCCGTGGTTCAAGTTAAAACCCGCAACTATCCAGTGGCAATCAGCTTTCGAACAAAAACATGCAAAAGATGAAGAGCTGACAACAATCGTTTGTTTCGTTTGATGCAGTGATTCTCAAAGTTTTCATCGCATCCCTTTCTTTCGGGATCCACGTCGTTCCCTCCCAACTTAAGAACCTTAACAAAAATCATTTTGATATATAAAGTGAAAGTTTTTTTTGGTCTTCAACCTTGTTTGTTAACAAAGTTCGGTAGATAAATAAAATTTGCATTTATATTCCAGTGAAGATTTAAAAAATAAGTTTTTAATTTACTGAATTAACTTTTATCAGCTGTAATGGTTCTACTGTGAAGAAAGTGCTAAATTTGGGTCTTTTCAATAAGCGCCGTGAGCGATTTTTGTCAGTGAAACTAACCCGGAACTCCCTGTGGTTACTATCGTTTCTTGAGATCCTTTTTCTCTTGGTTTGTTTTTCATTGCCTCCTAGTGCTGTAAGGGGCATTCCGGTCAGTTTCACCGACAAACGACAGTTACTGTCTCTCCTTGAAAAGACCCTTAATTTTTTGGGTCAACTTACATTGTAATGGGACTACCAAATTCCTCTCTCTTCGATTTTTCTTCGCTTAAAGATTTTGAATTCCTCCGGAGGGAGCCAAATGGCTCACTTTGAAAAACAGTGTTTAACGAAAACTTTTTCTGTAAAATTTTGTCAAAAGCAAGAGTTTTAACTCGATGTCTGTCAGCAAATATTTTTCGACAAATAGTTATTGTCAAGCAATGGCAACTTTCTATTTTGCAATTTATTTTTTGTTGAATATTTATATAAACTTTTACCTCACAAAGTAACTTTTTGTGATTAAACTAATTACTTTAAAACTTTGTGTGGACAAGCTTGTTTTGAAATCTGTTATTTATGAAGTTGTCAAAAGAATCTTTTAAGTTGATGCGTTGCTTTTTTACGATGAAACCGATGCAATGTTTTTTTTTGCGGATGCGTTTGAATTGACATTTTTCCTACATTCTACAATTAAAAACATTGTATTAGTTCTGTATGTCTATTGTTTAAAAATTTAGTTACATTTACATGATTAGTATTTTAACGACTTGCTGATTTTTGGCAATATCTTTTGCTTCACCTGTTTTTAATATTTATTGTTACAATTAAGTCTATTACATGATTTTTATGTTTTGTTGGGCTGTATTATTCTGTTGAATAATAACTGAAGATTTAAACACCAATATTGTTCAGTTATTATGACCTACGTGGGCTAGTTGCTACTACTTAGAGCATGAAGTAGAATAAACTTAGGGTTTATTTTTGAATGCTGTCAATACAAGCTACAATTGAAAATATAGTTTTGACTCTCATATTTTTGCCTGTTTTTTCCTGAACAAGCAGTTTTAATTTTAAATTATTTTGTGCATTTATGCAAATGAGACGGCAGAAATTCATCGAAGACAATATTCATGACTATTTCTATTTACTCTCCCGACTATCAGGCGTTAAATTTGGGGCAATCACCAAGTTATCTCCCCCAACTGTTTATGGGTAGCCTAATGCTATTTATTGCTGTCAGGCTAAATATGTTGTTTCAAAGTTTATAGGGTATGACCGCGATTTAAAGTTGCTCGTTAAGACAACCCAACAGACTGCTTTCTCCGAGGTTCTGATGACATAAGTTTATTCAACATCAACTTGATCGCAATTGCCTAAAAAACGTGCTCTTATCACTCGGGCACGCTGCCAATATTTGGGGAAACGAAAATACAAGTGAAAATCTACAACATCTCAGCAGCCATTTGCACAAACTCGTTCGAGCCGAGAGAAAACACGCGGATTCATTTGTTTTATAAAAAAAAATCAATGAAACTCAACTTAATGGCGAAAGGTTTAACAATTTTAAAACAGATTGTTTGTAATCTTCTAGGAGTTTTGCGCGTGACTCTTGATATTCGCCAAGGATTTCTGGTTTTGGCTCCAGCTTTATTGCAGAAACCACTTCACTGTAAGGTTTAACTTCAGGCATGTTCAAGATTTCCTCTTCCGTCTTTTCTTGAAAGACATTTTTCAAATTCTTATGCGAATTGCTATTATTCCACCAGTAGTAACAATCATCGTCATTCATTTCCTCTCTGACCTCCCACCGCTCTGTCGCCTAAACACATAGAAAATAATAATTTAAAGCAGAAAAACCACTTTTTCAAACCCATTAATAATTTTCTTCTTTTTCCGTCAACATTTCCTGCAAGACGCGGTAACTACATATTTCTCGTACTGTGGGATCTTCTTTTGTTCATAAGTTAGTGCTAATTGCGAGTCATACGTGGTACGCATCGCAAAAAACGTGTGAAGGAGGTGGGGGTGATTAAATACACTGTAATAGTGGGCGGAAAGTGGATTTGACACTGGCCGCTTGCACCATTTAGAACTTGATGCGCAGAAAATCAGCAACTTACCCAGGATTCAAAATACAGGGCGGTGATGACGTAGTTGATGAAATCGCTATTCTGTTTACGAGTGGGGCACCTCTCGACTCGAATCGTGGCCACGTCGGTCTCGCGATTGTAGCGCTTTTTTCCGAGAAGTTGAATCATTTTGCGGCGAGCGTGGTCGTTCAAGACAAGGTTGCAAAGACGAAACTAAACAGTGTTGCCAACAGTAAACTAAAGTAATGATTTACAACCAAGTTTCAAAGCAATTTATTTCAACAACCAATTAAATCTTTGCGATAAAACTCGGCTAATCCACCAGACGGTTTACTGCCAAGATTCAAGCCTGTCCAATTGGTTTTTTGAGAAAGCGTGTAAGAAAATAATCGCCATTAAAACTATTATTGAAGTTACGGCAAATTATACTGAAGTCGTCGCGGGTTCGAATCTTACCAACGATTGGTTTTTTACTTGTGATACCGAAATTTGCCAAACCATAATCCTTTTGCTTTCGTTTTTATATAAGTTGTCGATAAACTTAATTCTGTGACGTTTGATTGGAAACTAATAAAAAATTCTATTTTGATTGCAAAACATTTTAATTTGTCGGGCAGTTGCGACAACTTACCGTCTTTGTTACGGTGCGAGCGCGAGGATCACGAACGGAATTGGCCGATGTTATATAATCGACCGAGTGCGACTCGACGGGAAACATCCGCTCACAGGCCTCGTCGGATTTCAACTCGGGGGGGAAGGGGGTGCAAAATTCTGTGGCAGGAATAGCACTAATAAACATACAGCAGTCAAACATTCGACAAAACAATAAAACAGCAGGCGAATTTATGTTTTAGTGTTTGTTGCTGTTTACTTGAAACTTCAAAATAAGTGTATTTTTCTCACTTGTAATGAATTTTACAAATGATAATAAACAAATGAACAAATGAAACAAATAAGGTTATAAATAGAATCATTTCTTTTAAAACAATAATTTATGAACAGTTTTTTACTCTTTAACGCTTCGCAATCTTTCTTGATAGCTGGAGGGGTAAGATGAAGGAAATTTTGCACTTTAATCAATTCTAAATTAGCATATTTATCAGGAGGAATGCATCTTTTTTGCGCTCTACCCATTCTGTAATAAAGCAAGATATGATAAGAGATATTGTTTATGTTGAAACGTAATGGAATACAACAAAAAGAGAAGTTTCAACAAACAAATTCGCAGTATTTTAATTGCAACCCCAAATTTCATACGAATTTGTAATAGAAAAGAATTTATCTCGAAGTGCTGAAAGAGTTGTAAGTTGACCCCCATTATTAGGTCGATGACCTTAAACCTCACCTGATAGGTAGTGGCACGAGGTCAGGGTTGAACGGCCTCGGGACAGGCCATTTTTCATACCAGTTAAAATGATAAGAATCTGCAGGGCAGGCGTAAAGTTCTCTCCTCGCCAACTTTATATAATCTTGTTTTGAACGGAAAGAATTGGCAGAGTCAGCATGAAGGAAAGGCTTGGGAATAGCACGCTGGAGTTCCGCATCTGGCAAAAACAGGAGCGCCGTACAATTCAGATCAGGGTTGGATAAATAGCAAGTGATTGCAATTACAATATTTTATAAAGTAGTTTTAAGAATGCATAAAAATACTTTATATATATTATGCATGTATAATGTTTTATATTTTATATATAGCTATGCATATGTAACAGGTAATTACCTGTTATATATGCATAGCTATAACATGAAAAAGGTTTCTCAGCATCTACGGCTCACTTAACAACACGGCAGAACAGTTTGCCTTAGAGAAAAAAATTGAAGAGTCACTTTTTGCCTTTCTCGCGGCAACAACAGAAGTTTTGATATGACAAATTTGTTTGAATAACGAATTACTCAAACAAATTTAAGGTCATTAATTGTAAGAAGGTTCATTGTAACATTATTATTCTGTTTCAAATGGAAAAATGTAAAACGATAAGAAATACAAAAAACACGAACTCTGACCAAAAAACAAGAATGAACATTAGGCAACAGATTATGCATACAACTGGAAAAGTAAGTCGGCAGCGCGGTCGAGTGGTTAAGGCGCCGGGCTCGTGACCAACATGGCCTCGGTTCAAAACCCACTCGCGCCATTCTGTTGTGTCCTTGGGAAAAACAAATTATGGCATATTCCCCTGCTTGGTGGTCTTGGCAAGCAGATCTAAATTACAGTCAGATCTCTATTAAATTACAAGCGGACAGCAATATCTTGGTATCTCCGGAAGCAGGTCGGGGTAATTGCTTACCCTATGTATTAACGCCTCCGCCGCTTTCATGCGAGTCAGGAGGATAAATATAGAGATAAAATAAAAATAAATAAATAAACTGGTAACTTTTAGCAGGGTCAAAATAGTAGCTAGTTACCATTTTTGTAAAAGTAACAAAATTACACTTACAGATACTAAAAAAGTAAATAGTAATAGTTACTACCCACCTCTGTGAATAAATACAATTAAAATGAGATGGTTTTTTTGTTCGTACTTTTACCAGGGCTGTGGAGTTTGAAGGCAAAACTATCGACTCAGACTTACAAAATTGTAGCCCACGACTCTTGAGTCCGGCTCCGACTATTTTAATGGCAATATTCCTGCGGCCAGAATCTTTCAGTGTGGACAAAACGCAGAGCTATAGTTCTAACTATTTTGAACGCTGTGATTATAGTATATGATGCAATAGGAGATTATTATGGCGAGCTTATAAAAAACACACGAGATTACAGCTTTTTCTCTCTTTTTGTTCTTTCCATCTCTCTCTCTCTTTGTTTACTTTCGTTTTCTGGTTCTCACTTCTCCTTATCGTCATTTATATCATCTTCCCTTCTATTTCCGTAATAATAAGCTCGGGATAATTATATACAGGGGGTGCAAAAATTACAGTGTACAGTAATAAAAAAGGGAAAACACATAGATTATGTACGGCATTTATTAACAAACGAATGTTGCTTAAACAGGCAATAAGAAGCACATGTACTAAAAACCCTAATCCTTCAAGTACTCGAATTGCTTGAGCATTTACATTTACATTTACACATTATTTTACACATTTACACATTGTTGTAGTCGAGAACTGACACTCATGCACACCCTTAAACAGAGGTCTTTATCATCATCAATTTCCTGACAAGCCTCAATAACGAACTGAATTATATCCTCAACAGTACAAGGCTTTCGTGCAAAAACTTTATCTTTTACCAACCCCCATTAATGCATTTTTGTAACTTAATATATGTCTCTTTCACATTACTATAATATGTCACTGATGTTGCACTACTGTATACCAACTTTTGCACTCGCATTAATATATACTACATTCAATTTTTAAAAATTTAACATGACATTTTTTCTTTAAAATTAAAATTCTGGCTTAAAATATTAGTTATCCTAGTTTGCATTTATATAAATATTAAAGCAATTTTTTTTTGTTATTATTGACCAACTCTGGTCATTAAAAATCGTTGACAATGACAAACTGCAAGAAAAACGTGGTTTATATAGAACTAAAAAAACATCGAAAGTTACGGCGTCTCTGATTGGTTCAGAGAAAAACATGCGATTGGTTGTTAGCGTGCTCACTTGCGCCGTAAGCGAGAAAGGTTTAGTCGAAAAAGAAGTTCTTTTTGGCGACAGAAAAAGGGGATTCTATGTTATTAATGATAAAAAGAGTTTTAATTCGAAATTCATAAGTTCTTCAGGTGTTATACCAGAAAAACTTACAAATTTTAAATTAAGTATTATCCCTGGTAGCAGTGTTAACATTAATTAAGATTTTTAATTTTGGGAGAGAGGAAACTTTTATAATCCAAAGAGTTGTAACAGACAGCAGCGCAATTCCATTTATCATATTAAATATTTAATCAATTTAGGCAATTCGTAATTTTTATTTTCAAACGTTTTATTGCCGAAAATGTAACTCTTTGGATAACAAGATCTTTGCAGAAAAATTGAATATCAATTGGTTGTCGATTTTATCTACAAGACGATCATCTTTCCATTTGGCAGCACGTGAAGCCACTTTCGTAGAATCACTTAAACCTTTCTCTGTCGTCATAAAAAATTTGTTTATAAACTGAAGCTTTTTCGCTTCAGGCGAAGTGAGCGGGCTATAAGCCAATCGCGTGTTCTTCTCTAAACCAATCAGAGACACCGTCACCTTTGATGCTTTCTAGGTCTATATAAGCCACACTTTTTTGGAGTTCGTCATTCCAACGATTTCTTTTGAGGAAAGTTACCCAAAAGAATTTAAAAAACAGTCTTTTAAAAACTACCATAAATCAAAAGAGTTAATGGTTCCGTCCGTGCCATTGGTCAATTTGAAATAAAAACATTAAACTTCACTCAGTACAGTTGTACGCTGACATGATCAACACAAATGGTTTGAACCAATAACTGACAAAACACATTATGTGATCTTTCGCACACCCAAAACAAAGCTTCTATCAGAAAAATTGACAATTTCAATCAGAAATAAATTTATTTCTCAGCAAACAAAAACGAAATTTTTGGGAATAATATTTCATGAACATTTAAGTTGGAAATTGCATATGGATTTTGTTCTACGAAAAATCTACGTAAGTTATGGTAATATCAAAAAAATCTCAAAACACTTTGACAAAAAAACTTTGCTTGTATTGTACAACTCCCTGATAATCAATCATAAAAGATATTGTATTACAACTTGGCATATTGTTAATAAAACCACAGCCTCAAAAATTCAACGAATCGCTAATAAATTTATACGATTGACATTTGGATTACATCACAGAGCTAACGTTACTGACATCTTGCGAAACAACAACATAATGACAATTGATCAAATAACCGAATTAGAAATAACTTGTTTTAAGTATAAATATATAAAAGGCATGTTACCGCCATGCTTTGATCATTTTTTTCAAAATAACCTGGTAAGCGATAATTTCACCAAATGTACAAGAAGCCAGTCCAAATTCTATCCCTCATTTTGTAGATTAAATATAACTAAACAATTTTTAAGATACAGAGGTCCTCTTGCTTGGAATAAAGTCCCATCAAGCATTAAACAGATAAAATCATATAGTAAATTTCGTACAGAATTTCAAAGGCACCTTATAGCAACGTAATTTTTAATGGTAATAGACTTCATAAATTTTAAAACTACGGCTGCTGGTTTTTATTATTACAGGTAATTCCACCTAATTGGACAAAGAAATTGAAGGGGATAAAAGCCCGATGCGACTTCAAAGGCAACATCCAGATCATTACGGCCCATCCAGTTCGATGAAAATTCACATAATTTACTTCTTTTGCACCTATTCTTGCTTTCTATTTGTATGTTTTATCTTACGTATATAAATTTTTTGTCCAGCTATATGCTTTTGAAATGGTCTTTTTGACTCGTGGCAGGATTTCTTTTGGTGGGTTTCTTTGCCTGCCTGACCCTTTTTGGTCCAGACCCTTTTGGTCTTCGAGTTTGTTGTTTCTCCCACCCATGATTACACAACATTCTCTGACTATGACTCGGATGTGTGTATTAATTATCTTCTTTTCGCTTCCCTTTTCTTATTAATATCACACCGCTTTGTTCAAAGGTACAGCGACCATGCACAACGTTCGACCGTATCTAAAGTGGAACGTATGGGCACTGAATACCAATTGCTTAATCGTTAGCTACCGTGTTCCGACAGTTGATCGAAACTGCACAGTGGGGAAATAAAAAGAAATACGGCGTTGCATCTAAGAATTGTAATCTTAACAAAGAGCTGTGTCAATCGTAAAAACGTGGAAAAGTTAAATCAACTGTCATAGTGACGTTAGCTATAGATTCAAGTAAACTGTATAGCTAAAAAAGTAGTAGCTACACAAAGTAAAAAGCAGTAGTCTTTTAGAGAACCGGGGTTTAAATATGTTTTTTTTTGGGGTAAAGCGCAATTAAATTTTAGGGTCAGGGTTGGGTTAGCGGACCAAAAAAAAATGTACTATTAAAATCAGAGAACAGGGGCTGGAACAAACCAAGGGCGCTTTTTCACTTATTCCCCGTCATTAAGAGATTGCTGACTCAATATTTTTTCTCTCTCATTAGGGTTAGGTTTAGAGTTAAACGACAAGGTTTAGACTAACATTCAAACTTTAAAAAATGACCGAGAAAAACGCTGGGCCAAGAAAATTGTACTGCCGGATAAGAAGCGAAAAAGCATTCAAACCAGCTTACCTGCGGCTGCATTTTCACTCATTAAACGAAAGAACATCTCTTGGTCATCTTCATTCTTTTGTGCTGTAAAATCAAAAATATTTTTTCACTTGTAGTGGTTAGGAGCATTATGTTCAAGTTTAACTGATGCAGTTAATACTCAGAAGGTTAACCACAAACTTGATTCTATTAATATTTACAGCACATTTATTCACTTATTCAAATAGAATTAAAAACAAAATAAAAATCAAGACAAATTATTACAATAGAGACAATTTAATATAGCATAATATGACAGAAGTTAACTTATCTAACCGATATCTGCCGGAGAGTAACTCAATATATCACAATTTATGACTGAGCCATATCGCTGTATACAAGTGGGCGTATTACCACGTGATCATACGATATGGAACGGCAGGATGTGAAATTCGAAATCGCATAAAAATAGAGCATGTGAAAGTTAAATTCAACGTTTTAAATCAAATTTTATATCTCCGATAATAACTAAAACTGTGTTTCGCGTGAAAATATGAAATTATATTTGAGCTGTCCAATTAAGCGCTGCACACTAACAACAGGGAGGTTATTTAAATGTACTATAAAAATAAATACAGTATTTTATCTACAAAGCATTGAACTGGAGATAGAAAAAAGAAAAAAAATGGTTCCTTCAACTAAAAGTTAAGTGTACAATTTTTAAAATTTGAAACCGTAAGAACAAAACAACGGCTTCTGTGAAAAAGTTATTAAAAGCATTATATACTTGCAACATTGAAAAAAAAAAAACTACTGCAAACAGATTGCGTTTTAAAGCATTACAAAAAAATTGTTTATAAATGCAAGAGCTTGGGATTTTTATTTTCTAAAATATTTCTAGCATAAGCACTAGTAAGTAGAAAAATTATATTGAGCTCAATGGGGAGCTAAAAAAATATTACAATAAATAGGAAAAAGCTTGATGCACTTACCTAAAGTTGCATCATTACTAGTTGATTGGGTTTCTGATGTTTTCTTTTCTGCAAAAGTTTAAAAAAAATTTTTAATGCTGAGCTTTTAGCAGTCACATTTTTTTGCAACTAATAAAATTATATTGTTTCTACTGATACCAAAACAATATAAAACAATATTATTATATTGTTTTGGTACATAAGTATTGTATTTTTAATGTACATTGTACAAGAATATAAAATACCTGCATGGTTATCATTTTGTAATATTTTTTCTTTCAATGCTTCAAAAACGTCATCTGCAGTCACAGTTTTGTCTAGAACAAAAAGAATTAAATCAAATTTTTTTATGAGAAAAAAATTGCAAACAAATCAATGCCACTATTTAAGATATTACATGCCATGCTGCCAACTGTAGCTTTGAAATCTTAAAAAGATTTTGCCATATCTAGACATCTTAGCAATTAAAAATGCATACTTTAGCAAAAAATGGTCTACTGTGTGCAAAGCATCTACAGTTTCAGTTACAATACAATCACCAATAAAACTTTTGTGTACTTTTAAAACCTGAAACAACATTAAGAATATATATTTAATGGCAATTAGAGAGTTATTTAAAAATTGGTTGCACTTTAGAAAATTTTTAATACAGTTGAAGATTAACTTAAACATTATTAAACAGTCATTAAACCTTTAATCAACACTAGATAAATCTAATAGATCTTATTCTTTAACATTATTTCAAAACTATTAGAAAAAATACAACTAAGCATTTTTATGATATTAACATACCAAGAAAATTTATTTCAGTTGAGATAAAATGTAATGTTTAAACAAAAGATTAACATAAAAATTTTTATTAGCCATAGTAGTTTTTAACAACTTTTGTTTTTTTGTACAAATTTTATAGCTATTTATCATTTATGGGTGAAAAATGGTCTACAACAAAAATTTCTTTTTAGGGTTGGATGCACCAATGTTGGTTTTCTAGTGGTTAGGTTAACTGCCTTAACTTTGTAATTAAGTTGGAATTTGCATTCACCAACCTTAAGCCACAGTTAACTTAATTTAACTCAGTTGCTTTAACCAAAATTTAACCCAAGCAAGCACTAGAGTTTAGTGTCTGATTAAGCTTGTATTGCACAACTTCTTTATGAAATAATATAAAAACCAATAAGTTTAAAGGTTGGGATTACATCCATTGGAAAAAAATAAGGTTTTTGGAAAGACAGAAGCTAATCAATGATTGGAAATAAGAAAACAGCTAAATAATGTATGTCATTACATGTACAATTGACATTGTACATGGTCATTATATCTTTAAAATGAAATAACTAAGTTGATAAAAAAAGTTAAAAAGGTAAATAAATACCAATACATATATATTTAATGTATGAGCTGATTACTAATGAGAGAAATAGTAATTAATTAAAGCATTTAAATGGCATCACAAATAAAGCAATAATAATTAAAAGATTTAAATGAACACTTTTGAGTCATATAAAAATGTTGCTTAATTATGGATTTACCCATAATTACTCTTACAAGAGAAACATCAAAGGGTTACATAAGCAAAAAAACTTTTTGTTCACTATTTGCCAAGCCAACTTCATTAGCTTTGGAAAATGTCCAAGGCCTGCACTATTTCTCCAAGCAGCACCCGAAAGCAGAGTCAAAATAACTATTTGAAATGACTATTTAACTTGATTACAAATTATATTTGACCCAAAAATTAAATTGTGCATCTAACAGCTTTTTATTTTAATTTTTTAAAAAAATTTAAGACAATAAAAAAAAATATAAAACCAATTTTTCAAAAACTATCTTAAACAAAACAAAGGTAGCAATTAAAAATTATTTTGCTTGTGTAAATAAATGGGTCTCTTCAATAAGTCACCATAAACAGCTTTGGTTGCTAAAACTAACCTGGAATTCCCCTACAACACCGGAAAGGAATAAAACAGAAACCAAGAGAAAAAAAGTGATAATAATGAAGGGAGAATTCCAGGTTAGTTTTACACACAAAAATTGCTTACAGTGACTTCTTGTAAGAGATCCAATAAAACTTACTATTAAAGTTTGGTGACTTCAAAAATGCAGATGAACTCAAAGTTTTAAAAATTCCAGATCTTGAATGGGCAACAATTTGTAATGTTTTTTTAAACAAATGCATAATAAATGTCTACAACTAATTAGTCCACCAGTTAATCAGTCAAATAAATTATTTGGTATAAAACAGTGACAGCAACGAAAAAGTATAACCATTACATTTATTATAGAATAAAACCAATTGGGTCTCTTTAAAAAGTCACCCTAAGTGATTTTTGTTTGTGAAATTAGCCCGAATCCCCCAGCGGTTACTGTGGTGGGTTCTTCAGAGATTCTTTTTCTCTTGATTTCTTCTTTATTCCATCCTGGTGCTGAAAGAAGGATTCTGGGTTAGTTTTACAAAAAAATGGCTTTCGGTGACTTGTTGAAGAGACCCAAGCAATTAAATAAAAAGAAAAATTTACTTTCTTTTAGAGCCTCTTAAAGTGCATATTGCCCAACTTATCAGCTACCTTCTCTGAAAGGGAGACAGGTTGCTCCTGAATTGCTGGTCTAGTATTTTAATGGCATTTTGCAATAGGAGTTCATATTGTGTAAAATCCAATGTATCAGTGTATTTTATTACACAAACTGCTTCAATTTGTATGGGTATCTCATAAATTTTTCCAAATGTGTAGTCTTAATATAAAATTACTTTAAAAAGTTTTTACCACTTCTATTTACGAACTCAGCTTAAATTAACTCTAAAACCGTTTTTTTTTTAAAAACACTCACCGGGTCTTATCAAGAAACGACCGTGAGCGATTTTTATTTGATCTCTATATTTATCCTCCTGACTCGCAGGAAAGCGACGGAGGCGTTAATACATAGGGTAAGCAATTACTCCGACCTGCTTCCGGAGATGCCAAGATATTACTGTTCGCTTGTAATTTAATAGAGATATGGCTGTAATTTAGAACTGCTTGCCAAGACCACCAAGCAGGGGAATATGCCGTAAAGTGTCTTTCCCGAGGACACAACAGAATGGCGCGAGTGGGTTTTGAACCGATATCGTGTCGGTCACAAGCACGGCAGTCTAACCACTCGACCACGCTGCCGACATTTTTGTTAGTGAAAGTGAAAAAGTCAAGACGCCAATCAGCTTTAAATTAAAAGTTTTGGGTAATTGTCTATAATATTATACATAACAATTAAGTTTGAAGCCAAGATTTCAAATTCTTGCGCGATAAAAAATAAAAAAATCTATGTCCACTTTCTCGGGCTACAGCTGCATTTAAATTGTAAAATCAAGGGTTATTAATTTTGGTAAAACTACAATCTATCTTTCTGCTGGGTGAAGATGTGATCTGGTGAAGGCAAACTTTCAAGCATCACCAGTATGGCTCAGGGCTGGCCAGATTTACATTTTTGAAGTCCTAAATTCCAAATCCAATCTTGACTCTAAATCTGTAATCCAAATCCTAATCCTACCCTTAAAAAAACACTTGTTAAAGATATATATATCCATTCCAAACGCAAATTTTAATACGGTCGTGTTTAACGTTTAGATTAAATACACAAAGAAAATTCTTTTTTTTTTAATAGAGAACCCTTGTAAAATGAAGACCTTTTTTTAGAAATAACTTTGTTTTGAGACACTAAAAAGTGGCCCTCCAAATCAAAGGACAACTTTTTTAGAGATGACAATGCTTTAGATCACTCAACAGTGGCCTCCTCTAAATTAGGGTTGCCATACCGTTCGAAAAATTCCGGACATGTCCGGAATTAGTATAAAATTCTTCAATGTTCGGAATTTTTAAAACATTGTTTGAAATTTTAGAGTTTTAGAATAAAGATTTTAAAATGACATGAAATGGACATGAAACTCGTTTGTTCGTTGCCTTTGGTTAGTTGAAGATTCCCCTTTTTTAGAAAACATCATGATTTTGTGACAAAAATTGAAAAATCCGAGACTCATTCTAAGTAAAGACCTTTTCTTTTAGTCTTCATCCCAGAATTTCAGACAATTTTATTTTGTCCGCTTATCCAAACATTTTTTTGGCTGGTACGCCTATGTCGGTCCTGAATTCCTCCTATTCAGATTTGGTAATTTTACCCTAAATTGAAGACCTTTTTTTTAAGGATTACTTTGTTTTTATTTTAGGTCCTATTATTATTTTTAAGGTCCTCCACCCAAGTGTAGACTAATTTTTAGATAGATTTCTAAAGTATTTATAAATTACTTTATGCTCTGTTTTTTTGTCGAAGATGGCGTAAAAGTCAATCAGCAGGTTTACATGGACATGTTGAAGAACAGGGTTCGTCCATCGATAAATTCATTGCCTGGAAATCAAGCGGTGACACTACAGCAGGATGGGGCAACAGCTCACACAGCCAAAATGGTTCAAGCCTGGTGCAAGGATAACTTTAAGTCCTTTTGGTCAAAGTAACTCTGGCCCCCTTCTTCTCCTGATCTTAATCCGATGGACTTTGGGATATGGTCCATCTTGGAGAGAAAAGCCTGCGCTGTGTCACATTCAAACATGGAAAAATTGAAGAAGAATTTAAAAGAATCTTGGGCAAAAATAGAAAGCGAAATTATTCGTGCCACGTGTGACCAAGTTATCTCTCACCTCCGCCATGTTATCATTGAAAAGGGCGGATTAGGGATTTTAGATATCGGGATGTACAACTCCGTTTTGGATCCAGTTTTTGGTTTACGCTAGTGGGGTCAAGCTTTCAAATCAAAATTAAAGCAAAGCTTCATGTTAGTCATTATTAGAGTGAATAAAAAAATTTTTATGTAATATTCATTAATGGATAAAGATAAAACAGTTTTAAAGAATTATGTCCTTTTTTTATACTTAATAGTTGTCGTCAAGATTTATTCAAAAAATTATTGAAAAACAGGTTACTTGGCAGTTACTCAAATTACCAAATTAAAATCATAAATTTTAAGTAAATTGATTAGAACAAAAAAAAAAAAATAATAATGGAAATTTATCTAGCTATAAAAACAAATGAAATTAAGTAATTTTAAGTGACTTGGTTACCTACTCTGATATTTCTAATAAAACAGTTATTTTAAAAAAATTTAAGTATTATAGTCAAAAATTAATTTTAGCAAAAGTTAAGTTTTTATTTAGTTGATCTAATAACAAAAGTTTTGAAATATAAAAAATTTAGTAATATGAGTTGTTTAGGCAGTCATTAAAATAATTAACAAAATAATAAATTAAAAACCTGAATTTCCAGCATTTTAATTAAAAAAAAACTTTTCATTATTATTTTTATCAAATTTTAAGTGACTAGGTTGATTACTCAAAAAGACATTTATTTTTTAAATAAAGTATGGTAGTTAAAAAAATAATTAAAAAAAATTTTTGTGTTTAATTAATAGATCAAAGTGAAAAAGTTTTTTTTTTATTTAAAATGGCATGGTGAGAAAATTGCCAATTCTACAAAATTTTCAAGTTAGTTATAATATGTTTTAAAATTTAAAGTGTGTAGTTAACAATTTGGTTATTCAAAAGTGATTTTTTTGATTAATAAAAGATTAGTGTTGTGAAATATTTATAATTATTGTACAATTTAATTTTTTGTGTAATTACTCATATTTTCCATGGTATGCTATTGAGTGTAATATGGTATTGAACAATTCAAATATTTATTTTTATATTTCATATAAGTATAAAAAATTTTTACTTTCACTGTCAGTGTTTTTCTTAAATAAATTCTATGGTTTTAAAAATACTAAATTTTTATGTAAAATTAAATGTTATTAAATTTGCTGCATTTTTTAGTTTAGGTAATTGAATTTTGAGTAACCTACTACAGAAAGTTTTTAACAATGGTGAACACTTGCTGTGTGCCAGCTTGCAATTCTGGCTATAGGTCCAATAAGAATGGAAAAAAAGTTGCATTATTTCAATTTCCTATAAATTCTGAGCTTCGTGATAAATGGTATAGGGCTATCCTTAGGCAAAACTGGAAAGTATCAAAGTCTCATAAAGTTTGTGCACAGCACTTTCATGAAAGTGATTTTAAAACCATCTCAACTGATACTTGTAGTACCAGACGTAAATCTAGAAGTACTCTAAAACTGCAAAGAGTGCATCTGAAACCTGATGCTGTTCCTAAAATTTTTCCTTCTTTGCCAAAATACCTTTCATCACCTTTACCAACAATGCGTGCAACCTCCTCTACCAGTTCCTCTTTTAGACGTGAAAAAGATAACATCATTTTACAAAAGCAAAATGCTGATTTTCTCATTCAAGACTCTTTTTCGGATTTTTCATCCTTTAGAAGCAAAATGAAAAATGCAGTTCTTCCCTTTGGATATACTAGTGTTTATTCAGCTTCATCTGCTCAATTCTATTTTGTTAAAAATGATGATAGTTATAAAGTTGCTCCAGAACTTGTAGTGTCTGTGATAATTTCAAGTGAGCTACAAATCAAAGCTTTTGTTTTTTTTAATTTGATACCAAAAGATCAATATATGCATTTGCTTTCATGTGGTTCTCTGCAGACAGTAACTGAAGTATCTAATATTCTTGCCTGGTGTAAAGCTTTAGCAGACATGTCTAATTTTGTTTCTAACAATCAAAAATCAGCATTAAAATTAGCTATATCTTTGCTAAAAAGTTACCTTTCTGATGAAGCAGTTGTAGCAGATTTATCACAATCTAGCATGTCTTTAGTTTGTTTTATAATAGAACAATTGAATTTGCT
Source organism: Diplosoma virens (assembly GCA_963680785.1). Classification (NCBI taxonomy): domain Eukaryota; kingdom Metazoa; phylum Chordata; class Ascidiacea; order Aplousobranchia; family Didemnidae; genus Diplosoma; species Diplosoma virens. Next base: position 34,727,618 of record OY796893.1, on the reverse strand, counting down.
TCAAGTTTCCAAACATGGCAGACGTTATTCTACAGCAACCATTATTTCTTCATATATGTGGCAGTTGACAAGCACTGCATTGTACAAAAAGCTGCAAGAATTTTTTATTCTGCCATCAATAAACAGGCTTCGACAGCTGTCTGTTGGAACTACTGTAGAAACGGGTGAAATTACATTGAACTATCTTCATCAAAGAACTGTAAATTTAACATCTGAACAAAAAATTGTTACTTTACTTGTTGATGAAGTTTACACTGCGCAAAGAGTAGAATACAGTAATGGTTCCTTTGTCGGATTGACTGCAGATGGTGCCCCAGCAAAAACTGCATTAACTTTTATGGTAAATTCTACATGCAGTAATTATAAGGATGTGGTTTGCATAATTCCCGTCAATAAATTGAATACCAAAATTTTGTGTTCATGGTTTAAAAGAGTCATGTTTGCTTTGGACAAATTTTTTTTGGTTATTGCCGTTTCTGTCGACAATCATATATGCAACAGGTGTGTTTTTGTCAGTTATTTCTTTGGTAATTTTCTTAATTTCATAAATATAATTCTACATTTAAACGTAAATTCTCTGTTGTTTTTAATCCTTTTTTTAACTTATTTTGCAGAAAGATGTACATAGAACTTGGGGGTGGTCAGTTGAAACACTGCATTGTGCATCCTACTCGATCTGATGAAAAGCTGTTTCTGTTGTTTGACACGACCCATAATTTTAAAAACATTTTTAACAATTTCATCAACAAGGGTAGATTTAATATTCCTACACATGCGAATGAAGACATTCTTGGAAAAACATGTTCACCCTGCTTCTCACATCTAAAACACGTGTACGCGATTGAGGAGCACAAACCTTTAAAAATCGCACATGCTTTAAAAAAAGTATCTTTAAATCCCAGTGGCATTGCACGGACTTCACCACAACATGCATTTGGTAAGTTTTACTTACTTTTAGATAGCATTTTAAATTATTATATCAAACCTAATATTTTCGGTAACTTTTGACAAAAAAATTGGCTTTTAAATTGTATTGAATATACAGTAGTGTGTAGTACTCAACCACAATCAAGTACGAGATATTTTAAATTGATTGCTTGTACTGTATTCAGGTGTTTTTCATGAATCAACGGTGCAAGCATTAGAGTTTTATAGTAAAGAGCATCCAGGATTTCTAGAAACTTCTCGGTTTTTAAAATTCATCAACACAATTTGGAAAATTTTACGGGTTAAAACACCGTTTGAAGGTAATTTTTTGTACATAGACAAAACGTGTATCACACTACCTGCGTTTAGATTAATCTCCAAAATTAGTTGATTTTATTGTTTTACCCATAGCATGATATAATAGACATTGATATATTACATTTTTATAGAGTTAAATGCCAAGCTTGTAATCACTATCTTACGTTCAATGTATTTTTTCAGAGATTAGAAAAAATGATGAATTGTGTGCACCTATACGAGTTGATGAAGTAAATTTGAAATATCTTAAAGCAGCTTCAAATATATTTATTCGGTGGAAACAATCAGGAAATGCTGGTTTGACTCACCAAACCTTTTGTGCGTGTATACAATCAATGAGTGCTATTCCAGAACTTGCTGAACACTTGAAAAAAAAACATGGTTTTGTTTACATACTTCCTGGAAAATTTACTTCGGATCCAGTTGAAGGTCGTTTTGGCTGGTATCGCCAAATGAATGGTGGCAATTATTTCATGTCGTTAAAACAGCTGATGCAATCAGAAAAAAAAATCCGTGTATTATCCTTAATGCAGCAGCATGCTCTTTTATCTGGCTCTTGTCTAAAGGAATTTGATGCTCTTCCTTTATTAGAAACAAGTTTTGATATTGGAGCTGAAGAAAATGATGTGCTTTGGCTTAATGATGTTTTTGCTCGTGTTTCTTTGGATGATATAACATGTGCTGATGCCAATATAACATACTATGTAAGTGGCTATGTTGGCAGAAGCATATCTCGCCGGCGCAAGTGCTCATCCTGCAAAGAGTTGCTCATTGCAGGTGATGATTCCTTTTCAATTCACCACTATCTTCCAGATGAGTACAAACAGTTGTTTGAAAATGTAAATCGCGGGGGCTTGTCGCAACCATCCGAATTTATTTACACTGTGACAGCGCTGGCAGTGCAACATTATATGGCCATTCTATCCACTGGAGAACCGACAAAAACCAAGTTTTTATCCATGAGCAACCCACGATCTGTTTTTCTAAAAGCATTAATTAACATTGCCGCAGCAACTGAAACTCTCAGTAACCTATTGTCCCAGCAATGTTCTGCCGGTCATTTGAATTTCAAAGAAGTGGTTAAATCTACTTTTAATTGCTTTGCAAAGAATGAACTTAAACGGATAAATGCATTTAAAGTTGAAATGCCAGAAATATCAGTCAAAAAACTGCGAAAATTAACTTCAAAAAGCTCCCAGTTTTAATTGTATAATAGTTTGTTTTTTGTTATTTTGATAGTTTTGTTGCTTCTTGTTGCATTTTAAGCTTAATACTTGTTTATTTTTCTTTCTTGGCAAGCTATTTTTAGTTTTATTGCATGCTATATTGTTAGTTAGTTTTACTCTTTTCGCATGTACTAGTTTATTTTTGTTTTCCTTAAATAACTTTAGCCAATATATATTTAGTATTCTTAATGTGATATTGCTTAATGCCTTTATCGAAATAAAGATTTCAATTTCTTTGAACAAATAACCGTCAAGAAATCTTTAAACCATAACTAAAATACATTTAACCTTCAAACAAAAGATTTCGAAGCTTCGTATGACTTTTGACGCTATTTTCGCAGTAGCCCTTCTAACGTAAATAGCCAAAATGAGTTGTTGATCCCGGTGTTCTAATATCCCTAGGGCGGATATATTGAATAAACTGAATTCAATGTTGAAGATTATACATTTACCTTTAATTTTCTTTAAAAAAAAATTTTATTGCCTTTTCGTTTTTAAATTAATGTAATATATAACAGTCTACGCTTTGCTGGAGGACTCTGTACATGAAAATTGGCCATTTGAGAGTTTTCTGTGTTTTGCAACAATAAATAGTGACTCCCCTTACTTTTCTTGCACCGGGCCCCACTTTTTGTATGGCCATCACTGTATTTTTAGAGATGTTATTGTAAGGCCTACAGTAAAATAATCTGCATCGCTAGATTTTGTCATTTACAATTGCAAATGTTAATAAAATCCGAACGTTTTCGACTTACATATGTTTATATTTATTTTATTTATTTTAAATTTTTATCTCTATATCCTCCTGACACGGAGGAAAGCGCTAATACATAGGGAATGCAATTACCCCGACCTGCTTCCGGAGATGCTAAGATAGTGCTGTCCGCTTGTAATTTGGTAGAGATATGACTGTAATTTAGAACTGCTTGCCACGACCACCAAGCAGGGGAAAGTGCCGTAAAGTGTCTTTTCCAGGGACACAACCCCAAGTTCTAAACGTTTAATCAGTTATATCAACCTATCTCAACCAATTTAGTTCTTGTTCACAGTTCACCCAGTTTAGCTAGTTATCTTTTAAATTTGGATGAATTAAAAGCATGAATTAACTCAAATTGAAAATTTGTAGACCTATTAACCGCTAAAAAAAAAAAAAAAAATTATTTTCAAATCCGAACTGGAACTGAACATAAGCATAAAATTGGCTGAACCTGAGCGGGAACATTATTTTAAATAGTTCGACGCCCTTGTAGGCTAATAGGCCGGTTTTGTCAAAATACAAATGAGCCTTAGATGAACAAATATTAAGTGTTCAAATCAGATTAGTCTCTAAAAAATAGTCATTGTTTTAGGAGGGGTCAATTTTTAGTGTCTCAAAATAAAGTTATCTCTAAAAAATAGAAATACAAAATAAAGAAAAAATTTTTATTTTTGACACACCATAGACGCCTGGTGCTATTATGAAAAAATGGAGCAGTTTCTTGTGTAGGAGTGCAACTTTTTGATGTATTTTAAGGAGGGTCAATGTGGCCGCACCGTTTGCACCCTATTAAAGCCATAAATGCTAAAATATAACTCCTCAAAAGACAATTGCATGATTGAATGTGATGTACAGCATTGAAAGTAAAATAACTTTAATTCTTTCAAAAAAACATTTTTACAAGTCTATTTTATTTTATGTTTCGAAAAACGTATTTACTGCCCGAAAAGTCAGATTGTTCTCGAATTTTTGTTGGTGGACAGGATGATGGCGACGATACCCCTATTTTCTTCCAATTAGTAAGGCTATGTTTGCAGCCAAATAATATATTTTATGGGTATCAACTGCAAGATTATGGCTTGGAAGATTATGGCAAACAATTGCATAGGCCTACATAAAATTTTTTAAGTGAAAGTATTTCTGATAGGCATAGCCTATACCGTAGGTCTTAAAATGTTTAACAATAAATCTATTCACTAGCAAGCTATTTAGTTGTGAATTGCAAAACCAACTTTGTATAATTAAACAAAGTTGAATTAATGTGAATAATTTTGCGAGCCCTAAAGTGCAAGCAAAAAACGTTTTGTAATTTTATTTTTAAAATCAATTTTTTCTGGATATTTTGCATTAGTAAGCAAGGGTGTTAAAATTAGGAAGCCTGGGAAGCTGAAAATCCTCCCTGGCAAAATTTTTAATCCTTAGAATAATTTCTGCCCCCTTCATCCTCCCCCTTGAAAATCACTTTGCTACGATCTATTTAAATTTCTTATATTTTACCGGGAGAAAGTTTCCTAAACTGCAATTTCATCACGCACGTCTATATCATTGAGCACTAATCCCACAACAACAATCTTAATGATATGATATTGAGTATCGAAGGAACCAACAACGCTTTTAATTTTTGGTAACCTTCAAAAAGACTATTTTCTTAACAATTCTTTTGCCAACTTTAGTCAGAAGAAATTGTTGACAATGATGAACTGCAAGAAAAACATGGTTTATATAGGATTGAAAGACATCGAAAGTATTGCGGTTCTGATTTGTTGGTTCCTTAAATACCATTGTCGTCGTCGTCGTCGTCGTCGTCGTTCGGTATCCACTCCAGGTCAGACACAAACAGGACCAAGGCCGAGGGTTTATCCTTTTACTACCCCAGACTGCTGCACTGCCTGGATCAGATGCTGGCAGTGATGTCATTAAGCCAGCATCGAGTTTTGTCATCCAAAACCGTCAGACCTCGTGCTCCATGTGGTTCCCGATGTATAGGGCACGCTGTTAACACATGGTCTGCGGTTTGCTCAGAGGCGCCACACTCGCAATTCGGTGAAGGAGCGAGACCCCATTTATGCATAGACGAATGGAATCGCCCAACACCAGTCCGCAGGCGGTTGAGCTTAACCCAAGCTGCTCGGGGTAAGCCCATCCCAACAGGCCTGGCACCGGTCTCGGGCACAAAAGCACGGAGCCTGGAAGCATTTTCACAGTACTCCGTTTTCCATTTGTGATTTGTCCATTCAGGAGCGCGGATGTCAAGTCTGGCAAGGTTGTCCAAAAGATTCTGCGCACCTGGCACAAACGGGTGTCTGGATCTTAGTCTCACTTGGCGATTATCTGAGGACCCACTGAAAAGACCATGCAAGATATGATCGGGGTCCAGAGATCCACGGTAAGCCAAGGAGAGTGTCGCTCCCATTCGGCGAAGCTCAGCTGGCTGGATGCCTGAGAGTACAGGTAGGTGGTCCGTTGGAGTGGGACGCAGGCATCCAGTAACTATGCGCAAGGCGTCATTCAAGACAATGTCAATGAGGCGAGTATGAGCACTGCGACACCAGACTGGCGCACAGTACTCAGCTGCTGAGTAGACTAGAGACAAGGTGGCTATGCGTAGTGTTTTAGCACCAGCACCCCATCCCGAGCCCACGAGTCGCCTCAGCAGTGTGACGCAAGAAGATAAGTTTTTGCGCAATGCCACTAAATGGTGACGAAACGTGAGCGATCTGTCCAGTTTTACCTCAAGGTAAGCAGGGGTTGGACAGAACGGTAAAAGTCTACCATTGTTGCAGACCTTTAGCTCACGTTTGGCCTCTCGGTTGTTTAAGTGAAAAGCTGCCGTCACCGTCTTAGTGTGACTGAGCTTCAACCTCCAAGTCTGGAGATACGCTGAAAGTGTAGACATGTCTTGGCTTAAGGTCCCCTCTAAGTCCTTCTAGTTTCCAGAAGAGTGCAACAATGCTAAATCATCAGCATAAACAAACTTTCTGGAAATCATGGAAGGAAGATCGTACGTATAGATGTTAAATAGGAGGGGAGCCAAGACCGATCTCTGAGGAACGCCATTTTTAAGACGGCGTAGCCTGCTTTGCTTGCTGTCACCGATGGTAAGGGTGAAACTTCGATTTTGGACAAGCTCCATGATTATTTTGACCATGTGCTTATCCGGAAGTAGTCTCAGCAGCTTGCAGGTAAGGCCACGGTGCCAGACAGTGTCATAAGCAGCTGCCAGATCGATAAATACGGCACCGGCCTTCTTTTTAGCCTCGAAAGAATCCTCGATGTTCTGGGTTAGCAGAACAACTTGATCTACGGTTGACTTCCCGCGTCGGAACCCAGCCTGCTCTTTAGGGAGCAGTGGATCAATTAATGGTTCAACGCGGGCATAGATAAGCCTCTCGAGGATCTTGTAGGGGACACAGAGCAGAGATATCGGTCGATAACTCTTTGGGTCCCCCACGGGCTTTGCTGGTTTTGGGATCGCGACCACAAACGCTCTTCTCCAGATCTTGGGAATTTTGAGTCGGCGCAAACAGGAAGAAATGAAGTCACGTAACCAGGACTTCAAAGCAGCTTCAGCATGGAGTATAAGCTCGGGGCAGATGGAATCAGGTCCTGGAGCTTTACCTGGTTTTAAATGTTGAAGGGCAGCAGCAAATTCTCTCTGTGAAAAATTGTCAGAGATATTTACTGCGTCTGGTGTTGTGGCCCTCCAAAGGTCAGACACTTCTTTACAGACAAGTCGAGATGACTTGCGATCAACAGCTTCGTATTTCCCATTTCTAACCAGCTGAGATGCAATAGCATCGGCTGAAACGGGACAGTGACGAGGAGAGTGTCGTGACCTACCAGTAAGGTTGTTCAAAATACTCCACGCTTTTCGACTAGAGTATGAGAAGTCAATGCTCTGAACTGCTTCAGATCATTGATCCCTCCGCTTTCTGTCAAGCTTGGCAAGCAGAGCTGTAGCAGCCAAACTTGAGTCGTCTCCCTGAGGAGACTGCAAAAAGGTTTTATAGAGGGATTCACACTTTGCATCCCAACACAGAATATAGTTATTTCGATACCCGCGTGGGATGGTCTTTTTGGCTGCTTTCTTAATGGTGTTATAGAAGTCCTGGTAAGCCGCATCCACATCAAGTGAATCAGGCCGCAACAAAGTCTTTGCGAATTTATTCGTCAAAGCAATGTAGTGACTCCATTTGGCCTTGCAGAAGTTCCATCGCTTAACAGGCATGCTTGGCACTGCCATAGCAAACCTTGGTGGTGTAATAAGCTAAGGTCGATGTTGTGACCTGGGGAATTTGTCAAGGACACGTCTATCCGGTAAGCGACTGTTTGGACCTACGCTAGCGAAAGCTAGATCTGGATTGATGCCAGTGTTCCAGCGGCCCGAATAAAAACTGGCAGCGTCCTTGGCATTATATAGGAGGGCAAGACAATTAATACTTGCCTAGCCAGCCAAGCACTCACCGTCCGGATTGTTGTCGTCATAACCCCAGTCAGCATGACGACAGTTAAAATCGCCAGCGTACAGACAGGGGTGAGGATACACTGGAAGATCCAGGGTTCGCAATCGCGTTGGTGGTGGTTTGTAGACGTTGACTATTTTATAGCCATCAACGTCCACACACAGCTACTCGATCTCCGATGTCGGTGGAGATTGGTCCAAAAGCGTGTATCTCAGTCGCTCGTGGACAAACGCGGCAAGGCCATGCTTCCTGCTTAAAGAAGACCCAGCTAGTTGGTAGTTTGGTAGTACCAACTTCTCTGCATCAGTGCAGTGGGTCTCCTGCAGTAGGATGACGAGTGTCTCAGAATGCATAGCGAGGTGATGAAGATCGTTCATCTTGCTTGCAGTGAGGCCTTCGATGTTCAGCTGAAGAATAGTGGGTCTTCAGAACTTGTTGGCAATATGCCCTGAAAAGGCAGTTTTATTTTTACATTACCCCGTCCTAAAAAGGACGTTTGCCGATTAGCAGACCCACACTGAACATCAAAATGGGTTGATACCCTTCCATGTTGGTAGGTTCGGTTTCGGTCTGTCATTTTTAAAATCAATGAACAGACTTACTCACGGCCCAGGCTGCGTGAAAGCACCTACCATTTGGGCCAATGGCATTGTGTAGAAGTGCGATTGTTTAGTTCGTACTATTACGTCATAATATATCGTTCGCCTGTACAATTATTTTCTGCTTCAAGTTTTAGTTCAGTAAGCGTGTAAGCTTTAATTCAATAGCATGTTGAGTAAGCGATGTACAATTACTTGCAAAACAACTTTGTGTTGTTGTTTTATTGTGTCACTTGTGTACTTGCAAAATCCTGCAAACTGTGCAGCGTTGTGCAAGTTTGCATTTTGTAATCATTTAAATAGTTGCAGAGAGAATACAAAATCTTTTTATTTGCACAGAGCAGGTTGTAGCCGTGAGTTCACAGTTCACCACTCGGTCCAGCCCTAACTAATATCTTTGTTGGCTTTTACAAGGAAAAGCTTTATTCTCAAATAGCCAACCTCAGGTCTATTTCAGATATATGTTGACGATACTTTTGTCATTTTCCATCATGAAACTGAAGTGAGCGAATTCTTAACCATGTTGAACAATCTTTATCCTTCACTCAAATTCACCTTTAAAAAAGAAACGGACAAACAACCTCTTTTTCTTGACGTCTGTGTTGAGAAGCGTAATCACGTATTTGAAACAAAAGTCTACAGGAAACCTACCTTTATAGGACAATACATCCGACGGGAGTCTTTTTGTTCAATTAGCCGAAAATTAAATTTAATATCCACATTAATACATAGAGCACTAAAGATCTGCACCAGAAATCATTTAAAACAAGAAATGGAAAACATCAAGAAAATCCTACCAGACAATGGCTATCCTGAAGATGTAATCAAACAGCAAATTTTACGAACAGCTGCAAGGTTTTCTACACCTAAACCCTTTGGATCAGACAAATGTCCCTTCTATTTAAAGGTTCCGTGTATGGGTGAACCCTCTACCAAGCTTAGTAGTGCAGTAAAAGCCGCTGTTGACAACTGTTTTGCTTCGGTCAATCCTAGAGTAATTTTTACTTCAAAAAGTATACTACCTATTGCCCGTAAAGATGTCGTACCTGCCACGAAGAAAAATATTGTTATTTATGAATTCCAGTGCCACTGTGACAGTTGGTACGTAGGTTGCACATTGCAAAGACTCGAAGACCGAATCAGACAGCACGTACCAAAATGGATCCGATCTAGAATTAATGCAACAAGAACACAACCCTCAAGATCGAATAAGAAAACAACTGCACAGCCAGACTGCCATTCTGCTATTGGGCAGCATCTGTTGAAAAATATAGAATGCGCTAAGAACTATGAAGACACCAAGTTCTCAATTTTAACGACTGCACGTTCGCAGTTTCAACTGCGACTCTTGAAGGCAACGCGTATAAAGATCAGGCAGCCTTCATCTGTGCAAACAAAAAGAGTTTGTATTCTCTCTGCAACTATCTAAATGATTGCAGAATGCAAACTGGCACAATGCTGCGCAGTTTGCAGGATTTTGCAAGTGCACATGTGGCACAATGAAACAGCAACAACACAAAGTTGTTTTGCAAGTAATTGTGCAACGCTTACTCTGCGTATAAATACGGGTACGACTGCCATTGAAAAATGTGACACAAAAAGCTTCTGGTATAGCTTTACTGAAAGCCATTTCAAAATTTTGTTTATAAAATTATATCGTTTCGAAAATAAGTCGTATTCTTTGATGACGAAATTGTTTAGGATTAGTTAAGTTTCTGTTATACAAGGGTTATTATAGATTGTGCGTACCCGGGTTGCGCTTTTCAATCCGAAGACGCACCAGAAGCCATGGCTTGTGCAATTTTGCAGAGCTACGCATTTAACCATGCTGCTCCTGGGCCCAATTTTAATCGCGCTCCCTCAGAGGGACCAAAGCTAACAAAATCCAGCATCGACGTGTAATGATTTCACTCACAAGTGGCAAATGTTTTTGCAAGGATCAGGCATTAACGAAACTTCAGCCACTGCGCAACTCTTTTAGTGTTCCAGTCAGAGTTTAGGAGATAGTTTCTTAAATTCAGACGCGGAGATTTTCTCTAAGCCTTTGAAGGAGTGACTATCCGCTATGCGTCGGCTTGCAGTTATTGCAGTAGCTACTGGCGTCCTACGATCAGATCTCATGCAAATGCGGCAACTGAGAGACGAACCATTTCGCGCATTTGCAGCGAGAGTGTGCGGCAAAGTAGACACATGTGCGTCTACAGTTGATTGCACTTGTGGCTTAAAAGTTAGCTACACCGACCACATCATTCGTGATACCCTGTTCAATGGCATTGCACACGATAAGATCCGCCGAGAAATTTTTGGAAGCGCCGATGTGCTTAAACGTGCCGTCAACGAGATTGTTGCTCTTGTAGAAAGCAAGGAGATAGCTCGCAACGCTGTCCCCCCGACCGAGGTCACATCTGTGTTAGACGTTCAGGGCCCACATGACGCAGACCACAGAGCCCGTCATACTGCAACCCCACGCACGCATTCCAACAATTCACCTGCTCTGTCAAAGTAATCGCGTTATCCGCTCTGCCAGCAACTTTATTAGCTTTACAAAAAAGGGGCCTCGTGGTTGGAATACCAAACCTTATACCTTGTGTATTGATTGCTACCGGACATAGAAACACCGAAGACGTCATCTTGCTCCTAAAGTGGATCCTTCACCACCTAAACCAAGCCTATAAACTCTTAAAGTCACGTTGTGTACGGACACTCAGTTGAGTTCTGTAAGAAAAAATCACCGGCCGGTCTTGAGGCACAGGCCAAACAAGTGCAACATGACTTTGTCTGCAGTAGATAGGAATGCCACCATTATGTATTCAAAGACGGACAGTGGGCAACGGAATATATGAGCCAGCACTCTAAGGTAACGATTTTACTATTTCAGTCGATCACGCTCATGGCGAATCCACGTCAGTTTGTGCTACAAATTTCACCGCTATCGCTGACATAGGTGCGCAAGTGAATGTATGGTCTCTGGGTGAATTCTTGTAGTATGGTTTCCCACGTGACATCCTGACCCCTGCGCCTGATGGCCACCAATCATTCCTCCATATCAATTGCGGTTACGTTCTTCGCCATTATTTAAGGATCGTTATGTCACGGTCACGTCGTGCAATGCCGGGCCACGGTCTACGTTAGCGCCGATGTTAAGGCCCTCTTCTTATCGCACGACACCTTAGTGACGCTAAAGATGCTGTCCCCACTTTCCCATCATTGAGCAAACATGCTAATGATGAGATGCAGGAACGCGCTGATGAATCTGCTGCTATCATTAATGCGCACATCACCCGCACTGTTACTGGTGGCTATGCCTTACCGGGCAATCAAAATCATTCATGTACTTGCCCTCAACGTACTGCCGTGCTACCACCCCCACGCTCGCTACCATTTTGCTCTATTCCCGAAAATAAAGATGGAATGAAAACTTGGCTATTGGAGCGATACGCTTCGTCCACATTTAACACATGTCTGCATTGCCCTCTTCACTGCATGGCGGGACTACCCATTGAAATCCATGTCAGCCCCTCAGCGAAGCCAAGAACATTTTATACCCCGGCTTCTATTTCTCTACTTGGCAACAACAGGTCCATGCAGACCTCCTTCGGCATGAAGCCCTAGGAATTTTTGAAAAGCTCCCTCCCGGAGAGCCTACTCAATGGTGCCATCGCAGGGTGATAACAAGGAAACATGATGGTACATCTCGACGGACAGTAGGTTTATCACCGCTGAACAAATTCTGTCTTCGAAAAACATTCGCTTCGGAAACACCCTTCAAGCTAGCCGTCGCGTACCGAGTAATACTTGGAAAACTGTCACTGACGCTTGGAACAAATACCACAGCGTTCCACTAGTCGAGTTCCCAGCAGTCAGTTGACGTTGCAGGATTCCGCATTTCCGAATCATGTGTAGAAACCCTGCCCAAGTATTTGAACGCTATTTAACAGTTTTCTACGCCTAAAAACATAAAGGTCATAAAAAGCTGGTTTGGTCTAATCGATCAAGTGGCTAACTACGCCAAAATGTGAGACTTGGTGGCTCCATTCAAGCCGTTTCTCAGTCCGAAACGTACTTGGAATGGAATGACAATCTCGATAAAGCATTTTCGCATTCGAGAAATGCTATCATTGACGCTATACGTCACGGCGTAGAAATTTATGATCCAACTCGACAGACTTGCTTACGGCCGGACTGTTCAAACCGGGACATCGCATACTTCCTGCTTCAAAAATACTGTGCATGCCCGTCCACCCTTCCTGATTGCTCGAACTCTAGATGAAATCAGCAACACTCGGCTCTTCCAATTAAAGCAGTGCACTCTAATGTGGCGTTTTGATATTGCACATTAGTCGGCAGCGTGGTCGAGTGGTTAAAGCACCGGACTGATAATCAGCATGGTCTCGGTTCAAAACCCACTTGCACCATTCTGTTGTGTCCTTGGGAAAGACACTTTACGGCACTTTCCCCTGCTTGGTGGTCTTGACAAGCAGTTCTAAATTGCAGTCATATCTCTATTAAATTACTAGCGGACAGCAATATCTTGGCATCTCCGGAAGCAGGTCGGGGTAAATTACTTACCCTATGTATAGCGCCTCCGTCGCTTTCCTGCGAGTCAGGAGGATAAATATAGAGATAAAAATAAAAAAATAAAAAAAAAAATTTGCCGGGGTTGACTAATACCGCTGCGGACGTTGCATCGCGACACCCAGCCACATCTGAATTTTTTGCTACCATTTCGGGTGCCGAGCGTGATTCTTCAGAATCCCTCGAAGAGGCTCTTTTTGCCTCTGTTTGGCAAAACATGCGTGATGAGTTGACTTTAAACTGGGAGGAAATTTCCCGGCACACTGCCAGTGACGCTGCACTAAATGATTTATTGTCTGCGATACAATCAAACTTTGATGTTAACTTTCCGCCAAAGGAAGGTATTCGTAAATACCTCCCATATCGCGACGGATTTTATATTTCTGACGATTTATTTTATATAAAGATCGTGTTTTTATTCCGCCGCTCCGCTACCAAGTATTTTGCGCATTGCATGCCGTCCATCAAGGGGTGTCGGTCATGGAACGGCGTGCGCGCGCAACCGTTTTCTGGCCGGGGATAACCCAAGATATTCACAAACATTCGCGATTCTTGTGCTTACTGTAATCGAAATGCGTCGTCGCCAGCTGCAACCCCCCCGTTACCCTCCCAACTGCCCACCACGCCCTTCGAAAAATTTTGCGGATCATTTTGATTACGCGGGACGGCACTTCTTGATCGTTGGAGACAGATTGTCCGGTTGGTCAAATGTGTTTGGTACACCTGCTGGGTCTATCGTCACTGGCGCAAATGCACTTCTTCGCGTCCTTCGATCATACTTCGCGACTTTTGGAGTGCCTAAAGAAATCTCCTCAGATGGTGCCCCAGAGTTTACTGCCTTCGTCGCACAGGATTTTATGCACAAGTGGGACATCAAACACTGCGTTTCTTTCGACTACTTTACTAAATCTAACGACCGCGCGGAGGTTGCAGTCAAAGCCGCTAAAAGACTTCTCATGTCTAATATTAGCTCTAATGGGAATTTGAACAATGATTCGTTACTGCGTAATACCCCGGATCCTGACATGCTGATTTATCCCCAGCTGAAATTGTCTTTGGCCATCCTTTGCTAAACGCATTCTCGTTTGTTAATCGGCTCGCCACTTTTTCCAATCGCTTTATTCGTCGTACTTGGCGCAAAGCATGGCGCGCTAAAGAAGATGCCTTTCGAGTTCGAGCCAAGCGTACCAATGACGCATTGAGCCAACGCCAACACCTGTTGTCTAGGTGGCGTTGATTGATGGCTGATCGCGTGTTTATTCGAAACCAAGGAGGCAGACACCCACGTAAATGGGACAAAGTATAGCCAGACGCAATCGACGATTCCTTTGTTTAAAGCCTGATTTTACCAAAACCCCGCAAACCTCCTTACCATCAACAGTTCCCCCACGGAACGAAACGCAATTTCAACACCACCCTCGACATCCACCCGAGTTGTTGATGAAACCTCATCTGAGGCCATAGATCACGGGAAACGATAAGACGTCCATAATGACGTACCTACGGTCACACACCTCACATTTGTGATGGACACTAATTTGCAGGAGAGCAACCCTGACACCCACAAAAATAACATATCAATGCTTCCTTGACGGTCCTCTTGCCTGCGACGACCTGCTGTCGAATTGGATCTAACCTCTGGTCAATGGGTGATCAAGGGATTGATTACGTAACCATGCTCAGCTGTAGGAGTACGAACTTGGGGGGTGTAGAAATATGATTGTTTGGTTCGTACTATTACGTCATAATATATCGTTTGCCTGTACAAATATTTTCTGCTTCAAGTTTTAGTTCAGTAAGCGTGTAAGCTTTAGTTCAGTAGCGTGTATGCTTTAGTTCAGTAGCGTGTTGAGTTTTAAGTCGTTTTTGTTATTTAGTCTTTTATGTTGCAGGTAAAACAATTTCGTCATCTTCGTTATGTTTATAAAGTTATATCGTTTCAAAAATGAGCCATATTCTTTCACATTGGTCATTTTAAAGTTCTGTACAAGCAAGAATTTATTTAAACCACGATCTTGTTTAAAATAGCAGATGCTCACCAGGCTAAGATGCATAACTAGAGTCTAAAACTTGCCCGTTTATAGCTATATCGACAGGTTCATAGTAGTAGAATGAGACAAGAGAATGAGGGGTCAAGAGGGCTTGAACTATGGGCGCCCTGAACGACGTTGTGCAGACGTATCAAAGTCAATTTTTTTTTATACTTTTGTGTGTATGCATTTATTAGATCTTTTTTAGACTGACAAATAAGGTGCAGCAATTGCAACTCTGCAAGTCTTCTATTAAGATTTTCTTCCTATTTTGTCTGCATGCTATTCTACCTTTATAACCTAGGCCCACTAATGTCAGTAAGATCTTTTTTTTAGGGCTTTATTACCTCATGAAACTTACACAACCATATAGCTTTGATTGTTCTAGAGTCTTCGTATTAAGTTTTATAAGTCAAAATAAAATCAAAATTTTGAATAAAGCCAAGATTTGTCAAAGTTTTATCTTGTTGATTTTTACATACGAAAACTTCTTTTTTGTCTATTTCTGCAATTTTTTATGGAGCTCTATTTATGGTAGGCCAAAGTATTTTAAAGCTTTTGAAACTGCGCTTTTTTTCTTTAGAATTTTTTAATTAGCAATATAACTTTTGTTTGTTTTGCAATCTTTTACCAACTTCAAACCTTTCCTAAAAACTTTTAGCCACCCCTATCCTGGCGTGCGCAATTTTTTAGTCAAAAAATCTTTGATCTATATGATGAAAATGTTTACCGCTTTAAAATTTGAAAAAATATAGTAATATTCTCATGTAGGAGAAAAGAATGCGTATCTCTATTTGTCATAAAAAAATTGGCACCGAGGCCAAGTATAATTATAGAGCGCCCTGATGGCTAATATGTTTGACACAGTTGCCGTTCAAAATCTATTCGGGTTATTCCGTTACAAATTTACCTTAAGTTTCTTCCTTTTTAGGACCAATATCATAACCAAGCTGCAAGGTTCACTTTTATTACAATTTATTGACTGTATGACTTTGTCAGCAGCTTTAGTGAGATAATAGCTGCTTTGCTTGATTGATTTTGCAAGTTTATTTGCATGCAAAAAAGATTAAAAGATCATCAATGGGCCTACAATGTTTTACGATTGGTGTTTGAATAAATTTGATTGTTAAAATGGTGATATTTTGTTTCATTACAATCGGTAAAATAAAAAGCATATTATTAATGAAACTTATTATTCTTTATGCCTAATTTTATCTACGTAGCATAACTCACTAGCGGCTGTTAGTTAAAACTAACTCTGTAATGCGGCCGGCAAGAACAAAAAAATTCTGCATGATGTACTAAGATATTTAGCAAAAAACCATCAGAGTCTTAAGATTTGATTTTTGTTTATAACTTTGTTTCATTATTTTTGGTTCGTTTTCATTTCAAAAAATCTTTTATTTTATTGCTTTTTTTAATTAGGTCACGTGAACAATATTTTGCTTTAATTTATCGCCTGTAGAAAGTCGTTTGTGACGTCTCTGTTTTGCCGCACAGAACGTCAGTGACCAAACAAACTGTGGCTTCACCAACTGCACTTCCTTGAAAAAGTTCGACTGCACCAAAACTAAAAATCTTTATTCCTAAACCAAATTTGAAACACAAATCCGAAGAAAAGTTTGAGACGATTCAAATCAATTTAGTTTAAGTCAGCACGAAATGCATTGATCAAAGGCACAGTCAACATACAACGCAGTTGTCAAAAAAATTAAGTGATAGCTCTTCCCGGCAATCAAAACGATAACTGAACTTCATTCAAAGCAATAACAAAAAAGAATCAAATTTTTCCATAAGCCAAATGTTAATCAAACAAAGAATGTAAAAAAGGCGCGGATTATTACAACATGAATCAAAGCCCGTGATGAGACCGAGTTCGATTCCTATAAAAAGTATAGTTTACATTAGTGATCCTCCAACAGTATCATAGCTGAAGGGGACTACTACGAAGGGAGAAAGTTGTAGTTTTCCATTAGCGCTTATCATAGCCGTACCTGGCGGGAGGATACGGGGTAATTGCCGGCCAAGTTTTCAAAATTTGGGCAAAATTTAAATTCTTCGGGCAGTGACAAGAAAATATTTGGGCAAAACCAGAATTTTTTGGGGAGTGACAATTATCAGTTGCAAAAAATGGTTACCAAATTTAGATGAAGACCCTTTTTTTTTGGAGAAAACTTTGATTTTGGCACGAAAATTGAGAAATAAGGCTGATCCCGGTAAAGACCTTTTTTTTTTTAGAGAACACCATGATTTTAGGACGAAATTTGGTCTTTGTTCGAGAATCTCTGACCACTTTTTATCCTATCCGTAAAGTACTAGAATATCATAATTTTGGCAAATGTTACAAAATTTGGCCAAAACTTGATTGCCCCCCCAAAAATTTTTTTGGCTGGTACGCCTATGGCGCTTATAATAAAGATTTTACGTTTTACAGTCTCAATACTTTTCAAAGAGACCTCGTATTTAATATGTTCATTCAATTTAAGACTTAAAGTCAACTACCATTAATAAACTTAAATAAACTGATTGTTGATTTAATTTACTAAATAAAGATTGATCTTAAATTGAATAAAAATTGATCTTAAATAAACTGATTATTGATTTAATTTACTTGAAACTAATATTTTGCGATTTTTTTTAGAATTATAATTTTTAAAGATCGATTTTAAAAAGCTGCAAAACTGGCCATTGCAACTAAATAAGAAATCTAAGATTGATTTTAAGTGAAGACCTTTTTTTTTTAGATAACACCATAATTTTGGAACAAAAATTGGTCTATATCTTAGAATCTCACACAATTTTTTGTCCTACCCATAAAATATTGCATGTCCTACCCATTAATTACCCATAAAATACGCAATTGCATGACTAGTCTCAGAGGTCACCGCACGCCCCTGGTATAAAAACTGCATTAAACTTTGTCATAGCTAACTATGCTGCGAATGATATTAGAAAACTTTTTAATTTTCAACTAAAATTATAACTTACATAGTGGCATAGATATAGCTTTTAAAAGTTTAAAGATATTGAGGTACCAACAAACAGACTTTAACAAACTCGTTTAAAAATGTACTTACTATAAAGGGTCTCTTCAATAAAGGACGGTAACTATTTTTTGTTAGTGAAACTAAACCGGAATACCCCCTACAGCACCAAGAGGGAAAAAACAAGAGAAAAAGAATCTCTTCAGAAGCGATAGTAAACACATGGGAATTCCAAGTTAATTTTACTGACAAAAATCGCTTACGTTTGCTTCTTGAAGAGACCTCTACACAATATTTTTTTATATTTTTATCTCTATATTTATCCTCCTGACTCGCAGGAAAGCGATGGAGGCGCTATACGTAGGGTAAGCAATTATCCCGACCTGCTTCCGGAGATGCCAAGATATTGCTGTCCGCTAGTAAATTTAGTAGAGATATTACTGTAATTTAGAACTGCTTGTCAAGACCACCAAGCAGGGGAAAGTGCCATAAAGTGTCTTTTCCAAGAATGGTGCAAGTGGGTTTTGAACCGAGACCATGTTGATCATCAGTCCGGTGCTTTAACCACTCGACCACGCTGACGACAATACTTTTCAGCTATACTTTAAGAAACAAAAAAAAAAAATTAAGCAATGTCTATAAGTTGCTAAAATTAATTATTAAAATTTAATTAACTAGTTCTACATTCAGACGATCTTCTAAAAATTTATTCTACGTCTCATTTTATAATCTGCTTTTTTCATTTTGCTGAATCAACATTTTCTGCGCAAAAAAACCATAACGCTAAAAGTTTTGGGCGCTTTTTCACTAAGTAAAACGGTAGCCAATTTGTAAAGGAGACTTATTAGGCTAAACATTTATTGTTATAGGCTAACTAACAATAAATGTTTCTCGTTCACTACTCGCCTAGTTTAGTTGATTACTTTTTAAATTTTTAAAAATCCCCAAAGTTTAATGAAAGATAAAAAGATAAGACTTTGTTTTAGTACTAAATAATTAATTAAAAGGTACAAAATAATTCAAATATCAAGTCAATTAAAAAACGTGAGAAAGGTTTACATCATTATAGTTTATCTTTACAAATCATGGCTTATTGCTTATTTTCTCTTAAGGTGAAGGCTAAAAAAAGCTCATCACTTTCTATCAGCGTTTAAAATCTCTAGTTTCATTCATAACGTAAGGTGAAGACAAAACGAAGTCATCCCTTTCAATCACTGTCCGAAATCTCTATTTACGTCCCAAATTCAAGGTGAAGACAATTGAAGATTTAGTCAACAATGAAAATTCTAACATTTTTGCTTACAAACTTCAAATATTTAAACAAAAAGTCTAACTTTTAAGAATAAGATTTTGTTTCATAAAAAATAATAAAAAAAACCAAAAGACCAAATGTTAAATTCGAAAGCCAAACACCTTAAAAAAAAAGGCCAAATTTTTCAGATTTGGGCTTGAAACGGCCAATAAGGCAACCCAGATGTGAAGCATTGCTTTTATTATACAATGGTTTTTAGTATACAAATAATTTTTTAACTTGCTATTTTTACAACCTTTGGCAAGCATTGGCATAATCGCACAAGCCGAGGGCAGGGGGACCATTATTGTATTTTTGAGATCGCTATGTTTTTTGGACAAGAATTGAGAAAATCAAAGATAGATTTAAAGTAATGACCTTTTTTGGTCTTCACTATAGATTTTGAACAATTTTTTTGTGTCCGTGAAGTGCTAAAAGGTCATGATTCGGACAAAAGTCAATAAAATTTCTGCGAAATTGCATTTTCCCCAACATTTTTTCGGCTGGTACGGCTATAAGCATTAGTTCGCTTTAATCATTTTGTAATAAAGAAAATATATAGTAACAACATTAAAGCCGAAAAAAATCATTACCGGACATTAAAATTTGGCAGGGGAGCTATAGGCACAGCCTTTAAAAAAAAATATCCTAGTTGTTCTACGGACATTGGTGTGATCACAGCGATCCTATCAAGAGTAGCCTACATTAAAACAATTGATACCGATACTGTTAGTAATGAATTCAAAGTGAAAAATTCTCTTTTAGTTACCGAGGTTTTTAAAACCATTAATTTTTTTGAAGTTCGATTTGGTAACTTAATCAAATTGATCAAATACCGGTATATCAGTGGTTAGTTTGTATATTATAGCATGTACTGTTGTAAATTCTTTTGTTTTTGTAAAGTTAGATGGAAATCCAATTAAACTTGTTTATGCTACATTTTTAGTTAGCTTGAAATTATAAAATTTAGTCTCTTAGTTGTTATTTTTCTTATGATAAAGTTAACTTTGGTCAAATCACTGAAGTCATATGAAATTTATGCAAACAAAAAGTTTTAAAAAGCTAAATTGGTTAAAAAAACGGGTCTCTTCAAGAAGTCACTGTAAGCAATTTTTGTTTGTGAAACTAACCCAGATCCCCTGTGGTTACTATCGCTTCTTGAGAGATATTTTTTCTCTTAGTTTCTTTTTTATTCCATCTTGATGTCAAAAGGGATATTCTGGGATAGTTTCACTAAAAAAAACCACTTACGATGACTTCTTGGAGAGACCCCAAAAACAAGATATTAGAATAAAAAATTGCTTTTTTTAACCAATTTATTTTAATTTGTAATCAGCTTGAAATTACTTTATAATGCAGATTAAAATAGATAACAGCAATTAGAATAAAGATTGTGAACAAGAAGCTCATGAGGTCGTAACTAGGCATGGTTACTGTACCTTTAAACATAGCAGTGCTTTGTGTGGGAAGAAACAAAGAAAGTTACATAGAAATTAAAAAAATTCAATGCACACATACAAGCCATAACTTGAATTTGAATTGTTTTTGGTCCTTCTTTGACCAAAAAAGGATTTGTTGATATAGTTGTTGGTATTACTGGAAAACAAGTTTAAGTGAGATTAGTCATACCACATATGTTCTTTAAAGATTTCAAAATATCGCCAGCCTGGTTCTTGCTACCTTGCTGTGCTATTTCTATATGTTTTCAAGAAATGAAATTATCCACACCAATTTAATTGCATGCAATTTAATATAAAGTTTTGGAAGAGCTGTTACTACTGTGATTTTTAAAATCAATTAGTTATTTAAAGCAATTCATGAAAATTGTATGATATATATAAAGTGGTTTAAGTTTTAAATTGGGTTTTGGTTTTGTCTTGAATAAGCCATATATGTAAGCTTTTTGGGTCTTTTCAAGAAGTCATTGAAAATGATTTTTGCTGATTAAACTAACCTTAAATTCCCTTGTGATTGCTATCTTGAAAAGATTCTTTTTCTTTTGGTTTGTTTTTTTTACTGGTGCTGTAGAAAAAGGTTCTGGGTTAGTTTCACTGACAAATTTGCTTATGATGGCTTTTTGAAGAGACCCAACTTTTTTCAGTTCTCATTTACTATTTGCCAAGTTTAGTTTATTACATTTTAAATTTTGAAAAATCTCAAAAGCCTGCAAGGTTAGTAATGGCAAACCATAACTGAGACCCTTTTTTCTATAAATTATATCACTCTCATACTTTTAAAACTCTTGGTATGATTTCTTTTATTTTTTAAACTATCTTAGACTATTATGGAAAGTTAAAAATAAACAGTTTGTCCAAATGCTTATTTGTTGTAAAAATTTTATTTCCAAGAATTTTATACAGTTGATAAAGAAGTATTATTAACTTTAACATTTTTATTTTGAATCTCATTCACTTTTTGCCAATCTGACTTAAACTTTTTGGAAATTCCCAAAGCTTGTCAAGTATTAAGGTGAACAGTGAAAGAGACCTTGTATTTCTTAGTTTATTCATCACTTATTTTTTATTTCCATAACGGTTTATGCCACACTAAAACATAAATCACATTAATTTTTTATAAAATTTTAAAATTATATGTCATAAAAATAAGAGAATCATTATATAAAGCATTTAATAAGAGGTTACAGCTAATTTAACCTTGGACCCCATTACTTAATGATTAACTGTTATTGTCATAAAAATTATGAAGATAGATATTTTCTAAGACAATTTATGCTATATTTTTAAAATTTATTTTTTGTTAGTATCACTATAATATACAGTATATTTTTCTGTGTGTAATAATGCTGTGCAAATAACATATTTTGTTTAGTTGCAGCCTCCATATTTGCAATCTTTATTTCTATTTGCACTATGAGTAATTTTGAGTTGATTGTGAATAAAAATAAATAAATATGTTTGCAAGTATATAGAATTTTGATAAGTGTGTATTTTTCAGTCTATACAGTAGATTATAAAAGCTAAACTTTCATAGTTATATTTTTTTGGGTGTTAATCAGTTGGTTAATATTATTGTTAAAATTACTTTTATTTTTTTCAGATTTTTGCTGGAATAATTTTTTTGTTTATATTAATTGTTGCTACTAGTTCAGCATTGAAGCCTCATGAAGCTTATTCCAGTTTGATAAATGCAGGCAACCAAGAGATATGCACTGCTAACATTATTTTGTTTAGTTTGTGCTTTTTGTAAAGGAATTCAGTGGTTCTTTTACAGAGGTCACAGTAATACTTTAAATAGAGAAAAACGCAATGGCTATGAATTGTCTAAAAGTGTTTTGGATAAACTTCCATCATTCTCTGAGATAGACTCTTGCTTTTTTGATGAAGAAAACATTAAAAGTCCTGTAGAGAAGCAGGAAATAAGACAAAGAGTGTACAAAAATAAAAAATGTCGGATGGAATCCTGTTTTGATTTTAGTTTGTGTAAGAAAAATGGTTTTAAAATATATGTTTATCCTGATACTGGAGAAAAGGTTTCTCCCAACTATCAAGGAATTCTTCATGTGATTAAATCATCAAGATATTATACAATTAATCCTGAACAGGCATGCTTATTTGTTTTATCTTATGATACTCTTGACAGAGATCGCCTCTCTAAAGACTATATTCACAAGTTGGGAAATAAAATATCTCGATTAAAATACTGGAACAATGGGAGAAACCATATTGTTTTTAACTTGTATTCTGGTACATGGCCAGATTATTTAGAAGAATTCGGGTTTCATTTGGGTGAAGCCATTTTAGCGAAAGCAAGTTTAAGTGACATTAACTACAGACCTGGTTTTGATGTCTCGCTACCACTATTTGGAAAAACACACGCGCATTTTCTCGGTTCAAATGGTTTGCTAAAGTCGAATCATTTTCCACCAAGACGGAAATATCTTTTAAGCTTTAAAGGGAAGCGGTTAGTATTTGATCTTGCTAATTTTCCATAATTTATTTTTCTCGTCGACTAATTTTGTTCGCGCTTGCCAGCCCACAGTAAAGATGTTAAACTTTGTTCAACCCACAATTGTTTTCATGAACTGCTTTGGTGGTTATCAAGATGGTACTATGTGGTTCAAACTTTTTATTTATTTTCAAAGTACCCTGGTTAATGACGTGACATGAATGCAATGTGAACTTTTATGTAGGACACCAAGGAGAGGATATTGTTGTTAAATATATTTTCGTGTTCTAAATAAAGCTGAATTAAACTGAGATTACTTTGATTGCAATTGCCATTAAAAAGTCGGCCCAAAACATGAACGCTATTGCCATGCAGCCAACAATTGTTTAAAGCATGCAATAGATAATATATTTGATGCTCTCTCGTTCCACATCCAGGTATACGTACGGCATAGGATCCAACACACGCAACGCACTTTATCACATTCACAACGGGGAAGACATTATTATGTTGACTACTTGCAAACACGGAAAAAGTTGGGAAAGTTTCGTGGATCCAAGGTGCGCGTCAGACAACGAAGAATACGAAAAGTAAGTATAGTTTTCAACATCCAGAATTCAAATTAATGTTAAACGTTTAATGTATCTTACCCAGCTGTTTTCATGTTTTGATCTTTTTTAAATTGTCGAACCAGCAAATGCAATCGGGCTAAAACTTGATATGTTTTATTTACAACTGTTTCTTAGGACTACCAGTGGAGATTTTCATAAAATGCTGTTAGCCACATAATGATTGTCAACTCTAATGAGTATCAACTTTCAACTATTCATTATACCCGTTTCGTACATCGAAGCGCGCGTTAAAATCGCCATCTCTGTAACATCGCGCCCTTGCAACGTCGCTTCGGTGGGACTGTTTCGACCGTATGGGACTGTTTACAACATTGTGCCAGGTTTGGCCAGGAATCAAACTTATATCTTCCTTGCTGCAAGCAGGAAAATCACCAAACCATTGGTTCTCGGGCTGGTGAGCAACTTTCGAAAGGTCCGAGCGACATACATTGATATCCAGAAGATAAAGACCGTTAGGTATTATCCTCCCTCCAAATTAAATCAAAGATCGTTTTTTGAAGTTTTCAGCTGAAAAGTTTGGGTAGAACTGCACTAGACTATATAAATTGTTACTAATATTCCACTTCGCTATCAAGACGGCAGTGTGGTCGAGTGGTTAGAGCGCCGGGATTGTGATCGACATGGTCTCGATTCAAAACCTACTTGCGCCATTCTGTTGTGTCTTTAGCAAAGAAACTACGGGACTTTCTCCTGTTTGGTAGTCTTAGCAAGCAGTTCTAAATTTCAGTCATGTCTCTATTAAATTTCAAGCTGACAGCAATATTTTGGCATCTCTTGAAGCAGGTCGGGGTAATTGCTTACCTTATGTATTAGCGCCTCCGTCGCTTTCCTGCGAGTCAGGAGGATAAATGTAGAGAAAAAAGAAAAAAATTATGATTGTAGACTATAACGTAATCACAACCGATGTCTTTTAATAGATTTTAATGTAAAAATGCGTTTTGTTTTCAGTTTCTTAGAGTGTTTAAGGATATCAGCAAAACGCAACCAGTCGAAAGTGTTACACGTTAAGATTACTTTATCTTTACTAATTGATGGCTGAGAACAACCGCGTTTTTTATTAAAAATAGTTGTTGCTATTTCAGCGTCTCGATGTGCGATATCAGGTTGTTGAAATCCAACTCGCGGTGCAATCTCACTCGAATGAGATAGAGTTAAGCTTTTTAATTTTAAAGCAGCTTTAAATATGCTCACCCCTTAAAAGTGAGGTCGTACCCCGAATTAGCACCAAAATGGTTAACTTTTTCCTGTTTATATGATTTTAATCTTATTTTCATGTTTCTTAAAACATTAACGGTAAAAACATGATTTATTTGTTTTAAACCTCAGCCGCCATACAGAGTTAATTCGGTTGAAATGTTTCCAAATTTGATTAATTTGTTAGATTTGGAAAAAAATGCATGTACTACACTTTGAAAAAAATAATTATGATCACTTCACTTTTTTAATGATACTTGGTTTTGCAATTTTCAATTTTTGTTCTTTTTTTGCCGCTAGACAGTGCAACCGCATATGTGGTGTGTGGTCCAGGGGCAAATTTTGACACGTTTCGTCGTACAAAATGGGTACGATTGAAAATGAAAGGTTTTTTTGGTTTTTTAATTTTTTAATTTCAAATTATTTTTTTCTACCTTGTCATTTTGTCAAAAACCGTTGGAAAAAATTGGTTTTATAAGATTTTGAAAAAAATCATTTTAAAAGCAAACAAATCGCTTCTTGTTGTTATTGTTTTTCACGAGTTCTTTGTGGACAAGTATAAGGTGAGAAGACTTACAAAAGACAAGTCAGTAAATAATTTTTTTTTTCTAGGCCTAGTGTTAGCCCAGTTTCAACCTTAGCAGCACATTATCTTTCTAAAATAAAAAAAAGCCCGTAAACGCAATGTTTCTTTTGCTCAGGTCAAATAGGCTTGCCGAAAAAAGTTTTCTTTATGGGTGTTTAGCTAAGCGCGATGTTTTCTACTGTTTTTTAACATGTTGAAACATGAGCTTTTAAAAACAATTATTGGCGAAATTTTTATTATTTCATTTGGCTCTAAAAAATGTGCCATATCAAAGGAAAGAAATCTTAACTTTTACTTTAAACTAACTTTGCAAAAATTTCGAAGCAAATTTGTTTTATTTTATCCGTATTTGTTCTCGTAATTTAAATTTGGGATGTATTAAAAAACATGTTTATAGTTTTATAGATCATTAAATATTTTTTATGAATAAACACTTGGGATTATGTCTAGCTTGTAGGTTTCCGGAGTTTAAAATTTGATTTGTTTATATATTTTCACGCTTAAACGAGAGTCGGGCACGCATGGCCGGCAAAAATGTGCAGTTTTTGAATTCATGTTAATAATATTTATTGATATTACTTAGGAGATTTCTGACAAAATGTTAGGGAGTCGTAGATGTGTCTCATAAGTTAAAAAAAAGATTTTAATTATTTTATAAGCACTGCTCTCATGTAACCTTATTTTTAAATCTAACGTCATTGCTTTAATATTTACTTTGCTTTTGTGTGGAAATTTAAGGTTATTTCATTTTCTGAGTTTATTTAATTCCAGGAATAGCTGTTTTTCGGTTATTGTCTTGCGTGCTTTCTGACGCATTGTTTATTTTGAAATAAATTGTGTACTTTTCTCCTCACTTTTTAAAAGTCTATTTTAACTTTTTACATGTGATGCAGGTTCTCTCTTGACACTTCTTGACATGGTTTACATGTTCAATTTTGTATTTCTTCTATATAGTTTACTAAATTTCAGATGTGTACTTGTTTATAATTTTATTTTTTTATGAATCATGCTAAAACTGAGATTACAAAAAACTTTCTAATTTTTAATAGCGTTGCGGTCCAATTGCTGTAGTCTTTTGCTTTATTGACAACAAAGTTTATATTAGAATAAAAGATTTGAATTTTTTAGAATGTCTTACAAATAATAAAAAGATTGGAAAGTTTAATTTTCTTCGAAACTTTGCCTTCCTGCGATAATTTTTTATTTTTTACTTGCTGTTTTTTATGTATAAGCAGGCTTTTATAGGATTTCTCTACGCTTCATTGGTTTAACCGTCAAAACGAAAAGAACTCGTTATTATTTTGCCGGTGGCCGTGTGAAAATAAGGACTAAGATTAATTGTATACTCTATTGTATAGGCGGGGAACCTATTCATTATTAGAGGCCACATTTAGCTTAGGCTGTACAAACGAGGCCGCATAAATTGAAATATTCAAGAAAATAGCGTCAACACTAATCCTTTCCGGTTTTTTTGATTTTCCGTGCCAAAAGAGTGATGATCTCTAAATAAAAAATGGTCTTAACTTTGAATTTGTCCCAATTTTCTTGATTTTCGTCCCTTAAAAATTAGTGATCGCTAAAAAACGAAAGCTTTTTTATTATCACCAGTAGTTCTTGACACATGATTTTATTACTTTTTAAATTGTCATGGAGGCCGCCCAAAAAACTCATGTAGTGGTTCCTCACCGATGCACTATTACATATTCCTGCTATTGTTGCGAAGTTGACATTGAATGAGTTTGAAGCTGTTAAATTTCTGGCTGCTGCTTTGGTATGCGATCTCAGCGTCATAAAACTACTTTGATGTATGATCTCACTTGCTTAATGTATTCTCGCTTAATCAACCTAGTCAGGGTTAGAGTTAGGGTGATCTCACCCTCACCTTAACTCTAATGATATATATTTGAAAAAATGTTGAGATCACTCTAACTTTAACTCTAATCATATTTTTAAAAATGTTGGGATCACAATACAAAGTAAAATCTAAACTCACTGAGATCACACAACCGTTGAGATCATATACCAAAGCGGCACCAATTTCTGGTTACTAAGCATCGAATGTCGCCTTTTTAATTGTTTGAAGGTTTGTTTCTCAAACGATATGGCACGAATGTAAATAGTTCCTGATATCGTCTTGCTGCTGGCATTTTATCTGTTTACTTACCAACGACCCATCGTCGTAGTTAAACTTTAAAATTGAATTATACGTGTAAAGACCTTTTTCAAGTTAAGGTTTTAAATTTCTAGTTGGTAGGTATTAAATGACGTATCTATAAGAACCGAAACTTGTTTTTGTTGTTCAGTTTACGCCTAAAGATGAAACATGCGCATTTGTGAAAAGCAATAATTTAAAGTCGTCACCTATTGTTGATAGCTTCATCAATCTTGTCGTAATTTGTTCAGTAGAGATGAACCATGAAAATTTATATTGTTTAGGTAAAGCCGTAAAGTGTGTGCAATCTATTCCCTTTTTCTTTTTTTATGTCTGGATTTGAAAATCATTGTTTCTTACCTTACAACGGACTGTCTGACATCGCTGTGTCGTAATTATTAGAAAAGCTTTCACTTCCGCCTATTGCTGGAAATAATTAAACGAAATATTAACAAGGTTTTATCTTTGTCATGGGACTTGTAATTACAAATATTGAAGCAAATTTTTTTCGAAAATTTTGAAAGCCGGTTGACGATGTCACAGTTCAAATTGGTTTTTGAGAAGTTTGCTTATTCCAATATTGGACCGGGCATGCAAAAGTCTTCTTTAGGTTTATTGAAACCTTGTTTTTTTCTTTCCTGCTAGATTTTGATCTCTAGAAAGGCATATAAACGTGCTCAGTTTCACCTATCAAATGTTGTTTTTTTTATCGTCGATGAAAATGTGAAAAATATTTTCCGATTTTTAAATTAGACGTTTTCAGATAAAGTGAGATTGTAGAGTAAACTGTTGCAATGTGCCAAATTATACACAGATCATTATAAGATACGCGAATTTATTTATTTTCGTGATGGATTGTTCTTTACCAATTTATATACATTTAGACTTATTTGAAACTACTTTAGAAAGTCTTAGTTTTGAAGAATATGTTTTAATTGTAAGTTTTCTGATATTCTTGTGTTATACAATTAGTTTTTCGTACACCAGGCCATCCAAAAAATCTTATGTGGCATTTTATAATTTTTGCATACGAACATTGATATAAATTGAAAAAGACAGAGTAATCTAAATTTTTGAGATTCCACTGAAAATCTTTTAACTGTAGGTTTGAACCAGTACAAGAAGTTATGTCAACACTATTCTATTTGTCTTGGTTTGATCTTTTTAATACAGTAACATGTATTTTCAACAAGTGAGCCGTTCCATTATCATTTTTATTAGAATGTACGTGAAGATTGTAAACACATACTGTATACATAAGTTGTGATACGGCGTATAACAAAATTTTATCCAGTCTTAAATGTAAATTGCTGCGAAAATGCAGTTAAGCTTAAAATAATCTTTTAAGTTGCATTCAATTTTTTTTGAAAAAAAAATGTTCGGAAATTTTTCGGTGCAAAAGTTATTTTCGAACTTAAAAATCAGCGATGACCACTTTGGATTGCACAATTGTTAACGGAATAGAGACTGATACGCAGTGAGTGCTGCTTTTAACTATTGAGATCAAGGAAAATAATTGAGAAACTGATAAAATCAATGAATGCTAAAGTAGGATTTAAGGGTTTCTCTTTGAATCTAAAAAAAAATTTTGTTTAATTACCACTTTAAACAGCTGTCGTTGATGCATATTTTAATAACGTTGATATCTAATTAACGTTTCCAGCACCTATGATGTCTTCTGAAATTTAAAAAAACTTACAGTAAAAGACTAAGAAAAAATTTTTTCGGTAAGGAGCAGACTAAGAAAAAAGTTTTTCAGGAATAATTGAATGCCATTTTGGAATATTTGAAGCATAACCCGTATTTTTGATGAACTTCCTCTTTAAAATCGCTCTATTTAAAATATTTTTGTTGGTATTGCATATAATACCGACTTCACATCATATTCGGATAAAAGTCAATTTATTCGATAGAATTTTACATACAAAATTATCACCACCACATTTTATTATGATTAACAATTTTGCTCATTGGATTTTACATGTTGAAGGTTACGCAGTGACTTGGTTCTCTTTTCTTTCTACCTAAATATAAAAGCCGGAACTAGTAATCCAAAATTTAAACAGGTTTTATGATCATTAAAAACTCGAGTGAGATATTCTTTCAAGTTCTAACGGCTCGAAAAATGATTGAAAGCCACTTTTTGATTGCGAATAGTTGTTAAACCTATCTTTTTGATCTGCTCGACGGTCAAGTTTACTTATTCCTAAGTTTTATTTGATTTAAGCCTATAAATGAACTGTTGAATTTAGATTTCGAATAACTGACGGCCTTATAATATGCCATGCCAAACAGCTTTTCTTTGTTACTTTCCATCGATAGAACGAAGGCAGTGAAAAATACGCCCCGATTGACTTCTTTGTGCAATGTTTGATGTTAAGTTTTGTTCTTTTGTTGTGAACCGGCGCCTCATGATTGTCTGTTAGAGCAACTCGAACCTGGTCACCTTTGATTCGATGAAATATCAGCCAAATTTTGAGGGCTTAAATTTCTAGCATCTTAATTAAAAATTTAAGTTCAAAATAAAACGTTTTTCTAAACTGTACTTACGTTCATTATCATGTACAGTATTAGCAAGCATTATTGGTTTAAGTGTGCAGCCATTACTGTTTTAAAGAATACAAAAAGCTAGTTGATTGAGAAGCATGTATCTTAACGGCAATGCGGTTAATTGATTTCAAGCGTCACTTGAAGGCGATCGTTATCGAAAAGGCCTCAATTTGAAGTTTCTCTGGTTGGTCTTGTGGGCCATCTCGGAAAATTATTTTGACTGGCAGGTTTGACGCAACCTGTTATTTCAAAATCGCTAGCTTGCGAGTTCGATGGTCATTAAGTGGCGTGACTTGTGCTTAAAAAATAGAGACATTGTCGAAAATTTTTCTTGCTTGACCGACACGGCAAACAAATTTCAATTATAGCCAGTCCACACTGTAGAAAGTAAACCATTTTAACCGCGCACCGATGTCTTTCTATCTCCGGAAATAGATTGCCGTGATCGCTCCGAAATCTCTCGCAGCCTACGCTGTCGTGCAAATCGGAAGACCGATAAGATATGGTATGAAATCAGATATTTTCTACATTTTCTTTGTTGCTTTCACTCAATTAGATTCTGATAATTAATAAAATAAACAAAGAGAATCGCCACTCAACTTAAAGACATGGAGAAATTTACGTATGCGCATTTCAATGACTTTTGTGCTCTTGCTCTGGATTTTTTTCAGTCAAATCAAGGTGTATAAGTTTTATACTCCAAATTGGCGTAGTTTTACGACGTAGTTGTCGAAGTTTAAAAGATTAATTATTTTGCCCTGCTTTGGATTTTGATAGGAAGTTATTCCTAGATGTTTTCAAGTGACACTAAATAACACTTTAAACATTTTAACGATTGGAACTGAAATGACACTATAAGCAGTATGTGAAAAAGTTCTTTGACAAAGTGTTGTTGAAACAAACCACAACTTGTTTATTTCTTAAATTTTTGATTTAAGCTAATCGTGAACATTAGTGTTTTCTATTTTCAGCTTTAAAGTTCCTTTTTTTTGAGAATTTTTTATTAAAAAGCGTGGCGAAATTCTTTTTTACTCTAATGTTTTCTTGTTACAGGAGTTTTGCACAACATTAAAGGTTTTTTTGGGCTCAAGCAATTGTTGGTTTTAAGTTTTATCGATGTGTTATCGATGGAATTGTACCGTTGAAGAGAGTTTTTTTTCCTTTATTAGAAACTGCAATATTATTACTTAACTCTTTTTTTAGCCAAGATTTATAGGTTATGTCATCACCACTGGACGATCAACTTTAATAAAATCCAGTTCAAATATACACCTCAAGACCAAATGATTTGAATTTACTTATCATATTACGGTTCTTAAATAAATCAAAACCATTTTGGAAATTTCACTTCAAGCAATTTAGATTTTACAAATGTTTACTTATATTGTCGTTAATGCAATAGCCGAGTTTACTGTATTAACAAACATTTTTCATTTAGAAAAGTTTTGGCTCACAAACTAATTCACCAACTTAATCAGTGAATTAACTCTAGTTACATTACCAAAATCTGTTAACCGATCTAATTACGTGAATCTACTTGCTATTTAGCGTGTTCTTGAATGGTTCTCTCTCTTTTTTTAAGAATTGTTAAATAGTGCATGTTTTTAAGCGTCTGTGTCGGTTAAATTGAAGGTTTCCCTTTTAAGCGTTATAATTACAAAAGGTTGTTCTTGTAATCTATAGATTAAATTTCGCAAATGGTTGGGTTCTTTCTATTGTCGTGTAATTTCACTAAGTCAATGTATTGAAAATAGGCTTATATTGTCTTGCTGTAAATTGATAGACGTCGTTTGAAAGATGATAAAAGTTTATGCTCAGCTTAAGTAGAGCACAAGTCACTTTGCGCTTGTGTTTAACAAGGGCTGACAATTTGCTATAATTAACGCTTTATGTGTGTGAGTCAGTGTGTGCAGAAGACGAAGCGGTGCTTCTGTACAGACAGAAAAGAAATTTTTTCGATAAGGGTCACTCGGGCTTGTTTGGCCTTCATTTTCGTGCGACTTGCAAGAATGTCGGTCGGACTTATTTTAAATATCTCTTCCTACTTGTATCATTCTTTGTTGTTCGCCATTATTATCTTATCGGGAGAAAAATTCATTTCTATTTTCACTTATTAACTTTGTTGATATACGAGTGAAGTATGTGTAACTTAACAAAATCCCGCTGCTCTTCGTGTTTCTTTTCAAATAATGTTCTTTGTTTGTGTTTACCAACGTAAAAGGTTTTAACATGACGTGGACGTGTTACCAGTAACAAATGTCTTTAATAATCATAAAAATGCTGCTACTGCATCATTTCGCTTATGCTAAAGTATACTTTTATTAATTCTTCAATTTCAGACTTTGATGTTACGGTTCAGTGATTTGAAATAAGTGACGCAAGCAAAATTTGTCGAGGGAAACTCAGGTAAAGACCAAAAAAGTATCTGTATTTCCCATCAAAAATTATAAAAAACTCTTTTTAGTTTTCACCTGAGTTTTGAAGACAAAAAGTCTATTAATTTGTGATCTTAAGTAAAAACCTTTTTAAATCGTTATCCAACTTCTAAGAAGTTTTTAGGTCAGAACATTGTCTGAACTGGTGAGCCACCGCATAAAGAGGAGGACACTTGATCCCCAAATCCCTAGTTTGTACGCGACTGCTTGTAATCATTGCAAAGTCACTTAAGTGTCTAAAGTGTTATTTTATTTTAGTGCTTCTCTACCTCTGGGTCGCGACCCAAAAGTATTGCATGTCAATTGCATGACCAGCTTTGGCATACCAACTGCATGACCAGCCGCAGAGGTCATTGCACGCCACTGCAGTATGATTAGACCTATGTTAAATGATCTTGTGTTTGGTTCACTTTTTATACTTGCAATAACGTCTATAAAAAAGATTGAGTCGCCAAAGCTTTACTATCTATTTCCCCTAAACATTTGAGTCGCCACAAAAAAGGTTGAGAAGCACTGTTCTATTTAGTAGTTTTACCCTTTTTTGATAAAAACAATATTTTTTTGCAATAAGAAAATTTACGTATAATCTCTTTTTCAAACGATCGCTTGACGTGCGAATGCTTAGCGTTTACTGCGTACAATGATGTAAAAAATTGTCCAAACTATGTCGATGAGAGGAACGATAATAAGCTTGGCCGTATTGGTTTTGCACTGTGTATTTACTTCTTTGCGCAGCTTTGTTTGTTGTGTTCGAAATTCAATTAAGGTCTTAAATCATATTCAGCAAACTGACAGTCCTTGCTTGTCGCTGAAGACGCTGATATCGTGCTAAGTCTGAGTTACGCGTGAGAATTTGGGATAGATTTTTTTATTTATTTGGATTCAAGGTACCACTGATGACGTAAATTTTTCAAGCTTTAATTTTTCAAGCATGTAGGAATTATTTGTGGTTCTACTTTTTAAAATCTAAAAGTATGCAAACTTGTGTTTCAGAACAAATTATTATGTAAATTTTGACTGCTGAGAGCCAACACCGCAATTTTATCAACTTTTTGAAAGTTTATTTGAAAAATCGCCGCGTTTTATGAGGTGACAAACTAAAAAAGCATTATCTGACTGGGGGTTCAAGCTTGCCCGTCTTTCATAAAACTGAGCAAACGTTTTTGAAGTGTATCAATGAAGCAAATAGCCGCGAAATTATTCTTTTTCGGTATCGATAAATCCTCTAAAAAAAATTTAAATTTAACGTCATGTGTCCGTGATTTTTTATTGGTAAATTTACTCCTGAGAAAGTGCTTATAAAACTCGCTGTTTTCATGATTATTAGATACCGTTACCAACCTATAACCTTTTTTATGTTTAGCTCTGGTAGCTGTTTTTCTTGTCGCATTCTTGTAAACGTTACAAAGCTTAGAAAAATGTGAAGCTTTTAAGTAAGAAAAGCTCTAAATTGTATTGAGGTCAAATTGAATGATGGGCTTTCTAATCTTCGAGCGATTCGAAGTAGATAAAAAAAATAACAGCTTCTTGTAACAACACTCAGCAATCTTTGTAGCGCTTTGAATCCTCGGACGAGACGTCAATAAAATTGATCTCTGTTTGGTATTACGCAAATAATTGATTATTTATTTTCTAGATGGGATTATCAGCAACTTCTTCACAACTCCACCTTCTGCATGGTCCCGCGAGGAAGACGTTTAGGATCCTTCCGTTTTCTCGAGTCCTTACAAGCAGCATGTATTCCTGTTGTTTTAGCCAATGGTTGGAAGCTACCTTTTGCTGAAGTAATCGATTGGAAATCTGCTAGCATTTTCTGGGAAGAGCGACTTTTGCTTCAGGTTCCTGAAGTGCTGTTTTGTTTGCTTTCCCCAAATAGCCTTTCGAAATTTCGCTGCGATTTTAATGTGATGTCCTTTCGTTTGCGGTGCGATTGTTTCGCAAGCAAATACGTAGCAACCGCTCGTTATTTGATAAATTTGAATAGACACTGTTTTTGGCAGTTGATGCCAAGTGTAAGACGAAATACGCGTTGTCGCGTAAAATAAATCGGATTTTTGGATTCGTGATGTAACGCTACAGTACAGTATATTAAATTTTCTTTAAAAAATTTTCAAGTTACTGTTAGTGTGCTCATTTTTTGTTTCATTTTGAGCAGTGTTTGTTTCAATGTTAGACCACAATGTTCTGTCTTTTATACTAACTGCCTTCAGTCCTAAATCCCATAATACCAGCAAAAAATTCGTTAAATATGACATAAGTAATCTATTTTTTACCTATTGAATAATCACTTCGATATTGCAAATATCTATAAAAACCATGTTCTTTGATAGGGCAAGATCTTCTTGACCTGTGCAATAACTAGTACTATATTTTAATACCCGTATATAAAGACTGGTTTGTTGTATCTTTATTTTTTTAGTTAATCTGTCGACCCATTCTTTTTCACAGTGATATAATTACTCTATAACAGTGGTTTTCAACCTTTTTAATACTGTGGCCCACCTTCCAACCCAAGATAACTTAACAACCCACTTCAGTAAACAGAATTTAATTTCCGTCGCAAAAATCGGGTAATCTCTAATAAAAAAAAAGGTTTTGATTTAGAATTTGTCCGTGATTTCTCAATTTTCGTCTCAAAAAACATTCATTCATCCAAAAAAAAAGTCGTCACTTGAATTCTTTTCCGATTTTTCGATCACGATGGCATGATATTAGTCTCATATTTGGATTTATTCTGATTTATGTTCTTTGGCCCACCCGGAATTCTATTCTGATTTTTCGATAGTAATGACATCATCATTCAAATTTCATGTTGCTTTCATTCTGATTTATGCTCTGTGGCCCACCGAAAACAACGCCATGGCCTATTGGTTGAAAACCACTACACTATACATTGTTTCGTTCGCACTGCAGAAACGGTTTTACTTTAACTGTTTCATTTGCGGCTTCAGGTTCCCGGTATGCTCCGTAATATTGATGATGACCTCATCATGGCATTACGTCAGAAAAGTCAGTTTCTGTGGGAGAAATACTTTTCGTCTGTTGACGCCATTATAAAAACAACTTTTGAGGTAATTGATGAAATAAACATTTTCTTTTATCTCGTTTAAAAGATTTACAGCTCTTTGGCAAGGCTTGTTTGCCGTTCATCAATCATCAATAGCCAATGTTGGGCTTTTTTGTAAAGTTTATTTTGCTGACTGGGCCATTGATGGATTATTACTGTTCAATCTTTAGTTTAAAATCCAATTTGTATTGACATTTTTCGGAGCTTTAGAACCTCGTTATTTTCCATGGTAAAGATTAGCAGAGAATTTTTGTCAAATATTTTTTTGAAAAGAAAAGAGAACATTTGCTTGTGTGACATCACAATTGGGTTTTGTTTACATCAATTGCTTTCTTAATTTTGCTTAACTGATTGCGAGTTTGAATTTTGACCGAATCAGGTTACTAGCGTTAAACAAACTTGATATAGCGCTGCATGTACATAATAGTATTTTTTTCATTTTCATCTCTATATTTATCCTCCTGAATTGCAGAAAAGCGTCTAAGGCGCTATACATAGAACAACCATCGAGCAATTACCTCGTCCTACTCTCGGAGATGCCAAGATATTGCTGTTCGGTTGATAGTTTTTTAGTTTGGTAAGATATAACCGAAATTTAGAACTCTTGCCAAAATCACCAAGCAGGGGAAAGTGGCGTAAAGTGTCTTTCCCAAGAACACAACAGAAAGACACGAGTGGGTTTTGAACTAAGACCATGTTGATCATAAGCTGGGCGCTTTTAACCACTCGATCACGTTGCGAACAATTGTAACAACAGTAATTTTGCTTCGATGTTGTCTTGCGTCAACTGAAACACAGTGACGTATAGATGACATGAGCTCGCACAGAATTAACACTCACACTTGCATAAATACTCAAAGCTTCTCCACGTTTTGAATTGTAACACCGAACACAGAAGCTTTGAATGTCTTTTTTTATTAAATATAAGATGACCAAGGATCAAACTTGGGTTTCATTTGACCGGAACATGCAGCTGCAATTCTGTTATAAAGAGCAGTTTCCACCGTTCTTTGATTCTGTTGTTTTTGCAACGGTTAGTAAAAGGGCAAACAACCTTTGCTTTTCTTTAAACAGAGTGTTAGGAAAAAAGAAATGGAAATAGTAGTGACGGAATTAAAGTTTCATTAAAATTAGCATAGAATAGATGCTCTGAAAAATAGAAATTATTCGCTATTTTTTTAACAATCTGAATCAAACCTTTTGTTTTGAAGCCGACTTTTACATCCGAAGTGTTTCGCGAACTTGATCGAAATTATCTTCAATAAAAAAAGTTGCAAAAATATTGAGTTGTCATGATCCTCTTTGATAAGCTCAACATCTTTTTGTTTTTCAACAATGATAATTGTTTTTAACCTATT
Organism: Diplosoma virens; assembly: GCA_963680785.1. NCBI lineage: Eukaryota > Metazoa > Chordata > Ascidiacea > Aplousobranchia > Didemnidae > Diplosoma > Diplosoma virens. The sequence continues at coordinate 34,690,568 of OY796893.1, read as the reverse complement.
GCGCATAGCAGACAGAAGCCTTAGGCAAGAAAATATTTTTGAGATAAAACAATTGACATTGAGATGAAAGTCTTAATCAACTTTACAAGATTTTGTAAAAATTTAATTCTTTTTAGACTGAAATAGATACCAGTAATAGCTGTTATTCTAGAGCAGCTGCTAAAATAGCAATGTCTGCTCTAATAAGACGTTTTCCAGAATTTTTGCTGCAAAATACGATGCGAACCAAATACAGGTAGTTTTTTTTTTTAATAAGTTTACCTTTTACATTTTGTTTGTACAGTAATTATCACTTCTCATCATATTTAACGAGGCATTGTTGATCAACTTCAATTTTTCTCCGTGAGCTGTAAAAATCCGATTTCATAAATAGCCATAGCCCTACTTGCTGGAGGGGCGGGGGGGCAATTGCCCCCCAAATCTCAAAAATTTTGGGCAAAATCAGAAATTTAGGACAAAGAATTGTTTGGGCAAAACAAACTTGTGCATTGGAAATGAACACTAAATGCAGAAAAAAGTTTAAGATTAAAGGTAAAGACCTTTTTTTTTAGAGATCACAATGTTTTTGGGTCAAAAATCGAGAAATGAAACACAGATTCTAAGTAAAGACCCCCCTTTTTTTATCAGTCTTCACCCTAAATTTTTGACAAAATTACTCATATTCGTAAAGTATTAGAAAATTATTATTCGGGCAAACTTCACAAAATTTGGGCAAAGCTGTATTGTACCTTCAAATTTTTTCGGCTGTACGCCTATGTAAATAGCTTATCTTAGACTAGATTAGTATCATGCGTATTTTTTCGGAAATATATTTTCTCTAACTTTAAAAAAATTCTATCAAATAATTTTATGGTTTTTAAGGAATTTAATTTTTTGTTAGAATTAAATTTTCCTACGGTTTTGACAAGACCGCATCTCAAAACAAAGCATTTGTCTTCGTTCTCCGTCGAGCTTTGTATTTATACAGAACATCAAGTTTTGCGGCTGTTAATTCGAGAAAATATTTAACTCCATTTAGGTCATAAAAGAGCTTGTTTTTTTTTCATCGCCTTTGGCACTGCTTTTCTTGAAAATATTTCGCCATATTCTGAAACGAAATAAGCAGAAAAACACAGACGAAGTTCCTGTTTAATCATACGTCGTATTGCTGGTTAATGTTTGCGGTCAATGTCGAAGCCATTCTTTTCCTCTCTCACGCTCATTACATTGGTTTCTCCCTAATCTACGCACTCACAGGATTTAATTCATTCAATCAGCACCTTTCTCATGCTTATTCCTTATTGTGCCAATCTAATGCCTCGTCTGCTTGCGGCATCAGGATCATGGCTGGTTGAATGAATGTGAGGTCGCCAAATTAGTATCTTCTATTAACTTTTGTCGAGGTTCAGGGTTGCCAGCGATTTTCGTCAATTCCGAGATTATTGTTAATTTTTATTGGGCTATATTTTCGGTTTTTTTTAAGAATCGTTTTTATTCGATTGCAGATTTAAATGCGGCTCAATTAATGTTAATTTTCATTGAATGCACAACATTCATCGTTTTTTTAAACTTTGTTGTCTAATTAATCTGAGATCTGCGATGTCGCCTGCGACGGCGTTGTACATGTAGACCTCTGGTCCCACCTCTGGGGGTTTGCCCTATTATGGGGACTTCGCGGAGTTGATCCGCGCTTTCATCCCTAGAAATGGGTCGGGTAAGCCCACCACCGCCGCGGCATATGCTAGGGTCGACTCCTATACGTCTCCAAAGCTGCATATAGACTGGGTGACTTGCTGAAAAATACCGAGGCAGAAAATCGAACTCGTGGCTTGTGTGAGAGTACGATCGAAGTTACTGCCACTATGACGGCGACTAGTCAAAGAACATTGCAAGGTGGTAGTGACAACTGATTTGGTTGCTTTTTTTAACTCATTGGTTTATTTTTCTCAATTAATAAATTGAACATAATTGGCTCTAAAAGCATTTGAACGAAAAAAAATATGCGAGATACAATTGAATTTTTGTTATTTAATCGTTTTTCATCCTCTTGTGTATTAATCACTTCCTCAAGCGATGTTCTCGTTTTAATCGCGGCGAAGACTTTCCGTAATTGTCTTGTGACTAGTCTCCGTCGAAAAAATGTTTTATTTTAATGCCTCTCTTTGAGTCAAACATCATTTTTTATTACTGCTCTCGTCTTGCATATCCATTCAAAGTGTCATTTGATTTGGACTTTAAGCCACATAAGCTTATTGTTTTCGTTAATGTTCTACTGATTGCAATTGCTTCATGTTGATACAATTTCTCGTTTGATGGACTTTATAGCAGATCAACTACTTGACCTTACAGTTTTCCGACTTTGATTCGTAATCGGAAAAATCGGTCTTGTGAAATGCCATATGAAGCCGATGGCTTGCGATTCCCAAACACATTTTTGGGAAATGTACCGTACACGCTTATGACATACTTAGTCGGAAAAACTAGGATAACAAAAAAATTTTTTTTCTTGTTTATGGTAGGATAACAAACTAACAAACTGTACTAAAAGTTTTTCTTGTCCCAAAACCGTAATCTTTCTCTGTTTTTGTTTGTCTATTTGCTTTGGTGAATCTTTTTGCTCTTTTTCTGAATTAGAAATTTATGTATTGAATGTTGATCGATTGAAGTTTAATAAAGAAAAGCCGAAATATGAATTCAAAATCTTAATAATGTTATGTTAATTTTGTTTTAAAAAAAACAAAAAAATTCAACAGTTCGCATCAGTTTGAAAAACCTTTATTTGTTTTTCGTCATGCAGTTGTTTTGATTACTTTTGTTTACGAAGCAAAGTTGATATCTTGTTTTTTTAATAAATATTTCAGATTATTCACGATCGAATCTTTCCGGAAAAATCACGTCCAGCTTTTGTTTGGAATCAAGAACCTGGAGGTCTTTATTATTTGCCGTCATATAGCACGTTGTCGCAAAATTATCCTTTCTATTACGGATATTTAGGTTAGTGTTTTGATTGGAAATATCGCGTGATTGAGGTGAACAAGTTGTACGCGCTGCAAATGAATTTTAATTGAAATTTATTGATAAAACTTCGAAAAACTTAAAACTTGCTTAGGGTCATTAACCCGTTTTATGACTTGATTATGATGATACCGTCACAAAAAATTCCATTTGCTATTTTAAATTAAGATAATAACAATTTGATGATTACTAACATCATTTCAAACTCTTGTCTGTATCGGTAAAGAGTCAAACAAAAAATAAATGAAACATGTAAAGTTAACTTTCACTCATTTCCAAACCGACGAAGCATTTATCAAAACGCGATGCCCAAAAATTGATTGCAAAATATAAGTCGATCAGCGTCTTCTGTATAAGAGATTTAAAGGTTGAAACAGATAAAAAGTGTTCGAATCTTTGGATGTCAAAAAGTGTCCGGGATGCGACTATTATTTCAAATAATTAAAAAATTGCTCCAAATCGATTCTTCGATGTGAAGCAAAATCTAAGCTTTTGTTTGCAATCAAGGTTGTGGAGTCGGAGGAATTTTTTACGACTCCAACTCCGACTCTACCTATTCAAAGTTTTCCGACTCCCGACTCCCTCCTAAACACTTTTTTCATTTAGATGTAGCGTACGTACTCTAAATCCGATTAAAAATGGACATTTTTAAAAATAAGAGGTGTTATTAAGATACTGCGTAAGATATGGGATGAATTGACGTATGTAAATTAGTTAAATTCTGGTTTTATTGATTATTTTAAGTCGTGCCGTAAAAATTGCTTGTTCCTCTTAAAGCTTAAAAGTTCAAGAACTACCGCAAAAAAGAACTTTCGGTTTACATCAGAAAAACCCTCGATTGCGCTTGCTAGACCACTCATGAATGTCGATTGTTTTAATTCGAAACGAAAACCATTTGTTCAACTTTGATCTTCATCGAGCCCACTTTCAGCTTTATTCCAAGCTTACATTTAACATCTGGATTGTTTTATTTATTCTAGCTTGGCATATGCTGCAATCTTTTGACGTTCGTCTGAAATAAAATATTAATACGTTAAAATTTCTTAATGTGCCCATAAACTTATTTAAAATATCGACTTACAATTGGTATTTTCTGCAGCAATAGAAAGAAAATAAATAACATAAAACATCAATTTGAAAATATTTGATTTGTAACAAATCGGACAACTTTAGCACAGTGGTTATTTCAGGCTTATAAAACTTTTATTTTAGTGAAAGTACACTACTTTTTTTAAGAATATTTTTTGCATAAACTTTTTCAGTTATTTTATAACATTTTGACTGAAACATTGAAATACTTTTTCACTGCGTTACGTAACGTGGAGTTCTCGAATGTAATTCATTGCGTCATTTGAAAATAAAGAGTGGAGCCTTTGCTACACTTTATCAAACAAAAAACCGGGAGTGAAAGACCTTCGCACGATTATTTACTCTTTAAACTTGTCTTTCGTCTTTCATGGTCACCCCTACGGTAATTGCCTTCGCAGTTTATGACTAAAACAAAAAGAAATATCCAGGCTAACCGTTTGGTAACTAGGCAGTGCACCATAGGTTCTGTTAAATAAACAAAGTTCAATTTAGACAAGATGCCAAGAATTGCAGTCAAATACAATAGAAGACACTGCTTTTTTGACCTTTGGCGGAGAACTAAAAGGCAATTGCTTTAATCTTAATTTATCGCGTAATTTTTTCTTAAGATTCTCTATTAACTCTGCTACACTCTATTTTAGGTTTTCCACTCAAATAGGCTTTTAAAAATGAAAAACTAACGATATGTAGAAATATCAGTTCTATTAAATGAAGCAAAAGTTTTACAGCCTTTGTTTTTTGTTAACATTTTAAAAGTGATTTTCGTTTAATTGAAAAGCGAATGTTTTTGGCGCGATTGTACAGCCTAGAAAAAATCTTCTTGTTCAATAGCAACTTGAGCAGGTTATGAAATTTGATTGTTTGTTTGAACGTGTCGTGAAAAACTTATTAATGTTTGTTTGGTCGCGCCGACCGCCCTTGACGTCGTTGAACCAGAAGAGAAGCAGCTTTCGTTTTTCAAATTTGTTTTTTGGCCAAAAAATTGTTGTTCATTTTTTTTTTTTTTGTCATTTTTTTTTTTGGCTTGTCATTTTTTTGTGTCTTTTTTGTCTTTTTAAATAATAATATTTAGTTTGAATTAGGTAACGCGGCCGTGCTTCTTATTTTTTCTCTTTCTTACCCCCTCTCTCTACTTTCTGCATGTTTAACGTTCGTCGTTGTGTCGCGTTTCCTTTTCATGCTTTGCTTAATGTACATTGCATATACTTAAATATTGTTACTAAGCGTGAATAAAATATCATCATCATCATCATCATCATCATTTTGTTTTGAGCAATTGGATTAAACTGACGCATGAATTTTCTTTCTTAAAAAATGTAATGGTATCACTCACCAGTTCGAACCTTTTTAATAATTTTGAATGCTCTGCTGGTGATAATAGCAAACTCAAAATCCGCAGATATTTTATTTTTTATTTAAACAGACAGTTGTGGAGACGTCGGTTGAGCGCTGACCGATGAAACGTCAGTTTAAATAAAAATACCTTGATGATTTTGGGTTTAAAAGGTCGTGCGACGACTTCTGTCACTTTCAGTAGTCATAAGCACGAACAGGTGTTTATTCAGTTTATTGAATTACTGGAGTTTGCAAGTTCAACTTTTCATAGACAACCGATTTATAAACTTCTTCTTTTCATCTTTTATGTTGACGACCACTTTACTTTTTTATTAACTGCGAAAGCTTTGTTCTTATGTAAAAAATACAATTGTTGTTGTCTTTCGTCGTTTACAGCACTTGCCTTTTTGAAGTGGATGATCATAGTATATAACTTTAATCCTTTGAAATATTTCAAAACACTTTTATGTTTTACTTTACGGAATTTTAAAGCAAAATTTACCGTTATTACTTCTCATCACGCTATTCTACCATTATTTACTTAAAAATTCAAATCAATTTGCAAAGGTTGTAAACCTTTTTAAATCCTTTTAATTTTTTCAAAGATTGAGCACATTATTAAAACAAATTTGTTCTAAGTGTTCCTGTATTTTCAATAAATACTTGGTTACAACAAAATCGGTTGGTTTTAACTGATGCTCTTGTTGTAAATAACGTTTACAGTGGAGAACTACAGCTATTTAAATTTGACTAACACTGATCTAGGTAGGTGGTTAATGTAGAACACCAAAACAACAATCTTTTTTGACCGCTTATAAAGATAATGTAGTGAGAAAAGAAAGTGTTTTTTTAAGAAACAAATACTTGCTAGGACGGTTATAGGCTTACTTTTTTTGAAGTTGAAAATATAGGAAATCTTGGTCCATTAGTGAAAAGCTCGCTGAGTGAGTTAATTTTAAAACCACTTCCAAATAGTAAAAAGCCTAATTGCAAAATCACTATCTTATTCGCGATTGAAATACACTTTTTTGAAATCATTTTCTCGAATCAATCTGTGATTAATGTTATTGCAGGGCTACAAATCCCGCAGCACTTCACTGCACTGATACAAGCAGTTATGCCAGTGTCTGGCTCATCAAGTCCTCTTGTCAGACTGGTTAAAAATCTCCTGCTTTCCGATTCTTGCACCCAGGTAAGCAACTTTATGCTTTGATTTGTTTATATTTTTTATGGTGAACGGACTAACATGAAGCAGTGGTTAAACAAAGCATCATCATCAAAAACTGCTTATCAGATTAGAAACTTTTAATATGTTCTATTGGTCAAATTGTCACTTTAGTTTTCCCACGTGGTTTTTTTAATCGCCAATCAGATTAACTCCCTGACGTAATCTTAAATTTAATCAGCGTCGTCGTTTTACGGAAATTGCCTTCACACTTTTATGTCCGCTCGCATTCTTTCTTTCGTAAACTATTCAATGTCGAATGCTGTTTTTGTGACGTTTTTGCTTTAAATCGATATAAGAAAGTTTCGTTTTTGTTCTTAAAATGCGTGCCGAAGGAACTCTCGCACTCGAATGTGATTAGACAGTTTTAAGTTAGTTTTGGTTTATTTTCTATGAGTATCGTTGCTAGTTGCAATTGAATGAAGTTGTCGAAAAGCTAAAGGTAAAGCATTTGCTTTGAGAAAAGTAAAGCATTTGTAACGGCCGCTAAGACAACGTTAATCAAATTAATTTCTTTCTTGAGGTAATCCATGTGCTTTGAATTAAACATGTGGCGGCTCTCGGGTTTTAAACTCGGCTCTACGTCATTTTATTTAATTAAACTTTTTCCATTGATTAATTGTTCGAAGTTGTCTTGTTTTGAGCGCGCTTGTCTCGTAGCTCGGATTGATCGCTAAGCAACGCAACACACGAAGGTTCAAAGCTGCCTTTGATCCTCGTGAAATGTCCTTGGATATCAATCCTTCAAGGCTGGTGATCCTGTTGCGGAAACTTGTCGCTTTCTCTGCTTTTTCTTAAAACAAAGAATTGTTTTAATGTATTTATGTCTATTTTTTTTGTTTCTTTTTGTTTCACTTGAAGTAAAGACTATAGAAAAGTGTACGATCGATATCTACAGAATAATCGAGAAGATTTGAAGTATCAATAATTAACTGCAGTATCTAGATGATCAAATGCAGTCTAAATGAGTGGGTGTTCCTTGTGCATTTTCTGAGCGTGTCAGTTAAACTTTCAAAGTCATAGTGTGTTTTACTCTGATTTTTATCAACTTAGATCCAAAACCTGGCATCATGTCTTTAGCATCATATCTTCTATTATTTTTGAACTACTATCAATAATAAGGCCAATCGTCATTTAAGAGTTTTTATTCGAATGATGACTTAATGATGCAATTATAATTTAACATCACAAAATTTTTCGTGGTATTTATGAGAAGGCCAGTGTATGCAGTTTTTGATTAATGTCATTGATACGCTTTCAAAAGTGACGGTGGTCGATCAGACTCTAGTTTTGTTTTGTTCGATAGGTAGATGTATAAACACTAATAGGTACCTGCATTGTGGTGTAAGTAAGGTCTGTTAATTTTATTTCGTGCACATTCAAAAACAATTACCGGTAGCAAGACTATATGAAGATTGAAATATATGTCGTCTAAAAGTCCAAAAACTATATCTTTGCGTTTTTGAACTTGTGAAATCTAAATGAGAATAAAACATTGACAACAGAATACCTTAGAATTTTTTGAAATATGGATTTTGGCTTCTAACCACTACCTTTAATGCTCTGCGTATCAATTTGATCTTGAGGATTAAGATAAGCTTTGGTAGTAATTGGTGAAAAATAGATCTATTATCTTTTCATTCATACTTGACATTGTTGAGTATTGATCTTAGTAAGCCTTCTAATCCGTCTGCAAGTTACATAAAAGAATCAGATCTCAACTCGCTCCTTTCTTTTAAACATAAAAATGGCGTTGGTCTCGTCCATTATTTTATCCGATCTCTCATAAATCATTTTTTATTATCTTTGTCGATCCCAACATCCGCATCACGGTAGGTTAGTTTCTGTTCATACTTTTCTTTCGGCAAAACAGGTTTTTGATATCAACAGAACTTTCGGTCTTATCGTCAGCCCATTGTATCGATAGCAAACAGGCGATTCAACCGAACCACAGTTAAGTTAGCGACAAACACAAGCAGTGTCTTCCAGGGGCGCCGGAAGCGGGGGGGCAGGGGGGCAATTGCCCCCCTGCCTTTTAATATTCTGAAAACACGGGGGCACAGGGGGCAGATTGTGCCTTTTGAAATTTGTCTTACAGAAATATTTTTAGATCTGCTCTACATTTAACCTATGTAATCTCGATCACCATCAAATGCAACGATATTTCTAAAATTAAAGACATCCGTAAATCATGGTACAATAATGAAAGTCGCGAAAATCGTAAGTTTTAGGTAGTGATGGATTTTGGGTGAGGCGAATGAGGCAGATGCTTGTTTAGAGTGAAAGAACGATTTTGTGTGAAGATTTTTGATTTTGGGACGAAATAGGAAAATCAGAGATCGACTACAAGAGAAGAATTTTTTTTTTTTTTTTTTAGAGAACACTATGATTTTGGGGCGAAAACAGGAAAATTGGAGATCGACTACAAGTGAAGACCTTTTTTTTTTTAGAGAATACGCTAATTTGATTGCAACATGGTTGCTATAAACGACTTTTGTTGGAGTGCCTTTTTAACAAAAAGTGCCCTCTTTTTGAAATTTGCCCCCCTGGAAAAAAAACTCTGGCGCCCCTGGTGTCTTCTGCAGCTTGCTTGATTTGACGAGGTCATTGTTTCGTTGTTTCGAATCAGTTCAACTCTTTCGAATTCCTAATTCTCCATCCGTATCACGCTCACGGCGGCAGATTGCGAGCAATGTGCGCTTAGATCACATTTTAGGCCAACACAAGATACTCTGTAATATCATGCAACTTCTCTCGTTCCCGGCAGGTTGTCATAGTCTGGCATTGTGGGAAATCCCCTCCTTCTTCCAGGCGATGGGATTCTTTGGCAGCCGAGAGTGGAAAGGAGATCTTGGTGATCGATGACATGCCGAAGCTGATGAGCAGAAGGTTTTTCCCATTTTCGGAGATCCGAAATCAAGTTGTTTTCAGTTTGGACGATGACGCAATGTTCAACGTTCAGGAGGTCGGCATTGATTTGGAAATTGTCTTTGATTTTTTTGTTTTTTTTAACGAAGTAGTTTACGTTTTTTTTTAATTTTTTGTTAAAAGTGTTTTTTAAATCGTTTTTTCTTAAACGTGATATTTGTTGGAAGCATATTTGCATTAGGGGCTGTTTTCAGTGCGAGCGTGGAATGGAGCATTCTTTGCTTATTAATTTTTTTTACTTTTTTCCGCGCTTAGGCGCTAACCGGAGCAAAAAAGTTAATAAAAGATACAAGGATACTCTATTTTACGGTCGCAGTAGAAACGAGCCTTATGATCCAACTGAGGCTTTTATTTCGACCGAACGTTTCTTATTTTTTGCCAAGAGTTCGGTTGAAGCTTATGCTTGTGGCCCCGCTACGGAACCAATTTGATTAAAACGTAGATTTCGGAAATCAATATGTTTCGGATTAAAATCTTCAGAAAATTTTGCGGAAATTCGCTTTGTGCCGTGTCATGTCAATCGAAAAATTTTGCTGTACGAGCGCCCGCGGTAAACAAATACTGTTATCTTATTTAGAAAAAACTTGGCTGAAATTTCAAGTTACTGTTTGAACTTTCGTAGCATGCAATTTACTCGCTTTAAGTTTGGGGTTGCGTGTTTTGGCGCTGCAGAACAAATCTCAAGAAACTTGTGTGATTTTTCTTTGTACCTTGAATTGGCATTACTTTTCTGGTTGGTTAAAAGCATCTTATCTGTTAGTATTTATAGCGCTATTCAACTGAAAAACTCAACTATAGTTTCAATCTTCGTTTAAATAAACCTATGCATTTTTACAAATTATTTGGACCTCGGTTTTTAACTTTAAAACTTTTGTTCAAAATTTATTAACGGGGCATTACTCTGAATTCATTTCAAAAAGGTAAAGTACCAGCCAATGATCGATCGTATTCTTTTTTAGTTTTTGTATTTTTTCAAGTTTTTTATGTTTAAAAAGCCTCTCGTCGTTTTCTTTTTAAAACCTTGATTGAAATTATTTAGATCGATTTCGCCTTTCAAGTTTGGCGTTCATTCCCGGAGAGGATCGTTGGTTTTCCAGCGAGGAGTCATTATTGGGACGAGAAGAACTCTAGATGGGTCTACACTTCGAAGTGGATGAATAACTTCAGTGTGGTTTTAACTGGCGCTGCCTTCATTCACAAGTGAGAAAAAATTTCTCGAACTTGATAAAAGCGGCCTGCAGCTGTGTTGCCTTACTGCGACTCGTCTTATCTCGTCAGCTGTTATACTTTGCTGCTGATAAACCCGTCGCTCTGTTTGGATTTTAAAGTTATTCTTTTTCAATTTAAATACACTTGCCCACACTCTATGGTTGATTAGTTTTGTGTTATTGGTCCGAGATAGATTTATTAAAAAGTTTTTTTGATATTTAATCGTTTTTGCTGTCTCGGAGATTAGTTATTGGGCTCTTTGATTTTAAAACATATGTTGTCGATTTGATGTCGAAAGAAGACTTTTTTGGAATACTTGGAGCAATCGACCAATGCGCTATCAACATGAACCACCAATGTGTGTTGCTGTTTAAGTTATTGTGTCAAACATTTCGAAATTCCGAATCTGTTCTACGTCCTTTTTATAATTTTTTGTTACTCATATTGCTTCAGTCAATAGAGGGAATATACGTATAAGTTAATAAAATATGGCACAAAACTGAAAATTTGTTAATCTCTTGACGTTCCAGGTATTATCTAGCTTTGTACACCGAATGGCTCCCTTCCGAAATGCGTGATTTTGTTGATCAGAAAAGTAATTGTGAAGATATCTTGATGAATATGCTGGTCTCGCACGTGACCAAACGTCCACCAATCAAAGGTTAGTGCGATGAAAGTTGACAAAATGCCATCATTGACTAAGTGTTAATTCCAAAAAATGTTAAAACGCTTTCAGCGTTAAATTTCATGCTTGATATAGTTTTAAGATTAGCGATAGCAGGTTAATACGATTTAGATGCAGAAAAAATGTGTTCAGACGTGTAACCCAACGATTTTGTGTTTGGTTTGAAATTTGCTTTGTTGTGGTTGAGTAAAGTTGCTCAGATGTTAATATTCAGTGCAGATTTTGTTAATTTTTTTCGTTTGACCTGGTTTTGTTGAATTAATTAATTAATGATGAATTAATTTTTTAAACACTTGCATCGCAATGTTCGGTCTGTTTAAACATGTTTGATTGTCCTCTGATAATTCATTGATAACATGTTTGAATTAAACAGTTTGTTTGTTTAGTGATAATATGAAAAAGTGATTGTAATTGTACCAATTACCAGTTTTTGAAAATTTTCTCATTTCGTTTATCAAGTTGAAATTGAAAGCAATCACTATTTCTATTATCCGGCAATGCAAATTTAATTTTTACGTTTGAATTTAAACAGAGAACGTTACTACAGTAAAGCAAGCCAACGTCATATCCTCGACCAGTATTTGAGCATTATTCTTGAACAACTGTTATGTGAACTGAGTTCAGGATCCTTTTTTAAATAATTTTAACGGGAACAATTTGCCTTAACATGAAAAAGGCTTTTGTCGCCACCACACGCGTTAGTCGGTTTTAGATAGTAAGACGTGGACTGCGATTGCATCTTGTCCTTTTGAATTTGCTATTACAAGCTCAATCATCCGTAAAAATAATGTTCCACGTCATAGCTTGAAATTTTCAATTTCGAACTTTAGTCATTGTTCAAAGTTTTTTGTGCTGATTTGTAAATGTTTAACATACACAGCTGCTGATGATCAAGCTACTTCATGTAATTCTGATGGACTAATTTAAGTGATAATTTTCTATTAAGTAAATGCCATAATGTAATTTTGTGTATCTAATCACATTACAACGAAAGCATGTTTTATTGAAAGTGGAAGATAAATAAAAAAGAAATGAAAGAAACGTTTAATGGTTTAACATAGCGAAAATATTTTATCTTAACTATAAAATTTGTTCTTCACATTCTGCTCTGTCTCATGCTGTAATTGTAATAAAGTATTTTATAATATTCCAGTTCATAAATCATACTTCTTGTTTAATGGAAAATGGGATGACAAACTCAAAATAATTATAATTGAACTATGTGTGGTGTCGGACAGTTTGGAAAAAAGTAGAATAAAGCAATTGGATAAGTTAGACTTGAAAGAATCAATAATAATTCCTTTGAACAGAGCCAAGATTTAGCATTGTGGTTTAACATGGATGGAAGAAAAAAATTGAAAGATGAAAGAAAAGAAAATATTCTAGTGCGATGGTTTGCATACACCATAAGGAGAGGAGGATGACAAAAGTTTCGCATCGTGATTTAAAATGGATTGAAGAAAAATTGGGTTTCCCGAAGAAATTTCGAAAGATGCTGGTGGAGGAAGACCTTTGAGAAGAATTGGTTTGCAGGAGGAGGATGATAAAGGTAGAATAAAATGACAAAATGATGTATGGAGGAATACTGAGGAGATGGAGTGAATCCGATGACGCAGGTTGAATGAAACGAATTGAACAAATTGCTCTCAATGTCGTGGAGATATCAAGCCAAGAGTTAATTTACTTACATTCACGTATATTCCTATATTCTAACGAGGATATTTAGCTGAAGATATTTCATTTGACATCGTAAACACTTGCTTTAAACTCGGAAACAATCTCGGAGTATTGCTTATAAATTTCAATAATTTTGTTAGAATTTTACTCTAATTAATAGTGAAAGTCATTTGAAAAATTATTTTAAACTGTTGCAAAGCATACCCTTTCGCTAATTAAAAAAATTGAATAATTTTCTTTTATTTTGTATAAATGGTATTACGTGTAGAGTATACAGTTGTATATCAACAATATTACAAAGCGTTTGCTATTTCATAGTCACGTGTTAAAAAGATGAACCATCGACCGGGTTATTAAAATAGAATTCAATTTCAATAAACCTAATGATGGAAACCTGAATAGATAATGGAAATCTCGTTTGCTTTAAAAAACATCAAGGTCAACTAGGACTTGGTGGTGTCAATTAATTATTCACCATTCGATTTATAGTTAAACAAACACAGTTTGTGTTCGTACATTTATGAAAAGACCAGTGATTCTCCAAAAACCTTTAATTTACTAAAAGTTACGTTTCATTACATCGCGGAAAAGTCTTATAGCCAAAACAAGAACAAATTTAAAAAGTAATAGTGATCACGAAAAAATGTATCAGTAGGCCCGAAAATTTGAAACAAAGCGAGGTTTTTAGCAAAAAATGTGTCGCCCAGGTGCAATATTGCAAAGGTTGGCAGTTACGTACTGCAGACCTGTTAGAAGTTTGAAATGACTTTAAGGAAAGGATTGTTATCCGATTATAGTATCAAAATGTCTTGCCCTCCTATCGAAACATTATGATAAGTATTAACATTAAGCAATATGAAGCATGCTGTGTTTAATTTAAATTTTTTTGCAGTTTCTCAGAAAAAGCAGTACAAGGATACTGCAGCAAGTAAAGAGGCCGCAAAATCAGCTCCACCTGGTGGTGTGGTGACTCAGTGGTCCAACCCAAAGCACTTCGCAGAGAGACAAAACTGCATGGGGAAGTGAGTTCGGTTGCCTACTTTACAAGTCCTTATAAACGTGAAAGTGCTTATGCGCGCCTGTTGTTCCAGATTTGTTGACTGGTTCGGTTACATGCCCTTGCGCTCGTCCATTGTTCGCTTGGACCCCGCTTTGTACAAGGATAACGTTTCAGTCATTCGAAAACGTTTTCCCAAGATCGAGATTTGACTTGTAGCACTCACTCTCTCTCCTTTGCAAGGATTGTCACAAGTCGAAGATCAGAGTTGCTAAACGATTAGCGCGGGGTGGGAAGGTGCTGGTAGCCTTCTGACTGACTAGTGTCATTCAATTGAAAGTTTTCGCTTTAGAGAAGAGTTAATTAATATTCCCATTTTTCTATTTAAAATAATTGTTATTGGCTTGCGTTTTTAAGGTGATCAAATGACGTGGTGCCATATTTTTATACTGAATGAATTTGACGATGACAAAATAATGCCCATATCTAACATTGTCCCACTGTATTTGTTGTTAGTGCGTGCTCGCTGTAAAGTGGAAGCTAAACGCTTTTCATTTTCATCTTGATTTCTACGTCAAAACTGCTGTTTGTATTTATATCGAGGAAATCTAAACTGCTTTATTGTATCGTTTCTGGAAACTCGTTTCATTCGAAAAAAAGTGCTAGAATCTTTATATTTAACTTAAAAAAGGAACTTACGCAACACTTTGTATTCAAAATAACCTTTGATCGTGTGCTAGCCTGAGGTTCTAATTGAACTTTTATATATATCTTCTTGTTTGTACTGTCTTTTGTTTCGTTTTACTATCTTTTGTTTCGTTTTAATTTTCTGATTCTTAGGTTAATGTTTATGAATCTTTTAAATGCCAACACTTATTTGTGTATTTGTGCTTGTTATTTATAAAATTATTGTATATCCATCGACTGTACATTAGCATAATGAACTTTCGTTTACAGTTTGTTTGCTGAGAGTTATTTGGTTTTATGTCTGCTTTTTACAATCCCGATATGAATCCGAACTTTGCTCTGTGCATGTTCGGGATGGAATCGTGCAAATGACTACTATTTCCATTTAAACTTTGCTGATTTATGAGTGTTTAAAATATGTCAGCATAGTCACTTTAATTTTGGCCAAAAGTAGATATAAAGCCTTTTACTTCTTGGTAAACAATTTTTTTAAAAACTTTTCTAATTCAGATGCTTTTTTTTTGCGCCAAAAGTTTCTTTTATTCGTTCCCGAGACGCATTGAATTGCGGAGATGTTAAAAGTAGTTACTTTTTCAAGCGGATAGAATAGGAATAGCGCGTTCATACCGACTGCGATTGTTACTGAACAATTATTTCATTACTACTTTATAAGAGAAGTTTTATTTTTTGTTGATACCTCTCTCCCGTAGAGATCGAAAAATTTTTAGTTTAACATCAGTCGCAATCAGTCCGACTCCGCTGTCTGCTGTCCGCTCTTATTTCTTATGTGCCGTTTTTTTATTTTTTCAAGTGATTTATTCAGTAATTGAATGCCAAAAGTGTTTGTCTTTGTATCATTGCGGACGTGTGACCTGTAAACATCTCTGGGTCTTGCAGCCAAGCAAAACATTTTCGTTTTTTGTTTTTATTACGTCTAACGATAAGCTTAGCGTTGTTTCATTATTACCCGGTCGCTTGAGCCAACCAATAGTATCCTGAAAAATGTAATTATGAAAATAAGTCAACCAAGATCACACATCACACCCAGTATATAGTTTCAGCAATGGTAGTTTTAAAAACCTAAAGAATGCTTAAAATCAATTTCGCATACCTATTTATATTAGCTAAAATAAGAAATATGGATTTAGTAAAGTTTTCAATTTTTGACTCTGCAATTGCTGAAGTAACTAACTGTTTTTGATCTTACTGGACTTAATTCAAAGCTTATAGTTTATTTGCAATTATAATTTCAATTTACCCATTCAACAACAACTATTTTTAAAGGAGATTTATATATTTGTAGGAATAAAATAAACACCAAATCCAAGCGAATTTTTATCGCTTGTTTTTTTAGTTTTTCTAATTTATTATTGTGAAAATATTCTTCTACTTTCCGAGTAAAATTTAATCCTTAAATTCCATTTTTTCCGAACTGACTGTACGTCTTGTAATATGCCAACTTCGATTCATTAACTTCGGTTAAAATGTCGCTAGAACTAATTTAATTAAGAATGTGCCTCAACATACTGCATCTACCACACCTGCTAGGCACATCATCTCCGTAGCATGTAGCATTGTATAATTTTTAGGTAACGCGACTCTTCGCTCTTAAAAGCCTTACTTTTTTGAACTTTTCAGATAAAAATTATAAAAAAATTAAAAATGAATTTTCAACAATAAGTACAAAACTCAAGATCAAAGATGTTTAAATAAGCTAAGTTTTTTTTTTTCGAAACGGACTTGATCAAACCTTTACTCAGTTCAAATATGGTACGGGCATACAGACCAACTTGGGGTATATCTCTACCAAACAATTTACATTTTCCATTTTAGTGGTGAGTTCGGTGGAAGTTGTCGATGTAAAATTTCTTTTTTCTGTCAACATTATTTCCGTTCAATTATATAATTATTTGTTGTCGCTGAAATTTAAAAATTTTACGAAAACTTGAATTGTATTACAAAGAGATAAACATGACCTTGAAGATGGTTGCAACATGTATTTTAATGTTTCTGGTTTATTTTACAATGTTTCATTTCTTGTAATAGTTCTTTCGTTACCAATGACTAGTTCCAAACATTTTCTACAGCTTGAATTCTGTTTGTGGCCTGTAACAATTTACCAAACAGTTAAACAACTACCAAACACTACGAATGTAACTGCGTAAAGCGCCGTTGTACGGAACTCAAGGTTTTGTTTAACAAATGTGTCACAATTAATTGCATTTGAACCTTCACAACCAACCTTTTGTGCTTCTGCCTTTGGAGCGGGAATCTGCAAGAGGTGTGGGTTCGATTCCCGCGCGGTTTAAATCCGACACAGTGGTCACTAACGGCTCGCCAATGCTGCAACAGTTCCACAAGAGTGGTTCATATATAACTATCAGCATACTTGAACGATATAAACCTTCTGTTCAGTTATTTTTTTAAGCCACGTCGTGGAGTTAAATAATCGATTTAAAAAATTTTGCTTATCAGTGTTTATAATGTGTTTGTTATTGTAAGTATCGATTTGCCTTTCAATTTCGCTATGATTTCAAGTGCATATCAACAGATTTTTTGTCAAAAATGTATGCAGCGCCGACTACTTTCAATTGTATTTCTTTGCTTTTTGTTTTAAAAATTGATTTGTTGAGCTGACGTAGTAGAGTGATTGTAAGATAAATTACTGAGTTTTAGGTCCTTAATCCCAGAGTTCTATTAAAACGTTTATTTAATTCTTTCAAACGGCCGGAAATATTTAATTGGTGAATGTGCACATGGGATATTATTTGCCTTACAAATCTTTCAGTGCGTTATTGCTCAGCCCCTCAAAAACAATCCCAGTATGTGCTCAATGACGTAATTGAACTGTTGAATTGTTATGTCTAACTAGTTCGTCGTAGAATGTTTGGAATGTGCAGAAGCAACGTTTTCGGAAGAGGTGACAGGTTTCTGTTTTGAGGAGACGAAAAGTGGAAAAACATATTGATTGCAACAAAATTAGGCAAAGATTTCGCGCTGGTTACAAGATAAACTATATTAAAAACCAACAACAACAATGATTTTGGAGTAAGATTGCTAGGTATAAACTGTATGACTAAATTTATGGCTGAACGTAAAGTGTCTCATCATGCAGTAATTGTGACATTGTCCAGAGTTGGCTTGGTTCAAAGTGGTAAACATCGGGTTAAGAACCGTATTGCACTTCCAAGCTGACTGTGATGAGAGATCGTAAATAAATTTAGGCTCATAATTGCTTGCATGTTTGGTCTGTAAAAGTAGGTATTTTAGGTGTTGTTGGTATTTTCCCCTCTCCTGCGAATATGCATTTCACCAGAATACTGTACTTTTAATTATTTATTTTTAGAGTTTTTTTCGTGTAAAATAAAAGGTTCACTAAAATTACGACAGCTAGCAACTGGTGCTTGACCTAGAACAGATTTGCAGAGTGGTGCATCGTCAGAGCCGGACTTGTCAAGCTCAGATGAACGCAGTTCATGGGAGGATGATGGCGAACGTCCAAGTCAGTCTGGATGAAACTATAAAATGAGGTTTCAAATCTGGATGCCAGCTGACAAGTCAGGATATGCAATAAAATTTGATATAGGCTATACAAAGGTAAAACAATGAATAAAATGCATCTAAATTTGGGATAACACGTATTTAAAAATCTTTAATCCGGCGTTGAAAGAGAACCATTATTTATTTTTTGTCTCTATATTTATCCTCCTGACTCGCAGGAAAACGACGGAGGCGCTAATACAATACATAGGGTAACCAATTACCCCGATTTGCTTCCAGAAAGGCCAAGATATTGCTGTCCGCTTGTAATTTAATAGAGATGTGACTGTAACTTAGAACTACTTGCCAAGACCACCAAGCAGGGGAAAATGCCGTAAAGCGTCTTTGCCAAAGACATAACGGAATGGCTTGATTGGGTTTTGAACGGCAACCATGTTGATCATAAGCACGGTGCTCCAACCACTCGACCATCATTTCGTTTATTTTGATAACTTTTTTACAACATACAAGCGAATGAAAGACCCGAGGAAGAAGAATATTTTTACCTATGCTTTTGTGCCCCGGACCGGTGCCAGGCCTGTTGGGATGGGCTTACCCCGAGCAGCTTGGGTTAAGCTCAACCGCCCGCGGACTGGTGTTGGGCGATTCCATTCGTCCATGCACAAATGGGGTCTCGCTCCTTCACCAAATTGCAAGTGGGGTGCTCTGAGCAAACCGTAGACCATGTTCTAACAGCGTGCCCTATACATCGGGCACCACATGGAGCACGAGGTCTGACGGTTTTGGATGACGAAACTCGATGCTGGCTTAATAACACTACTGCCAGCATCTGATTCAGGCAGTGCAGCAGTCTGGGGTAGTAAAAGTATGAACCCTCGGCCCCGGTCCTGTTTGTGTCTGACCTGGAGTGGATGCCCTTCAAACGACGACGACAACGATCAACTGATCAAAATATCAACTATAGAGGTTATACCGAAAATATCAAATGAGTTAAAACTTGAGAATTGAAAAAAAAGCCGCAAGCTTTCACTTCTCACGTTGTGCTCGAAAATTCTCGAAATTTACCACGCACCATAAAACGTATGCAGAATTGAATAGTACCGTAAGTAACAAATGCATTAATATAGTAAAATGAATGCACTTGCATGAACTACACAGTACAATAAAAACCAAAATTGACATTTCAAAGATAGCATGTGAGTAAACATTGCATTTTTTTCGGTACTTAATAAAAATACTTTTAAGAATTCATATGTTTAATAACGGTGACAAATCACAAATCATTATGATAAAAATTATTGGAAATTACGGTTGATTGTTACAATCATAGATAGTGGAGAAAAGTTAGGTTTCGCAGGCACTATGGGCAATGATTATACTGATTGGCTAGGAATGCTCCTCAAGTAGAAGTAGACGTACTCGTTGACTTCTCTTCGTTGGCGCAGGCAATGAGCATGACCGCGCATGCGTCACATAGGGCTGAAGGTCTGATTGGTCAATATTAACTTGCGCAACCGCATAAATTCTGCAAAGCCACCGCTACAAGGAATTATACGACCGCTTGATAAACGTCGTTTCCCAGAACAACGTCAATGAACCAGTTTTGGACTACCTTCGTGCTCTTGGGGATAAAACTTTTTTGGAATATATTTTTGAATTATTGGTATGCAGAGATTTTAGCAAATGGTGGACTGTTGAATAATATCGTTTTTTAAAACTATTAATAAATATCCTGCCATAATTGGTATACGTATACCATATTTTCGTGAATAGAAGCCGCGGCTACTATTTTTTATTTTTGAACATATTGTGCGGTTTCTATTCAGGGCGGTTTCTATTCAAGAACGGGTTCTATTTTTTTTATATGAACGTTTTCGTCTTCAAATTGGTGTCGAGCGAGCATTCAAGATAATCTACCATAAGCGACAAAAAAACGGAAACAGTAAATCAGATGCAATTCTATTGTCTCTTTTGCAAAACATTTATACCGTAAACAAGGTCATCACGTGCTACCCTACCGTTAATCCGACAGCTGCTATTCCTGTCGCGTCTGTGTAAAGCAATCAACAAAACCAAACGGAAGAAGTGTTAATTATTATTGTTGACATTTATTAAACACATAAATTCATAAAAATATTTTCGTTAGGTATTGAAAACAATGCAATGTTTACTCATATTAACATGCTATCACTGCAATGTCAATTTTATTTTCTCTTGTTCAGTGGGGTTCATGCAAATGCATTCATTTTATTAAATTTACGCATTCATTACTTATGTACTATTCGACTGTCTCTCGGCATACTCAATCTTTTCTCCAATCCTCAAATTTTAACTCATTAGATATTTTCTGTATAGCAAAGAAAGTTGATATTTTGGTCAGTTGATATTGGGTAGTTGATACTTTGACCGGATACTGTTTTAATCATTATTTATGATTTTAAATCGTGTTGTTAATATGCAGCGTAGCGACTCATTGTTGTAGTTCTATCGCTTTCAATCGAATTACTAAGTGGCAGCATATAACAATTAACAGCTTATTTAAAATAACATGTGACACTAAGTCTCTCTCGGTTTTTTTCGCCATGTGACTTCCTGGCTAAAAGGACGACAATGACATGCTGCTATAATGAACTGGTAGTGTAAAAACTTAATAAACTTATTGAATAGATATATTTATTAAAATTTATTAATGTGGGGTTCACTACTCACCAGAAAAATCGCACCATGAGATTGGAAGAAAAAAACAAAAAAAAGAAGAGCTTGTTTAGCCTTTAAATAACTGGTTCTCAAACTGTGTGCCACGAGAGATTTTCAAGTGTGCTTGGAAATTAAAAAAATTATTAGTTTATTGCTCTGCAACCTTTCTTTTTTAGAGAACCCTACTTTTTAGGGACAAAAATCAAGATTGGTACTCTAGTCCAAGTGTGCCGCAGGCGCAAAAATGTTGAGAACCACTGCTCTAGACCAAGGCATGCAAACTCGAACTTGAAGAACTTGGTTTTTTTGAACTTGAACTCGAAAAAAAGTGAATCGAGTAAGAAGATCTTCTTCTTGGTTTTTACTCAATAGATAGGAAATTTTCAAACTTGATAAATTGAAAATGGTGAACTCAAACTAGCAAATTTTTTGTAAACTCGAACTCGGTGAAATGCGCATTGAGTTTGCTACCCTGCTTTAAACATCTTCTCTTATTGAAACAACCCGCCATTTCTAAAGCTATAGGCTATAAATCTTAAAATAAAAAAAGAAATGATTGTTATTTCGTGTTGAAACAAGTATTACGTGAATGCAGAAGATATTTTGTTTTCCGACAACAAAAAGTTACGCAGTAGGCTAACGGGACCCTAGATGTTAAACAACCGTTAACTTGAACATACTTGAATGTAGCCTAGTTCGTATATTTCGATAATCATTTGTTTTTTGTTTAAGTTAACGCTACGTTAACGATGAACAGCAAAAAAGGGTTGTTTATTTATCTTGCAAATGAAAAGGATTGTTGCAAACTTTTCCGTCACTTTAATCGAATTAAAAATTACTGCTGAAAAAGATACATTTTTTACTAACTATGCAAGAATTTTTTTGCATTTTAGTATTTGGGAAGGAACAAAAAAATCAAGAAACCCATGTAAAGTGTAAAAATAAAACCGGGGTCAGAAAAGGCGTTTATATTCCTAACTCAATCTTATTACTACTCCGCTATAATGTTGTCTACAAACAATGATTTTTGAAAGCAAATGCTTCTTGAAAAACCTGAAAAATGTTGCTTATTTAAAATAGGTTCTACCGATACAAGTTTTCTTGAAGTTCAAAAAAACACAAAATATTCACAAGAAGTTGTACGACTCAAATAAATTCTGTGACTTTGACATTAGGCTAATATCTGCACATAATATCTATTATTTATCATTTTGATTAAAAAACGTGTGACGTAGATTGGTCTTGAATCAGTATTTCTACACTCTTTTTCCCGCTTGCATCTTAGGGTAGCGGTGAAGAGGTATTGTAATCATTGGAAAAAAACAAAAGAATAATTGTTAATCGCAGTTTTGTTTCTTAACAATTTTGCTCTTTATTGCTATTTCTAAGCAAGATTTCACATGATTATATCAAAGGGGTTGAATACTTTTTCCTGTTAATGCTTTAAAACTCTTAACAACTACCATCCGCAATTATGTCAAATACGGGTGGTCCCATTAAAAACTTATGACTTATTATGTCCATATTACGATTATGATTACGTTAGTTATAAATTTTAAAGTTATTGGTTATGATTAAAAAATTAAACTGAAAACAGAAGTATTAACATGCTATTGCAATGGAATTAAATTATTTTTTTGTATTTTGTTAACGCTTTCGTGTTTTCGCGTTGTTAACTCACTTGTGTCCTAGTTTTACAGGGTCAATTTATTTAAAACTATTTCATGCAGCGAGAGTAGTTGGAATTATCTTCTATCTTATGCTAGAATGCCCTGTTCTAGATCCCCGAGTCAGTCCTTTTTTGTTCTTACTTCTTTTGATTTTTTTTCTGATTAGTAAGAAATTGCCCCATAATTTAGATTTTGCGGTGCTGCTTCACGCCTCCTTCCCCAGATATAAGTCAGATAAATAAAGCAGCAACAGAAATTATAAAATGTATAAACCAATTAAAAATTTTTCTTTAATCAAGTTTAGCATTAAAAATGTTTTCTAGCCCTATTTGATCAGCAAAAAGTTATTGAATTGTTTTGTGACAGGTGACATTTCTGTACATTAGGCTATCATCATACATTCTTTCAACAAATCTTGTTTCAAACGCATGGCCTAATAATTCACAGATAGCTGTTCTGGTATTCACTTATTGTGTTTATTTTTAAGTTAATTCTTTAATTAAGTTTATATTAGTACAATTTTAGAAACAATAGCAATTAATTTTAAAAAAAGACTCAACGCTGCTTCGATTAAATCAAAATCTAGGATTTCGGCGGACTTTATAAATTTCATTTGACTCTTCTAAAATTGATCAAAAGCTCAGAATTGCTGACTGGACTACAAAGAAAATTGCATTTCTCGGTTTCAATGCTGTCATCAACCCTAGAAAGACTGAAAAAATTTTCAAGCAAGACCCAACGGTTAATCGACCACTTAGCGTTTAAAAGAACACAGGGAGATCTGCTAGTGTTTTAATACTATTGTTGCAAAATAATATAACTTTTGACCTTATTTTATTACTCAACAGCAAATCCAGTCAATAGGGCAATTTGTGTTTTTCTGTTTAACACTAGAATTACCGGTGCGGTCATTTCGACCGTTTTTGATTTTTAATTGCTCATATCTCTGCTAAAGCAAGTCTTAGAATATTGAAACTTTCTGACTTTTCTTAAGTCTTTGTCAACTTTGTGTTAATGTTTATTGCAATACAATAAGCACAGCGGATTTTGGGGAGCGATTTACTTTAAATTACCGCCAACGGTCATATTGACCGGAAAACAACTTGAAATTTCTCTACGATTAAAATTGCCTTGTAGAATAAAGGCTTTTTTGTGTTATTGTTTCAAAACAATCCTGCAGCAATTAATGCAGTATCTGGAAGCAGTTAGTTATTAGCTACCGTAGTTCATAATGTTGAGTTATTTGCAGAATGCCGAGATCAGAACGGTTTAGTAATGTCCAAGCTCTAGCTTGGCTAAACGCGATTGCAGAAGATGATTCTGGGGATGAAAACGAAGGTGAAAATATTTGTGAAGGCTTATATCAGGGGTCGGCAAATTCAGACCAAGTTTGAAGTGATTTCTTCAGATGAATCGGATTCAGATACTGATATTGATGACCTGGAGCAAAGTGATTCTGCATCATGTCAACTTTCAGCTCTGGCAGTGGCAGCAATGATGCAAGTATTGCAGCACAAGCGCAGGGTGATGAGCTTAATCCAAACACGTTGAAAAGTAAATTGGTTGCTAAGAACCCAACAAAATAGAAGAACATCAAATTTTCTTCAGAATCGAGAGGCAGGCTGTGAACCAGAACGCAATTCTACGTTCTAAACACGTTCTGCGAATTGGATTTCCGCGGAAGACCAACGAATCGCACCAAGAACAGCTCGGTTGGAGCAAAGCAACCAGCAGTTGGTAGCCGTGGCGCAGAGGCTCATTAAAGCAGAGAAAGAAAATGATGCATTGAAGATGTACAAAGTCACAGATGAAAAAACTGCCAAGCTTCAAAATGAGCTGATGTGCGCTCGAAGTGAGCTCGAGAACGCCATTCAAAAACTGGAAAAAGTCGTCAATCAAGAGCAGAGGGCTTTTGAGACCTTGAATCAGCAGACGGCCAAAACAAAAGAATTCTACCCGCTAAATAAAAACCGGACGTCTCTCAGCTCGATCCAAAACCTGTGCTTTTCTAACAGCAGTTTGAAAATCCAAATTGCTTTCTTCAAGTAATCTCTGTAATCGAATGGTGCTAGAACCGATTTCATTGATAAAGGCATCCCTACTCAAATCATCTTTGTAATCATTTGCTCTCACGTTTTGAAATTGGCAATCTCGAGCTGGTTGGTTTAAAGTATGAACATATTCATCGATTGTCTCTGTCTCCTTTTGTGTTCGGGTCATAAGCAGATGTCTGGCGAAAATGGTATTTTTTGGTTTATGATAAGCGTTGTTTAATGCTTGCCTGGCCCCATCATAAGATTTTATATCAGCGACGAATGCATACGTTTAACATGAGTAAGATAGTTTGTAAGTAAACCTAGTTTATTCACAGAATCTGCGTCGTCGGCTTTTTCTAAAACTTCGGCTAGAAAAATATCAAATGTTTTTTGCCAGTAGTCAAACTTTTGTAGCGTCAGGTTCTTCAGGTAAAACTTCGAGCTTGCCCGGTTTCAGTAGACGGTCCATCAATAATTTTTTTTATGTGAATAATTTGTGAACCAGAAGTAAAATTGGCTTTATTTACATAAAAATAATACAACTAAAATCTATAAACAAAAGATACAAGTTAATATTATAAACGCGAATTTAAACACACAGAACCAAACCTTGAACTGAAACACTGTTCAAATAAAATGCAACAAAAGAATTTTCTTAACGCAAAGTTATAACTAACTAAAAGGGCGTGCAGTAATAAGGCAAAATACAAAAGGAGTTGATTAAGAAGCGTTCATTCGAATAGGTTCGATTCATCACACAGGCTACAAGCTCAGAACGTGCTAATAGAAAGCGAAGTCTGACGCGATATGCCAATCGCATGTTAGATGGTTTGCTTAGTGCGTTTGAGCTGCTCGCCGAAAATTCAATGCTTACCCATGTTCAATAATGTACAAAAGCTAAAGCCCGTAAAGTGAAAAACAATGACGAGTAGAAAGTACCACCAATTGAACTAAAAGCTTTTATTTCCTTTCTGTATGTACGAAAAGCATAAAGTGGAAAAAACAGACCGATTCTTGAGTTTTGGAATAAAAACTGGGGAGTACCTTTTTTTCTGAAACTGCGGGTAGAAATCGCTTTTTCGAAATCATGAGGTTTCTTTGATTTGATACGATAAACCAACAAATTCCGTATCAAATTTTGGCTAGCTGTTGATGAGGAATTTAAATGTAGAACTCTATGTCATATCTTAGCAAAGATGAAGCCAGACCAGCTACGTAAAGATTGTCTGAGAGTGTGGTAATAAAGATAGTGGAGCCGTTCTTGGGCAAAGGAAGGAACGTCACAACTGACAATTTTTTTACTTCGACTCATCTTGCCATGAACTTTGGAAAAAAAGATGTCACTTATCGGGACCCTGAACAAAATCCGAAAGGAAGTTCCGCCACTGGTAAAAACTTTACAGCAGAACAGAAAATCCAGCAAACTATTGCAAACAAAAGCGTTAATAACCAAGACACAACCTTGACAGTTTACCAGTGCAAACAAAAGAACAACGGTTGTATTCTTAGCAAACTGCATACATCTGTTATGGTCGATACCACAACAAAAAAGAAACCGGAAACAGTTACATTCTACAATAAAACTAAATGTGGTGTTGATATTGCCGACCAGATGACACGACAATACACAATGAAGGCAGGTACACGGCGGTGGCGTCATAAGCTGCTTTGTCCGATTGCTAAATCTGGTATAATAATTAATCCAAGAAATTTTGTCCGTTCTAGTATCTTCAATTCTTATTTGGTAAAATAGACTGATTATACAGGGTGGGCCGTAAGTCGCGCACCAAAGACTTACGTGCAGTGTAATGGAAACAATATAAAAAAAAGCGGAATAAAACATCCTTTCTTTTCCTTGAACGTGTCACTTATTAGAACTTTCAGATTTGGTTGGTTCCAATCAAAGTTTATTTTCAGTTCTAATTTGCCTTTAATTTGTTTAAAATTCTTTTGTGCGCGACTTATGGCCCACCCTGTATATAAATAATTCGCATTTGTTATTGATTTATTCCAGTTAAGTCATTCCAGTTAAAAAGTACTTCAGAATTGTTTGTGTTGCGGTCGCCTTTGTGGTGTTGTTTAAGTGTTTAAGTAGTCTAGGGTCAGTGTTGACGCCTGGAAAGTTAATTTTTAGTGAGTTAGAACTATTTTAGACTGTTTGGTGAGGAAGAACTATAGTTATCAAGGTGCTAATTTATTCTTAAAGTTAGTCAGTACAAAGTTTGGAGTGATTATTCGCAGTTGTTGGCGCTGTGAATTGTTTTGAAGTTTGATGAAGCTCGTGAGTGAAATTTACAAGAATTGTTCAAGTTCTTTTTATTTTCGTCAATAAATTCTTTGTATTCAAAAACTGTGGTTTCTTTCTAATTATAGAGAGAATTTTTATAAAGAATCTAATCGTGTTTAGCCAGAACTAACTGTTTTAAGAACTTCAATCTCGCTGCAAACTATTTCTAGAGTCGGCATAAATAAATTTACGTAAGCCATTTTAAATAAGTTACTTTAGCGCAGGTATTTGAATTATCTAGTTGAACTGGTGCTTTCTAATTCCCGTGTAAAATTTTGACAAGCTGGACGAATAAAAGCCTAACAATCGGAGTATAGCCTATTCTTCCTGAAAATGCAACAATAGTATAGGCATTTGGTGGTACAGAATTTGAAGATTGCGTTAAGTAAAAGATTTTTTTTCCGAAATTCGTGAAATTGTTGTGGGGGTGTGTTGGCCTTGCAAGAGCGGGAAAGACTTTGGCGGTTGGCCGAGGCACGAGGATTGGTGATGGATCTAGGAACGTGTTGTTTAATTCGCTCTTCTAGCCGTTGAGACGTGCGACCAACGTACCGACTATCGCAGTGGCATAAAAACTGGTAAATAACATTGCTGTGATGATGGGAAGGTAACACGTCTTTCTTAATTGCTGGAAAGAGCTGTCGAGTGTTGAAAATAACACGTGGTTCGACGGAGAAAAAGCAGCGTTTCACAGCAGACGTAATCTGCTTTTCGAACTTCATCGAGACGTTTCCAATCCATGGGATGTGTAGGTAGACAGGGCACTTTTTTACTGTGTGGACCGGGTTAGAATTTAATTGTTGAAGTTTTCGCCATTGGTCAACATCTTCTTGACAACGCCCAATGCGCCCTTCATTACAGCAACGAAAAATTTTCTATTCTCGCTCGAGGTCGCTCTTCTTTTCACCTTTCTGCTCTTGAAGCAACTTTCATTAAATCTCTCAATCCCCTTCTGTGTAAGCAAAAAGAATTCGTCTACTCTTTGAAAATTTCTTAATCTTTTCTCTCATTGGCTAACTTCTTTCAGCCAATGAGAACTCTACTTTTCCCCTTTATAACTTAGTTCGGTTTCAATTCTGCTTCATTCTGACAATTTCCCTTGAAGAGTGTCAGATGAAAAGCTTTGGGAAGAAAATCTTTTACTTCACGCAATAGTATAGGCCTGCCTACCTAG
The DNA here is from genome assembly GCA_963680785.1 of Diplosoma virens. NCBI lineage: Eukaryota > Metazoa > Chordata > Ascidiacea > Aplousobranchia > Didemnidae > Diplosoma > Diplosoma virens. Next base: position 34,662,377 of record OY796893.1, on the reverse strand, counting down.
GAAAAGAAATCAAAAATTTTTAACAAACTTCAGCTTTATTTTGAGAAACTCAACTTCTTTTGTGGCTTAGGAAAAATTATAATGGCTAAAGAAATTGGTAAAGATAATGTATATAAAATAAAAAAAGTGCTAGATATACTTTGGGTTAATAAAGATTCCGACGAAAAAGATTTTTTCAAAGTCAGAACCAATAATATTGAACGATTTGTAATATTATTGTAAGAAACTGAACAAGAATCATTCAAAAGAAGTGATAGATAGAAGATGTGGTCACTAAATTATTTTCTCTTTTTTAAAGTGAAAATTTATTTGATTCTACTACTACTGATGAAACAATTGTGCTCCAACAAAGTCAAGTATTTAGCAGAGATACTTCAACATGGAACAAAGAACCCCTCAATACAACAGGAAGACAGGGAAGAAAAAATAATATCAATACAAAACCAGGCACTGAGCGACTATACTTGCTCATGTAAATGATGAAAAAGATGTGTTTCAAGAGCTTTGGGGACATCAGAATTTTAAAAATTCTATGAATGGCTGAGACACAACAGCAAGGAGACGAAGCAGTTTTTTTGCCAAAAGACGAGTTGAACCCATTTTTTGGTCTGTGCATATTTTGTGGTATGTTGTAAAAGGGTGATGAGCTGCTGTTTAATTTCTCGGATGAAGAATATGGGCGTCTTGTCTCCCGAGAAGGTATGACTAGAAATAAGTCTAAATCCTTGCAACGCTGCATTCGCTGCATTCGTTCCTTGCAACACTGCATTCGTTAAAACTCACGTAGTATTCAACGATAGACTGACAAGTTTGCTGCGATTAGGAACTTTTGGAATTCAGTCTTAGATAACTACTGTCAGTAGTCATATTTTTCTAATCCCAGTGTCACAATTGACAAGTAACTCTTCTCGTGTAAAGCAAGGTAAAAAATTTTAGCAGACGTTTGATACTTTACCGTAATTTTTACAGAGCAATAAATAAATTATTGTCATAATAATATTGTTTGTTTCTGGTGCCCATTCTTATAATATATGCGACAAAAACCCGGGCTAGATTTGAAATAAAATTTTGGATAAAGTGTAATGCCTCAACTTACTTTGTACTACGGGCTTTTCCTTATGTTGGCAAAAAAGAAAGAGAAGTTGGACTTCATGAGCATGTGACCTTATCTTTGATGGAGTCGCACCAGAATACGGGACTCAATGTAAACACCGAAAACTTTTTCACATCTTTGAGTCTTGCTAGAAAACTTTTGCAGAGGAACATTACAATAGTCTGCACCGTGAGGACGCATGGACCTGAAATTCCGTCCGAAATACAAATTAGAAAAAGTGCACCACCAGAAGAAAGTCTTATTCTTCTTAGCTGCAAAGCCAAAAAAAGTAAAGTAGTATATTTATACTGTAGTTAAAGTAGTAGTATATATAGTATATTTCTTCCACTCACAAATCAACAATTATTGACGATGGCTAACATGAAGCTACAAACCTTCGTAGATTACAAAGCTACTAAAGGAGATGTAGACACAACTTAAAAAATGCTTCGCACATACTCAACAAAAGCAGCATGCCAAAGATGGCTACTTGCATTTTTTTTTGAATCTGTTGGATACAGGGCATTGAATAGATATATTATATGCATGGATGCATCGATATCATCCTATACAATATGTGATTTTCTTATTAAACTCGGAAAAAGTCCCTGTTTTGCAGAGAGAAGTGGGCGACAGAAAGCGCCACATTTGTTAAGCTTGAAGCGAATACGCTAAGGAAGTGATGAGGATTTTTCCCTTTTAAAACGAATCACTTGCCGGATGTGTCAATCCAACAAAACTTCATTTTCATTAATTTCATCTCTATATTTATCCCCTTGACTCGCGGGAAAGCTTCAGAGGTGCTATACCTAGGGCAAGCAATAATGCAACTACCCCGACCTTCTTGCAGAGATACCAAGATATAACTGTCGGGTTGAAAATTCTTTATTTTGGTTTTTAGTTTAATGAAAACTAAAATTTAAAACTGCTATTAAGCCGTCAAGCAGAGGAAAGCGGCGTAAAGTATCATTCCCAAGGAAAAACATAATGGCGTGAGTAGGCTTTGAACCAAACCTAAATTGATTACAATTCCGGCGCTTTTAATCACTAGAGTGCTAGACCACGCTGCGACAAAAGCGAAGCGAACCAACGGTTTACCTTTTATTTGTGTCAAATGCTCTACTCTATTATGTTGCACTTGGTTGCATGCAGTCGATTTTGACAAAGAGGTGAATTTACTTGTGCGGTTGTAACTTGTAAAACTGGACAATAACTTCACTGTGCATAAAACTTTCTTTCTGAGAACGTGATTTTCATTACTTTGTATGAAATTATTATTAAAATGAATACATTATTTAAATTATTATTTAAATTATTATATTATACATTAAAAAATGAAAGTCTGAAAATATCAACTTGCTGTCTGCAGAAAAATGGTAGTAACTAGAAAAGTAAAAATTGGAAGAGTTAAATTGACTCGCTTGATCTTTCTAGAGTCAATCAAATGTTTATAGGGTTGGACAATTGACAATAACTGCAATGCATTCAATCGCAAATGTGATTTTATGCAAAACTTTAATCGAAACGATTTCAACAACACTATGCCTGGTTGGCGTCAAAATTACATTGTCAAATTTTTTTCAACTATTGTGAAGACAAAATTTTATTTTTCTTTGAGTTGCTAAAAAAATTGATAAAAATCTTAAAATTCAAAAGCCAGTTGAAGTGTAACTAAAAGATTAAGGAGAAGCAACGAAATAACTAATATGACCCACAAAAGGAGGGGAGGTAATGCAAGAAAAATAGGAGGTGCCACTTTTCAAGTTTTTTGCTCCCAAAATTTAGTGATTACTAAAAAAATGGTCACTACTTTCAATCAATGTCTGAAATCTTCATTTTCGTACCAAAGTTATAGTAATCTCTAAAAAAAGGTCTTCACTTTCAATCGAGTAGATCGCCTTATTTTAGTCCTAAAGTTAAGGTGCAGACAGGGGGGGCAACGCAATGATATAGCTATAAAGAAATAGAGCAATATTTGCTTAGGGGAGACGTTTTTGACGTTTTTTCAGGGGGCCCGGTGCGGCCGCTCCATTCGCACCATATAAAGCCATCATTGGGTCTAAGTTTAACTGTTATACTTGCTTATTCTGTTGTGAAACCACTTCATGCGACTTTCTTCTGATTATTTTTCTTAAAAAAAGCTCTTAAAGTCATTTAAACTTTTTTGACCAGATGGCAATATCTTGGCGTCTGCTGTAGCGTTGACAAAGTAAGAAAGTAATAATCGGGTACACTTTTCGCTTCTAAGATCAAATCCTTTAAATCCTTTTAGTCTTTTACAAAATAAAACTTTAGCCAGTTTTACACAAGTACAGAATGGCTGTGTAAATATAAAATTATTCTCTTTTTTTGTTGCATTTCAAAATTTCAAATATAGCATTTCTGGAAGTTAAAAAATTTCAATAAGTTTTGTTTCCGCTTGCATATTTAATCACAAGTGGGGGCCGCTAAAATCAATAAAATCAAAATTCTTAGGGCTTTGTTGCATCATAAAAACTAAATCAACGTTGATTTTGGTTGCTCAGCAGTTAATAAAATATTATAAATAATATAATAATAACAGTTAATAATAACAAAATAAAATATTATACTTGTGTGATTGAAACGAATATGTTCTTTTCATGCTTTTTTTGGTTTATTTTATTTCATCTCTATATTTACCTTCCTGACTCGCAGGAAAGCGACGGAGGCTCTAAGACATAAGGCAAACAATTACCCCGACCTGCTTCCGGAGATGCCAAGATATTGCTGTCCGGTTGAAATTTTTTATTTTGGTTTTATAGAGATATGACTGAAATTTAAAACTGTTTGCCAAGACCACCAAACAAGGGAAAGTGCCGTAAAATGTCTTTCCCAAGGGTACAAAAAATGGCGCAAGTAGTTTTCGAACCCAGACCATCTCGATCACAATTACGGCTCTCTAACCACTTAATCACGCTGCCACAACAACTCTAATACAAATTATGGTTCAAAATTGTGACCCTAATGTCAAAGCTAAACAAAATCAAGGGAACTGTACATTGTTAAATTACGTAAAAAACTATTGAATTCATTTCAATCTACACAATTTCAATTGTTAACAACAACTTATCTAGGCAGCGTCAGCAATGGCATTAATTACATAACCAGCTATAGAATGAAAATGACTGAAATTAATCTGCAATGCTCTTAAAAAGCAAAAACTCAGATTTTATTTTGATATTCAAAACGACTCAATCGTTTTTTTTTATAATACCCAAGACTACTATTGATTTGGACTGAAAGACAAGTGCGACAAAAAACGTTTCAAAAAAGTCTTTTGTTGAATAACTACATTTTTTAGAAATAAGTATAAAAAAAGTTTTCCAAGACACTGCCCTTCAAAATAAGAAATAAGCACGTTATAGTAGCTCGATAATAAGCCTGTGACTTTGCCATTGTTAGCTCAGTAACATAACATATTTTTGGTTCCAAATTTTAACAGTAAAATATTTAATAATTAGTAACTTAACAAAGTATTTCATGTGCACCCTTCTTTTTTGATTGCGTCTTACAACTATTTGTGTTCAGAAACCAGTTCAATGCAACTTACTTCAATTACACGAGTTCTACATTCTGATTTTCTACAATTCAGTTGATTTGTAGGGAGGAGGAAACAGTCAATAAAAAAAACAAGAAAGATTTAGCATAGTAGAAAAAACGACTTTAAAAGGAAAACTTAATACTTATATGCAAAAAAACAGTTCTAAGACCATCAATACATTTACTTTTATAGTGTCTATGTATTAATATATGACTACGGAAATTTTTTTCAAGTTGGATTTCGTCTACAAAAATTACCAGGCTTAAAAGTAAGGATAATAAAAATGACCAAAGATAAAAGCAAATTTTAGTTACGATTTTTTATTAGTAATCAAACCAATATTAAATTTATGTCAATGTCATAAACTTCATCTTAAGCATTTTAATTCTATTAAGAGAAAACACTGAATTGAACTTACTCCACTATTACCAGCTTGTTCATCTGCATTTGCACTTGATAAACCTACAATTGTATTTGAAACTATCAGCACCTGATCGAGATGGATAAGTGGATTATATAACATTTTGTCACAAAATTCAAAGCGCTTCTCTGTTGGTCATAATCAAACTGTCCCGGCGAAACATTGTTTGACCTGGATTGATTTTTATTGCGTAAATTTGAAGTGATTGGAGGATTTGATCAACGTAAGTCGGCGGATTTTGGGTTACTGGTTCATACGAGGTGGAAGGCAAGCAGATCCTCATAGCGCTTAACTTCTAGAAATTTTATCTTATTTTTTATATTTTATGTGTTTCTTTTAAAAAGCTTTTCAATGATGAAGTGAATGAATTGCCGCGTTGAAGAGCAGGTTGTCAGTCGCTTTGCTAATCGTATTCTTTTAATGGCACCTTTTTAATCAACTGAAAACGTTTTATAATTAAAACTCTTCAATCTAAAAGCTTTGAACCGCTTTAAATATGGTTGTCTTTTTTCGGATTACAATTTTCAGAAGCAAACAAAGAAGAAAATTTAATCCACTCGTATCTAAATCCGTTTTATTCCGCATGTAATTCCGTTTTATTCCAGATGTAATATAGCTTTTGCACACGATTCAAAAACAAGCGGCAATCCAATCAAACATTAACCGGCGGCTCCGAGATCCGCTGAAAGTTTACGATTTCAATCGAACCCCTGATGAGTGGCGCGCTACTTCAAAACATCTGTATATTTTTGTAATTATTAGGCTGCTGGTTCTACGCCAGAGTCGAGCGTTTAAAAAATACTTTTAAGATAAATTTTCTGGGTTGATGTTTTGAATATCAATTCTATATTTAAGCTGTTTAGATTTTAAAGCTGAAAATCCACTCAATAAATTGCAACTGAACATTAATATCATAAGGCTTTTGAAATTCTTTAAGGGTTAAAAATTGCTGCTTCTTTTTAATTCTTCGGGCGCAGCCTTCTAAAACGGGATTGGTTTGAAAGTGCCAAAATTCTGCAATAAAAAGTCATGACACGTCTTTGTAAATTCAAATTTTTATTAAATAAAATTTTGATAAATGTTTAACTTTTTTTATCAAAATAAATGCATCCCTTTTATTAAATTATTTAAAAAAACAATTTCGGAACGTTTTCTTTGATGTAACTGAAATTATATTAGACTATTGCTGTCAAAATTGTAAACGGGTGGACTAGTTCAGGGCCAAACCCAAAATATAAGCTCGAACCCGAATTTGATTTGAAGCCTCCAAACAAGCCCGAAAAATCCCGAAAGTTAAGTTTGGTCTAGAAGACTTGTATTTTAAATTCTTAATGCTGTGAACACATCATATCGGAAACTTAAAAAGGAGAATGGCACGATAGATTTGCGTTAACAAAATCAAAACAGCTAGCTACTTGGCGCTGAAAAAAAATGTTCGTTTATCTGTAAGCTTCGCACTAGGCCCGAATTAGACCCAAAATATTTCTCAAACTTAGACCCGAACCCGGCCCGACATATAACGATGGTTGATAATATTTAGTCCTTTCAGACTTTCGAAAGTTTTTGCCAAAATAATATATTTAGTGATCTGGTTAGGCTTCTAGTATTTTTGTCAATTTTTAGTAAACCTTAAATTGAACTTTTAAAATTCAGACTTTTCTGTATTTTCCGTTTGCATTGCCTTATTAAATAAAGAAATATTTTATTTATAAAAACAATACATGTTTAAGAAGAAAGCTCAAAAAAGACCTTGCTTCTATTTTCTTGCCAAAGTCGTCAATATTTTAAGAATGTTATAGCCGGCAGTTTTTGCAGTTTGAATCAAACATTTGTGGCCTACATACAGAGCCCATAGTGCCGTGTGTTGTAGCGAGTAAATTGTTAACAACAACAACAACAACAAAAAGTTCAATCGAGTCTGCAGCCTGTTAGAAAACAAAGATATGTGCGGACGTAAGTATACGAACTGTATAATTGAGCATAGCAACTGCTACAAAGACAAAGATGTCGGCATCCTTCTGCAAAACACAGCGAAAGCCTGAAGCGAATTACGTAAGAAAATATCACAAACATTTGTGATAGGGTGGTGAAAAAGTTTTTGCTATTTATGAATCATTTAAACACAGAGGTCAAAGGTTCAATTCTAGGCAGCTTCATTCTTTTCTTGGCTTTTGTTGTTTGTGTAGATTTTGCATTGTGATCTAAGACCAAAGGTGAGCAATAAACTTGTTACTTTTTTAGTAACTGTAAGTGTGACTTTGTTGCTTTTGCAAAAATTGTAACTAGTTACTACTTTAATCTTGCCAAAAGTTACTTGTTAGTGTAACTTTTTTAAATTGAAAGATATTTTTTCTCAACACAAACAATGCCTGCTGAATTAAAATAATGAATTTTATTTTATTTTTATTTGGAGGTTCCATATTTAGTTATCAGGGAGATAGGCTTACCATACTTCCGGATTTTGGCGAGATAGTCCAAAATTTTAGGGCTTTGTCCCGACCGGTTTGCCAAAAATCCAAGACAGATTCAAAGTGAAGACCTTCTTTTTCCTAGAGAGCACCACTTTTTAGGAACAAAAATCATGAAATCGAGACTGTTTTGAAGTGAAGACCTTTATTTTTAAGAGGACACTTCTTTTTTTGGACAAAAATTATGAAATCCAAGATTGATTTGAAGTGAAACTCTTTTTTTTAGAGAACTCTACTTTTTAGGGACAAATTTTTTCTATTCACGAACTTTCCGGTTTGCCCTTACGGAAATATGGTATGCCTACAGGGAGATGAAATCAAAGCAAAAACCAAAAAAAGTCTTCCTAAGAAAAGTAACTGTAACTGTATCTTGTAACCAGTTACGTTTTAGACCAAGTATCTATAACTTGTGACCAGCTATTTAACAAAGTAACTTGCCCACCATTGTCTAAATCAAGGATTAATAATATTTTTTCAAAAAAGTCAGGTAGATTTAAGGTTAACTCTGGAGTCTAGGTCCCAATTTTGTTCCCAAATTTAAGGTAAAGACAAAAAAGTCAGCATTTTCAATTGATCTAATATTTTGGTCGAGTTTCTATAATTGTAGAGACAAATCTAACCCAATGCTTCTGTACTGCAAATTTCAAGGGGCACTATCTTCCCAGCTGTTCTTTCCCTTTTTGAAAAAAAAGGGGCAATTTAAAGAGGGCAAAAGAAAAAAGGAGCAATTGCTCTGCTTCCGGCACCCCTCAGAGCAATGGCTTATATCGGGTATTGAACACAATTTTGTTTGTAACTTCACATTTGTTAACGTTATTAAAAATTGCAGGGATGTGCATCATACTTAAATCTATGTTCAATTAGACAAAAAAGTTTGTAACTTTTATCATTTACGAGGAAGTTGTTTCTTACAACCGAAAAGATTTTTTTTGGATTAACTCATCGTATTTTCATTTCTTTTTACAATATTATTTATAAACCCGGAAAGATACTTATTCTAATCGTTAAAATAATAATAGTAATTGGCAATACAAAAAAATAGCAAAAATAATTGGTATATTAAATCTGCAAGAAATAATAAAATCGCAAAAAATTTCGGAAGTGGTTTTTAAAAGTAATAAACTTATTTTTTCACAAAAATACTCCTATGTTGCAAGCTTTTATGTTAAGGAGAAAACAACCAAATTTCTACTGTATTATTTTTGGAACAAAGAATGAATTCTGTTTTTTATGAGTCATGTTTTGCCAAAACCTGTTGTTCTAAAAATTTTTTTAATTACTTTCTTTAAATTTCAGTGCGTATTTCTTTAAAAATAGTTCTTCTTAACTTCTGGATCGCGACCCAAAAGTGGGTCGCCGAAGAATATAGTTGCGTAAAATTAAACCATTTTTTGTGATTCGACTATAATATGACTGATTTTTTTTATTGCGTCATAGTCTCGTGCATTCTTACGGAACAGTGTGGTTAGACCAGTGTTTCTCAAAGTGAGCCATTTGGCTTTCCAGGAAAGAATTTGAAATCTCTAAGGGAGGAAAAATTACTTAGATAGGAATAAAGAAGGAATTTGAGAATCTAGGTACAATGTAAGTTGACACCAAAAAAATCGGTAAGTTTTTCGTAATCATAGCCGAATCATCCCGAGGGGGAAAAGGAAAAAATGAATAACTTTTTTAGACATCACTACTTTTTAGGGACAAAAATTGAGAAATCCAAAACAGATTTAAATTTGAATGTTAATTTTTGAACTTTCTGGAATAACCAGAATTTGGATCAAAAATGTGGATGAAGACAAAAAAACCAAAAAGTCTTTACTTTGATCATTGAGATATTTTTTTGGAAGAGGGAAAGGAATTATGGTAACCGAGTCCAGAATGCAGCAAAAACTTTGAGAAGCAGTGAGTTAGACCTATGTTAAATTGTCTTGTGTTTAGTTCATTTTTTATACTTGCGATAAAATCTGTAAAAGAGATTGGGTCGCCAAAGCTTTGATCTCTATTTCCGCTTAACATTTGGGTAACCACAAAAAAGTTTAAAGAACATTGTTCAAAAACATTGTTTTGCTGCCTTCTGAGTCAACCTTTTCAAAAATAAATGTTCTCAAAAGGAAAAGAAATCGAAAAAAGTAACTGTGAAATAGTTAAAATTGTAACGAAAGTATTCGCCAAAACAACTTATTCAATTTTGGTTTGTTGTTGTAATCTCGAATTCATTGGTCGGTTACATCTAAAGCTGTAAAGTTATTGGCACGATATTTCTTAGATTGAAAATGTTTTAGATAGGAGAATATTTATTTTTGGCAATGCGGCTTTTAAAATGTTGAACAATTAAGAGATTTCAAACTTTTTTTTAGCAGTTTTAGTTATTCGAAAAGAAAAATCACTTTAAATTTAGGAAAAAATTATGAACAAACACGTCGGTGTGGCGCAAACAGCGCTCTAAAACACTGATCAAAATAAAACAAAGTTAGACTTTGAAATTTAAGCTGGTTGTTTGTTTACAACTATTATTTAAAATTTTCCCATTTCCAGGTGTTCTGATCAGAAGAGGATTCAAAATATTTAATATATTGGGGAAAATGTTTAAAAGAAAGAGTTCAAATCTAAGTTAAAGAATTTTAAACAAATTTTTAAAAATTCTCGGTATTGCTACTTTTGGTCAATTTTTTGGCAGTTTATTGACCTCAGAAGTATAATAGTTGTTTTTAATGGTCCGAACAAAACTCCCTTTTTTAATTTTTACATGTACCTGTAACACATCAACAAAAAAAAGCAGAAACAACATAAATTGTTAAATTCTTTCACATTTAGGCAAACTACTCATTGAGAGTTAAAATTTTATTTTTAAAAGTAGGAATTGACAATAAGTTTTTTTTAGTTCCTTTGAGAAATCACTCAAATGTGTAATGTTAAGTTGAATCTAAAAAATTAGCAAAGTTTGGTTGTGAATATTTATTACGCTGAGGAAAAAGTAATAACTATTAAATGAATTTAAAAAATGTACTTTTTATCAATAAATATTGTACAAGGTGTTACGTTGTAAGCTCAAACGCTTGTTAATTTTAATCACGATTTGTTTGCTGTTATGAGTCAAAAGTGCATTGAAAATTAAAGATAACTTACAATAAATCTAGCAGATTAATATAACATCTGCTGTGTTATATATTACAATTATTTCATTCGAACTTTTTATCCCTTGTTTTATATAAAACGAAATTAAATATTTATACCCACCCAAGAAAGTTTATAAAATTCGTATACACAATAAACATTTTTTTCATAAACCTGGTTAGTTGACGTAGTGCGGGATTAACTTTTGTGTATCCAATTCGGCTGCAAAATTAAACAATTTAAAGCTTAAAAGAACTCTAAAATATTGATAAAATGGATTATATTTCAGAGAAATTAAAAGACTTATTTAGAGAAAAGAAGATCGCATAAAAATGTGTAAGTTGATTTAGAGTTTCAAATTAATTAAAAGAATGTTCTTGAAAAGATTTTATTTCGTATATTGAATGAAAATTATAAACATAAAATTTTCATTATTTATTACTGTATAATTAACTGATTTAAATCCAGTCTAACACAGCTTTTTGGGTCAAATCTTTATTCACAACCATATTAAAAATCATGTAATTCAACAAACTCATTCATCTTATTTCAATTAACTTTTGTCCAAATTTCAACTTTCTTAGATTTTCTAATAAGATTTTGGATTTCCAGAAGAGCTTGATTTTTTATTCTGCGCAGCAGCTGTTGCTACATGAAATTGTACATTAGATTTAAAGTGCTATAACAACTAAAAACTATGAGAAACACAAAAAGTAATTTTCATCAATATGAACCAAAGTGATTATTGAATTTTTTTACTTTAAATTATTAAGTAAAAAATTGTAAATTTACATTTTTTGCATTTGTTATAATTGCAATTTTAAGGTCTTTAAAAAAAAAAATAATTTTTTTAAATGAGGTGTGACATAGTTTTGCTTAACGGTCAAACGTTTATTTTTAGATCTAAACAATAGTTGATTTTTAATTTTAATGCACATCTATAAATGTCACAGTAAAACCGGTATCTAGAGCAAAAAACCTTGCCATGTGAAAGTGTGATAATTTTTGTTATTAATTGGTTATTTCTTTTACACAATTTGACATTTTCTGTTTTTAGCTTTCAAAAATTGTCAAAAATCTTTTGAGCAATTTTTTTATACTTCTGCGATATTGAATAAAAGTTTTAATCTGCAATCCTTTTTGGTTTTGCTAATTTTCTTAATTTTTTAGACATAAAAAGGCTTCTGACGCAGTCAATAATGGTTCGAAGCTGGGCTGGAGAGCCAGCCTAATTTAGGTTAGGCTCCGGATCCGAAGTTATTTATTTGTAAACTGCGGCTCCGGCTTCAGATCCTGATCCAATGCTTGACTCTAGCTCAGTTCCGGCCCCGGCTCCGGATTCGACTCCAGCTCAAGCTCCAACGTAATAATGCATTAACGAATATTGGCCAATAAGGAATAACTAGATGATATATTGATCACCAAAAATATTCTAACTTGCACTTTGCTACAACTCAAAGATCAATTATATATTATCCAAGGGCTTAATATTACCCCAGGGTTCAATGGGTAAAGTTATATCCGATATATTATCCAGGCTGCACCCATAGGATCAATTATATATCTCAAATAAAAGAAAACTCGATTATATCCAGCACATTCACATACAAAATAAATATTCTAAACACAATCATCACCGCAGATGTCAATGCTCACTTGCCATTGTTGTACACGCCGACCAAAGATCATAGAGGAGAAATATTAATAATTGAATAACTCCAATCACATCACAGTAAACACAAACACTCAACACGTCTACCATCCAATCAAACACAACAGCCTACTCCACCAGACATCACAACTTCAGCAGACTTGCATGATTGCACTGGCTGGAAGATTATATCCTCCCTCACATCAGATAATTTATTGTTACTCACCACCCTCAGTATATATCACAAGACCAACACAACTCCATCTTACTTTACTAAAACAATAACAAACTACCAAAAATCCAATTTGAAATTATTTTAACAATATGTTGAGGATCTCATCTTCCATAGACCCTCATTCTACAAATGTTGTCGTCAGCATGGTCAAGTGGTTAAAGCGCCGTGCTTGTGATCAACATGTTCTCGTTTCAAGACCTAATTGCGCCATTCTGTTGTGTCCTTGGGAAAGACACTTTACGGCACTTTCCCTGCTGGGTGGTCTTGGAAAGCAGCTTTAAATTTCTGTTATATCTCTATAAAACCAAAAAGCCAAAATAAAAAATTTCAAGCGGACAGCAATATCTTGACATCTTCGGAAGCATGTCGGGATAATTGCTCGCCTATTGTGTAGCGCCTTTGTCGCTTTCCTGTGAGTCAGAAAAATCGATATAGAGATAAAATGAAATGAATGTTTATGAAGTATCCACGAATCAAACAAACATCCTGTCGAGAAACAAAACTGGATGCCGACAGACTCTTCATCCTCAAAGAAAATCAAAACCACACAAATTGCACTCACTTGCCCACGCATATCCGCAAGCCCATTCAACAACGTAACCACATTTGCAAACAAAACTGATCAGAACCCCCAAATCATTATTTTAACAATCACATAAAAAACAAATCCATGAACACAAAACAAACACTTGAAAACAACATTTTGACAAAATTGATCACAAACACAATCCGACTCCCTGTGGGGCACTATATCAAAACTATCCAACAAAAAACCACCTACACAACAAAACAGAAGCATTCGCTTCGGAACTAAAACAGCTATCTGACATGAACAAAGCAAAAGCTTTTAATAAAAAATTCACTAACGTCACTTACAGCACAGACAAAATTTATAGACACATTGATCATACGATCAAAGACCTTGTCACGGAAGAAATATTACTTACCACTACTCAAGTGCGACTAACTATCTCATACAGCAAAAACAACAACTCTGCTGGACCTGCTGGCATAAACATCAGACACCTAAAACACCTAGGGTCACTTGTCATTAAATACCTAACAAAAATGTACAACATTGCCTTCAACACTAACATAATATTGCATTTTTGGAAAGGTGTCACAACCATTTCCATTTTAAAACCAAACAAGGACTACAACATTAGCACAAACCACCCATCCATATTACTTTAATCACTTATTGCCAAAACACTAGAGAAAGAGCTATTGCCATAAATAACAGAAAACATTTTAGTTATTTCTTATCAATATAGTTTCAAATATAAACATTCAACCAACACTGCTTTGCACAACATCTCCCACCAATCACAGAAGGCTTCTGCAATCCAAAGCAACATCACTTGTAGCATTAGCTTTGGACATGAGCAAGGCGTTTGATTCAGTAAACATACAAAAACTTATACTAACAAACATTCCTGACATCATCATCAAGTTCATCAACACAGTCTCGGTTCAAAACCCACTTGCGCCATTCTGTTGTGTTCTTGATAAAAGATACTTTACGGCACTTTCCCCTGCTTGGTGGTCCTGGCAAGCAGTTCTAAATTACAGTCATATCTCTATTAAATTACAAGCGGACAGCAATATCTTGGTATCTGCGGAAGCAGGTCGGGGTAATTGCTTACCCTGTGCATCAACGCCTCCGTCGCTTTCCTGTGAGTTAGAAGGATAAATATAGAGATAAAATAAAAAAATAAATAAATACATTTAAAGGACAAGAAGCATGCACTCAATACAATGGCACACTCTCAAAATTCAAGTAAATCAATAACTGAAATACAACAATGTGGAGTTTGGTCTCCAACATTATTTAAAATTTGTATCTCTTCCCCCAAAAGATGTACAAATCTCAACATAAAACATAACAATCACTTCATCTCACACTAATCTCTATTCTAGGCCCAACAAATTATCAAACCAAATCTTTACAAAGTTTTACACATTTTACACCATACCCGGCAGAATATAGCACTACTCTATTACTTAAATTAAGCAATCAAACATTACTAACAACAAAACAACTAAAAACTCTTAGAATTACTTTTGACCTAAAACTAACAGTTTCACAATACAAAAATCTCACCCTCATCAAAGTCAAATAAATGATTAACATTTTTAAACACGCACTTCAACCAAATGGGGTAAACAAAAAGAGCTAATCGTCTCTACATTTCAAGCTATCATTCGCCCATATTGGAATATACAAGCACCATGTTGAGCCTCATCATATCAAACACCAACATCAAGAAACTGCGAACTACACAAAACACAGCTTTGCGTATTGCTACTGGCTGCACACCTGACGCAAACATTCAACGCTGACATGACAAAACCAGTGTCCTACCAATGGGCACCCATTTCAAACCCAACCCTACTCAGCTCGAACAAATGACTCAACACACACTCAAACACAAACACACCCTTTACGTTACCTTAATGCACATTTAGCAGAGGTGGGTAAAGCTGCGCCTACATACTTTTTTTTGGAGCGTTGCCTATGTTGCACTGCGCTCTTGGTCGAAAAATAAGTGGAACGTAATTGCACCGCGCACCAATATATAAAACAGACTACTTGCGCTTTATTGCGCTGCGCATTAAAAGTTAAACAAATCAATTGCACTTTGTTTCGCTGCGCTTTATATAGTCCTATTTTGCAAAAGCCCAATCTACTTTGCCTAATGTAGGCAATGGAAAAACCGATTGGGCTGCGCTTATGATTTGAAAAAGTATTAATTAGCTTAAAATGACGTTGCACCGCGCTTGATATAGTTTTAAAATGACTAAATTGCACTTTACATAAGTTTCAAAATTGCATCGCTTGTTGTGATGAAGAAGCGATGAAGAACCGGTTCGGTTCTTCATTCGGGGGAGATAGACGGAAACTGAATTGAGCTGATTCGTCGACGGGAGCAGTACTCCGCCGTGGAATGGACCGAGACAAGGGTGGCTGAGCGGAGTACAGTGGCATCCGCACCCCACCTTGATCATCCCAATCGCTTCAGAAGCCCAACGCGAGATTTTAACTTCTTGCGCAGTGACTCTAAGTGTCGGCGAAACGTGAGTGCCCTATCCAGCTTTATGCCGAGATAAGCAGATTCAGCACAAAACGGTTGGGCCTGTCCATTAAAAAAGTTGTTAAGCTTACGTCTTGCCTCTTTATTGTAAAAACAAAAGGCTGTCAACGCAGTCTTTCTTGTACTGAGCTTGAGCTTCTGTTTATAAAAATAGAAGGTTGGGATTGCCATGTTCTGAGTAAGAGCCCTCTCTAATATCTTCCAGTTGCTTGGATAGTGCAATATGGGCAGGTCACCAGCATAAACAAATTTTCTGCCGACTGTCACTGGCAGGTCATATGAATAGATATTAAACAAGAGGGGGTCGGGACTGACCCTTGTGGGACGCCATTGTTAAGGCGTCTTAACCTGCTTTGCTTTACCGCACCGGTGGTGAGGGTGAAACTTTAATTACAAATAGGTTCCATAATCAATGAGATCATGTGCCAGTCTGGAAGAATACCAAGCAGTTTGCAGTGAGGCCGCGGTGCAATACAGTATCGTAAGCTGCTGTGAGATTGATAAACAAAGTGCCGGCCTTTTTTTTGGCCCAAATTCTATCCTCAATTTCTTGAGTTAGAAGAGTGACTTGATCTACGGTCGACCTTCCGCGCCGAAACCCAGCTTGCTCTATAGGTAGCAGTGGGTCAATAATGAGTTCCATTCGTTATATTTATAATAAAAATAATTATAAAATAACACTAGTCAACTGGTCAATTTAATGCAATTGATGACAGAATGAGTTACGATTCCAAAACGTCCTCCAATCAACTGTGTTTCTCAGTTCTTGTCTTTATATTTTATTTTGAAATTATCTAAGCGTTCTAAATTTCATTCTCTAAGTTTTTTGATTATTCTTTTAATTTATTTTGTGAGTTTTTCTAATCATTGTTACAAAAACAGATCTCGCAATATTAATTGTAAACTGAAAAATTTTTTAGTGGCATTTGACAACTCCGTTTTTTTGAACTATAGTTTGTGTGATGAACATTGTTCTTCACGATTTCTAATGGACACTGTATCCCTGTCACATATCTTAAAAAAAGATTTTTTAATGTTATATTTGAACTAGTGAGTTTAGTCAACCGATCAGTATGTGTATTAGAAGAAGAAACCCCTATATTTATCAAAAATAAAAGGCCACAAGCTTATCCGCTGCATTCGGACCCAAAATATTCATAATAATTCAAGTGATTAGTTTTATAGATATTCGGGTTCCAAAATTTTTGGCTATTTATGGAGCCAAAAGTGCTGGACAACTATTTACAGTTTTTTGAAATCTTCTGTGTAGATAAGATTTAAATCTGGTTTCTTTCCGTCAAGGCGGGAGCTTCAGTCTTTCCGCCGATTTTTTCAAAATGTTCAAATACATATATTTTAATTTTTGATTACCGGTGCCAGGCCTGTTGGGATGGGCTTACCCCGAGCAGCTTGGGTTAGGCTCAACGGCCTGCGGACTGGTGTTGGGCAATTCCATTCGTCCATGCACAAATGGGGTCTCGCTTCTTCACCGAATTGCGAGTGTGGCGCCTCTGAGCAAACCGTAGACCATGTTCTAACAGCGTGCCCTATACATCGGGCACCACATGGAGCACGAGGTCTGACGGTTTTGGATGACGAAACTTGATGCTGGCTTAATAACACCACTGCCAGCATCTGATTCAGGCAGTGCAGCAGTCTGGGGTAGTAAAAGGATAAACTCTCGGTCCCAGTCCTGTTTGTGTCTGACCTGTAGTGAATGCCCTTCAAACGATGACGACGACGAATTTTTGATTTATAGCAACTTGCTTTCAAATTTATTTGATTTATACAGTAGTTGTCGTGTTTGCCATCTTATTTAGCATTAGTCTCATTGCTACATTAGGACATTGTTTTATTGTTTGCGTTGCATTTACTCCGCTTTGACTATATTTCAATAATGTAAAACTCATGCACTATTAAACAACAACAGAAGGTGTTTTTTCTTTTCTTATATTTGAGACTTAACAGCAAGTACAACTAAATAATTTGTGATGGCAATAGTTTTTGCGTAGTTATATGGAGTTATAGTAGTGGATGAATAAAAAGATTTTTTGTAAGATTAACATGGTCTCAAAACCTCCTTTAAATTTAACATTTGGTTAAATTAATTTTTAAATTAATTACAGCAAAAAATAAATCTACTCTAAGTTATACTCCATTCATCCTTATGACAATGGTTCCCAATCTTTTCTAGTCACGTACTTCTTCAAAATATTATCTAGTCAACGGAGACCTAAATTTTTATAGCTGACGTTGATTAATAATTAAAAAAAAATTTCTCCTATTTTTAGTGCACTCATATATCCCTGCAAACCTCTGCAACTTTTCACGGACTCCTTGGGTTCCGTCAACCCTATTTGGAAACCAAAACATTAGTGTTACCAATTATTAATGTGACACAATTGCTGCAATTTAGAATAAACAATAATGACTTTGTATTTCTTGAAACCTAAAAAGTGAGCTGCAGGTTAAAAGCTGGTGTTATTACAACCATAAAAAAATCTGTGTGCATTTTTTTCATGTTTCATTAAATTAGAATAGGCTAAATTCTACTCTTTTGTTTGGCCAGCATTAAGCAAATGTTTTTGATTCTCAATTTTTAAGTTATTGCAAGAGCTGTAGTCAACTGATTTTGATAACGACAAAAACATCTTCAGTACAATTAATATACCAATAAAGGCCTTCACTTTATACCAAAATTCTAAGCCCGTTCTTGCTTATCATTACCTATGCAAAAATGCTTATTTTGCAAACTTTCAAACTTGATTTATTGTTCATTATCAAGCTAGGTACCCCAGTTTAAAAGCGATTAAGTTAATTAATGTACTTTTACTCTTTATTAAAGAAATAATTATAAACTACAGGCAAACAATCTCATAGAACAACTTTTTTTAAAAAACTGTATTGCCATTCAAGTCATCAACATCGCTTCTTGTATCTATGCATATAAAAAATTTACGTTAAACGAAGAAAATTAACAACAGAAACCGTATTAAAAAAACAAATAACAAATTTATAAATGAAAATTAAGATAAACTGCAAAGTGACATTTCAGGGTTTTACGTCCAACAATCTTTTTTTCTGAAAAAAATAAGCGCATTTCGAGATTCGTCTCTTTGAAATTTCTTTTCAAATCTCAGATTAGGTATAAACTACAGCGAAAGCATATTCCTAAACGAAAAAAATTTAATCAATGTCCAATCGAAATAGTTTTTAGTGCTTGGAGAAATTCTCAAAATCGTAATAAAAATTTTAATAAATTATTATTGCTGTCGAATACCGATCTACTTTATTTTGAATAGTGGCATACACAGAAACTTGTCATGGAAAGTGGGGGGGCTGGGAGGCGAAAACACGATTACTAACAATAAAATAAAATGAGCTCCTTTTTGTTTTTTACTTTTTTCGTGCCCTAATTATTTTTTGATTGGTTTGCGTGCATTCTTGATGAGAGTGGTTATCACCAAACTCCCCAGTGCATACACTTGGGAGTTTGATTTTTATTTTGAATTATCATATGACGCTATTTGCTGACAGTAATAGTTTATTATCGCGTCAGTAAACCATGAATAAAGTGGGAGAAAATCGAAAAAGTGTGATAATTGAAAACACGACTTGAGCAAATAAAAAGTTGAGAGAAACGGAGTGTGCTTCAAACAAAATTGCTATTTTCTTTGCAACTTACAAATTAAAGTGATTATTTTCTTTTCTACCGCTTTATGGTTTGAAAACAAACTTTGAAAAAATAATTTAGGAAAAAAAGTTAAGGAATACTAACTTTAGTAGCTGCAATAAATACTTAGCACGATAAAGATAAGATAAGGTTAATTCAATCATATTAGCAAAATTGCAGAAACAATTTTACAAAAACAATTTTGATACGACATTGCGAATTAAGGCGCGTTTCCACTACGAGCGTGGAAAAGAATATTCTTTGTTGGTTTTATTGAATATTTTACTTCGCTCAGCGCACGCTTTAATTTTAAGCGCAAAAAGATCAATAAAAGAAACAAAGAATGCTCTATTCCACGCTTGTAGTGGAGTGGAAAGGATTTTTTAGGTTAAGTGCCAATTTGACAAAGACAAAGCATCAAAATACTTCTTATTTATGCAATGAAAATACTTTAAAATAACACTGTAGTATTGTTGAAATACAAATTGGCTGGCTTAAACTGGGCAAGTCAACCAACTAAAATCAAAATTTTTTTCAGACAGCCTCATAGCGAATATGTTTTTTCTAATTTTTATGACAAGAATGAAGGAGTTTTAACTTCGCATTTATGGTCAACGTTATTTTTGGCCTGCATTTGTTCGTGCTCAGTGAGTCCACCTTTAAGTTTCTTTACTAACTTTTTATTCTCCCAACTTGCAGAAAAACGAAGATGGCGTCAAACGTTCAGCAACCGTCGAGCAATCGGCCGGATTGGTTTTACAAATTTCAAGATAGTCGCCAGGTTGAAATTTTTATTGGGTGGTTTAGCTTCGCGATGACGTGTTTTAAATTTGAGATTCTTCTGAAGATCGTCAAGCAGATGTACTGTGCCTTTACCAAGAACCGTAAGAGTGTGGCGGGTGCAGGAAATGAAGTAAAAAAGTTTAACTAATCTCGCTCTCTTTTGGTCACGCCGGCGAGCACAGTGAAATACCAGACTAAAACGAAATTTCTACTAGTGTCTTCTCCAGCAATACTTCTTAATTTGTTTTCGGCCACAACCGTTGCTGTTAGTGCAGCACTCAGAAACCAAGTCTCTCCGGCCACGACGCCTTTGAAGAATTTCTTTTTCGGAAAATTCATCTGCGATTCTGTAATTAAAAAGAGTTTTTGTTTTGCAAATCAAGAAATAACTAGAACAATGAGAATTAAATTGGCTAAAACGCCTAAGAATGTTTTGAGAAAATACGATACTTACTGAGCAAAAAGATAAAAAAAAGATTTGCTGTTGGATAAACTTTTGCGATTTTTGAGCAATTGCAAAAATCTCGATCTGAGGGAAGACCGTCGCGGACGATATCCTGTAACGTATTACGTCATCATGCACTACTATTACGTCATGATTACCGTACGCTGTAAATTACGTTGATTAAACTTTTGAATTATAGTGTTACTAAGACACATCATTAAAGTTCGTGCTCATGTTGAAATATCTATTGGAAATCAAAATTGTTTTCAAATTACTTTTACTTGCACACACAAATTGAATGTTGAAAAATACTAAGTTGACTACAAACAAAATTTTTAGAATAATTGACGAAAATGATACAAAAGATTATTGATGTCGGTTCTTGGTCACGTTTGTGTTTTTTTCAAAACTGTCAGACTTTGTAATTGTCTGAGTCGTAAAGAGATCGGGAAGTTCTGTGAAGTTTTTTACACCCATGAAAAATAATTTTTATAGAAATGACTAAGGCAATAAAAATTTTTTTCTTAAATTAGGTCAACCAATTGAATTCAAACATAAGTGCACGAGAAAAACTTGTGAAACTAAGTGTTAACAGCCGAATTTTTACGACGATGTTGTGTAAAAATCAACCTGAAGTAAATTTGTTTTCGGCGCCAACAATTTAACCGTCAAATAACAATTTTTATGGTTACAGTATTTACAATGCTCTTGCGATAGACATTATTTAGACTAAAGGAAAACAAAAGAATTAAAACGAAATTTTTCCGCATGAAAACAAGAAATTCTAAGAATTTCAAAACTTTCCGCTTACTCCTCAATCCCCTGAATCTGTTCTCAAGCGCGAACCGGATGGACTGATAGCGAGAGGGCCCGGAGCAAACACTCCTCCAGTATCGCACCAAAGTTGATCCACACCGGACCTTTCGAGACCCATCAGAAGTTGGAATACTGAAGAGGAAAACGCTTAAACCGAGAAGAAGGACCAGTTTCATCTTGTCGGGTGAAGTGGGAATAGGAACGATTTCTTCGCTTTCAGGCGAGGGCTGCTACGAAGAATTTTCTAAAGCGTTCTTGACTCCGAATCTACAGAGGAAGAAAGATAAAATTATTAAATAAAAAAATAAATATTCAAAACACCAGAGTTCTATGCAAACTGCAAAGTGAATTTCTAATTCATCTTCAACTTCTTTTTTAAAAAAGATATTTTTAGAGATGGCATAAATACAAAATAATTTGAAAAATTTCTTAAATCAAGCATAGGTTTTAACAATAATTTCATTTTAAAAAGGGCATGTTTCCAACCAAGAGGTTTTTCCGTTTCAAATTTTTTTAATTGATCAGGAATTGCGTGGCAGCACTTACACATAATAAAACTGAAAAGCATTGTTTAATATCAGTAGAAAAAACCTTAAAACCTTATCTCATATCGCTCGTTTAACTCGACCTATTAAAAGCTCATTGCAATGACTCCAATCTAAATAAAAAATTCCCACGGTTTAGGGTTCCCATTGACAATATATGCTAACGTTTCTTGTGAACAATTTATCTTGCTGGTACTATTCGTCCTTATAAAGATGCGAAGATTACAAATTTAGAACTACAACCGAAGGCGCCGGGAAGAAATTATTTTGTTGTTGTCACAGTGCGTGCTGTGAGAAACCACGGCAGTGATTGTAAATATTTCAAAAGTTCAATAAAACAAAAACAATAAAACAAAATGACGTCAATTCTCGCGTTTTAAAAACAAAAACAATTTTGCCTGCCAAGAAAAACTGTCCCATGGCTGATTGCTTTACCATTTCTAAGCAGAGAAGCATTTCAGATTCTTTCTTAATTACACGCAAAGCGCAAACGGTGAAACCCGTTTAACCTTGGTTAAAATCAAAACAACATTGTTCTGAAAATGCCGCATGACAAAACAAGCAATCTTACAGTACGCGAAATTGTTTCTTTATCATACGACGAATGTAACATAAAAAAGCGATGAAAAATAAAAGAAAACAATTTTTCAATGAATTGGAAAAAACAGATAAGAATTTTTGCTTATATTGAATTAAAAAATATTTTTCGAATATATATCATTCAAATATTATTTTGATTACAACTAATCAGTTGAATATCTCTTAACGAGATTACCGTTTACCTTCCGCGAAATACATAAAAAAGTAAATTTACTTGTCTTTAACTTACCTACAGCGGTGGTCTTCAACTGATGGATGAACGACCGGACTCTTTGTATATAACCCGAGCAACCTTTTTCTCTTTTTTTCTGAATTGCTATAAAAAAATTCGCTAAGTCAGCGCTTTGCGACTTAAAAGCAGTCGCGATCCAGACCCAGGCGCTATCCCAGCTTGTTTTGGGACTAACTTCAGTTCACAAAGTCTTATTCTTAAACAGGAACCTACAACCATTTGTTATGATATCCGCTTTTTCGTTGCGAAGTCGGCTTTATTCTACACTTTCAAAAGCAAAAAGCAATTTGCCTTTTTCTTTTTCTATATTCTACTTTTAAAAATCGGTTCGTTAAGTTTATTAAATAAATTTTAAGCTTAATATTTGCCCGACATAAGAAAAAGATTTAGAGTCACGGGAGTAGACGATCGAGAAGCTTAAACTCGTCATTGTTCGATTCCTTGACGCTGTGACAGCATTACCGGGACGCATGCCGTGAAGTCGTGACACACTTTGACGCTTGAAGGGAGTAAAATAAAAAATTTGGTCGAAAATCGCTTGCAAAAGCTAATTTTCAGAAAAATTTAGATTATTTTGTAAGTTACTGAAAAAAATTAACGTAAAAACTGATTCCTAGCTTCTTATGAAAAAAGACTTTTTTTCTCAAAAATACTAATCTGTCGAGACATTCTTTATGAAAAATTGATAAAAGCGATTGAATAAATAGAATTTGATTTTTATTTGCAGCAGGTTTGAGCATTCAAGTCTATCGCTCAATATCCGATTTTTCAATCGTTCATAAGTTCTATTTCTTATCAACCTTTTATTTGAATCTTGACTTCTTTAATAAACTTTTACTTTTATTTTCAAAGTACGTAAGTTGTCATATTTAGGTTTTCCTAATCCTCAAAGATTTTATAACTTTTTTTTTTGACCCACTCGACAGTCACACTCTGTTTATAAAAAAAATTTTCGGAAAAAAAGAAAAAAAAATTAAACTTTTTCGAAATTAATTTAAAGGCCATAAAAAAATGTCGTTTTATTTGAACTTAATTTTCAGGTTGTTTTTTGACATATTTTTGTTTAGTTGATTTTATTATGATGGTTATGGTTTGTTAACATCGTCAACCAATGTATAATGTTTGTACTCATCATAAAAGATCGTGCTCTGTGGCTGTAACTT
Source organism: Diplosoma virens (assembly GCA_963680785.1). NCBI lineage: Eukaryota > Metazoa > Chordata > Ascidiacea > Aplousobranchia > Didemnidae > Diplosoma > Diplosoma virens. Next base: position 34,638,487 of record OY796893.1, on the reverse strand, counting down.
TACATGCACAAAGCGTGTATAACATGCGTCAATGCAATTTTCCTGTTTTTTATGTTTTAGATTCAGCACTTTGATCAGACATGCCTAAAAAGTTTTTTTAGAACTTGCAGCAGCAAATGCAATGATTCGTCGGCAATATCTCGATGACAGAACTTTGAATAGCCAACGAGTTTTTTTGTTAGAAGTTTTGTCTTTACAAATCAAACGTTTTGACAGAGTTCAAAATTAAATCAGCAATTCACAAAAGGATTGTTGCTGACTCTAAGGTCGTCAGTGACCGTGACCGTGTCCGTGACCGGAGAGAGAATAACAAAGAAGCAAATGTTAAGTTTTTTAAAAAAGTAAGCAAATAATTAAACAAAAACAGCTAAATTATTCACTAATCAAGTTAGACAAACGTAACTAAGCTAAGCGTCATTGGAAATTTAGCAAAAGCAAGACAAAATTCTTATCATTTACCTAAGATTTGATGGTTTAATACAACTAATTGAGAAAAAACAAATAAATATAGCCATTACTTTTTCTTGTTATATTCAAACGAGGAAGAGCCTTAAAAAAACAAGCTGAAGGAAATTGATAAAGCTTATAAAAAATTGGCATATCAAGCTTGCAGATGTGCTTGTGGGTGTGGACAAGGTTCAGTTATCATTCTAATATATACTAAAATCTGTTCAAAAAGTTGTCTGTATCAACAATTGCTTCTCAAATTCATAACTTTTTTTTTGTCCAAGTTGTTTTTCACGATTTGAAATATTTTCTAACTGCGGCATTTTCGCAAAAAACTTTTGCAAATTGCTAGGTATTCCTTAGAAGCGGGTTAACTTCAAACAATAAGCTAAAACTTAAGCTTTGTTTTAAGCATGTTTTTACCTTGATCAAACAACAGCTGCCAGGTTGTTAGCTTTGTTTTCAAAAATGTTGTTTTAACTTTTTATTTTTGTTTTTCTGACCTTTACATAATAAATTACAAAACGATCTATGGACAATCAAAGAGTTATTAAGTCTTCAAATATCAGTATCTTTTATCATAAAATATGTATAACACCCCCCGAAGCGTGGGCCTTGTAACAAAACTTACCCCCTGAGTGGCTTTGGACTCTACTGTATATTTTGTAGAAGGGACATTAGCCGAGAAATCGATACGAAAAATGGTGTAGGTTGTAGATATTTTTAGTGTAATAATTTTCTTTCCCAAACTTTGTCATTCAGTTTCAAACGTTGCAAATCTTTTGTTAATTTTGGAAGCGAAAGCAAATATAAATAGAAACTTATTACAATGTTTTTAAACAATTCTATAATCATGAAAAAAAAAAAAACAATTTCGAAAGCGTTTTATATATTTTTCCCATTGCAACCGACTTTCTCTCTCGTTTGTTAAAAAAAAAAATGAAAAAAATTTTAAAATGATTTTATACAAGTATTTGCTAGTTTTAAAAATAGTTCTAAGAGAATGTTTTTAAAATTCTAAAATATTATTTTAAAAGCTTTTCTCATACAAAACTAAACAAAGAGTTGTTTTTTATAAAAGACAATTAAAGTATTAGCCTCAAACAAAAAGTTCTTTCATTAGATTTTTGCACTCAAAAATGCAAACAATACTTAGAACTTTTTGGCATCCTTAAAATAACAATCAATTCAGCTGGATATTTTCAATCAAGTGAAAAAATAAAATTTTTGTTTTGAAGAAAATTATGAATTTAATCATAAAAAAATATTTGATATTTTTGTCTTTTGAAGATTTTAGTCAATAAAAACAGTCCAAATTGTAAAGTTTGCTAAAGCTATTATATATAAATGCTCAAAATTATTAAAAACGTGCTAAAAATTTTTGTTTTTATTCGCAATCTATAATTTTTATTTTTATTTTGAGTATTGCATAAAAAATTGTTGAGAAAATTGAATAACGTACATTAAAGCTTTTTGCGATGCTTTAACATACTCCATGTCAACGGTGGGCAAATTGCGGCTCGCCAACTTTTTGTTTGCGGCTCTTCTAGCTAAACAATAATAACAAAAACGAACAATGTACAATTGTTATAGACAATTGAATTTGGGTGAAACGAAGATTTCTAATTAGGTGCTAAGTCGTATTATAGCGTGAAAAAAAAAATTTCTCTGTTTGTTGGTACCATGAGCAGGTACCATGAGATTTATTGAGATTTAGGACCCCATGTTCAAAGAAAACTATAATAAATATAAGTATCATAAATACAATGTAATATATTACCATAGACATCAGTATGAAAAAATACATGCGACTCCCATAAGATTTAGTTGGTTAGTTTTCATGTAATAAATTTAATTTGCCCTGGGGTCTATTAGACCCCATGGTACCTACTCAGGGTTAAGGACCATTTACACTGCAGCAAAAATTTGAGCAAAGCAAGCGCTATCCTTCTTTCATTTATTTGTCGCCCGCCGAGACACGCTTGTGACATCAGAAACAAAGATATTGCTCGCTTCTCTCAGGTTAACTTCTCTGTAATGAAATTTTTAAAATCATAATATCTTGCAAGTCTAACAAATGAAGATTTGAGAGAATTAATTCACACCGCTTTGACTTGATATCGCCCTGATTTTTAAAAGCTATCTAATAAAGTGAAAACCCACAGTAGATCTAATGCTGGCAAAATCTCGGAAAAATTGTAAATCGTGTAACGTTGTATTTGTTTTTATTATTTGATTAAAACTTGCTTTGTTTACTGTATTTGCATTAACACCTCAAACAGAATTTGTGGCTCTCGGGCAGTTTTGAATTTTCACATGTGGCTCTTTCATTAAAAACTTTGCCCACTCTTGATCCATGGTTTTCTACTGAAACGTCAAGAATTGCACTTGTTACTAATATTCTCTTGCAAAAATTTTTTATTTCACAATGATTTCATCTCTTGTTTGTTGTGAGAATTCCAGACATTTTGTAGGTCAAGTTACCGATATTCAGGTATGTTGTACCAAAATTTCATTTTGTAAATTTGTGTTTCGCCGTTAAATTTGATTGGTCCCCAACAATTGTAGTTGTGTAAAACGTAAATAATTTTTGTTAATTTTTGTTGTGATTCGATAGTGGTTTGACGAAAATTAAAAAATCAAAAACAGATTCGAAATAAAGACCCTTTTTTTTAGATCCACTGCTTTTTAGCAACGAAAATCAGGAAATTCGAAACAGATTCAAGTTTAAATGTTAATTTTGAAATTTTTGAGATAATTGGAATTCGGATGGCTTAACAAATCTTTGCTCTCTATTTCCGCTTAGCATTTGGGTCGCCACAAAAAAAAGTTGAATAGCATTGGAATAGATCAGCGTTTCTCAAACCATGGGTCGCGACCCAAAAGTGGGTCGCCAAGACTATGTGGATGGGTCGCGAAGGCTTGTAAATTACCGCGCGTAAAAGAAAAGATCTGCGCACACAAGATTTCAGAAGTGAAGAATCTTTTTAAGGGATCATTACAATTTTAAGACAAAAATCAAGTAATCAGACTCAGATTTAAGGTGAGGGCCTTTTTTTTTTTTTTTTTAGAGATCACTACGTTTTTCAGCCGAAAATCAAGAAATCGAAATAAGTTTGCTCACAAACAAATTTCTGCCGACTTATTTACAGCTAAAAATTAGACAACCATTGTTGGCTTGCATAACAATTTCGTTTTCTTCTAATCAAAATAAGCGCTCACTCAAATTTATTTGGGTCGCAGTCACATTTGTAAATCGTTGTTTTTAGCGATTTTGGGTCGCAGAAAAAAAGGTTTGAGAAACACTGGAATAGATGAAAGAATTTAGGATTCTACAGTAACTGCTGATGAAAATAAATTTCAGTCAAATCGAAATTTAAAAAAATGGTTAAAACCTTTTCTTCGCTTAGCATAAATGCTCGTCAAAATTTAAATATAGCCTACTGTAATTTAAAAATTTTTTGATAAAACGTAAAATACTGAATTAAAAAAAGTATAAAGCAAGCTTTACTTTAAGATTATAACTAAGAAAAGGTTTTTGATAAATTAATTACTGGAATGTTCAATTGCATTAATCTCTGCCAATTTATTTATTTGCTTTTTTAAGCGTTTTTTTTTTATTATTTGTTGATGAATGAGTCTAAGCAATTTATCAAATTTGCAAAATATGCTGTGTCCATTCACCATTTGGCCAGTGAAACTGTTGCTAAAATTTGAAAACAGTTTAATTGTGTTTTGAAAACTTTATTTGATTCATTAGCATTTTGGCTTTGACGTAACTTTAATTTTATTTCTTTTCACAAGCTGTTGCAATGTCAAGTGGAAATTAATTAAAAAAAAACTTAATTGTCACAACTATAGAGTCATGTTTCAGTATTACGTAATAAGCGTAACAGTTGCCGCTTCGACGATTTAGGTTTGGCAATTTGCTGGTGACTTTGGCATTCTTGTCATATTTTTGCAACACGCGAAGTTTTCGCAGAATGCTTCTTATTATTCTTTCTTTTTAGAATCGCAAAGCCAAGCAAAAAAGTCTTAAACTATTTTTACTGCAATTGCAATTTTGGAAAAACTTACATTAATTTAGAATAATTTCGTGATCATAAATTTTCCTGCTTTGTATAAATTTTTCTTTATACATTCTTTTTTAAGGTATTGTATAAAACCGATTTTCAGATCCCTTTTGGATTACACGTCGTTCGTGGTTGCTACAACAAATACCACAGATTTTTTTTCAATTACAAACTTCCTTCTATAACAGGGGTTCTTAAACCGGGGTCCACGGACACCTTAGGGGTTCGTAGACAAGTTTTAAGGGGTCCGTGAAGACTGAATGGAAATGTTCTATACAGTGACGGTAAAAAATCTTTATAATTTAAGCAGTTAGGTTTTTCGTAAAAAATCTTTATAATTATTCGGCATAAAATTTTACAAGAAATATCCACACGTGTATTTAACTGTACCAGCCAAAAACATTGCGTTAAGAAAGAAAATATAGTTACGACTAGTGACGTCAACCACGCAGGGTACGCTGCCGCGTTCCTTTCCATTAAGTTATTATTATATTATTATTATATTTTATTAGTTCCTTTCTATACACGCACCCTTTCCATTCAGTTTGCAGCTGGACGAAAGTTCAGATATTTCTAATTGCTGTCAACTGCTAGTTTTATTCGCTATGTTCATGCTGATACCATCAAAGAAGAGTTTTTATTATGTGAATCACTTCCACAACATGCAAAAGCTACTGACGTCTTAGAAATGCTTAGCAATTTCTCGGCTAATCAAAATTTTGAATGGAAGAAAAAAATTGAAAGTTTGTGCACAGATGGAGCACCTGCAATGCCTGGTAAAACATCTGGGTTTGCTGCTTTGGTAAAAAAAGAAGCTCCTCAAGTCAATGTTACTCATTGCTTTTTAGATCGCTATGCATTAGCATCGAAGACTCTACCTAAAAATTTGCTACAAGTTTTGTCTGATAGTGTGAAAATTGTTAACTTAATCAGAGTTCGTGACTTAAATCATCGAATATTTAAGAAGTTATGCCAAGAAATGGGAGCAGAACATGAGGTTCTCCTCCATCACAAAGAGGTTTGCTGGCTGTCAAGGGGACAAGCTTTGAAGCGCTTGTTTGAACTCCGAAAAGAAGTTTCTGCTTTTCTAAAAAACAAAAATCTTAAATACTCAAATTGGTTTGATAATGAAGAGTTTTTCTCGGTTTAGCTTACTTGGTAGACATTTTTTCTCATTTGAATGAGATGAATCTTTTCATTCAAGGCTTAGGCGTTACAGTGATGGAAGCTTCTAAAAAAATTAAAGGTTTTCACGACAAGCTATCTCTGTGGAAAAAAAGATTAGAGACTGAAAACTATTCCAACTTCTCGATGTTCGAAGAAATGTTGCTTGACATTAGAACTGGAATTTGCCAACCTCTGCCCATTTCTCTGCGCATAAACATGTGTAGACATTTGGAAGCATTGCAAAATTTTTTCAAAAGTTACTGCTTCGCCACAGAGGATCTTAAAAATAAATCTTGGATCCGTAATCCTTTCCTCGCGGAACTGAAGTCCATCAGTAATCACGACCTTGCTAAAGATGAGCTTATTGAATTGAAGGCAATGGAATCAATCAGAATGTCCTTCAATTTAAAAGTATTGGCGATTTTTGGATTCTATTGAGCAAGCCTATCCTTGCTAGTCATGGTTGCTATTATACCTTTCGCTGCAACATATTTATGCGAGTCAGAATTTTCATCTTTGGTTGCTATCAAAAACCAAAAGTCGAAACCGGTTAAATGTAAAAGATGACATGCGCGTTGCCCTGTCAAAGACGAAACCACAGTTTAATGTTTTTATTGAAGACAAACAGGAGCATCCATCACAATAAAAGAAAATTGCCGTAAAAATTTGATTGAAAAATTTTGCATTTCTATTCGTTATACTTAATAAAACATCAATTTTGTTCATATATTCATTCAATTTTATAACGTTGTGTCCAATTTTTTGATGTAGAAAAAGTTACTTAGACTAACCGAAAAAAGGGGTCGGCGCAAACGAAAAAAATTGATTTAGGGGTACGTTTTAAAAAAAGTTTAAGAACCCCTGTTCTATAAAGACTATTTGTTGACCCGAGAGCGCCACCAGCGGTGGTAAATAGTGCAAAATATCTTTTAATCTCGATAGAAATCTGAGTGTTTCGGGTTCGAACCTCTGGCACATACATTGTTCATTTCAAAAAAAAAAAGTTTTTGCCACTTTCTCAGACTTTAGTGCTTTAGCAAACAACTCTAAAATTACAATTTCATCCTTTTAAAAATCTAAAATTTTAAAAGTAAGACTAAACATTTGGTTGATGGTTGCTTAAGCTTTTGGGTTTTTACTTTTCTACTTTTAATGTAAACTGATGCATAATTGATTGGTGATGCTTTATTTAGATCAGTGCTTCACAACCCCTGGGTCGCGACCCAAAAGTGGTTCGCCGTTAAATTTGATTGGGTCGCCGAATATTGCAGTTGTGCGAAAATTAAATCATTTTTGTTGTACGTAATTAGATAGTAACTTCACTGATTTAGAGCAGGAGTCTCCAAACATTTCGAGCAGGGGGTCACGTATAGAATTTTTTGGACCTCCTTGGGCCAAAGCCAAAAACTTAATTTGCGAAAAACAGTCGAAAAGTGGGAAATACGAGTTCGATTCGAAGTGAAGACCTTTTTTTTTTAGAGATCACTACTTTTTATTCACGAATATCAAGAAATTCGAGAAAAAAAGTTGAATAGTCTTGAGTTCAGTTTACTTTTATGCTTACATTAAAGTCTGTATAAAAAGGTTGGGTTGCCAAATCTTCGCTTTTTATTTGCACTTAGCATTTGGGTCGCTACCAAAAAAAGGTTGAAAAGCACTGATTTAGATGGTGATACTTAATTATTCTATAAGCCAACTTGGTTTAAGATTGATTTTTTAGATTCTTAAGTTTTTTTTCCTGTTTTTTAAAATTGTTGAATTAGTTTACAAAGATTAACATTTATATGCATGGAAAAGTCTTATTTTCAGTTAAGTTTCTCTTAAATTTTCTAAGTTCTCAAACATTAAATCTTTCCAATATGCGTTTCTCATTGATGGAAAAAGAACATATCTTTTCTTTAAAAAACAATTTAGTTTTTGTGACTCAAAATTTGGCTGTATGAAAGTAAATTTTAAAAATAAAGTAAAAATAGTATAAATTTCGAAAGATTTTTAACTTGTTCGTTTTTACAGTTTTGGACAACAACTTTGTTACAATTTATAGTTTTTTTTTTTCAACACGGCAATCTTTATTTATCAGTGATTGATGTACAGTTTGTATTTATTGTTTAGTTAAAAATGATTATCTCGTAGGTGAGTTTCAAAGATTCTATGGGAAACTGATGTCAATCCAGTTCGAATTATTTTTTATCATAAAACAATACGAACAATATAAAGCAATTAACAGCTTCTTTAAAAAAACCTGTTTTCCCACAGAGAACATCAGAAACAATCAAACTTTTTAAGGCCCTGTCTAACTTTTAAATCTTCGTTTCTAAACTATTAATCCTAACAATACGCACTATTTTGTTTTAGAGATATAGTGGTGCGATTTTTCGATCACAATTAATTCACTAATTGCAGCTGTTTTGAAAAGAAATCAACATCCTTTCACCAACGATATTTGATTTGTTTTTCTTCATTTTGCAGAGGGCAATATCTTTAATTTTTTTTTTTATTAAGTATTAAATTCTTTGGTAGCTAAAGGATATTGTCAATTAAAAGACTCATCCATTCTGAGAAATATATTTTTTATTAATTATGCTTTCTTAAGAAAAGTTAGAGTAAAACCCTACAAATTCTACAATGTAGATGTAAAGAGAATCACCGTCGTAATTGCTTTTACTAAATTAAATCCTAAAAACAGAGATTCAAGAGATAAAAGGTTCTACAGTATGTCGTTAAATGTATTTGTCATTATATACAACAAAAAAACAAAACCCTGCAACGACCTATAGCCAGTGCGAATACAAAAACGTCAAAAATTTGAAATACGCAGCTTAGCGTTCAGCCTATATAACTCTTGTAAAATTTTCGTTCTATTTTAGTTCTGCTTTGATCTTACGAAAATTTTGTAAACTTTTATAAACTGCACAATTTCTTTTGAAAAACATAAAAAAAATTTTCCGAGCAATTATTTTGCAAGATTTTTGTTTAGAAATTTTATGGGAGTGTCGCAAAGCCCTGTTTTAAAGTGTTTTGAAGTTGGACTTGAATTTTAAATTCTCCCCAAATTTTTAAAAGAAATGATCAATTTAAATTTTTTTGTTCATAAATCAAATGACAGTTTAAGTCAAATACAATTTTAATATAAGAAAATTTTTTTACAGAATGCTATTTTTTTAATCTTTGTTTTCTGATTTACTTTTTGGTTTACAAGACAATGGCGAAAGCATTTAAACGACATAAAAAGTGTGTTTCCCTTAATTCTTTATGTTTAGATTTAGCTTAGAATCATTAAAACAAGATCTTTTACATCTATCATAGACTTTGTAGGCTTCTATTCTTTTCCAGACTGCATAAAAATAACTTAAAAGGAAACATATTTTTTACCGTAGGCTTTTCTCGTAAGAACAATTACATAATGATCTTAAATAATTTGGCGAAATTCAAAGACAGTGGTGCCTAGTTTTTTGCACCTGAATTGAACGAAGTTCTTGTTCATCAGCATTGCCGGTTTCTTCGCTTCAAAATAATGCCTAAAAAAACTTTGAAAGCAAACTAAACGTTGCATTAAGTCACTTTTGCATACAAAAGGCACTCTTAAGCTATCTTCCAGCATTCATAAATTGTTTTTTTCAAGATAGCTTTAAAAAGCGTGTTCATTCCTTGACGACTTTTCATCTGACACTTATCGGGAGGAATCTTTAGAATAAACTGAGAGCAATCCAATTGTACTTATATATAGGAAAAGAGAATGAGTCTAATTGGTTAAAAATGGCGACCAATCAAGAATAAAAAAGAAACGAAAACGAGAGTGAACACAAAACAACTCCTACCACGTGGACCCTGGAAGATAGTTCACAAATGAAAAAAAATAGTTGATTGGGGTACAAAACTTAAAGATAGCTTTAAAAGCATGTTCATTCCTCGAAAACTTTTTATCTTACACTTATCAAGAAGAATAGTCAGAATGAATTGAGAGCTATCCGATCGTGATTATATAGAAAAAGAGAATGAGTCTGATTGGTTAAAAAAGACTACCAATCAGGAAAAGAAAAGAAATGAAAACGAGAGTGCGTCTGATTGGTCAAGAGAGACAACCAATTGGAAGCAAAAGTAAAAAAGCGTTAATGAATGAGTTTTAAACTCTAAGAAAAGATTTGATAAAAGTAGCTGCAAGATTTAATAAAAGTTGCTTTTATTAAATCTTAAATTAATAAAAGTTGCTTTTATTAAATCTTTTCAACCTGTTTTCAATATAATCTATGTCTACAAAATGAGTTTCTTTACAGTTTAAAACTCATTCATTAACGCTCTTTTACTTTCACTTCTGATTGGTTGTCTCTCTTGACCAATCAGACGCACTCTCGTTTTCATTTCTTTTCTTTTCCTGATTGGTAGTCTTTTTTAACCAATCAGACTCATTCTCTTTTTCTATATAATCACGATCGGATAGCTCTCAATTCATTCTGACTATTCCTCCTGATAAGTGTAAGATAAAAAGTTTTCGAGGAATGAACATGCTTTTTAAAGCTATCTTTAAGTTTTGTACCCCAATCAACTATTTTTTTTCATTTGTGAACTATCTTCCAGGGTCCACGTGGTAGGAGTTGTTCTGTGTTAAGGTTTCTTGCAACGAATTTAATTACTTATTTAGTAAATCAAAAAAATGATTGATCTATCTTTAGTAGCTCTCAAAAAGAAATACAGAGGTTGTGTATAATTATTTTATCAAGACGTGGTATACATTCTTTTGTTTTATCACGTTTGTAGAATCATTACAAGGTCTTCTTTAAATGAGACTTTTAGTGAAGTATTATCTATTGTTCATAATCTAAATTCTTATATTCGATTGGAATCAAAATTTCGTTGGTAGATGAGCTGGGATGATTTCTAAAGTCTAATACTATGACAGCAGGGGTATACAATGCTTCATAAAATATATATATTTGTATAATTTAGCTATGTACTAAATGATTTGAGATAGTATTGAAGAACATTAAAAATATTTATATCCCGAAAATTCTTCAACAAATTAAAAATAAAAAATTTAAAGGTTTTAAACTTTTTTGTTTAGGTATGCTATTTGTTATGAAAATTAATTTCCTGATTGTTCCGCCCGGGGTAGATTACTATTATTTTATAAATTTCTGGGCAGAATAATCTAAAATAAAATCGAAACAATTTTTTAAATTTAAAATATCAAATTCTCATTTTTATGTTTTATTTTTATCAAAATTCAAACATTTTTATTATGTTAACATAATTTTTTAAAGTTTCTTTTATAAAACCTTTTTCCCTAATATAACTCAAAATCAATAGTGTTTAGGAAAAGTTTAGCAAAATCAATAAACTCGGCTGGTTATATCTATATTTTCCATAAAAACGGAAAAAAATTTTTGGAAACAAATTATGCAGATATAAATATGCTTGAGTTCATTGAACAAATTAAATTTATTTTAAGGACATTAGATTGAGGGATATACTATTCTAAATCCCAAACCGTTAATATCCTAAGTTAGAGTTTCGAAAAGCGTGTTTATTCCTCAAAAATTTTTCATTTGACACTCATCTGGAGGAATCGTCAGAATGAACCGAGAGCAATCCTATTGTTCAAATATAGGCAAGGAAAATAACTCTGATTGGTGAAAAAAGGCAGCCAATCAGGAATAGAAAAGAAAAAAAAAATGAGAGTGCGTCTGATTGGTCAAGAGAGACAACCAATCAAAAGTGAATGCAAAAAAGCACTAATGAATGAGTTTTAAATTGTTAAGAAATTTCTTATGTCGACATAGATAAGATTAAAAAGATTTGATAAACGTAGCTTTAAGAGCGGAAAGGTGGAAAGAAGTACGTTCTTGGGCAAGAATAGAGAATTTGATGTCACGCTATTGGCTGGCACAAAAAGGGTTTTCCAAAAGATGCTGTCCAATAGCAAAATCATGGGTGATGATTTGAAAAGTGCTGTTTTTCTTGCAGGCACGGGAAAGATTAGAGCAATCTTGAGAATAATGATGGTTTCTGATCGACCTGGGAACATGTTGTTTAATGCGTTTTTGCAACCTTTGGGATGTACGTCTTACGTAGCGACTATCGCAATGACACACAAATTGATAAATAACATTATTGTGGCAATGGGCAGATAATACATCCTTCTTGGTCGCAGAAAGAAGAGACTTGATTGTGAAAACAACACGTGTTTCAACAGTAAAGTAACAACGCTGAATGGCTGTAGGAATTTGCTTTTCAAATCTGGTTGAAACATTTCCCAGCCATGAAAGATGAAGATGAACCTCGCATTTCTTGGGTCCATGTTGAGATGACTGGTTGAATTGTCGGATCTTGTTGGAAAATATAGTTGGAAAATGTGGATCGGATCTTCTTGGAAAATAAGGATGTAATAATGTGGTTAGGTTACCTATTAGCAATGAAGATAGAATGAATTTTGTCAAGGCCTGAAGTCTGCCACTAGAGCACATAAACATAGCTCGGTGAACCAGTGTAGCCACAAAATTGATTTTTCGCTTTTTAGGACTAAAAGAATTCCTGTGTACGTATTGGCCTGTAAAGCTGGGTTTTCTATACACAGATGTGATAAATCCAGTTTTGTGCTTCTCAACTAGGACGTTAATGAAGAAGGAAATTGAAAATTTTGGAGAATTTCAACGAAGGTGAAAGAGTCAGTTATGCAGTTCGTAGAAAAAAGTTGGAGTACAGGGTCAAGGAAAGAAGTGAACCATTTTGCAAGTTGATGTTGGGCTGACCCAGTTATGGACAGGATGGGGCGTAGAGTCACATCCTTTTTTGAGTCTTGGTCAAACCATACATACGTGGGCGTTTGGGCCTGTAGGTTGAACGGCTTCGTAGACTCTAGCAGGAATGAGGTTTTTCTTCTTCAGTTTCAATAATAATCAATGTTGTATTCAAAACTCAATCTTGGCTGTGTTGTTATTTTAACCAGCCAGACCAAAGTTTTCGAATTTGAAAGCATCCTGAAGAAGCGTGTCCATTTTCGAAACATAGTCATTCTTGTTTAGAATGACAGCACCTTTGCCTGGTTTGGTGATTAGAATGTCGTTGTTCGATGGCAAGGGTCTGATAGCCTGACAGCATTCTTTTGACACGAGGAAGTCATCAATATCAATAGGACTACCGCAATAAGCATGAGCTAGGTCGCTTAACCTTGCCCTTAAAGCAGCATTCTGCTCTACAGACTGTGGTTTGTGGTGGACCAACTGTGGATACAGCACTTCAAAATCAGCAAGTACTTCCTTCCTGTTGACACTAAAGGGCGGCAAGCAAAAGTTGAGTTCATGTCATAGAACAAACTCCTCGGTTTAAAACTCATTCATTAACGGCTTTTTACTTTCACTTCTGATTGGTTGTCTCTCTTGACCAATCAGAGGCATTCTCTTTTTCTTTTCATTTCTTTTCTATTCTTGATTGGTAGTCTTTTTTAACCAATTAGACTCATTCTTCTTCCTTATATAAGCACAATCGGATTGCTGTCAGTTTATTCTGACGATTCCTCCCGATAAGTGTCAGATAAAAAGTTTTCGAGGAATGAACACGCTTTTCAAAGCTATCTTAAAGTTTTGTACCGCCAATCGACTCTAAGTTAGAGTATCCTAAATCCCAAATCCTAGTCCAAATACCAATTTAGTGAAGAGTTTAAACGATTTTAAGCTTTGGTGTTCGATTGATTCCGCTTTGCCATAATTTTGAAGTTTTTTAGGGTCCCGAGAAAAGTACAATGCAATGACACGTAAATAAAAAATGAAACAAAAATGACGATAAACAGTTATAAAGTCCAACGAAACAACAATAAGTGCCTTGAACAATGAAAAGTAGATCAAAAGCAGATTCAATAGTTAAATTTCAAATGTTAAAACTCAGAAAACACGTGACATTACCCCCCCCCCCCGGTTTTCTATGAATGAGAAAAGATGCCAGGTACGTATGCCCATATCAAAATTGCAGTTGCGTTAAGTTAGCAGTAAGCTAAAGAAAGCTATAATTAAACCAAATTTATAAAAGTAATTTTTAAATTTTTCTATTTTCCGCGATATTAAAAAAGTTCGATTGTTTATTTTCAAAGTTCAATTAAAAAACCTTTTTTCTGCAAGATAAAACATTTTTAAAAAATTTGGTTTTTAAAAAAGTAATTAGATTATTGCAATTTTGTTTCTGTTATATTTCACTTTTAAACGATTCTAAATCATTCTTTGTGCCAGTATTTTTACGTACTGTACCACCTAAACACGATACAGCACTTTTCTTAAATCTCGCAAATTTTCCAAAAAAATTCTCTTTTCTTAGCAATAAATATTTATAAATGTATCATAAAAATCTGTTTTCAAAAAGTTAATTTGAAATTTAGCTGCATATGTTGCTTTGTAACAACTGCAAAAATTAAAAAGATTTGTGGTCCAAAGAAACTTGTCATTTGAAATTGTTTTCTTTTTAGTTTTGATTGTGCAAATAAGATTATTTTTCTTTTTTGTTAAAGAAGATTTTTTTCAACTTACAGTTTCTTTAAACCAGCATCATGATCTGCAAAAACTCTTCGATCCCGGAAACGAGCGTTTCCGTTTACGTTTTTGGGAAAGGTTCCGGCCAGAGGCAACATGCCATCAGCAAAGATTTGTTTTGATGCTACTGTAAACTTCGACTGTAAGTCAAGCGAGAAATTGCCAATTCAGCGGCATGTTTGTTAGTGTTCATAACAAGCGTTGTTTAATGCCAATATATGGGCTCCTTATTTCGTAATCAGTTTAAATGGTTTCTTTTCTTGGTCGAGAAGGTGATAACGTTAGTGAAAAGCAACTCAGTTTTAAGCTCTGAAATACCGGTTTTTACTTTTGATCGCCTAATAGTTGCTATAAATAGTTTATTTTAAAGCATAACTGTTATTTTCTATATTTTCTATTATAAGCTGAAAACGTTTTATGTTTAAAAAGCTAAATTTAGAAACGCTTCACGGTATCAGTTTATGGTATGATGTAATAAACTCGCTGCTAAGGTTACCCCGTTTCTCTAAATTTGCTACTTTTTGAAAGTCAAATATCATAAAAAATATGTTAAAAAACCGTGGTGATCCAGAAGCAATCATACAAAGATCAAGTTTTTCAGCGGAAAAGTTTGTTTTGATGTTTGTCAGCGGAATGTAGTTCGTGGTAGGGTTAAGTTAAGCGATATTTGCTGATGAACATAGATAGTGTGAGTGATAAAGATCTAAATAAGAAACTTCCTTTATAATTCGAAAACAAATTACTTGAGTTTTTAAAGTTTTTTAAAAAAGTGTTGTCTAAATTGCTATCTGAGCAATTCTTAAGTTTTTGTCGATTACATAAGTTCTGAAAGCTTGTTATTAACGTAGTTTAAGCTGTTACTTTAAGTAGGGTAATTGAGCTTGAGTTTTTTGGAATATAGAATATTGAACTCTATTTTACAAAAGTATTTAACTAAAATCAATATTAAATTTTCTTTTTTACTTCAGGCTTGGTTCAAATAAAACTATGTTTAGTCTTGTTCACCTAAAAATACACGAGTCAATAAATTCCTTAAAATAAACGAGTTATATTTTGAAAATTAACAATGTTTATTATTTTTATAAAAAGCAAGTTAAATATAAAAGCGTTTTTTAGCACTTAATTTTAGTTGTAATTATAAATTTTTGCAGTATGACTTGATTGTATTTTATCCCTTGAAAACATTGAATATAATGAATAATAACATGTTGCAATGGTCGCTTTATGTTTGATAAATGAAAAAATGTTTTCTTGTCACTGTGTAAACACTTCCTCAGTTGGCCGTATCCAAACGATTAAAACATAGAAAGTGACAAATTTCATTTGACTCGACATGGTAAATCACAATCCCTTTAAAAATCTTTTTTTATACTTTTGCCATGATTTTTGAGATAAGTGTCCACAAGAGATTTTATCAAAAAGATTCAGAAAAATATTGTAAAACCATTCATAAAACTAAATGGCAAGTGCAGGTGTTTGCTATTTAATAGCGCAGGCACCAAACTTGAAAAATTTTAACTTTTTGTAAGCATTACATTTGAAATTCAAATAAAAAGAAGCATCATATTTATAGACGCTGGAAACACAGGATTTTTTTAAAAAACAACAACAAAAAAAGATGCCACTAACTTAAAACAAATATTTTTTCTTTTTCTTCTTTAAAAATAGAAAAAACTATATTAAAAAAAAAAAAACTTTATTAAGCTTTTTTGCAAATGATCAAAGACCAGTTGTGCCTTGCCAGCAGAAAAAACTGTTATTCTCATACATTCCAACAAGAGACAAGTGTTTTTAATCGATGTTTTATTAACATATAAAAACTGATTTTTTTCTTTTGATTTTTTCTATTTTAAGATATAAAAATAGATTGAAAAGCTTTTGATTTATATTTTGAAAAACCATAATTTTTAAAAAACAAAAAATAATTTGGACTTCTTCCAAGTAACGGATGAATTAAGTTATCACTTACCACATAAAAAAATATTTGACACATAAAAAAATTTTTTGTGCTCTTTACCAGCCGGAAAAAAGTTTTGTAAAAGAATATTCAATATTTTTAAAGAACAAAAAAGAAAGTTTTTGTAAATGGTTGCAAGAGGTTTTTTGTAAGAAAAAAGCTATTTTCTATTAAAGCGTTTTTGAAGGAATAAATCTATCATCATCAACATCATTTTCCAGGAAAATATTGAATTAATTCAATGTGTTTCCATTCGCCCGCTTGTCCTTTTGGGGTTGTGTGGGCAGCAGTGGCAGCAGTTTGAATTGGGATCTCCAAGCATCCCGATCTCATGCAACTAGCGGCAATTCCGCCAGTGGAATTCTAAGACACGACCAGGCCAGGTCTTCAACATAATTCCGTCAGCGAGTTCTGGGTCGCTCTCTAGGCTTATCGCACTTGGAAGAGCATCCATTAGTTGCTTTGCTGTTTGTTCGTGGGGTATTCGTGTCACACGGCCTACCAGCGCAGTTGAGATCGTTCCATGCGGAGTAGTAGCGTTCCGATGTTTTGAGATTGACCAAAGTCATTGCTTTTACCTTGTCAAATAAAAATTAAAAAAACTTAGTAGGCTTATAAAGTAGACCCCGGTTAATTCCAATTCGATTTGACAGACAAAGTCATTCGAATTGGGCGAAGATTCGGATGATCCGAAGCTATTTATTAATAATTACAGTATATAGGAAATCGTTTGTACACTCAGTTTTATCCGAGCGAAGCGAAATTCCGCATTAATCAAATCCGAAACAACCGATGTCTACTGCATGTATCAACAAAATCTGATAAATCCAAAAAATAATAATTTTGATCTTTTTCAGCAACGATTACTAAAAATCAGCCATAGTCTATTTGACCTTTCAGCTATAAAAAATTTGCTTTATTTTAAAAACTTTCTGTTAAATTTTAATATTTTTTCGATTGTCAAAGGTTGTGCAAGTGGCATAATACCGTATAGCTTTGTTTGTCCGTGCTTTCTGAGATATTTTCAAGGTTTATAACTGCTTTTCAATTTATTGCGATCTAAAGGTTGGTTTAATCTGAAAGTGGACGCGGAAAAAGCAAGCGGAAAGCGGAATGTTTCGCCACACTTTCCACTTGCTTTTTCGTAACGACTTTCAGCCTGAACCGACCTCGGCTGTATTTTCGTAAATCCTCTGTACTGTGTGAACATGTGTGAAGCTTCATAGTTTTAGAAAATTGGTAAAATTTGAAATATTGATTAGATTTTAAAGGTTGATTGATTTCGCGACAATAAGAACTCTCCATTATATAATTTAAAACCTACGTGTACAGGCAAGTATCAGGTATTGACAAACAAGTATCGACAGATTTATTTCGTTCTTATCAAAACTTATCATTTTTCCCACATAGTCTAAAAATTAATAATAACGTTCTTTACCAAAAATAAACAATATTTACCGGTTCTGCTTTCATCTATAATTTTTGCTTCAAGAAACAAAAGTTTAATTGATATTTTTATTTAAGAAAAGTATAAACAATTTGTTTGTTCAATGGCTCTACTTAAAGTTTAAAAATAGATACGAAAAATTAATCGGGACGTGAATCTTCTTTAAATTAATAAATCAACATCAAAGTGAATGTACAAAACTTGCAATTTCTATTCAATACTTTCAGGAAATTTTATAAGAAAAAGTGATTTAGCAAATCTTCAAGTTTTTAGTGGAAGTTCAAGATTTGAATTCTAAAAATTTTTTTTCAAATTACTTTCTCGCTGTTATAAGTCATTATCGTTCGACATGCCGACGAGCTAACTTATCAGCTTGTTAAAGACTTAAAAGGAATTTGGACAATCCAATTTAATCGCATTTTATCGAATGTAAAAGCTCTTGAGCATAACTTGATATTTTTTAAACTTCTTTTATTACATTGGAGTTGGTAAATTTAAAAATTAAAATAAATCTACTCTTGTTTGTTGATAAAAAATTAATAACTCTTTTACATAAAGTTAAAGTGTATGAAAATGATAAACTTGATAAAAAAATAAACAATTCAATAATAATTTTTTTATAAATTCTGTCCGATTCAAACACGAAAATAGCTGAGAGAAATTGCTTTTATTTTGATGTTGAGAAGTTCTGGAAAGCAATTAAATGTTTTTAGCAGAAAATTGCAAAGCAATGCTTGAATGTTTTTTTGTTAAAATTTTTTAAAAATATTTTGTTGAACGCACAAACGACCTTTACGGTTCAGTGCCAAAATGCAAGAACGAAAACAGCTTAAACTTGCAATGTTTCAACACCAGGTTTAGCATTCCATCAAAATATCTATTGTAAGTGTTGTTCAAAGGTTTGTAATTTAGGAGCGGATAAAAATACACTGAAGTAATCGAGTTTATACATTTTGGGATGGATTAAAACGTGTTTGCTACGGGTTTAAAAAAAAACGTACTTGACTTCAAAGTTTTTTTTCGGCAACATTGGCGTTGCTTTTATTCGTATCGAACAAAACAAACAAATCAAAATTGTTAGCAAAATAAAGTGCCAAAATATTTGATTGACGAATAGCCCTATTGAGCCAGCTGAAACATTGTGGACAGTGAAATGTTCTCATAAATTCTAACTTTAAACCTTTTTTTTTTTTTTTTTTTTTAAATCCATAAAGCTTAGAGATGTGATGCTGCATGTGATCTTTTTTTTTTTTTTTTTTTAAATCCATAAAGCTCAGAGATGTGATGCTGCATTGGTCGCTGACTTTATTTAAACAAAGTCACAATTCCATACAAACCCATTAAAGAATATGTAAAATAATTTTTAACCAAGGCACAACAAAAATCACTCAGTTAAACTGATCATTAAACCCACGTGCTTCTGCAACTGAATCAGGATGCTATCAGACTGTTAAGTTTTTAAACCTATTAATTGATTTTTACTTTTAAAACAAGTTCTTGGTATCTCTTGAAAATATTTAAGTATTTTTTTGAATTGTTAAAACAAAAGTTTAAATAATTTTGAAGATCGGTGATCAGAAAGTCAAAGGAAAATTTTAGCATACCAATAGGGTTAATGCATTGATAAACACTAATATACATTATATATATATTGTAAACAAAAATTATATAGCTTTTTTTGACAAAATTTAGTTTGTTGTCAAAATGAAATTTAATTTAAGAGTTATGTTGAACTGAAAACTTTTCATTGCCAAGCTTTATCATATAGTCTAATAACTTCATTTTATAATCTTATCATAAAAGCAACTATTCAGCAGAACTCATAACTTTTTCTTTTTAACTCACTACATGGTGGGAGGTAGAATTTCTAATGCTAACGTTTATTTATTTAGAAAAGCAGTACAAATTTGAACTTTAACTGCAAAACAAGTTTTTTTAATAAAAGTTTATCGGCATGTAAAATATGATATAACATGATTTTCAAGATCGCTTTTTCAAGCCATTAAAATACAATAAACAAAATTTAGACTTTAAAAGTTCTTGTTTTTTTACAACGTTATCTAATCCAAACGTCGCCGACCTGTCGGGCTGCCGGGAGGGCTAATTGCATATTTTAAAGTGCAACACGCCAACAGAAGCATGCTCATCGTTTCCGCTAAAACTGAGTAATGACTGCAAAAAGATCATCACCTCTAAGCTTATTTTTTATTCTCCTTCTACCATACGATGCTTTAAAATAAAAATGTGAACCAGTCTGGGGGTCCCATGGTTCCGTAAAGTACCATAAATTTTTTAACTTATAACTGGTGGAGAGTGATGTTTCAGTTATAATTTTTAGTGCCTTTAACATTTACTGTACATATGGAGAAAAAATTTTTGGGTTTGTTATTAACTAAACTGCAAAATTTTTTTGTCATTCATTAGCCTTCTTTTATTTTATGAATAAATAAAAGAATAAAAATATAAATAAAATAAAAGAAATAAATAAATAAAAGAATATAAATATCGGTATATAGGTAAGTATACTACCAAGCAATCATAATTTTATTTATTTTTATTATTCTTTTATTGATTTATTTATATCGATTGCTTAAGGCATTACAAGATTGCTTATTACAAATTTAAAAGAAATAAGAAAAAATAGAAACAAATTATGCAAGCTTTTTAAAAGCCACTTTTAATCAAGATATATAAAAAAAGTTTCAGTATTTTAGCCTTGCCAAACTTTAATTAAACACTTAATTTAATTTTATAAAAGGTTGTAATTTTATGCTAATGCTTTTCAAAATTTTTTCGCCGTTGGCCCCGATTCAAGTAAAAAATTTTTATCGACTCCCAATCCAGTACACACTATTAACCAATGCAAAGTGTGTCTTAAAGTGAAAGCTTTTAGTTAAGCATATTTGCAAATAAGTTGCGGTTGATTTATTTTAACGGTAGACCCCATCAGTTTTTTATCAAGCCCCATTCAATGCTATGCTATTTATCGACACCTTGGATGTTTCCACGGACCCGGGGGTCCGTTTCGACCACTTCGAGAACCACTGTTTTAAATCTTGCATAACTTAATTTCAACTTATCTAATACACGACTTAAATTTTTGAAAATCAAAGTTAGTTTTTGTTATAGGCTTGAAGTGCAAAGAATACAAAACTTGTATTTTACGTACACGTAAGAAACTTATTTAAGAAAAAGAGCACCGTCGCAACTTTTTTTCGCCAAAACGATGTACAATAAATCAATCTCAAATCGAAGATAAGATAAGATTTCATATTGAAAAAAAATAGAATTTTTCAGTTGGTGACAGAGAAGTTTTGTTATAACCTGAATTTTGTCTGGCACTTAAAAGCGATGAAAGTTTAGCTTTTGTTCTTGATCTCAATCAAACTATTTATTTAACCAAAAGTCTGGAAGTTGCTTGCGATACCTTAGTGACAAAAATTTTCCCTGTACTGTTCTGCTTTCAATGTGCTCACCAATAAAATTATCATTAAAGACATACAGTAGAACAAATTAAAATAAAAACAAGAATTAACGTAAAATGCCATACAATAAAAAGAGAAATTCATAGCAAAAAAGAAACACAAAAAAAAGAGAAAAACAAGTACAAGGAACAAAAATTAACTTTGTTTTATTGGGTGCATAAAAGAGAACTTGTTAAACTTTTAAAAATATTTTTATTTTGATTTAATACTATCGCAACTAAACATGCAATAAATATTTTCAAAATTTTGGGTTTGGAGTTCACTTGTATATATTAGGCTAAATAAAGTACCTGCAGCAAGTTTTAAAAAAATATAACCGATGAAACATTTTTACACATTTTCCCAAATTCGTTGTAAACAAAGTGTTTTTTTTGTAAAAAGCAAAATTATTTAAATTTGTGTATAGTTTGTAAAAATCAGATTAAAAAGTATTTATTTATATTTATCTAAAAATATTTTTGTAATGATATAATACTCTTAAAACATTTACATGAGCGTAAATTTGACGTCAAAATTAATATTATGACGAAGTCTTTTAAAATTTTTCAGAAAATTATCTTAAATAAAAAAACTAAAAAACAACTTTTTGGTGCCTTTAACAAGAATAACAAATTCTAGAAAATATAAACAGGGAAAGTCAAAGGCCAAATCGAAAAATAATTGAACAATAAAATAATTATTTTTTCGTTAAAAAAAACAACATTGTATGTTTATATATTTCTTTCTATCTTTATTTATAATTTTGCTATGCATGACACAATTAAAAACATAAAACGATATTATTTTTTTGATAGCAAGATGATACAAAATCTTATAGAAAATGTTTGAAAGATCTTAAAAACTAATATTTTTGAAAACAATTAGATTAACCTCTCAGTTATTCAGTAAATTTTTAGCATGAAAATTGTTTGAGGTAGTAAATTGTATTTAGTAAACACAGTTAAAAATTTCTCATAAGTTTTTACCTCTTTTGTTTTTTAAGCACTAACACCTCGTTTTTTGCCAGTTTTATTGAAATAGCATTGATTCTGATTTGAGTTAGAACAAACATATTATTGATATATTAAAATCAGGTAAAATAGATTTAACTATGTTAGTGCAAAAAAAGGTTTTATCAGAGTCTATTCTGCTATTTCAGTGTTGAAACGAAGTTCCGTTGAAAGCTTTCAAATCAACTATTTTTGCGTCCTGTTTAAAACGCAATAATTTAAATTTAACTTTTCATTTGGCAAAATATTTTAATTTTTTTTTGTTTTATCAGACTTATCAGAATTTACTTATTACAATGTGGCAAATTTTTGTTTTCTCAGAATTCATTTATAAGAATTCTTTTATGTTATCAGCTGGCTTTGCTAAATCAAACCAGTGGATAAACACCTTGTCATGTAATGGTTCTAAGTCTTTTTGTCTTTTGCGGTTAATGTCGATTTTTCATTTACTTTTAACATTTGCAGCAAAAGTTTACGAATTAGTATAAAAATATCAAATCTATCAAAATATCAAATTAGTATTAAATAGTTTACAAATTAGTATAAAATATAAATATGCATTAATTTTAACCAAAATTGAATTTTAAGAAAAATAAGAGTTGTTTAGAATAAATTAAATACAGTAGCTATAAAAAGAAAAATCATTTTTAAAGGAGATTATGGCATAGCATCATAAAACACAACCTTACCAAACCAAAAATTTTTGAGAGAGGCAATACATTGGTTGCCAAATTTTTCCGACGATTGCTCGAATCATGATTTTGCATCACTACAATTAGAAGATGTTTGAGTATTACTCAGATCTATTGTGAAGACCTTTTTTTCACTTGTTTTTATGAAGCAGAATCATTGGTTTTTGCAAGATAAAATTATGAAGACCAAAAAGAAAAAAAGGTCTTTATGTTAAATCATAATTGCTTTTAGTCATTGATCTAATTTGCTTTAAATTGAGTTACTTTCTCTTTATCCAAATAGTTTATTGTCGGTGCCCGAAAACAATCTGATTTTGACAATTTGTTTGCGTCTTAAGACCAATTCTCCTCCCTGCCCCTTCCTGCCCCTCCGGCTCGCACAGTTATCATGGCAAAAATAATCTTTGCTTCTTTCTGGCAAAAAAATGTGCTGCAGCAGCTAAAAGCGTATTAAACCGACAATAAAATTACGAAAAACAGGAGGACTCAATTTTTTGTATCAAAAATTGTTTGCAAATTTTTAATTTTTCTTTTTCTATGATAAAAAGGTAAACTAAAAAGCATCATTCTTTAAAAGTACTCTAAGCTGGAAACATAAAATCAAAAAAGTTACAATACGTCATAAATAAAATGTTTTTCAAAAAATTACTTTAACTTTTTTTTGTTCTTGAATTCTGTCTACGTTTGAGTCCGCCTCGATGGCCCATTGAATTTCAGTTTTGCCTATAACAGGGGTTCTTAACCAGGGGTGCGATATCTGTTTTTAGGAGGTGCGTGGTTGCTGAATTATCAAGGTTGGTTAGGTCCATGTCACTGAGACAATAACAAAAATGCACTGAGACACAATAAATGTATAACGAATTACTAATCTGCTTTTTTGTTAATGAAAAATTAACTCACGTTTTAGTATTATGTGTCAGTTACTTGTTTAAAATTTTAATCACAATAAATTTCTTATTTAACCAATTTTAATAGGTGAGCAAAAAATGGTTGCTGCTCTCAAAGGGGTGTTAGCAAAGAAAAAGATTAAGAAACACTAACTCAGAGGCTTAGGCTTAACAAAGGCACTCGCTAAACTTTAATCCTTAAACAAAAAACTTCGATCATATACGTAAGATCTAACCCAACCCTAACCTTAAAATGCTTATAAATCATAGCGTGTTTCGAGAAAATCACAAAGAAAGTTAAAAAAACTTGGGTGTTGTCAGTTTTTCCAGACCTTGTCATCCGGACACTCAAACAACATACTTAGTGGGCTATCATTATTATAAAAAACAAGTACGGACAAAATTGTTTTTTTTTGGTTTGGACTTTTTAATTATATGTACTGGTACTTTCACTTTGGTTTTCTTCAAGGCTTGAAAAACTTGGGTATTGCCAGTTTTTCCAGACCTTGTCGTTCGGACACTCAAACAACATATTTAGTGGGTTATCATTATTATAAAAAACAAGTACGGACAAAATTGTTTTTTTTGGTTTGGACTTTTTGATTATGTGTACCGGTATTTCACTTTGGTTTTCTTCAAGACTTGAAATTTTCTTCAAATTTTGTTGTTGCCGTTTTCTTGGAATTATACAAATAAATAGAAAAGTTTTTTATATCAATCTTTTTTTAGCTATTCAATACAGATCTTTTAAAGTTTGCCCTGAAATATATGTCTTGCGTGTAATTCCAATTTAAATCTTGAATAAAATCTAGTTAAGATATTTACTTGTTTTGCCATTCGTTGTATAATTCTGAAATAAAAAGTTTTAATGTAGTTTTAAATGTAAAAGACCTCAATTACATTACTGCTTAAAAAAATCACTGAGACTTCTCCGTGAAATGATAAAAAAAAAGATTGTCTACCTATTTGAATAAGTTGGTTTATCTGACAAAAATTACGGAGACATGTTAAGATAAAGTATCGCTAAATAGTTTTAAAGTTGACACTGCAATAAATTTCAAAGCAGCCTATTGCGGTAAATTCTGATTTTTTATGTAAGGAGCATTTTTTGTTGAGATTCAATTAAAAATTAAACGATCTTATGGTGGTTGAAGACGTTATTGCAACAGGATACGCTGGACAAAACTAGACTATTGTCAAACTTAGTGTCTGAGAAAATTATCGTAGTGAACGTACTTTATCGTTGTTACTTGTTGTTTCATCTCCTGTTTTCGCGTCTGTTGATGCTTATCGAATGACGTCACGTACATGTGACGTCCTGAAATTCCAACGACGTGGCATATGACGGAACAAACAAATTAGATTGGCGATAAACCGATTACGATTAGCGGAATCATTTGAAAGGTAAGCGAGATTTTCTCAACAACAACGTCCCGTCTATTCTTACCAAGTAATCAACAACAAGCCAATAAAAGTCTGACACGAGAGTGAGGTGGTTGTCCAAGAACATTCGTGGTATTGAACATATTGAGTCTTTTCTATTTTTTAAAATAAAAACCATTCAAAATGCGAAAAAAGTAGGATAATTTTGGTTCATTTTTTGAAAAATGAAGAAAAAAACACAACAAATGATTTAGTTTTTATCTTTTGAGAACGTACACGAGAAAATTTTTTTTTAAATAATTAAAATATAGGAAAGGGTAGGGCATATTGGGATAAAAAAGTTATTTCTGGTAACTACAATTGCGTCTAAAATCAACAAACGATAAATACTATGTATGTAAAATCTCCAACTATTGTGAAGAATATAAATGTTTCCAAAAAATATTTTGTGTACAAATGCTGTAAAATAAAATGATTAAAAAAAATTTGAAGACTTTGAATTTTTGCAGACTAAGTTTGGATGTCTTGGAAAATATTTATATAAGCAATTCTCACCAGTCATATCAACTTTTTCTAAAGTTTTCCTATTTTGAACAACAATTTGATATCTGAATTTCATCATCATTATTATTTTCAAAGAAAACATTGCATATCCATACCAACGCAGTTGAGATCGCTCTATGCGGAATAGACGAATGTCATTGCTTTTAACCTTGTCAAATAAGGATAAACCTCTGAATTTTTGCAAGAAACCCATTTCGACCGCCTGTACTCGGGATATAAGTCTTTTGGTCATTACCCAACACTCATGACCATAGGTGAGGATAGGAACAAAAACTGATCGGAAAACCAAAAGCTTTGCTTTTGTACACAGCTCTCGCTTCAGTACAACTGATCCGTAAAGCTGGCTCATTACTGCACTTTCTTTTTCAATACGTGTGTCCAGTTCGTTGTACTGTCTACCATCACTCGAGAATGTGACTCCAAGATACTTAAACTTCTCCATCTGCTTGAGAGTTACTCCATTTATTTTAAAAGAACACTAGACAGGGTGCCTTAACAAGCACATGATCTCAGTTTTAGCCGTACTAATTTTCATTCCAGCATCCAAGCATGTGTCAGAAAAGCAATGAAGTGCATATTAGAGATGACTTTTGTTCGAGCTTAACAATGCAAGGTCATCTGCAAACAGCAGGGGCCGAACATTACACTCTCCATATGTGACGCCACTACTGGAAGAACTATCTTTGTCTATCTTGTTAATGTATATAATGAACAGAAGAGGAGAAAAGACACATTCCTGTCGTATTTCAACACTGTCATTAAAAGGTTTTGTTTTCGTGCCATTGACACGAACACAAACTTCTGATTGTTTGTACAACAATTTGATAGCAGCTAATAGCTGACCTCTCACGTCATACTCCAGCAGTATCGCCCACAGCTTTTATCTTGGGACACGGTACGTATAGCATGTATAGCATGTACAGCATGTTTACACCTCTTTGGGTTATCCCAAGATTTCTCAAAAACTTGCAGAAGGGCAAAGATCTGGTCCATGGTGGATTTGCCAGGACGAAATCCGCATTGTGTATTCTGAAGTTGAGGTTTGACTATTTCAAATCATCTTTTTTCGAGGCACTTTGCATAAACCTTTCCAGGAAGACTTAATAAAAAATCTCCCTGTACTTAGTACACTTCGTCTTGTTTCTTTTTTGTGAACAGGTATCAACACATCGGTTTGCCCTTACTTTGGTACCTCACCAGTTTTCAAAGATACTTGGCACATACGAGTGGCCAACAAACCTCAAAGTTGTTCATGGCCTTTAACATTTTGGGTCGAATATCATTTTCATCAGGGACCTTGCCAGCTTTCAAAGATTTGATTGCTGTACTTACCTCTGCTTCGTTTAGACAAATTCTTTACCAAATTGTTCCTCGAATGTTTTCAAATGTTGGACTGTTTTTGGATTTAAGAGCTGACAAAAGTATTCTCTCCAACAATATACAGTAGAATGCCCTTTTGATGCTTCAGAAGTATCTTCGATGAAGGTGGCAACTAGTGTTTGCTTGCCGCACAAACGACGTATGGTTTACCAAAATACATTGTTTACCAATCTGTAGTTTTGTATAAATTCTTCCCATGACTTTTCTTCAGATTGTTTGACAATAGTGCAGCAGTCTTACGTACTGCAAAGTACCGCAATCGAAGCTGCTCAGATAACTTGTTTGTTAACCAAGCTCTAAACACAGTTTTTTCTGCACGGATAGTTTCCTTAACTTCTTGGTTCCACCAAGCAGTTTTTTTTCACTACCCATTTGACCTCCCACACGTTTGAAACCACAACTAGCATCTGCAGATGTAATGACTGCTGATTTAAATAAATCCCACTCAGTCTCAACGTCTTCAGTATAGTCAGGGAGTTCTCTGAACAGGGAAGCAACTTTGCTGGCAAAAGTGTTCTTACTTTTTTGTCGGCTAGTAACTCTCACTTTATTCTGTATACTCTTCGTGCTCGTGCGAGAAAAAAACCTTCCGTTTCTGTTAATGTCGGAGTCTCCTTGTCTTTCGATAACACCCTTTCATGTCTTGTCATCAGTACCCACATGTGCATTGAAATCACCCAGTAGGACAATTGATTCTGCAGATGTTACTTCCTTTAATGCAACATCTACTTCATATAAGAAAGGCTGGTACTGTGTTTCAGCGTTTTGTGCGTACACCTGCAAAATACACAGTGACCGCTCCTGTAGCCTAAGCTTAAGGAGACAAACCCTTCCTCCGAGTGGGATCCAATCAGTGATACAGTCAGCCAAGCGAGGGCTTATAAAAATGGCTACTCCTGCCTGAGTAGACATGGTTACATCTACACCTAAGTAGAAAAGCTTCCAGCCTTCATTCAACTCAACAGTATCAGAGCCACGACACTTGGTAGAGGAAATTCCAATGATATTGAGATAATACTGCTCTACCTTCTAAACCAGTTCCTGTTCTTTTTCCTCGAGTAAATTGACATTTCAATTGCCCATATGAATATCCCGAGGTTTGGGACCAAGTCGAGTACAGATACTTTGCGCTTCCCCCATTTCTTTCCCCAAACACGTAGCAAATGTATTGATGGTTTCTAGTTACGGTCAGCTTATAAGGGAGATTGTAGCTTACTTTTCGAACGGGCTCCTTTGCCCAAAGCGCGAACGCGAACCTTTTTATCCAGAGCGACGCCCGATGCAGTATGAATATTGTCATTTGGAATATTCATTTGGTTACATTTGTAGATTGCTTTTGGTCTGTTTTTCACCTTCGACCTTACCGGCATGGGTAGTCCTGAGAGGAGTTGAAAACTTCAGATGGTATTACTCTTAGGATTATAGAAAACGCAAACCCCTCCACCACGCTAAGGTAGCAATTTATTGGAGAGATATATTTCAATCTTTTTGTCTGAATTTGTCTAACCATATTTCATTTGAGAACACGTCACTGTTTTTTCTACTAAGCTTTTCCTTGGAGGTCAGAAAAATAATCTCTTATACATGTAAGTTTGGAGCCATTCTCATAGATTCAATATTTGGATGATTTTAACTATTTTTGACATATCGATATAACATATTCTTTTGACACATTTTCTTTCAGCAGTTTCTTTTACCGTGTATACTTCTTTTAACACAACCAAAACAACCTGTCTCATTCCATTTTGAATAAAAAAAGATCATAACCTATTCTTTTTTTTTCTCTTTTCCAATATTTTGTTGAGAAATATTGATGAATACTTAAAAAAGTATACAATTAAAAGGTGGGAGGGGCATGTAACCGCAATCAAATATGCTTAATGAAAAATTTGTTTCAGTGGACGCTAAAGAAAAAAAGAGTTTTCAGTTAGAATTTGTCTTTAATTTCTCGATTTTTTTTGCAAAAATTTGTTAATCCTTAAAAAAAAGGTTTTCACTTGGAATCTATCTATGATTTCTTTTATTAGTGATCTGTAAGCAGTGATGGCTTTAGTAGGGTACGAGTAGAGCGGCCGCACTGGCCCCCCTAAAAAACGTCAAAAAGTGGCCCCTTCTACGCAAGAAATTGATCTATTTCTTTACAGCAGCATGACGGTGGCATCCCTGAAATAAAAGCTTTTTTTAGAGATTGCTTTGTTTCGGTACAAGAAAAAGTGATGACCTTTTTCTTAGAGATCGCATTGATTTGAAACACTAAATAGTGGCTGCACCTAAATCGAGACCTTTTTTTTAGACATCGCTTTGTTTTT
This sequence comes from Diplosoma virens, assembly GCA_963680785.1. Taxonomy (NCBI): domain Eukaryota; kingdom Metazoa; phylum Chordata; class Ascidiacea; order Aplousobranchia; family Didemnidae; genus Diplosoma; species Diplosoma virens. Next base: position 34,609,194 of record OY796893.1, on the reverse strand, counting down.
TGTACACTAAAAACTAAGTAACCCACCAAACCAATGATCTTTTTTTGGAGATAGTTTTGCCGCTCTGTTTTGAAACACTAAACAGTGGTCCCCCAAAATTTCTTGCATAGGGTCCCCCTTTTTGTAGGGTTATCACTGTCTGTAAAGAGGGGGGCATTTGCCCCCCTTCAATACGCTATTGCAACTAACAGTTTGGATAATTATAAACTTAAAAAAAAATTGCAGATTATTATTTTTTTTGTGCCAAACTGGCATAGATGATAATAATTCTTTGCAATTAATTGGTTTTAGAACATATGCAAATAGCAAAAAGCATAACTATCACTTATTGTTCAGATTACAATTAAAATTAAAAGACATTTTGACTGATCCCACTGTGCTCCATTTTTTTGCCAACTTACTTTAGGGCTTTCCAGCACCCTTAAACCTAGCATTCAAGTTTAGTTCAGCTAAATATAATTGAATGTTTTCGTTAACTATGGTTTATATTATATCTTTTTGTCTACGTCTTTGTATTTGCACCAAATATAATTTTTTTATTGCCACGTGCCCTGCCTTGTTCATTGCCCCTCCCAAGTTCATTCCAAATGCATTATGAAAAATTTTTTCTTGTTTAAAAATACATTTTCTGACACAACTGCTACCTTCGCGCTTCAAAAAAACAAAAAGATACAAAAGTGCTACGACTGTTTGGAAACTTAACAATCAGCCAACCATAAATTTTTAGAGTTTTCAAATTTTTCCAGAAAATTTTTTTGCTGTGCCCCTTGTCCCACCAACCCTATACATACATTTTTTGTGTAAAGTGTAAACTTGTTGTGGGTAGAAGGTTAACTTGTATAATTGAGCTGCAAAGCGGCGTGACTTGAGGTTGACATTTTTGTTAAGGTTGCCCATGTCAGTGAAGACTACAGTTAGAGACCAGACATTTATTTATTTAAACTCACAAAAGGAAAAATTAAAACCTCAACAAGTTGGCTGCATTATAGTTATAACTGGCACAAAACAGAGGCAAAAAGAATACTCTCAGATATAACTCTATGTAGTTGGATGCAATGCAACTCTACAAAATGACAACACATAACAAGTCATTCATACTTTCTCAGAGAGGTCTCCGAAATCTCCCCATTCCACCAAGTCTATCTTGGCCATACTCACATCCTCATGAATAAGCTTGCAACAGATTATAGAAGCAAAGGGAGAAATCGTAGAATATTTGAGATAAAGTTATATAATCCCAGTCAAACGTGCCTGGCTGTTTTTCTTTTTGCAATTAACATATTTTATGCTTATGAAAAAAAGATAGGTATTCTTAATGACACAAAATCATCAGGCATTGTTAAAAATTTTTTATCAAAACGTTTGGGTTTGGAAATGTAAATCTAAAATTTTTTTTGTTCATGACATGAACAAAATATGTTTGCTGAAGCTGAAGTGTTTATCCTCGCAGGTTGGTCAAGCTACTTGTAAGATCATACGTATTAATTCAGAAACAGGGGTTTGCAAATTATTGACGATTGCACGAATCATTACCTATAGCATTTCGTAGAAATGTCCCACCGATTTAATTCGAAGACTTTTTTTCTGTCTTCACTAGTTTTTTTTATCTAAGGAGAAAAATGTTGCACAGATTTAAAGTAAAGACATTCTTTTTTTAGTCTTCACCAGTTTTTGTGGTTGAAAAGATGTAGAAAGAATTGTGGTTTCTCATCGTGCCTAAATTTTCTACATCTTGAAAAGCAATTTTCCCTTGTTGGGGCTCTTCCAAGGTTCCGCTGAAGAGTCGTGACTTTGCCGTAGAGTTTAATAATGCACGTCGCTGCTCGAGTTCTTCGGTTGAATAACATGCACTTCGGTTTGCAATGATTTGCAATGAGTGGCAATGTTTTCTAATTGAATTTAAAGCACAGCGTAAATCAAATTGAAACACAATATTTAGAAGACGAACACAAATTGAAAGTAAAGTTATCCAAATCCAAGTTGTGCAAATTATGTTAATAAAAAACAAATAAAATATTAGCTTGCCAATAGATTTTCAAACCGGCAAATAACGACAGTATATAAGTAATTCAAACGGTGAAAAAGGCCAAACAAACCAGCGTGATTGAATTTATATTAATCTTTTAGTGTTGCCAAAATAGAATGAAATTAAATAAAATAAACATTGTAAAGAAATAAATACAAACAAGGAATACAATAAACACAAATACAAGAAAATCTAACACCCTGTCCCGGCTTGTATGGCTATGCTTAGAAAGGGAAAGCTAGAGTAAAAAAACTTTGGCGGAATCAAGATGTTAGGAAGCTAGTTGTATAAAGAAAAATGCTTATAAGGTTTTGCTGCAAAGCAGGTCTTAGATTGCAATCCTATTATTTAAAAGTAAAAAAAAGAAAATTTTAGCAATCAAAAACTTTAACAAAAAATTTTGAGAGGATTTTGGTAATATGTTGAATTTAAATTATAGATCTAAAAACTAAGTGTTTTGCTAGACCATTTACCGCGTGAAAAAATAACACATACCATTGTTGGAGAATCGGCTATTAGTATTTTTTGCTTGAAACATCATCACAGTTGGACTCAAACTCGCTTTGAAATCGGATTAAACCTTGCCATATTATTTGTTAACCCTTTAAGGGATATAAGAATTTGATTGTAAAATAAAATGACAATGGTTCAATAATGATGTCACAAATACTTAAAAATTAGAATTATAATGCCTTCACAAAAGTGCTTTTGTTACGTTACAATCACAATCATGGTACACATATGTACCATTGTCCCTTAAAGGGTTAAATTAAATTGCATTTTTAATTTGCGGTTGTGGCATTAATAGTCTTTATGGTAAATTTGGATTATTTCTAGAGTCAGTTGTGATTTTTGGTTGCCCGAAACATTCACCGTTGAATTTATTTTGCTGACAAATACTAAATTTAAATGAATTTTCTGCCTTGTGCTGTCTAGCATTTAATTTGAAATAAATATCATCCACAGCTTTTACTGTAGTTAGTAGTTTCTTAGAGAGTAAAGTTCTTGGAGTTACTGCGGGCCCCGTTGTAATCATTTTTCTGATTCAAACAGCTACTACCTCTGTCATCAAGATTTATGCTCGTAACCTTTCCGCAATAAAGAGCGGTATTATATTAAAATAAAAATAATATTTGAAAGATATTTTAAACCAAGGAGAGGCAAGTTAAAAACTCATTAAAAATGCGCCCTAAAAGAAGACAGATTTTTAATGAGTTTCGAAGGCTCACCATTCTCTGTTAGAAAGCTTTAAAAAATTTGTAAAAACTTTGTTGCTGTTAGCTAAGAGTGATTTGGACATGGTTTACTATGATTTTTGCAAGGTCATTAGGAAGGCAGCCAAAACGACCATCCCACGTAGTTACCCAAACAACTTTATTTTGAATTGGGATGCAGAATGTGTATTCCACTATACAACCATTCCGCAGTCTCCTGAATAAAACAACTTAAGTTTGACTGCGGCGGCATTTTTGGCCAGATTTGACAGTTAACGGAAGGATCAATTGTCTAAAGCAGTTCTAAGCATCAACTTTTCACAGTTCAATTAAAAAGTATGTAGTACGTTATTTTTATATTGAATAACCTAATGTTTGGTCAAGATATTTTTGTCACTTTCCTGTATCAGCTGATGCTACTGCATCTCAGTTATTTAAAATAGGGAGACGAGGCTGTGAACTCAAGTCCCAGATGACAGATGCTTTGTCGCTGCGTGGGACGTAAGTACGTCTTTTACTGCTTTTATACATGACAGCCCGAAACCAAAACTGTCAAAACGGAAAGGCATCTACCCATCCCGATGTTCAGCGAGGGTCTGCAAATGGCAAACTTCCTTTTTAGAACGAGGCAATGTCTGAAATACACTTCCCCTTTTCAGGGCACATTGCTAACAAGTCCCGAAGACTCACTATTCTCCAGCTGAACATCGAAGGCCTCTCTACAGGCAAGATGAACGTTTTTCATTATCTTGCTCTGCAGTCTAAGAATTCGTCATCTTAATACAGGAGACCCACGGTACTAATGCAGAAAAGTTGGTACATCCAAGCTATCAACTAGCTGGGTATTTTTTAAGCAGGAAGCATGACCTTGCCATGTTTGTCCACGAGCAACTAAGATATATGCTTTTTGACCAATTTTCACCGACATCGGAGATCGAGTGGTTGTGCGTGGACGTTGATGGTTATAAAATAGTCAATATCTACAAACTTTCTCCAACGCAACTCCTGGATCTCCCAGTGTTTCCTCACCTCTGTCTTTATGCGGGCAATTTTAACTGTCATCACGATAATAGCAGTCTGGATAATGAGTCCTTGGCTGGCTGGGCGAATATTAATAGTCTTGTCCTCTTAAACAACAGCAAGGACGCCGCCAGCTTTTACTTCGCCGCTGGAACACCATTTGTTGTTACGTTCATGTTACCAATCCAGATCTAGCTTTCGCTAGCGTAGGTCCAAACAATCGCTTACCAGAGAGAAGTGTTCTTAAAAAGTTTCCCAGGTCACAACATCGACCTTTGCTTATTATATCACCAAGGTTTGCTTTGTCAGTGCCAAGAATGCCTGTTAAGCGATGGAACTTTTGCAAGGCCGAATGGAGTCACTACATTGCTTTAAAGAATAAATTTGCAAAGACTTTGTTGCCGCCTGATTTACTGGATGTAGATGCAGCTCATCAGGAATTATGCAGATTCATCAAGAAAGCAGCCAAAAAGACCATCCTACGTGGTAATCAAAACAACTATATTCTGTGTTGGGATGCCGAGTTCCTCTTATACTAAGGAGTTCCTCTTAGCTGGGTTTTGTGACAGAAAATTAACCGTAAATCAAGTCATATTTGTCGTTCTGATAGCGGTATATGACCCTGTCTGGCACCGTGGTTGTACCTGCAAGCTGCTGAGACACTTTAAGACTTTTTTTAAGATAAGCATATGGCTTACAATTATGGAACTCGTCCGAAGCCGAATTTCATTTTTACTACCGGTGATAGCAAGTAAAGCATGCTCCGCCTCTTGATAAACAACATTTTTTAAGGATCAATCTAGGCTCCCCTTATTTTTGACATTGATACGTTTGATCTGTCTTTAACTAATTCCTGAATTTTTTGCCTATGAACACAATCTAGCATTGTTTTACTTTTTTGAAAAATAAAAGGACTTAGAGAGGACTTTAAGTCAAGACATGGCTACGTAGTCAGCATATTTCCAGACTTGCAAATTAAAGCTCAATCTTTCAAACATCGTGACAGAATCCTTTTATTTAAACAACCGAGAGGCCAAACGTAAGATGTAAAACAACAAATCTTTACGTCCAGCCCGACATTTGGGATAAAATTGGACAGATCGCTTACGTTCTGTTACCACTTTGTGGGATCTTGTAAAAAAAATTTTCTTTGCGTGTCACATTGCTGAGACAACTTGCGGGCTCAGGATGGGGTGTCGGTGCCAAAACATCGCAGCTTTTTGTATATCTGGTCTACTCGATAGCTGAGCACTGTGTGCCTTTCTGGTGTTGCAGCGCTCACATTCCATACCACAATTATATACAACAACACAAATATATTTATACTAAAATTAAACAAAAAGAAACCATAATCATGAACGTTTTTGGCTTACATTAGCTCTCTTTGAATGAATAAAATGTTAAGAAACTTTGCCTTTTAATTTAAAGATCGAGGTCAATTACCTAATTACGTAGTTGTTTATCGAATTTTCACACGAGTTCGCAAAAGGTTTTCGTAAAAGAAACTGCTGAATAATTGATTTGAAAAATGCAAACGCAAAATAACAATCGCAAAGATGATATAACACGCAAAATCCAAACAACAGAAATAACAATCTAAAAGATATTTAACAAAAACAATGATCCATTCGCGAATAATTGTCGATTAAGTCCAGGGTTATGCTTTTTGATTAATAAAGCTTCGTGAATTTTAGTTTCAAAACTAGAATTACATTTTTTAATTATCTTAAACGAATTTACGTTGTGTTTGGTATTAGCACAAATATCGCAAGACATAATATGGTCTTTAATGAAACTTTCACTTTTCAAAAAAAACCCAAGTGTTCACCCATCCTAATGTTCAAATGACGGGTTGACATACCTATGTAAGTCAAGCTCGAATTACACGAACAAAAAACTGATATAAAATATTTGAACAGAGTGCAGGCGGAACACAAGTCTTCAAATTGAAAATACTTTTTACTTTTTCATTTTTTTTAAACTTTCGTTTCAAAGGACGTGCTAACTTTGAATTGGTTAGTGAAATATTTTAAATCAGTTCTGGCAAAAATGTTAAACAACTTTAGCTAAATTCTTATATAAAAATCTATTTTTAGAAATTATTTTTGAAAAATATACTGTTACAGCGGAAAAAAACTATGTTTAATGGCTTTTTGATTGTAATACGATAGTTTTTCGTAGACAAAGTTACTTAATATCATTATTACTCTCTACCTGAAATTCGAGAAATATTGATTTTAATGATTTCAGTTTTTCAATAACTTTTTATTGGTGCTATACAGAACTTCCAAAGCAACCTTAATAAAGTCAAAATTATGAAGACAATGAAAAATCTTTTTTATAAAAATACAAAAAAGGAAAAGCAGACATTTTATTTTTGTATTGATATCGTGTTCTGGTGTGCTTTTTATGTAATTTCCACCCGGGATCCTAAAAAGTTGTTTGCTACGTTTTATTAAACCCTTTAAGGGATATAAGAATTTGATTGTAAAATAAAATAACAATGACTTAATAATGACGTCACAAATACCTAAAAATCAGAATTATAATGCCTTCACAAAAATGCTATTGTTATGTTACAATCACAATCATGGTACACATGTGTACCACTGTCCCTTAAAGGGTTAAAGGATATGCAAGAGCAGAACCAAGTGAAAAAATGAAAAACTGGTAATTTGATTAAGCCCAATAAGAGTTGTACAGAGTTTATTCAAATATTCAAATCATTCATGACACTTACAAGATTTACTATCATTGGCAAAACATTTTGAATAATTGCTCTTTGGAAAAGAAAATCGAAGCAAGCAGATGATTGGATAATCTACTTTATTGCAAAGTACTTATTTTTGTACCAGTTAAAATATTTTATAGATCAGCAATAGCTAATTCTAATAAGAAAAATAAAACCATTTTTTCTCTATTTGAGAGTGTAATGTGAATCGATACCTCCTATGGTTTGCTATTGAATTTGTTTTTTCCGGCAAAAATGCAACTTTTTATTTTTGTCATTGTACCCTTCGGGAAAACATATTTGACTGTGACTTTTTAGATCTGACAAAAACAACTTAATATAGTTACGGTTTTCTATTTTTAAACCAAGAATCATTTTTATTTGTCAGACTTTCTGACCTTTATTTTACCTCCATTAAACTCAAATTACTTTCTTAGTCTTCAAAAGAATAATGGTAGCGAAAAAAAAAATTTGTTCTTGAAATTGCACTCTTTTTTCATTTTAAAGATATGAAAAAAAACAAAAACAGAAGGAAAGAAAATTTAGAAAAGGTCAACGATTTTGCCAATTTCACAACCTAAGATACTTGCTGCTTAACATTTACCAAATGAATTAAGTGCAAAACCACATGTATTTATTTCAGAATCATAAAGATGCTCAAACAAAAGTTAGAAATAAAAAATTTAAAGTAAGTGGTATTCCTTGTCAAATACATTTTGTTGTACGAATTAGGCAAATGCATAATTTTCTTTTCTTAAGTTTTTTCATTGTTTTAAGCAAGCACTAAGATAAACCTTGTACTTAAAAGGGGCCATTTTCTTTACATTCCAAATGACTTAAGATTTTTTTATTTCTTTTGTATCAGAAATTAGAAGAAATGCGCGGAAAATCAAATTTTTTTGGTTTGACCTGAGTTGAAATCAAACTTTTATCCACTCAAACCGCCCATGGGTTCCAAACTGGGTATTCCCTACATTAACAAATTTGCTTTATCTATTCCTTTATATGCATATATTAAAGGTTAATCTGAGTATGTGTATTGGTCACCAATTTATTTTTTCAAACGTAAAAAAACTTTAAACCGTGCTGTAGAATGTTTTCAGTTTATAAGAAAGTACATATTATTCTATCATATAATAAAACAATTGCAAATCTTGGTGAAGAAATTTATAATGTTTATTTCTTAACAATGACAATCTTCTTCCACACTTTCAAAAAATAGTTTCACAATGATCAGGTGAGATGAAATAAGAAATAAAATAATCCACGGCTTTACTGGTAAACTATATCGCCGCGGTTTACCATTTGAAGCGTTGCAATTTTGTGAATCTTGCTTTTCAGCGGCAGCCGTGGTCAAGTATGAAATACCGCATATACCCGTGTATTAGTCGCACTTTTTTTTATCTTAAATCTAGTCCAAAAATCGGAATGCGGCTAATACACGGGTATTCAGAATTATTAAAATTTTCTAGAGAAATTCGACTTTCTACAAATTACACATGTAAACGTAAACAGCTTCGTAACAATCGTACGTTTCAGAAGTTAAATTCTTTAAATTTTATTCGATTTGTGGTATAAGACTAGTTTGTTGTAAATCAAAATAGCGTCTTTTGATGTTGAATGTTTACATTTATTGTAATCATTAAAATTGTCAAATTAAAATGCGTCTTATACTGTATATGGGTTACTATTGAGAGGAAAGGTTTTAAATATTCAAAGAAGATGTGGCTTATACACGGGGGCGGCCAATACACGGGTATATACGGTAAGGTGAACTTTAAACGAAGGTACTTGTGACCGTCTATCACGTTCAATCAATATGCATTTGCAGCCGTTTGAAACCGTAATGTTTTTAAAAATTATGAATATGTAGAAAAATAAACATAATTTTCTTTTATAAGTGAATAATTTGCTTATTTAATTGAAATACTTTAAAATTTTGTTACGTATTTTTTTAAAATTCCAAACCACTGATATAGAAAACGGTGACTAAAACAGTTTTTCCTTTATAAAAAATCGCAAGAACTTAAAACCAGCCAAAGTATACACCAGACGAAATATTGACTATTTCTGTTAGTGAATTCTTTAAGAAATTGCAAATCTTCGAGATCATATTTATTCATATTAATCCGCATTACTGCAGATTTTCGACCAATCATTAACTGAGCAAGTTCTTCTGCAACATTTCCAAGCCAGGGAATGTTGGTTTCTCCGCCGAACGGCGCTGTGAGACAGTGAAGTTTTTCTTTTTCTGTTTCTGTAACGTAAAAAGTTTTTTAAATTTATTCCTGTGAAACACATTGGTACATTTGTATCCCATTAGTTTCAAAACCAATTTGCGAACGTAATTTAAAATAAAGTTAAATGAAAAACTACTAAAAGAACAATTATTTTATTTTATAAAAAAAACGGTTTTCCAAATTTTTTTCACTTTTAAAACGTTTTCAATGTACTAACAACAAAAAAGTATACGATTTAATCTACGAATGCCTTATAAAATAAAATAAGCATAGTAGATACAAAATTTGTTTATTTTAGTATAATTCACAATATATGTTAATATATATTAAAACACAGTATATTTAAATATAAGAATATAAACAATATCTTCTTTGTAAAAAAATTTAATGTTTCGAAAAAAATTTAATAATTTGGCAAAAAATAAATAAATACTATAAGGTCTTTTAAAAACACGTATGAAGTATCTATGGAGTCTATATTTGGAACCTCAGAAATTTATGTTTAAAAACCTCTTTCTTGCTTGTTATTTCTTGTACAACCATTTTACGTAACAAGTATTTTATGTAACAAAGTATTTTACGTAACAAAGTATTTTACATATATAATTAAATGTCAACTTTAAAAACAAGGTAATGTTTTTGATTTATACTGTTTAAAAAAATTTGATAACTTTCTCCGTTTTTGTTTTCAAGAATGCAGCAGAACAAAGTAATCTATCAATATTACTGTTTCTACTGTATACAATACATCAATAACGGTATTTATTGGTAAGATTGTTTTATCAATTTTTTTTTTATATTAAAAGCAAAGAATTTATGTTTTTATTTAAACCTTTCAAGTTTTAAGAAGCGACTTTGGATTACTTCAATTACTTTTTGGTGCTACTTTAGCGTTTGGTCTACCGCACTAAAAACCCTAACCCTGTCCACGTAATAGTAGCAGATACTTACACTTTTTTATATTTAAACCAAATATGTTTCTGATTTTTGATTTTTCAAAAACAAAAATCTTGCTTATAAATTGACCAGAAATCAGCAAACGTTTTTCAAAAAGGGTCTGCTAATTGATAAGGCTGGACAATTGATTAACAGTATGGCTAAATTCTCAAAAAGCTGAAAATTAAAAAATTAAAAAAAAGTTCTTTAAGTCATTTTATTATATTTTTTATGCAGATTTTAAATGTTTCGAGATGAATCTTGGACAGAATGAATCTTAAAAGCTTGGTGTAGTAGTGCCCCTACATTACACTTTTTCGATTTTGTTTTATTGACTTTGAGCTTCCACATCCTTAAAAAATCAACCTCGCCGGCAAAAGTGGGTGACCACCGATTTTACCAATCAGCTTTTCTCTTTCGGGCTCATTTTAAAACAATTACCGAAGTTTTCTTAGTGTTATACTATAGATGAAAAACTATTTAATTGACAAACAGATACACCTGCTAACATGCTTAAAAGTTAAAATTTTTTCATTTTAATTGGGCTTACGGTATAAAAATTCATTCCTTACCTAAAAACTTGTGAAATTTTATGTTCTCTTTTAACATGTCTTTTACGAAGACGACGCCACTGCTGCCTGGTTTTCTTGTTCAAGGAATTGTCTGTAAATCAAAAAATTTTTTATAGATTAAAAGTTTTTATTTGTTTTCCTTAATACCAATTTTGACTTTAAAGTCTCAAAATAAAAATGAAATAATATTTAGTAAAAAAACGAAAATGTAAGATTTATCATCAGAATAGCATTGCAGTGACACTCGATAATAATTCGCGAATAAAATTTATTTGTGTTATCTAAAATATATTTGAATTAAAAACAATAAAGAAAATAAACCCACAAAATTAAGCAAACCAAGAAATGCTTTTGCAACTCCATTCTACTGAATTCTATGCAATTACCTTTTATACTTTTATAAACATAAACATTAGACCAAAAAAAAACAAAATTGATTAAATACTCTAAAATTGAAAACGATTAGTTTGAAAAAAATTTAACAGTAAATAAATAGTTTAATTTTTTACAGTAAAATAGGCTAAGTTTAAAAGACTTTATTGCAATGCGTTACCTAAAATTAATACTTTTTAGCACTCAATTTTTTTTGTAATTAAAAGACGTCCTTTAATTGAAGGCTTTTTTGATTAGAAGCGGAACTAAGCGATTAAGAATGAAGCCGCCTTAAACAGCACATAAGCAATGTTGTACAACTTGTTTCTACGTATTTTCTATAATGTTGTAAGTGGAATTCTAGTAAATTCTAGTAAATTCTAGTAAATTCTAGCAAAAAAGTAGCAACAACCAGATTATTGGTAGGGCGCCATACTCCGGTAAATGTAAATTGGAACGGTCCGTAACGGTACGAAACGGCATGTCGGTGGTGATTTTTGCTTCCCTCTCCCTTTATTTGGTTCACGCAAAACTTCAAGTAAAAACATCCTTAAATGATGATGTAACAAAGTTTTTCTTTCTTGTTGATATTTGACGATTTCGACACATTTATTATTTTCAGTTCCAAGTGTTTTTCTCTCGTAATCTATTTGTAATCAGTTTATCGCAATAGTTTCGGTAAAATCTATCCTATCTGCGTCACTGGTACCATGCAAAAACTTTCTCTGCCAAACTTGGCGATAAAAGCCGCAAACGTGTAAGTAATTAAACATTTCTGCCGTCCTTCTTGACAAACAAAAAATGAAAGTTGAACCACTTTGGGCATAACACGTTAGGCATGAAAAAGTTTTTCTACAAAATACGTTTAGAATAACCTGTAACTTGCAGTAAGCATATGTTAAATAATAGGATTACAACTGGGTTATTAGAAGTGAGATTAATTAATCATCTTTGAACTGATTCAAAATTGTGGATAGAAAACCAGGCTGCCGCCATTATTTCACTTTCAATTTAAAGTAAAAACTTGTTAAAAATTTTTATCCTTACTTTCAAAAAAACAAAAATTTTGAACTTTATTAAAAAAAACTTTATTTAGTTTTGGTAATAATTTTTGAAAGTAAATTTTATTTTCGAAAATTGTTAGGAAGTAAATAAGAAAAAAAGATTGAGAACTTATAATTCAAATCAAGATTGGGCCAAAAATATTGAAATTATTTTTGATAAGCCATGAAATTACATTCAAACTTTTGATGACAAAGAACTTAATTTTTTCTTTAAATTTCGTAGTTAAAAAATAATATTTCTTTACATTGTAATAATTTTAGTTTTAAACAAGAACATTGAGATCCACACTAGAACAATCCCTACTTCATTTCTGATATACTGTAGTTCTTTTTACTGTAAAAATATCGATTTAAGTCAAGTTTTTTGTGAAGGAAATAGGCAAGATCGGTAAGTAACCCATGCTTAAAAAATCTGAACATTTTTTGGTTTTTTGTGAAGGAAATAGGCAAGATCGGTAAGTAACACATGCTTAAAAAATCTGAACATTTTTTGGTGTTTTACAATTTTCTTCTTGAAAATTTCTATCTGACATAGAATTTTTTCATTGAGACTCTTAATAAACTTGAAAATAAATGAAAAGAAATTTTTTAAATTTTAATAGGAATAAAAGGGCCGTGATACTCGTTTTGTAAACATACAGTATATATCTACCTGAATTAGAACTGGAGAAGATGCTTTGATTATATCCAAATGTTTTTTTAGACATATCTTATTTTTCATTTGTATTAAAATTGGCTGGATGTCTACGAGTATTCAAGTCTTAAAACAAGTTTGTTTAATTAAAACTAGTGGTTTCCCATTTTATTTTGGAATTTGTCAACAACAGTGTTTTTACTTTTCCTAAAACAAACTAAAAAAATTTCATTCTTGATAGAATGCTAGCCACAAAATGACAAGAAAAGTCAATAAATGTTCTTTTTTACCGCAAACACATGAGTGTTTTTTCAAAAAAATTTAATGAAAAAAAAGAAAAAAATATTATTTGTCAAAGTGTGAGAAAACAAAATTGATTTAGAAAAACCTCTTTACTTTTCAAGTAAAAAGTAGCTTTGTTTAAAACTTTAAACAAAAACACTTTTTATCGTTTTAAGTGATTCTTAAAGCTTTAGCATATTTTCTTAAAATGGTCTTGATAAAGTAAATTAGAGAGTAAGAATGTTTGAAATTTTTGTTAGCTTGATTTGCAAGATTTGATGAAGATGAAAGTAAGAATTGGATAAAAATTGCTTTTAGTTTTTATACTTTTTTTCTATTTTTGTCAATTTTTTTCAAAGTGTAGGTTTTTTTGTCATTTCATGATTCTTCTCTTGATCAATCAAATAAATAAAAATATTGTTATATTTTTTTGTCCAAGACCACCATCTGATCCAGATATTGCACATACGAAAAAAATTGTTCGATATTTTGTGAGCGTGTATGCCACTTCACTCAACGAGTATTTGCATTTAAAAATAATTCAAACACAGTAGCAATGTTAGCACGGGAGGCTAAAGAGATTTCTTTTATCGCTGATAACAGTAAAGTCCAAACGTTATTGGAAAACATTAGATGGATCTGACGGAAAGAATTTTGTGATTACTGAATTTAAAAACACACAAAATAACCTAGTCGGAATTCTAAATCAATAATACAAAATCATAAAGCCAGAAATGCTAGCTAATTGCTGATGTTTAAGTGCCAATGACTGGCAGTTGATTTTCTTTTCAAAGAAAACGATGGATTGCGACAATAGCAAACATTCAGCAGCATATTACCAGGTTAACAGGACAAAAGGGTCAAAGGTTTCAATGCATGAAGCGCATGGGATGGAACCACCGTTGTTTGCAAGCCGCTAAATAACTCAATTTGTAAATAAACACAACGAAAATAAAATCAACAATTAATCAGTCAAACTCTAAAGTTATATAGTCAGCATATCGGGATGTTTTGAATGTTTCCATGGCAAACGTAAGCGAAGTTTTATGTGTCTGAAACGTTCGTTGAAGCAATTTAATAAGGCTGTTATTTGTTTGTTTTCTACAGAATGCCTAGTCATTCTCCCACCTTGTCTTGAACCTTTTGTTTTGTCGCGACATTTATTTATTTTGTTTTTCAGCTCAGTATGTAATCATATACGATTTGAAACTCTTAACCTCTATAAAACTTTACGTTGTTTTTGACAGAAGCAAAACACCATTTAAAAAAGCTCTAAATATGTTTTAAACAAACGTTTTTACAGATAACTTTTTGTTATCCAAATGACAGAAATACTTTTTGCTTGATCAACGTTTTAACTGGGTGTGAAAACTGAGCATTCATGATTTTACATTTTTGGTATTATATATTTTAGTATAAACAAACGGCAATAAAAGTCGAAAAAGCCGCAGGCTGAAATTCTTCCAGCTTGCACTTGGTCTTTAAAATGGACAAATGAGATGTTGAAGACAAAGTCCTCATAAATATGATCAGAGAGTTGTTCAAGTAGTGCACAGCATCATAAATAGTAAATTTCCTATTCAAAGCTCTGAGTAGGTTCTTCTATTGAAAAACTTCTTGATGACAATAGCATAAACTCGATAGTGAAATCTTTTAACTTTCAAAAGTAGCAAGCTTTTGGTGTTTTGGTGGGCCCCCATAAACGATATGTTTGATCAACTTCAACTCCTACATTTTGGTGATCAGTTACAAATCTTTCTTGCCGTTACTTTTGTTAATGAGCAGCCTGTGCTTCTTGTCTTAAACGAAAAACCGGAAGCAAACACAAAAGCGCAAAGCATTGATTTGACAACCATTAAAAATTTATCATTTTGTTCTTTATAAAAATATTTCTATTGCTTTACTTAACGTTTCTCAAACCATGGGTCGCGACCCAAATGTGAGTCGCCAAGACTACGCAAATGGGTCGGGAAAGCTTGTAAATTACCGCACGTAAAAGAGAAAGATTTGCGCACACAAGATTTCAAATGTGAAGACCCTTTTTTAAAAGAACATTACGATTTTAAGACAAAAATCAAGAAATTAGAGTCAGATTCAAGATGAAAACTTTTTTTTTTAGAGATCACTACGTTTTTCAGCCGAAAATCAAGAAATCGAAATAAGTTTGCTCACGAACAAATTTCTGCTCACACATATACAGCTAAAAATTGAACGACCATTGTTGGTTTACATAACAATTTCGTTTTGTTTCAATATGTGCTCACTCAAATTTATTTCGGTCGCAGTCATATTTGTAGATCGTTGTTTTTAGCGATTTTAAGTTGCAGAAAAAAAGGTTTGAGAAACGCTGGATTAACTGAAAAGACGAGTAGTTCTAAATTGATTTCGTTGCTCTTACTAATGCACTGTGGAAGAAGTTGCCCGCATCTTTGAAACTAGATAAGTGTAATTGCCCAACGACTACTTTGGTTTAATGTTTTCCTTTTCATTTTGTAAACCAGAAACATAGAAGCAGCAAAAAATACAACTACAAAAATTAGTTTTATTTCTTTTAAAATCATCAAAATTATCAATTTTGCAGTATTTTTGTGAACCGAACTTATGGAATAATGAAAAAATGCGGTGGCCTTCAATTGATCAAAAGCTTTAATGAATTATTTTAATTTTTGGTTTTATAAGAAAAAAAAGATTGGCAGAAAAGCGGCTATTTCATTTCTAAATAATAATTTTTTGAAATTAGAAGGTTTTTTTCTATTTCTTGTTTAATTGCGAATGTACATAACAAATAAAAAAAATAAGATGATTTATCATTGCTTGAAACAATTTAAAAAAATACTTAAACAATGCTTAAGGGTAATTTTTAAACTTTGCCAACAAATTAAGGAGCCTTTGAAAGAAAGTATTATTGAACACATACAAAAGAACATGATTAGTTATTAAAAAGATGACAAAATTTTAGAGCTACTGCATATTTTAAAAAGTTTCTCGTTTAAAATAAGTTTAACAAATAGAAATCCAGCATATTAGTGTAGAGCTAATTACTAAAATGAGACAGTTTATTAATTTTTTCTACATTTAATATACAAATTATGTTAACACTTTTTGAATTATTGCATGGTATTAATTTATAGCCCATTTTTAACTTTTCAGCCAAAATTTTATCAGCCAAAATTATTCAGCCAAAATCTAATTTTTGTTATTAAAAAGTATTAAATAACAAGTTTTATTTTTTTCTTTATAGCACATTTGTTTGCAAAAGATTTCACACTAAATATAAGCAAAATATTAAAAGTTTTTTATTCTCGATAAAATTCAATAAAATATCTATTTTACTCTTTCATTACTTTCACATAATTGATTAGCAGATCGCATTTTAGCACTTTTTTCCTGAGAAGTATTTAACAACTTCTTCAAACTTTAGCTGTGCTTTATATAAACATAAAAAAACTTTTTTGAACTCACCATTTAGATCAAAATCGCTGCAGTCAATACGACAAAGAGGATGTGACGTGGATGGATGGGTAGAGCAAAATGTTTTCGTAGCTTGATTACAAGCACTTTTCTTTCGCATTTCCTTTTGACACCTGAAACGGAGTTCGTCGACGAACCTGCTTCCGCATCCTTGGATCCTAAATCTTTCTCCGGCAGTTTTTCTCCGTGCGTAGAGTCGATGTCTTTTTACTTTGATTTTGAATTGCAATGTGAAAACAGGCAGAAAGGTAAGAATGAAAATTAGCAAGGACCACTTCATTGTAATCTAGGAGATGTTGAGAACTTTTGAAGAACTGATTTCGTTAGTGGATTTTGTTCAGAAGAAACGGTCGCCATCACTCGCTTTTATACTAAACTTGTTTACGTAATTACGTCATATGACGCGTACGTCGTAATAAACACTGCTAATTTTGTTTTCACATTGTGTTTATAATGCTGATTCATAATAAACCTTACAAGTTTTAGTTTATGATTAACGTCATTAGTATTTGATTGTTTACATTTCTTAGAAATTTAACGATTTCCAGCATTAACTTTTCTTAATCAAACAAAAAACTAATAAAACAATAACAATTTTTCAAAAACATTTCAAAAAGTGCCAAAAAATTAAACAAGAAAAATGCCTAACTAAAAACATTATTTAAAAATTGTACTTGACCTTTGCTTATTATTGTTCGTATAGAAATTTTTATTGAACTTGGCAGCTCTGTCAAAAACGTCAAACCTATTTGTTGACTTCGAAAGAATTTTATTATAATAAATTTCTTTATATGATTAACCTAATCTTGGAAGAAACCTCAAATTTCCCATATTACTGTATAAAGGAGAAATGCAATAAATCCAGTATAATTAAATGTGATGTCCAGTGTTTCTTATAGAAAATAAAAGCGGTTTAGAGACGCATGCTGGAGATCACGTTTGAAGTGCCATTGCAAGTAACTCGCGAGAAATTGTTGAAGGATTAAAAGTTTATTTCTCTTTCATTCCATTATCACGAGAAAACTGAAAATTTTTGGTAAAATTTAAAAAAACTACAAAATTCAGAAGATTAAACGTCACAATAGAAAAATTAAGTCAATTTATAACTATCAACATAAAAATTTAAACTTATACCCAAAAAATTTGTTGCTTTTGTCAAACTCTACTTGAAAAGTACAAATTTTTTATTTAACCTCGCAAACGATTGACTGCAAAATAAATGCGTGCAATAAAGTAAAAATTGTTTTAGTTTCGTAATAGATATAAAAGATTGAGATGTTGAAATGAAATGAGAAAACGTTTTTCATTGGTATTTAGTCAGTAGAAATAAAAAAAAAAGAAACGCAAATTCAAAGTTAAAGTCAAGCCTTGGATTTTTTTGCAACTTGTAAAATTAAAATAAAGAATCTAATTTTGTTTTAGCATACACTTGCAAAAAAAATTTAAATTTAACGTAAAATCGATATAACTTTAGATTTGAAAATGCTTAAGCTTCTTGAATTACACGTTTTAGAGTGAAAATGTATTTATCAGATTTTGAAAAGTACAACAAAAGTATTTAAAATGTCGTAATAATTAAATAAATTTTCGCAGTAATTCTGCGTCCCGATCAATTTTTGTTTTACGGTTAAATTTGCTAAAGGTTTTTTATCAGGTGACTCAACGAAAAAACACGTGACATACTAAGCACTGAAACACACGGAGATATCTTGTTCATCTTCGGTTGATTCAGATGAATCTACTTGTTTTTTTGTTCAAAAAGGTGGAAATTTTTTTGCAAGCATCTTGTATAACTTAACTTCTGACAAACAATTTGTAAATAAATACATTTTATCAGCAGGAAAATAGCTCAGTTGTAAACGTATCGTGTTATAACCACAAATAAATTTATTTCTCACATTAAAGTACTTAGACCAAGGACTCTTCAGTTTGCCTCAACTCCTCCTGGGGGCATTAAAACAACTGGAAATTTTCTAACAGTGTCGAATACAATTAGATATTAGAGGTATTTAAGAATGTTGAAAAATATGCTTCACACCTAAAATAAGAAATATCGCTTGCTTTTATC
This sequence comes from Diplosoma virens, assembly GCA_963680785.1. Classification (NCBI taxonomy): domain Eukaryota; kingdom Metazoa; phylum Chordata; class Ascidiacea; order Aplousobranchia; family Didemnidae; genus Diplosoma; species Diplosoma virens. The sequence continues at coordinate 34,590,564 of OY796893.1, read as the reverse complement.
AAGATTGGTTTGACACTATAAAAAATTAAAAACAATGCTCATGAAGATCTTTTTGTCTTCACTTGACGTCAAAGATAAAAATTTTGTTTCTTACGAGTTAGGACAAAAAAAAACTTCACTAGTTCACTTTGCTGAATAGAGGCTTCAAATCTACCCAAATTTGGCTAACGAAAATACTGAAGCGTAGCGGTTTATTAAAACTTTAACATTGATTACGTGGTCAAAATTTTAAAAAGTCTAACTCAAAAGACTTAAAGTCTATAAAAAAAATCGTACTTTTGTTTATGTCGATAAATTTAACTGTTTATATCAAAAAACTTTGCTTCTATCTAGAATCACATTGTTTACTCCCAGCGATGTCTCAATTCATTTAAGCTTCATTGGTTTCCTCAAGGCGAACTATTTTATGGTTAATATGTTAGCAACACTCCGTTATTTGCTTAATATAACAACAAAACCATTATATTGACACGAGACTGGAATGTATAATCCAGTGTATCACTTGAAAAACTTTGACTCTTTCGCTTTGCAAAATTGTGGGAAGTGAAATTATTTCGTGCACGGCTAGGAAAACATGGTGTTCAAAAAGTTTGAATCTTTTAAATAAGTTTCTTATTTAACTTGTTATAAGAGCTCTCATTGATTTATATAATAGTCCTGCATCTTTCGTCATTGATTGCAAATGCTGCAAAACACAATTAAGCAGCGTAATTCTTCTGTGTTTGCTCTTGTCCATGAAAATGTGTAAACATAAATTCTTATGTTGTTAAAAAAAAAGAATATACTAAGATGCATGACGTAAGCAGTGCCGGTTTTATTTTAAAGGTTTGATTGGTTTGACTCATTTTGCAAATAAACAGCATAATGTGGTTTTATAATATTCTTATCTTAAAATTTACAGCAAATATTTAAAAATAACAGGTTGTTTTTATAAATACTGGAGATCTACTCGAACTGACTTATGCCTGTACCCGACACTGCCGGGTAGTATTTTTGTAAAACCTGCCTGTACACGTCCGTAATTTTTTACGAAAATATGAAAACAAAAAAACTCAATTTTCAAGAGGAAGTAATTATTAATGCATGACTCACGATTGAAAACTTGCAAAACATGATGTATTTGCTTCTTTTTCTTTAATTAATTTGGCCCTCCCATAAAGTACCCACGCCCACAAGCCTCTAATAATAGTACAGGTCGCTAATAATTAGTGCTTTGGAATATAAGCAATACATGAATTGACTTTAAAATCATAATTATAAACTTATTTCTCTTTTAAAAAACGCTTAAAATTAAAAATTATTTGAGATTTCCTTTTTTGTTCATGTTTACAAAAATGAAAAACAATAACAATAAATATATTGTTTAATTCCGACGCCTAGTTTACATGTTGTTTTTATGATTTTAACTCAAGTCAGAGCGATTTTTAATTTTTTACATTTCCTCCTTTTTTATTCTGGTTCAGATATTTTACGCTATCAGGGAAATATTTCCTGTGGAAAAGCGGAACAAAAAGACAATAATAGACTGATTAAAATTATCTATTTTACACGTTTTACGCAGTTCGTCAAAACTCAATTTTTGTACGTAGTAGGATTCAAAATTACATTATTTTTCTCTTTATAATCCAAAATGCTTTTAATATTAATATTATGATCTTAAATGATCAACGGATGTGAATTTTACTAATTTCTATCTTCTATGCCATAGGTTTTTCTATGCCATTTAACATCACGAATTAAGATGTACGTGACAAATCGAAAGTCTAGCGGAAAAAAGTAAGCCAAGAAGAACAATAAAAGATTAATTTACTTTCCAAAAAAATTTTTTTGGTACTATTTCTTGTTCAAAACTTAATTTAGAAATTGTTTTTCCACTGAACGAATTTGTATCAATTTAACGTGAACTTCTCATCTCATCTTTGCTAAAAATAGTAAGAGAAAGCGTTTACTCAATCAAGATTAAATTGCACATGGTTGCAGATATAGTAGTGCATGAAATATCTCCTAAACATAAATTAAATTATGTTGTTTTAATGTTTATCTATGAATTTGTACCGACTTGAACTACATCTGAATTCCCCAGAGAAAATATTTTTGGCATAAACAGAACTACCTACGGCTAGGTCGGTTCAAACAATTTTTACAAAAATACTGTATGTTTTTCCAGATAAGGCTTTTGATATGGCTGATTTTTAAGAAACAATTTAAATTAAATATCGATAAATTTCAGCTATATGAAAGTGAAAAAATATCCTGAAGTGAAAATAAATTCAGTCAACATCTTACCAAAAACGGAACTCAGGGCGCCACTTTTATAGAAGTGGTGTTTGGCGCACGGCGGTTGAAAATTTAATTGTACAAAGCTAGTCAATAGTTTTTCGTTCGATTAAAGTAGATTTGATCATTTTCTAAACTCTTTTTAGCGTGACGTTATCGGAAACCTTTCATTTTCCTAATAAGTTAAGCAATCGGTTCATATCCTTAAATTTCACTAAGTTACGAAGTAAAAGACTCTGGCTCATTCACATACTCATCTCGCGAAATTCGCCAAAATCAATGCGAAAAATTATGTCGGCAGAAGGTCATATTGTTAGAAATGTTGTTTCCGACGCGAGCAGTGCTCCACTTGCATTCTCATACTCTCATCATACATTAATATCCACTGTCCGGTTTAAGAAAGCAATTTACTCGTCTTTCTCTGCTTAGCGGTACATTAAAAAGTTCTAAATTACATTTGTATCAATATACATATATATATATACAAAACTATAAGTGTTTTTAATAAAGCGTTGACAGTGCGCAATGGTGAGAATCAGAGCAAAATTTATTTATTAATTTAGATGAAAACACTGCACATATTTTATTAATTTAGATTAAAACATTACACATACGTATACATATATATTATATTTATTTACATGTAAACACTGCACTTTATTAGTTAAAACCACAACAGTCTGTTCCATCTTATCGAATCGTCAGGTGGTTACTAGAAAATTGAAAACATATAGTTATTTGTGATAAAAAATAATACGTTTGGAATCAATAATACGTAGGTAATTATGTAAATAATGCAAATCCTGTGATGTCATACAAGATAAATAACTCAAAAATATAAAAAATGCAAGTATAGAGATTTGCATTCATTTAAAGATGAAAGAAAGCGGGTTTGGCGTATTGTAAAAGATTTAAAAGGAGGAAGGAAAAATCAAGGCAATGATAAGGTTGTGGGAGAAATCTTATTAGGTGAAAAACTTAAGTAATTAAGTTGAGTAAGTAAAGTTATGTAAAACTTTCTTGTCCATTATTTTAATCCGCTCACTATCCTTCGCACTGTTTTTCACTTACTTAACTTTTTCACCTTATACGATTTCTCCCTTAGCCTTATCATTGCTTTGTAGATTTTCCCTTCCTCCTTTTTAATCTTTATAATATGCCTAACTTGCCTTCCTTCACCTTTAAATGAATGCAAATCTCTATACTTGCATTTTTTATATTCTTGAGTTATTTTTGTTGTGTGACGTCAAAGAAGTTGTATTATTTACATAATTAACTGCGTGTTATTTATTCCAAACGTATTATTTTTTAATCATAAATAACTATATGTTTTCAATTTTCCAGTAACCACCTGACGATTCTATAAGATGAAACAGACTGTTGTGGTTTTAACTAATCAGGTGTAGAGGTTAAATGAATATACTTGCTCTAATCGTGTGTCATTGGGCACTATGCCGGCAAGGTGAAACATTACTAGGTTATTTATATATATGTATATTATATTTATTAAACACTACACTTCATTAGTTAAAACCACAACAGTCTATTTCATCTTATCGAATCGTCAGGTGGTTACTTATTCAAATAGAATCTCGGTTCTATTTGAATTCTTTTGAAGATCTTGTCTCAAAATGTCGTCGATCTCGGAACTAATCTCAAAATGTCGTGATCGCAGTAAATTTAAACTTCGTAATTTCAATGTCACCTAGTTATTCACATTCATGTAGTTATCAGTATTCTTATTTGTTATTGAACCGCATCTAACATTAACATGTATGCATGCCTATCAAACATTAGCATGCATACCTGTCTGCCTGTTTTTGTTTTTTCTATTAATTTTCGCTTATTCCCTCTTGTCTCGTTAGTTACTCGCTACTTAACTTGTCGATTCAACACTCTGTTAACTAATGATCCATAACATTTCTACGCTTCATCTTTTCGGCAACTTGGCAAAAACAACATTAAAGCATGTTTTCTTTTAAAATCGTAACAAACGTAATTATTTGTCAATTAATCACTAACTTTAGTAACAGTTTAAACACAAAATCGCTTGAAGCGTTATTTTTCTAAAATGTGAATTTTCATCTGAGGCGTAACATTTATTTTAGATTTTTAACTTTTACTTAATTTTTGTTTATTTTATTTTTGTTCAACGCATTTAGTATTGTTTTGTGTAGATGTTTTGTCCACTGATGAGCCGCACAGGCGAAAAAGTCTGTTGGGATTATTTTAATAAAATGTGTTTTTAAATATGTATTTGTGCTCTGTAAATTGGTAAAATCGCTCTTAACTATTAAAGTCATTGAGCACTCTTCTAAAGAGCACCAACAGTTTGCAGTTGTGTTCATATATATTTTTACATTTATTCAAACACTGCACTTTATTACTTAAAACCAAAACAGTCTATTTCATCTTATCGAATCGTCAGGTGGTTACTTATTCAAATAGAATTCTTAGTTAAATAAGACAGGTTAATTGCTTAGTTGTGGTTACCCTTTGTTTGTGGCCTCTGACGTTGTCATGCGAGTTGTGAATTAAATAAAAAAATAATAAAGTGGATGAAAGACACTTTAAGTAGAAGATATATCACTGAATAATTGGCGCAAAATTAAACAATTTACGTGGCCTCAGTATAAAGATTAATACGGCTTAAAAATAGATGGCTTACGTTTTGCCGGAAAAACAACTTAAAACACAGCCATAACTGAATCTAAGCTGAGGATAAACTGTAACAAACAAGCTATTTTTTAGTTTGTTAAACTTAGGCAAAAATTTTTCTAGTTTAAATATTTTTTGTTTTCTCTTGGATTTTGTTGCTTGTAAAAGCACCAAACAGAGATAACATGTCTGATCCAAGTTTTAAAATGTCTGATCGAAGTTTTTACTGCACAGCGTGATTGGGAGGTCAATTAAAATCACTTGATTATTTACCATGACATTGGCATCAGTTAATCTTGGTCAATGAAAGAGGTAAAAAAATAAAACTTTTTGTAAACCTTTCAGTTTATAGTAAAATTTCGGCGCACACTATATAGCACCTTCGCATCCATCCCCACAGGGTTGGTCTGCAGTAAAACTAAATCAGAAGATTGGTTATAAGATTAAAAAATCTTAATTAAGTAAGATATAAAAAAAATTAAAATAAAACAACAAATAAAATATTTAAAACAATATATTTTACAACAAAATTAGGATGTTAACTGTGGATATTCACCAAAAAGTATCTCTAAACTTTCTATTCGACGGCAAAAAGGCCCAGATGGTAGGTGCTTCCACGCAGCCTGGGCCGTGAGTAAGTCTGTTCATTGATTTTTAAAAATGACAGACCGAAACTAAACCTACCAAAACGGAAGGGTATCCACCCATTCCAATGTTCAGTGGGTCTGCTAATCGGCGAACGTCCTTTTCAGGACGGGGCAATGTAAGGATAAAACTGCCCTTTTCAGGGCACATTGCCAACAAGTTCTGAAGACCCACTATTCTTCAGCTGAACATCGAAGGCCTCACTGCAAGCAAGATGAACGTTCTTCATCACCTTGCTATGCAGTCTGAGGCACTCGTCATCCTATTGCAGGAGACCCACTGCACTGATGCAGAGAAGTTGGTGCTACCACACTACCAACTAGCTGGATCTTCTTTAAGCAGGAAGCATGGCCTTGCCACGTTTGTTCACGAGCGACTGAGATACACGCTTTTGGACCAATCTCCACCGACATCGGAGATCGAGTGGCTGTTTGTGGACGTTGATGGCTATAAAATAGTCAATGTCTACAAACCACCACCAACGCGATTGCGAACCCTGGATCTCCCAGTGTATCCTCACCCCTGTCTGTACGCTGGCGATTTTAACTGTCGTCATGCTGACTGGGGTTATGATGACAACAGTCCGGACGGTGAGTGCTTGGCTGGATGGGCAAGTATTAATTGTCTTGCCCTGCTATATAATGCCAAGGACGCGTAGATCAAGTTGTTCTGCTATCCCAGAACATTGAGGATTCTTTTGAGGCTAAAAAGAAGACCGATGCCGTATTTATCGATCTGACAGCTGCTTATGACACTGTCTGGCACTGTGGCCTTACCTGCAAGCTGCTGAGACTACTTCCGGATAAGCACATGGTCAAAATCATCATGGAGCTTGTCCGAAATCGAAGTTTCATCCCTATCACCGGTGACAGCAAGCAAAGCAGGCTACTTGGTCTTAAAAACGGCGTTCCTCAGGGATCGGTCTTGGCTCCCCTCCTACTTAACATCTATACGTACGATCTTCCTTCCATGATTTCCAGAAAGTTTGCTTATGCTGATGATCTAGCATTGTTGCACTCTATTGGAAACTGGAAGGACTTGGAGGGGACCTTAAGCCAAGACATGTCCACACTTTCAGCGTATCTCCAGACTTGGAGGTTGAAGCTCAGTCACACTAAGACGGTGACGGCAGCCTTTCACTTAAATAACCGAGAGGCCAAACGTGAGCTAAAGGTCTACAACAACGGTAGACTTTTACCGTTCTGTCCAACCCCTACTTACCTTGAGGTAAAACTTGACAGATCGCTCACGTTTCGTCACCATTTAGTGGCATCGCGGCAAAAACTATCTTCGCGCGTCACACTGCTGAGGCGACTCGTGGGCTCGGGATGGGGTGCTGGTACTAAATCACTACGCATAGTCACCTTATCTCTAGTCTACTCAGCAGCTGAGTACTGTGCGCCAGTCTGGTGTCGCAGTGCTCACACTCGCCTCATTGACAGTGTCTTGAATGACGCCTTGCGCATAGTTACTGGATGCCTGCGTCCCACTCCAACGGACCACCTACCTGTACTCTCAGGCATCCAGCCAGCTGAGCTTCGCCGAATGGGAGCGACACTCTCCTTGGCTTATCGTGGATCTCTGGACCCCGATCATATCTTGCATGGTCTTTTATGTGGGTCCTCAGACACTCGCCAAGTAAGACTAAGATCCAGACGCCCGTTTGTGCCAAGTGCGCGGAATCTCTTGGACAACCTTGCCAGAATTGGCATCCGCGCCTCTGAATGGACGAATCACAAATGGAAAACGGAGTACTGTGAAAATGCTTCCAGGCTCCGTGCTTTTGTGCCCGAGACCGGTGCCAGGCCTGTTGGGATGGGCTTACCCCGAGCAGCTTGGGTTAAGCTCAACCGCCTGTGGACTGGTGTTGGGCGATTCCATTCGTCGATGCACAAATGGGGTCTCGCTCCTTCACCGAATTGCGAGTGTGGCGCTTCTGAGCAAACCGCAGACCATGTACTAACAGCGTGCCCTATACATCGGGCACCACATGGAGTACGAGGTCTGACGGTTTTGGATGACGAAACTTGATGCTGGCTTAATAACACCACTGCCAGCATCTGATTCAGGGAGTGCAGCAGTCTGGGGTAGTAAAAGGATAAACTCTCGGTCCCAGTCCTGTTTGTGTCTGACCTGGAGTGGATACCCTTCAAACGACAACGACGACGACGGCAAAAACACATTTTTGTATGAAAGAGAATATAATATCCCTTATGATCATGGCATACGCGACGACAAAAAAAAATTGCAAAGCAGGGCTGCGAGCTCAAAGCATTTTTAATCGAGTTCAAGTTCGAGTTCGAGTTCACAAAAAAAATTGCAAGTCCGAGTCCGAGTTCGAGTTCTTTAAATTTCAATTTTTTGAGTTCGAGTTCGAGTTCGAGTTCACAAAATAGAGTTGAAAAAATACAGTCAGAATAGAGTTAAGAGGATAATTCAACCGCGAAAAACTGAGCACATGTTAAAAATTGCTTTGTCATCAATGTTACCAATTTTAATCTATTATTAAACAAAATAAAATAGGGTAGCAAATTATAATTGGGCACCATCGCTAAGAAATATTATAGTCAAAGTTACTCATTAAATAAACTCAAACTCCACAAACTTTTTTCGAATTCGAGTTTAAGTTCGAGTTCAGAAATTTTTATTTTTCGAGTTCGAGTTCGAGTTCGAGTTCGCAGCCCTGTTGCAAAGCAATTGAAATAAAGCAAAGAAAAATAGATTAAATGATTAAACAAAACTGAAACTATTGCTACCTGAATATTGTTTGAAATTTTAAAATTACATTAACAATTATTGAATTAATCTCTTTGAATTGTGCCAACAAAAAAATTTTTAATGCAGTTTTCAAAGTACTGTTAAACAGTGGCGTGCGGTGACCTCTGAGACTGGTCAATTAGATATTTTCTGGGTAGTTAATGGGTAGGACATAAAATATTTTCTGGGTAGCAGAAAAACTTCTGTTCGAGATTCTAAGACATCGATCGATTATTTGTCCTTAAGCCGTGGTGTTCTCCAAAAAAAAAAAGTCATCACTTCAAATCTTTCCCAGATTCTATGCTTTTCGTCCTAAAATTCTAGTGTTCTCTGAAAAAAAAAAGGTCATCACTTGGAATCATTGCCAGATTTTGCAGTTTATCTTCTAAAACTATTGTGATCTTTAAAAAAAAGGTCTTTGTCTCAGATCGGCCTCTAATTTCATCTTATCTAATTTCTCTAATTTCATCTTAAACCAGTATCATTTCTCATTAAATTAAAAAATATATATCTTATCGCGCAAAAGTTTGTCATACAATCCCTATAAATTTGGTCATGCAGCGCATGACTTGCATGCCCTGGCCGCAAGCCACTGCTGTAAAATAATTTGCGGAAAAGCGAAAAGACACAACCTAAAACATTAATTATAAAAAACCAATGCATATAACCCTATTTACAATCGCATTATTTGTTTTTACAGTCAGTTGGTTGAAGATATCTGCTTTTCTAATGCTTTCTGGTAGCAGCACAGTGACAAAAAAACGTTGTATAGATAAATTTATTATCGCTCTGGTCGCTATAGTTTGCTTTGATCATTCCATTGTATTACCGTCGAAACTTTTGTATCTATCGAAGATATAAACGGCAGCAAAAATTTTCGAAGAAATTGTTACAAAATCACGATTTGATTTAGTAAATAATATATTTCTTAGAACAGCAACTCAACAAATAATATTTCAAGTGAAAATTAACTAAAGTGTAAGACGATATTATTCGTATTTTATGTTTCTTCGAAGCATTGCACATTTAAACGCAAAGATAGCATTTAAACGTCATTGGCTGAGTAACCTTATGATTTAAGAACAACTCCCACGCAATTTGTCTTTATTTAAAAAATATTCATTGCGAATTATTTGTTTTCATGTTAACTTTTTACAATTTCGAGAAAACAATCTTTGAAAATTTTACTCATTAGTTTTTTTTACGTAATAAAACTCTACGTTTCAAATTATGTATTTTTTTTAGACTGCTCTGTTTAGCTTTTGCTAAAATAAAAACATGTGTGTTTCAATCAAGCCGCGATGTTTAAGTCAGTTTTTGACAAAAAAGGGTGTCACGAACTTTACTCGGGAATCCAAAAACACCAATTAAACTAGGTATTCCAAATACCTGCGCTGAAGTAAAGCTGTGTCAATTTTTTATTTATTCCGGCTCAAGAAATAGTTTGCCCCGAGACTGAAATTTTTTAATACAATTAGTTCAGGTTAAATTCAAATTAATTCCTTAGAAAACTTCTCCCCGCAGATAAAATTACTGTTTTTAACTGTAAAAAACATGTAATTACAAATTTCACAAACCTTCATCGATTTACGAAAAACTTGGCTTTCAAGCTGCACAAAACTTTAAACGATTCCACTGTCGCAACAACTTTGTATTAGCGAGCTGGCCGATGGCTAAATTTCAATTTTTATATTTCGTCCGCTACACAAAACAATTCTATCTCTCTATAGAATTAATGTCCTATTACACTGGCGCAAAACGATTCCAACAATTGTCAATCAACTAAAACAAATCAACTGAATCTTCGACTGGAATCTCATGAGGAAACTTGGAATGAAATGAAAACAAAACGCACGCTTGTATAAGATCATGTCACGTGCCTCCAGATTATAAGCGAATTTTTTGGAATAACATGAATTTTTCTGAATAGCATTAAATTAAGGTCACGGTCTACAAGAATCAATCAGAAGCAAGACAAAAACAATTAGGTAACGTTGAATAAACTAGATCAGTGTGGTCCAAACACTGGCAAGCGGGCAGCATGCAGCCATAAATTCGTTTTTCTGCAGCCCACGAACACTTATGAATGTCGTAAAATTATAAAATCATAAATAGATAATATTACTCTTACTAGCCGCACATCCCTAGTAAGTCGCTTAGGATCATAGTGCAGGTTATTTGCAGAAAAGAAATATTAAAATTTTTTGCAGAACGAAACAGAAGGGACGACGGAGGAATACCAGTTTAAATTGAGCGACGGCAAGTTCGTCAGTTCATTGGCATTCTTGACAGATATTAATAATCACTTGAACTTCCTAAACATGAAATTGTAAGTGAAAAAATAAAATATATCTCAACTGGTCAGACGTATAGAAGGTTTTTGCAAGAAACTTGTGCTATTTAGGGCTTCTTTGCAAAGGATTGATGCAACCTATTTTCCTTCATGCAACGAATTACTTAGTGAAGGAAAAAGCATTAATTTTTCTGCATTTTTTGAGAACATTTGATGACATCAGTGATGAGTTTAATGATAGACGCGCTGACTTTGATTTGCTGAAAGCAAATGTGGAGCTTTTCAACAATCTTATAGAAGTAAAAATAGAGTTTCAACCACCTTATCTTGAGTAAGAATTATGTGAATTGCAATTTTGTCAAGAAACAATGAGTGTTACCACGCCTTTTGGAAGCTCGTAAGCAAAGAGCAGTTTCCCCATTTAAGAGACTTTGCACAAAAACTGAACTCCATGTTCGGTAGTACGTACGATAACGAAAGTGCTTTTTTAATTATGCAGCGATTAAAAAGCAACACACGGAACAGAATGGCTGATGAAACCGTGAATATCTGTTTACGCCTGTCGACCACGAAATTTAAAGCTTTGATTGATTTTAAGCGAAATTGACACAATTATCAAAATCAAAAAACAGTAAATTGTTTTGCTATTGATTTGGTGTGTTGCGTATTTTTTTTTTTTTTTGCAAAAATCACTTTGAATCATAGGTCACAATTCTTTTTTGCGGCCCGCAAATTCTCCCTTCATGCTCGCACTCTTGGACCACCCTGAACTAAAAAGTTCCAAAGCGTTAATGAGTGCTCGAGATAAAAGAGAAAAAACAAAAAAAAATTGCGCAGACAATAGAAAACTAGAGGGCCGTTAACACGGTCAGAATTAGAACAGATTAGATGACAGAACAAACAATTAATTGGAATACTAAAAAAATAATTTGCAAATAAATGAAATAAATTAAATTAAGTGAGGTTTTACCGACTATGCAATTCCTACATATATAAAAAAGATTACGACATATTAAAATAAAACTAGAGAAAAAATTTAACTACACCAACGGTGGGCAAATTGCGGCTCGCGACCTTTCGTTTGGGTCGCGTCTAATTCGAAGAAAAACCGATTGGAGTAAGAGTAAAAAGAAACAAAAGTACTTGCTCTAAGAAATAAAAAGAGAAAAAAAGTCGCGCAAATTGTTTTTGCGGGCCCAAAGTGAGCCTAAAATTTTTGGAATTTTTTAAAAATTTGTCAAGATGCTCAAGAAAAATTTAGCTTCTTTTGAACCAACTACTTTCTTTCAAAAACTAACCCTGTATCTCCCTAAAACTAACTCTCACTCCAATTGGTTTTTCTTCGAATTAGATACGATTTTTGTTTGCGGCTTTTCCAGCTAAGCAATAATAACGAAATCGAACAATGTACAATTGTTATTCACAGTTGAATTTGGGTCAAACAAAGATTTTTAATTAAGGTGCTAAGTCAGATTATAGCGTGGAAATAAAGCAATTCTTGAAGACCATTTACATTACGGGAAAAATTTGAGCAAATCGAGCGCTATCTTTCTTTACTTTATTTCTCGCCCGCCGAGGCATGCTGGTAAAATAAAAAACACAAAGATAGTGCTCGCTTCTTTGTAATGAAATTTGTAGAATTATAATATCGTGCAAGCCTAAACGCGCCTTTAGGCTTGCACGATATTATCATTCTACAAATTTCATTACAGAGAATAACAAAATGAAAGAAGAAAATGCCTTAACAAATGAAGATTTGAGAGAATTAATTCACACCGCTTTGACTTCATATCGCCCAGATTTTTAAAAGCTAGCTAGTAAAGTGGAAACCCACAATAGATCCAATGCTGGTAAAATCTCAAAAAATTGTAAATCGTGTAACGTTGTATTTGTTTTGATTATTTGACAAAAACTTGCTTTGTTTACTGTATTTGCATTAACACCTCAAACAGAATTTGTGGCTCTCCGGCAGTTTTGAATTTTCTCATGTGGCTCTTTCATTGAAAACTTTGCCCACCCCTGGACTATACCGTAGATTTATGCGGTTAAGATTGTATTGCGAATGAAGTGTCACAGTAGACATGGAACTTTTTAATTTTCAATGAACAAAATCGATTTCGAAATCGTCGCATCACCTTCGGATAACCAATTGTAACGGTTGGAGCGGAAATTCCCAATTAAATTGAAAAATTAAATCAGACAAATGCAGTAATTGCTTTAGTCAATATAATCCTCCTTCAATCAAATGTAAAGCAAAACAATTAAATAAATCAATTAACAATTGATTCCTGTGGAAAAAAATATTTTAGATTTTCTTTCACTTATTTGGAAGATTGCATCGCAGTGTGAAAGTGGGCGTGGTATCACGTGATCATGCGGTATGGAACGACAAAACGTAAAGTCCGAAAATATATAGAAATAAAGCATGATAAACATCAAAAAAGTGTACGTAAATTTTATGATTAAATCGATGCATCGTGCAAAATTTTAAAATTATTTTTGTGTTTGCGGACCAGATTTGCCTGTGGTTTAAAATCTATCTATACTTAAAACTTGGCTAAATTTTACTCTTCTAGAAAATTCTTTTAACTAATAGGTGTTTTTATTAGATTATTTTAACTTTTTTTATTTGAAAAGTTTTTTTGACTTTTAACTTTTAACATCATACTAATCACATCATTTCTTACAGCAATAGTTGTAAAATCTACAAAAAGAAAAACAAATTAAATTTTTTACAAATGGTATTTTTGAAACTGATTTTCTTATTTTCTTAAAGTCTTTTACTTTTTTGTTAATAGTATATCTTTAACAGTAAAAGTAATTTACTATATTATAATAATTCCTATCTTTACTTTTTGCGATCATGCTTCATTAACTAACAAAATAACAATTCGTGAAAAGATTGCAATTTGAAAATAATAGAATACACAACGAATCAATCGATCAATCATTTTTACTTTTGTCACAACTCACAGATTAATTGAAATAATATCACAAAAAAACAACAGCAATTGAAAAGGCAAGTGACAGGAAAGATGCGAATTGTCCGCTTAATTACTAGATTGCCCGCTTTATAAGGTGCAGTACTTGAAGGCTCCAACTGTTACTACGTAATAAGCGCATGAACAAAAGTTTTTATTATCTATTTTAATGATGCAATTGCCATCAAGTGGCGAAGAAAAACATTTCATTAATTGTTCAAAGAGCTTAGCAAAACATATCAATCATCCGTGTTTGTTTTCACAAAGTAAAACAATAAAATTGTTTTCTTTTGCTTACTGTAAGTAAAAAGAAATAAGTAGGTTAATGTTTGTATACGACAAATTGTAGGTATGTAGCGGTCATTAAAAAATTTTTTTCTGTGTTTGAAAATATTTGTTGGTTATAGTTCACGCGAAGTGAAAACACAAAATCAATAAAATACCATAAATATCACTGTAATTTGGTAACCTTTTATTCAGCAAATAATTTTAAAAATAGGGGTCACCAAACATTTTCATTTGTACCTTGATTGAAAAGATTAATTTACAAAGATAGATGCCGTCAATACTGAACGTATTTTATCAAAAAGTAATTTTCATACACCGACTTATTTCATTATCGTTGAATCTACCATTGTCCTTTTTTTGTCACGATAAAACATGGTCCACCAAATAAAAATAATTTTTTTATTAGCTTTACTTCTATTTTGTATATTTCCGATTCGTGGCTTACTTAAGAGTACTTTCACCAACTCGCAGCACTAAAAAGTTAAGAACCACTGATATAAAGACTGGGGTAGGTTCAAAACAGATTATGCTTAAAATGAAGTGACGATATTTTGCTTTTTATGCCTACTTGTATTTTAGAGAAAGTGTTTTATTTACTATTTTAGGAAACTATATTGTTTTTTGATTTGCTTATGAATAAATTTTATATTTAATGCAAGTTTCACCTAAATTCATAAAAGTTTGAACTTTAACCTTTACGATTGCTATCTTAGATATATTACAATTTTGAGTTAAGCAAAGTTAAGTCTTCTTGTTGAGTCATTTCTTTGACCGCAACAAAGTTATCTTGAGGAGATTAAGAGGTTTTGTTCTGTACTAATTAGGCTTTCCTCGACAAAACCTCTTAAGTGGATGCTTGAACATTGTTTTGTTTAGCTGCTTAAAAATCATCGCTTTTCTTAACAAGCGTCATTTAGATTTGTTTCTTTTTAATTTTTGCAGAAGTTGCGCAAGTGATGGAAAGTGCAAGTTTCAGCTTAATTAATTAGATTTGGGACAAAAAAAGTTAATGAAGACTGGCAAAAAAGATCAGTCAGGGTTTATGTCAGAAATCTATTCCAAGAGCATTTACATACTGTTTTTTAAAGTATATATGAATATTCAGAAAGATAGTAAATAACTTTTTTAAAATATAGAGAATATTGACTGGATTGTTTAATAAACATTAAAGCCGTTGGCTAGAACAACGTAAAGCCACCCAATTACAGTCTTTGTGAAGAAATATATCTTATTTTATCTTGAAGAAAAACTAAACTTTTTCGATTTAAAATTATGAGATAAAATTACTTTTTATAAATATTCATAAAATAAGAAATGAAACTCATTCGGTGTGTAATGAGTCGATACAACGCAATCGTCCCAACAGCACCATTCATACATTTTACAAGCAAAGATGTGTTTTAAAACAAAATAACTCATAACATGAATGCCAACTTTTTCAACTTCTATTAATAAAAAAATCCATCAAAGTGTAAACTAAAGGTCATTGACCTTATCAAGAAAACTGTTTACCAAATTTTTTGTCTTTAGTGTTTTTCCGCATTTTTCAAAAGGGAGTTTTTTCTAGAACTTAAATAATGAAATATTTAATAAAGCGCGAAACTACTGGTGAAACAACAAGAAAATAAACAGAATCCAATAAAGCAAAATTTATTACATGAAAAAACGACGATTTAGTTGCAAACAACTGAGAGTTAACAGGAGGATTAATTTCTTTTATATACAAGGCTTTGTAAATTTTTGTTTCAAAACTATAGACTTACGTTTTTTGACTATGCCAATCCGACATCGCAAGGGTAAGAAAATACTCGGGCTTTTACTTGCAATTCAGTTACACAACTTGTAATGTCATATAATGTTTGCGCTTATAGTCAACTTTATAAAAACTCTTTAAAATATTTAAAAAAAAATTAATACGTATAATTCAAGTTTTGATAGTAAAAGGCCGGCAGCGTGGTCGAATGGTTAAAGTACCGGACTGATGACCAACATGATCTCGGTTCAAAACTCACTTGCGCCATTCTATTGTGTTGTTGGGAAAGACATGTTACGACACTTTCCCCTGCTTGGTGCTCTTGGCAAGCAGTTCTAAATTACAGTAATATCTCTATTAAATTACTAGCGGAAAGCAATACTTTGGCATCTCCGGCAGTAGGTCGAAGTAATTGCTTGCTCTATGTATAGCGCCTCCGTCGCTTGCCTGCGAGTCAGGAGGATAAATATAGAGACAAAATAAATAAGAAATAAAATAGAGAAACATTCTTTGTGAAAACATAGCCCGGCTCTTAGCTGTCAATTGGGCACAAACGACTTCTTTGGAATGTATTTAATATAATGAATTTTACTTTATTAGATTTCGCTTGTGTTATTGTTATTCCACAAATAGTTGCCTGTTTTTGAAAAAAACTTATGGTGTTAAGTTCCAATTTAAAAAAACTCCTAACTAAAAACCGCGTGGAAACAATAAACACTGTAAATTTTGGTAAACAGCTTTTATTATTGGGTCAGTGACCTCTAGTTTAGAGTTGACTTGGTTTATTAGTTTTCTTTTTAATTGTTCTGAAGGTTTATCGAAGTTGAATACTTTTACGTTTCATCTTATGTGTTGTTTTGTTTTAAATCACATCTCTATGTATGAATGCTATTTTTATTGCTATTGGGCTATGAATAAAATACCCATGTCATAAAAATTAAGGATCTTAATTTTAATTTTTTATTTTGAATTTTTTCGCCACAAAACTAGCATTTATTCGAATGGAATGGTAACTTTAAAAAGTAATGGCAGATATTTGTTTAGTTTCTGCATTGGCGATTGGACTATTGTCAATGAAACAACCAGACTGCTGTTGCGCTCACTTTATTAAACTCGACCATGGTAAAATTATTTGAAAATACAGTTTTTCTTCCTTCAGAAATCTCCGTCTTTTGAAAGAACCGAACAACCAACCCTTACAAGAAAGCGCTCGCACCGTTTTGTCACAGAGCTCTTATGCAGTAACAGAGAGAAAATTGTAATTTTTGAGAATGATTTATTATCTTTTGTTTGGTTGTGATTATGAGATGACAGGCAAATGTTTCGTTGTGTTTTTGGGCTCATAACTATATCTAGCATTTGTTTCGCACCTTAGTAAGGAGTACTTCCTCCGATATACGAGGAAACTGCAGTTTAATAAATTTTATTTATTTAATAAATAATGTAGTTTAATAATACAATAATAAAGTTAATTGGGAACATTGTTTATTAAGCTGCAGCCTGGTTAGCAATCCTTCTCGTCGCTTTGGCTGAAGTTAGAAAATATTGAAAAGTTTTGAGCAAATATCTGTAGAATGGTTCAACTTTCGCTTCATTAGACTTAATTTTCAAAATTCTTAGTTAGTAATTTTTCTATATGAAGCTAATTCCAAATAGTTTGGCTTCGATTTCGGTTGAATAAAAAAACGGTCTGTTCCGACTCTTCAACACTGCTTATTGGAGTCCTTTACCAAATTGTTTTTTCTCACATACGGAGATTTCATAACTTGAATTTTCAATAATGGTTAAACAGTAATGGTGCTATATTTGTTGTTTTGTCAAATCATTTGCTACTTCAACTGTCATTACTTGTTTTTGGTTTCCAGATCAAGTTTTGATCAAGTCCACCCTTTGTCGGTCTTCCCTATCTCGATCTACAAATGATTCCAATTATCATTGCCACATAACTGTTCTGGGTAATGGACTTGCTCAGAACAGCTTGGGTTAGGTTCAAACGCTTGAAGACTGGCGTTGGGTGTTCATTGGAGTATGCACAAATCGAACTTGCTTCGTTAACAGATGGCAACTGTGGCGTCACTAACTAAGCGAAGATCGCTTCGTATCAAGGTGCCCCATGCATCGAGAGCACGAGGTCTTATAGTTAGGGCTTGCGAAACCAGTTGTTCGCTCAAACCAAAACTGCCTACGTTACACCGGAAAGTTTAGCTGCCGGAGATAAAAAAAAGAATAAACTCCCGGCTCCTGTCTTGTCCATGTCTGACACGAATCGGATATTTTCTTATACGACGATGACGACTATCACATAGACCCACTCCCCATGGAATCACCGCAAAATCAAGATTAAATTCGCTTTTGTTTTTCAAAGCATTTCCTGTTGTTTACGGAGTTGCGATGGAAGCATTAAATCGCTAGTTCAGTCTATTGCGTCAATTCTCTGTTTTTGAGCAACAGGTTTCGATTCCATTTTGTTCAGTTCAAACTAAAGGTTATGAACTTGTAAACATTGCCCGTCTAAGTCAGAGTACAGTAGACCTTGATTAATCCGGACTCAATTTGATAAAATTATCCGGATTAGGCGAAGGTCCGGATTATACAAAGACTATTTTTTCTGTCCTTTAATTATCCAGAGTCGTAAAATATTGATAAAAATCACCGTAATTAAATTTGTGACGACCGAATATTTGGACTATTTTTAAATAAACGAATTTTTGATGCAGAATAAGTGTACAATACACGAGGGCTGGCCAAAATTTTTCACGCATGGACCGTATTCAATAAACTAATAATGTTCGCCAGCCACAAAATTTTCTAGAATTGTAATTATGGAAAAATTTAAAGAGAAACTGAAGACTGCAAAAACTGAAGAAAAACTGAAGACTGCAAAAACTGAAGAAAAACTGAAGACTGCATATTTGTTGTTTTATTATGGCTTATATTAGTGACGTAATTGCTACAACTTCCCATCAGTGTCCAAAATCTTTTTTTTCGTCCGAAATTAAAAGTGAAAACTAAAAAAAACAAAAACAAAACAGAGAATGTATTCAAAGCTTAGTGTTAGTGAATAAACACCTTCTGTAGTTTCTAGCAAAAATTAAGACATCAAAAAAACAATTATAAATAATGATTGTGATATGATAAGAGAGACTCTATGTCAATGGCAAAGCGGGTAAATCCGGATTTCGAATAAAAAAGAAGCATTTTTTATCCGAAATATGCAAAGATCCGGTTAATACTCCGAAGCTTTTTATCAACAATTAAATAGGAAATCATTTGTACTTTCAGTTTTATCCGAGTTAAGCGAAATTTTAACATTAACTGAATCCGGATTAATCAAGTCTACTGTATTTCAATTTGGTTCATATTTTAATTTAAATACAATTTGTGGTTAATCAGATAGCACTTGTTAGAATTAAATCATTACGAACAATATCCAGCAAGAAAATCAACTTGATGGTAATAATCGTTGAATCAAGTCCAGTGCTGCGCAACCTTTTTGCGGTCACGGTAGACTAAGAAGCTTTTAGAATTTTGCGGCACGTATCTATCAAAGTGAAGACTCTTTATTTTATTTCAAACGCTTTTTTATCTGAAATATCCTGAAGCAAAATATCAAGGACAATACAAAATACGAAATCAAGCAAAGACCACAAAAAAGGTCTTCGCCGGTCAAAAATGTTTGTCATCGCTGGTTAACAGTTTGCAAAGCTCAAATTAAAAAAAACAACTTTTTTTCTAGTTTTCAAAGCGCCTTTAGATTACCTGTATTTTGCGGCAGACCTATTTTCATGTTGCGGCAAACCGGTTGCGGAGCACTGGCTTAGTCCACCAATCATGTATGTCTTGATAACACATCATCATCATCATCATCATCATCTACTATACAATACTTCTATATTGCAGGGCAGCACTGCAGGCATCAGTTTTACAGCAGCTGAAGCAGATTTTTTCCATCTGATGATGATGATGATGATGATGATATTTTATTCATGCTTAGAAACATTATTAAGTATATGCAATGTACATTAAGCAAAACATGAAAAGGAAGAGTTTCAGAGAGACAAGATATTGCCTTTGATTATATTTTTTATTTGTTTTTTGTTTTTTGTATAAGTTATAAGAAAATTGACCTACTTGTAACTGATTTTGAATTAAAAAATTATCTTAAAAAAATCAAAAATTACTCATAAATTTATATGTGAATTGCAAAATCTAAATCTAAATTTTTTGTAAATGAAATTTGCTTCCCACAAAATATTGCTTTTTCAGATAAACTTATAAAAATGGTTGTTTTTGAAAAAGACTATGGATAAGAAAAGTTTCCCATTACATTGTAATAAGAATACTACATAGCACCAACTTTCGGAGTTTTGGAAAAAAGAATTCTAAAATTCAATTTAAACAAATGAGCTTAAAAGCCTGGATTGTCTTGGTCTTATTTTTTCAGGTCATATTGTTTGGTGGTCTTCATTTACGTATAATATGAATAAAATAAAATCTAAATTTAGTTTTAATTTAGGTCGAATGGATCACGCACAATACTTCTGCTTATGAATTGGATAAACAACAATTAAAAGAAGGTGAGGAGTAGGGTTGTAATCCCGGGAAATCCCGATCCCGAATTCCCGGGATTTGGGGTATTTTTTCCAATCCCAATCCCGGGATTATATGTCTAGAAATCCCGGGACTTATTAAATTTAGTATACCCCTGATTGACCGTTTTATGTCAGCCTACGGAAGTGAGCATCATGTAATGTTACAATTCTAAAGTACAGAATTAAGTTTTGCGTACCCTAGCTCAGCGTTTCTCAAATGGTGCACCGCAAGGGTTAGCTAGATGCGCCAAACTTGTATTTCGTAAATTTACGACCTGTTATTTGCACTATTCTTTATTTTCGGAATTTATAAAATTGGATACGATGACCATCTTGAAGTTGTAATATATCCGACATTGCAATTATTACAGTCATATTCTTGGCGCAAAACCCTTTTCCTGGCATGCTGCTCTACATGAGTGGAGTCAGAGTCTCAGAGACTAAATGAAGTTACTATTTTCTACACTCGATAAAGTTGCTGATGGAAACAGTATGATGTGCTCTATAGCAGCTAACTGATAGCTCAGCTTCTGCCCAGAGAATGAGTGTAAGACACGAGCGCACACAGTGTAAAGAAGTCAGTACTGTGTAGTTAACTAGCAGTATAAATTGTGATGTCATACAGCATTGTTTGTGGCCCACATTTTTAATGAAATTGGAACAATTGTGTTCCCTTGCGCAATGCTTTGCGGAATTGAGCATAGGAAAGCATAGACACTTACTTACAGTTACAGTAGTTTAGTTGGTCACTGGCAAATTAAGAGTTATGTGCTTTCAGGTATATAAATAAAGTAACAAGACGCAAAGAAAAAACAAGCAATAGTAGCATATTTGTTAAGAAAGCACATCTAAAGATTCATTTAAGCAAATGGGTAGAAAGTGTTGTGTAACGTATTAGGATGGAAACTATGATAGGAAACCTAAGGAAAAAGCGTACTGCAATGTATTCAATTTATTGCCTTTTTCATTCAGCGACCAGTAGATTGATAATAGTGTATTACAACTGTTCCTAAGTTTTCTCTAGCTTTCAAGTTAACCTAAAATCGTGACTTCCTTTTTTTATTTATTTTTTTATTTAGTTCAGTTTGTATAATAACTTTACAGACTTTATTTACTACGCTTCACTGCTACGAATCATTACTTATCTTGTCGCAATTTTTACAATTTTACAATCCCAATGTCGAACTTTGAAGAAGTCGGTGCTAAAAGAAAGTCAGAGGTGTGGCAGCATTTTTTGTTTTGCAAAAGCACAGAAAAAGCAAAGTGTAAATTGTGTCAAACAATTTTAAAAGCTTCTGGGTCCAGCACAAAGGGACTTATAATTCACTTGAAGTCAAAGCATAAGATTGAGGTGAAGTCTTGCCTGGACATTGAGGATCGGCCAAAACCCAAAATCAGGAAAATTGATTCATTCTTCAAGTCAAAAAAACCCAGCCTGGAAGAAATACTGAGCCAGCTAACTGCCGTGGATGGACTCACATTCAATCAAATTGCCAGAAGTGAAAGACTGCATCGAGCATTTAAGGCTGATGGTTATGTCCTGCCCAAATCACACCAACATGTTCGTAATCTGGTGATCAAAAACTTTGAAAATGTCAAGAAGTTGGTCAAGGAAGAGCTTGATGAAATCAAATTGAACAATGGTCGTTTTTCTATCACGTTTGACGAGTCGACATCTGCAAGGAGTCGACGTTATATGAACATAAACTGCCATTTTCAAGGAGGGTTTCATTCACTAGGATTGGTCCGCATTCATGGCAGCATGGACACAAAAAAAGCAATCAGGTTGGTTGAGGATCGACTAAATTGCTTTGGCCTTGACCTGAATACTGATATTGTTGCTATGATCACTGATGGTGCCAGTTTGATGGTGAAGTTTGGAAAAGAAACAAGTCCACTCCATGTGATATGCTATGCTCATGCGATCCATTTGGCCATTTGTGATGTCTTGTACAAAAGACAACCAAGTGCAGCATTCAATGATGACCTTGACTCTGACAGTGCCAGTGCTGAGGAGGAAGGAACAGATGATGAAAAACAGGCTGAAAAGGTTGACAAAGCTCCGACTTTGTCTCCGGACATTCAGTTCATAGTCAAGAAAGTTCGAAAAATTGTAAAAATATTCCGAAGATCTCCTGTGAAAAATGATGATGCTCTTCAGCCATTTATCCTGGAGACATTAGGCAAAGAAAAGAAGCTACAGCTGGATTGCAAGACAAGGTGGAACAGTTTGCTATCAATGCTAGAGAGGTTTTATGAACTTAGAAAAGAGATAAAAATGGCTTTAGTTCAGCTGGACATTCAGTTTGAATTGACTGAGGAGGACATGATGATTATTAAAGAGCTGTGTGATGCTTTGGCTCCTATCAAGGTTGCTGTAGAAGCACTCTCCAGTGAGGATGCAGACATTCTTTTGGCAGAAAAAGTAATTGCATTTACGTTGAAAAAGCTTTGTGAGCAAGGAACTAAAATTGGCCAGGAATTGAAGAGCAGATTTGAAGCTCGAATTAAGGAACGCCGCAATGCTGAACTTGTCCATCTTTTGAAATATTTGAAGAATGCTTCTTATCTTGATCAACCTCAAGATCAATTTGGACACAAAGTTAAACGTCCCAAAATTGCTGCTCTAGCCACCAAAATCTTGCAAAGACTATTTCTTCATTATGATGGCAATGAAGACAACCCTGAAAAGCTTAATGTTGATGGTGCCATGGTAGTAGTTGACCAAGAAAAGCCAATGACTTTAGCTCAGGAGTTTCATGCTTTTGTAGAAGATGACGAAACAGAAGATACCAAAAACACTGACCTGAGCGCTGATGTGGTCCAAAAAGAGATGTTGTTGTACGAGACAAGCAAAAGAAGGCCTGAAAATCTTGAAAGGTTGTTTACTGCTCTTAAAACTATTAAGCCCACATCAGTTGAGGCCGAAAGGGCCTTTTCTGCCCTTGGCTATTTTGCTAACAAAATCAGGAGCCAAATGAATGATGCCACTCTAGATGCTCTTATATTTCAGCGTCAATATTACAAGAAATAAAGAGGTTTTTGTTCTTTCCATACTACTTTTTTTAATTATTTGCTCAATCCCGAATAATCCCGGGATTATAAGTCTAAAATACCGGGAAATCCCGATCCCGGGATTGTATAAACTGGTCCCAAATTTACAACCCTAGTGAGGAGTCAGTGAATTAACCCGTAATGCCCTGAATCTTCATATGAAAAGTAAAACAAGTTTTGACTAAAAAAAAAGCAAGTTTATAATAACGCCGAAAATGTGCAAATTTAAGAAAAAAATGGATAGCTTTAAAATAAAAGTTTATCAATTCCCTATTTTGCAAAATAATTCAAATTTAACTATCTAGTTTTGTTTAAGCTTTAACAGAAAGTTTTCTTAGTTTAGCAGAATTGTGTGTTAAGATTATTTGCAACAAACGGCTTTGTTATGATTATATAAACGTAACTGCCAATGCATACTTACTTGCAAAATCAACCCAGCGAAATTTTTAATATAACAGCTATGTATTGGTAATAACCGACTAAATTTTTTTATGATTGTGATTCTGTTTAAAAAGTTGTAAAATATTGTTATTCGTTTTTTAGTGCTTTCTTTTTTACTTTTTGTTTATTTGATTGTCGTGATAAAAAATTGCCCTAGTTACAATATCAAGCCTTTCTGACAGTCTATTTTATTCAGTGTATTGATATGACAGGTTCCAACTAAAATTCCCAATTCCTTAGCAAAAGCGTCCGCAAACTTTACAAAAAAATATTTGGGTATTTTTTTTTCAGACTTCAAGTCAAATAAATTTGAACACGATCTACGTCATTAAACCACTTTTAAGTTGTTTCGAGCCACTTAAAATTGAAATCCTTGAACAAAAAAACCAACGTTTCTTTGTGTTTTTGCTAGAAAACAATTTAAAATTTTCGTTTTTTGTTGTGGTAGTGAAGATAAATTTATGTTTTTTGACCAAAAATCTTTTATTTTTCATCTTTCACGCAATTTTTTCTACTTTTAATTAAAAATATTAAGAAAATATAAAAAAAAGCAAAGGGTGTAAATTTATAAAATGAAAACCCTAATTTTTATTCACTTTTTAGTTTTGAAGAATTTTGTACATGTTCACGCAATGAAGATGGGTAAGTGGTGAAGTCGGTCATTTTTAAAAAACTCAACAAAATCTTACAAATGATGTAAATATTTCAAAAAACTAACGCTGACGATTTTCATAATTTTGCTATGAGCTTTGCTTTTCTGATTTGTGGAGAAAATGGTAGACTTGAATAAGAAACAAAATCTTTTATTGAAACTTTGAAAGTGAAATTAAAGACGGCGTTTTGCTCGCTAGAAACATATACTTTATCAGTGTAGCAAAAAAGTAAAATCAACTTTTTTAAGTTTAATGTAAACAATTCGTAATCATTCTCTACGTTTAATTTGAGCCAAGAAATTAAATGTGATTAAGCAGAAGAATATTAGGATTGAAGTATAGAAATATGTTATACAACTCCGTTTACGAATACAGTAAAACGACAAAACATTTCAAAACAATTTACTACGAATAAGGGGAAAATCCAAATGTTCTATTATTCATATTATGTTGGGATCTATTTCATATATTATTCTTATCTACGAGGGGCGTTCAGAAAGTAATGCAACCAGGTTTCTTTTCATGACATTGAGTTTTAAAGGTACACAAATCGTGCATCAGAAGAAAGTATATAGCATGAGCATTTCATAGTTACTTCTCGATGTAATTTCCTGCTCTCCAAGCCGCTTTTGCCATCTTTTAACGAGTGCACATATTCCTTCATTGTAAAATTCTACAGGTTGCGCTTTTACCACTTCCTAACACCACTTTTGAACTCTTCATCACTGGAGAAATGTTGCCCCCTCAAACTTTCTTTGAGGGGCCCAAACAAATGGAAATTAGACGGTGCCAGGTCTGGGAAATATGGGGTATATGAATTGTTGTCCAGCCAAAAGAACTGATGACCTCACGGGTTTTGAGGCTGGTGTGAGGCCTAGCCTTGTCATGTTGCAATAAAACCCTAGACCAGTGGTTCCCAAACTGTGCGCCGCAAGACTTTGTCAGGGGCGCCGCGAAAGCATGCGAAAGTTGTTGTATTTACTGCTTTTCTCACAATATTTGCAGTGTGAAAGTTGCTAGCAGCAACGTTCCCTCTAAGAGTTTCCTTAGTGTGCGCGGAATGAAAGCCGTGTAAGCAGTGGTGGATATTGGGTGAGGCGAATGAGGCAGTCCCCTCACGAAAACAGCACATACAGTTTTGAATCCGTTGCAGATGTTTCTTCAGAGAACGATTCTGATTGAAGACCTTTTTTTTTTTAGAGAACACCCTGACTTTGAAAGAAAAATAGGGAAATCAGAGATGAAATCGAAGTGAAGACCTTTTTTTTTTTATAGAGAACACCCTGATTTTGAGAGAAAAATAGGGATATCAAAGATGAAATCAAAGTGAAGACCTTTTTTTTTTTGGAGAACACTATGAGTTTCGGAGAAAAAAAGAAGTAATTGAACTGAAGACCTTTTTTTCATTACGGCGCCCCGATTATTGTTAAGTTTTCAAAGGGCACCGTGAAAAAAAAGTTTGGGAACCGCTGCCCTAGACATTTTCAAAGCAGGTCGAACTCTTTCTATTCTTGCTTTCAACTTTTTTAATGTATCGATGTAAACATCTAAACTGATTGTTGCTTCTTTGGACATGAAGTCTACCAGTATCACACCAACATTATCCCAGAACACAGTCACCATCACTTTGAGGTTTGAACTTTTTTGAGCGTGGTGAGGTGGGATGGCGCCATTGATACATTGATGATCTCTTTGACTCTGTTTCGAAGTGGTAAACCCAAGTCTCATCTCCGGTCACTATTCGCTGCAAAAAGGTTTTGTCACAATGGCAATACTCCAGAATTTTAGAACAAGCGTCTAGGCGGGATTGTTTATGAGCCTCTGTGAGCTGCCTTGGGACCCACATTGCACACACTTTTGAATACCCCAGGGTATTCATGATCTTTATAGCACTCCCTGTACTTACTCCTAATGACTCAGCAAGCTCATAAATAGTGATGTGTATGCTTTTCTTAATCAATGCATCTGCCTGATCAATATTAGCAGAATTGTGACCAGAAGATGGCATACCACTTCTTGGCCTAACGCTAAGATCGTTTTAGCAGGTTCTTCCTGTCCATCATTGATTCGCTTCACCCGCCTCGTCACTGTGCTGTAGTCTATCGCACCGTCACCATACATTTGCTTTAGCCTTCTGCTTATGTTCTGAGCAGTTTCTCCCACTGGCAGTAGAAATTCAATAACAATTCTTTGCTTCTGCCAAGATTGCTTTGGGGCAATCATGCGAGTTTTACCTTCTAACAAAGAAGACATAGAGGGATTGCTTAAAATTTGAA
Source organism: Diplosoma virens (assembly GCA_963680785.1). Classification (NCBI taxonomy): domain Eukaryota; kingdom Metazoa; phylum Chordata; class Ascidiacea; order Aplousobranchia; family Didemnidae; genus Diplosoma; species Diplosoma virens. Next base: position 34,563,896 of record OY796893.1, on the reverse strand, counting down.
TAGAAGATTGCAGTAATTCAAACCCTTATTTTTTTACAAAGTCTGTAGACCTTAGTAACCAATCTATAATCTGTAAAAAATCAGATGTTAGTTCAATGAATGCTGCAAGAAATTTAATCGGATGAATTACTTTCTGAACGCCCCTCGTATATTCCTTCTTTTAAGGCAATCTTTGGTGACATCTTAAATTTTATGACTAAAAACTGAATTCTGTGTTCATGTATAAAAGTTGAAAACCAACTATTAATACCACACTCCACACTGGCTATTTGGGTCTCAAGCAGAAAGCATGGCCTTGCTACGTTTGTCCACGAGAAACTTGACTAGACCCTTGTGGATCAATCTTCTGAGAGATCAGGAATTGAGTGGTTGTGTGTGTACATCGATAGTTGCAAAATTATCAATGTTTCTTCACCAACCTCGTAACTCACACTTACAGCCATTCCAGTGTTCCCCTACCCCTGTTTTTATGGAGGTGATTTTAACTGCCAATATACTGGGGGCCAAAAGAGTTTGCAATCTTGAATTTTTTCTATTTTAGGCCAGTTTTTGAATTAAATTTAATAGTACGTCCATGATCACTAATAGCTCAGCCATTTACAAGTAATCATACATTTATAATGTTGTGCATGACTAATTATGCCTTTTTTTTTAAATTTAGTCATTTTAAGGTGAGCCAAAAGTGTTTGCAGTTTATATAATTTAGCTAAAATATGGCTAAAGGGAAGATGTTAACAGCAAGTGAAAGGGCTAACGTTGTAAAACTGCTTAAGATGAAGAAGTCCACATTGGAAATATCCAAAATTATCAAACGAGATCATCGTACGGTGAAAAAGTTTACGAATGAAGGCAAGATAGATCGAAAACAACACAAAAGCGGTCGACCAAGAGTGACAACGAGCAGAGATTTGAGAAAAATTGAGAGCTTTGTCTCAGAACCCACACTGCACAAGCAAAGACATTTTTGATGCGGCTGGACTAATGGATGTGTCCAAAAGGACTCGCAATCGAATCCTCAATAACATGGCAGATCAGCAATCACCGGCAGTATGCCCGCCTTTAAGTGATATTAATTGCCGAAAGAGACTTTTCTGAGCTACTAAGTATTTGAAAACCGATATCCAAACTGTTATTTGGACAGACGAAGCACGAGCTACGCTTGATGGCCCTGATGGTTGGAGGAGAGATTGGCTCCAAAAGAACACAAGTCCTCGTCTGCGGTACAAACGTCAACAAGGAGGTGGTGGAGTGATGATCTGGGCTGGAATAATTGGTGATGAGATTGTTGGGCCTTTTCTTGTCCCCGATGGACTTAAAATGAATTCTGGCAATTACTGTGCCTTCCTGGAAGAGAATCTTATGCCCTGGTTAAATTCTCAAAATGATGATGTCAAACAGAACATTATCTTTCAACAAGACAATGCCCCAAGTCACGCCTCTCGCTTCACTAAAGGTTGGCTTTCAGGTGTGGGTATAACAGGACAACGACTGATGGATTGGCCTCCACAGAGTCCAGATTTAAACCCAATTGAAAACCTTTGGTCGATTATAAAGAGAAAAGTCTATGAAAAAGGACGTCAATTTGGTAACAAAAAGGAACTGTGGGAGAGAATTTTGGAAGTTTCCCCTCAGATTTCACCTGAAGTAGTCAAGAAATTAACTTCTTCAGTTGATGGAAGATTGGTGAAGTTAATTCAAAACGGTAGAAAGCAAATTAAATATTAAACAAATATATTCATTTTCATTAATTTATTCATTCCTTTTAATTTTATTCTTGAACCACACCATATGTTGTACTTTCAGAAAGTTTGCTTATTTTTTGTACAATTTGGTTTGTTTTTAATATTTTCTGTTAAAATATGTTGTAAATACCGTAAATTCATAGTTTATTGTAATTTTTCTTACATAAATATAAAGATTTGCAAACTCTTTTGGCCCATTTAATATCCTTAAAAATAAGAAATTCATTATTTTCTTGTTTGTAATATTTTGTTCTTTAAAAAATCTCTAACATATACTTCATATTTATGTTTGAAAACAGATTTTATTTGGATATTTAAACTTTCAATAGATACAGTCAATATTAAAGACAAGTATAAATTTTGCAAACTCTTTTGACCCGCACTGTATATTGACTGGGACTGTAATCACACCATTCCAGATGCAGAATGCCTGGCTAACTGGAAAGCTAAAGAAAGCTTTCCTTTTTGTAAAAACCTAGCTTCTTCTCTGGCCCCTGGAACACTGGAACCAATCCCGACTTGGCTTATGCAAGTAAAAATTTAACTGGATAGGCGTACGTGTTGAGATGCGGAGTGCACACACGGTTACCAGGTTTTTCTAAGGGCTCCGCAGGTTGAAGCAACTAGTTAAGCTGCTTCCACCTTGCTGTTCCATCTTGATGAAAAATGAAAAGATTGCTGGTCCGAGGCTGTCAATAACATCGACTTCACCACTCCAGTCGGCTGACATTGAATACAATTAACAACTTGACTGGCAGAACCAGACACATACGCCGCATCTGCCGCATTACCGCCGATTCGATTGTCTCGCAGTTGGTTAAAAATGGGATATATAAAACAAAAAACTGTGAGTCCACCAGACTTGTCATTAAAGAGGTGTCCTAACTCTGGAGGATTCCAACCCCGCCTTACAAATGTATCTCTGAAAATTTTTCTCCGAAAGAATTTGCTAATGCCCTCCAGCTGTTAAAATGTAGAAATGGTCCGGGTCCCGACTCTCTATGCCCAGAGCTGATACTCCATGCTATGCCTTGAAGTCCTAGTTTGTTCCTGTTTTTTTGCACCCACCACTCAAACTTTCAAAAATTTAAAGGAGAGCATTAGTGGTTGCCATTCTGAAGCCGAGTACGCCATTTGGGGACCCAAAGAGCTTTGAACTTATCTCTTTGCTTTGTATCCCCTTTAAAATCTTGCAGAGATTTATCTACACATGCGTCGAACCAATTATAAATTCAATGCTATCTAGAGAACAAGTTGGGTTTAAGCGTGAAAGGTTGACCGTAGATTAAGTCACTCATCCAACTCAAGAAATTGGGGATAGCTTTTCGGCCAAAAAAAGCCGGCACTGCATTTGTTGATCTCACAGTAGTCTACAATAATGTATGACACCGTGGCCTAACCTTTAAGCTACTCCGTCTTCAGACAGCCAGATGATCTTATTGATATGAAACTTGTTTGCAATCGAAGTATTACCCTCACCACCGGTGCCGAAAAGCAAAGCAAGTTACAACGTTTTTTAGAATCGCGTCCCACAAGGATCAGTCCTCGATCCTCTCCTGTTTAATATTTATATGTATATGACCAGCAAGTGACAGTCGACAGAAAATTTGCTTTTGATGATGACCTGGCCGTATTGTACTATGCGAACAACTGGCAAGCTTAAGAGGGGACTCTTCCTCAGAACATGGCAACCCTATCATCCTACCTTTACAAATGTAAGCTCAAGCTCAATACGACAAAGACCATGTCGGTAACCTTCCATCTTTACAACAAGGATGCACGATGTGAGCTTAACATCTTAACATAAATCATATGAGCTGAACAACCGACAAGCCATACGCTTTTGTGCTGAATCTACTTATCTTGGCATAAAGCTGGATAGAGCATTTACGTTTCTCGGACATGTAGAGTCACTGCGCAAAAAGGTAACAACTCGCGTTGGGCTTTTAAGGTGATTAGCTGGATTAAGCTGGGGTGCGCATGCCACAGAACCCAACACCCTTGCCTTGGTTCATTTCACAGCTGAGTACTGCGCGCTCGTTTGATGTCGTAGTACCCATACTCACCTTATCCACAAATCCATCAACGATGCCTTGCGCATAGCAACCAGACGCCTGCGTCCCACATCAACGAACATTTTTTTATTTTAGCACACATCCAACCAACTGAGGTTCGCCGCCAATAGACCGTACTCTCTGTAGCTCGCCGGGATCAGGAACCGGAAAACCTTCTATATGAAAGGGTCCTGTTTCCACTTGGTGGATAGCTGCGGCAAATTAAATCAAGATACCCTTTGTGCCTGCTGCACTAAAACTGCTGACGACCCCACCCAATCACGCACTAGTGTAGCAGGATGGGCGGAATATATTAATAGATGGAGCATGGAGTGACAAAAAACATCTATGGACTCCATAAAATTATCAAAGATGTCATTCCAAAACTCCTGAAAATTAGCTTTTCCAGGCCTGCGTAGGTCAAGCTTAACCTCCTTCAAACTGGCGTTGGTCTATTCCGCTCAGAAATGCACAAATGGCTGTTACGGCCACCTGTGAGTGTGGTGCAAATGAGCAGACAGCTGAGCACGCATTAACATCTTGCACCACCTATTACCATTCAGATGGAATCCGTGTTTTCTCAAATGCCGAAAAGAGCCTGGTGACGGAAACATGTCCGGGAATTTAGTGAACCATCCAACTCCCTTCCATCTATCCAAAACGAAGAAGATGAAGTTAAAGATTATGTCTTACTTAAGCTATTTTTTTTACGCTTTTTACAATTAAAATGATTCAGAATTCTAAAATTAAATCATGCGGTTTTCTGCGATTTTAGTGTTTTTGCATCTTCCAATCTCACCAACAGTTACTGTGGAAAAACTTAGTTGATTTTATTTTGAAAAAAAGTATTTTATTTAATTTTTTCTTTTACAATGATTTGATAGTATGCCAGGATATCCTATTATAATGATTTGATAATATGCCAAGAGAGCAAAGCTAATAGCTATACAAATGAACCTGGTTTCAAAATCTATATTTGCTTTGTAAAATTATGAATAAATTTTGCAAGCAACAACATTTTCGGGCTCTTTTATGAACGACTTTTTGATAAATCTTATTACCCAATGAGCTGTTGGCTTTTTGTTAAATCCGCGGCCAATTACAGAAAAGAAAAATAACGATTAAAATTTTTATTTATTCGTAAAATTTTATTTTCTTTTTTAAAGTCTTAACTAGGACCATTTTTTGACCAAAAAAAATTTTTTGTTAACTTTATTTTTGTTAAATCGTTGCCAAAATTCTAATTTGGTTCCGTTTTGAAAAAATATAACGGTAGGCTATTTTTTCGTCGACAGTGTGATAAAAAATCTTAATTTTTCTCAATACATTAGTGATCAATGATGAAGAACATTACTAAAATGAGGTTTCTACCTTGAACTAATTTGCATTAAACCTTCCACATGCATTCAAAAATAATTTTATGCATCAACAATTATGAATTTGATACAAATGTTTTTTCATTTCCACTTCTATCTCTGGGCTATTTATCAACCTGAACTGCAGGAAACCGTTAAAGTAAACGCCTAAACTAATTCCTGGACTAACTTGCAAGTTAAAGTAAACGCCTAAACTGATGCCAAGATAGTGCTGTCCCATTGAAATTTTTATTTGTTTTTTTTTACTTTTTAGTTAGAGATATGACCCAAAATTAGAGACCACTTGCTAAGACCGCCAAGCAAAACAAACTGCCATAGTGTCCTCGACAAAGTTCTATGAGGAGAAGGTTTAAGATTAGTTTTAAGATTAATGCAAATATTCGCAGCTTTGACATTTTTAGAACATAGGTTACTGATATAAAATGCAAAAGAAAATATTAAAAGTATTTATAGCTCCTTGAAAAAATTTTAGAACAAGCAAAAAATAAGTTTTCGTAAAATTTGATGCGGTAAAATTTTGACGAATTTCGACTTTATTTCAAACTTTTACTTTATTTTTGATCTACAAAACTAAGTAAAAAGACTTCTGAGCAACCAAAGCTAACATTGTGTAAGTTTCATGACGTAACAAAGCTCTACAAAATAACAACTTTATTGACTTCAGCGAGCCTTAACCATAACAATACAGAAAAACTTTTTTTTTGGGGTTATGGTGACCACGTTTCGTAATTTAACAAGATGCCAACAATTGAAGTTTGCTGGGTACAAATTGTATGCGATGAATTCTTGAAAACTGCTTAACAATGTTTTTATAGACGAGTACAATTATTGGAAGTATCCGATTACCCTTCAAGATTGCGCTGAAATATGTATTTTTAACGAAACTATAAACTGCAAGAGCTTCAGCTTCTGCCAGGAGGGGCAAGCGTGCTCCATTTTTAATATGAGCAGAAGAGATTGCCCCGAGCTATTCAACCCACCTGGTCATTTGAAAAATGACCCAAGAGGTCACATGGTTTGGGATTATTTTGAGAGAAAGTCGGGAAAATACAGACAAATGGAAAAGCAAGTAGGACAATTTTTGAAATACATTAATAAATTATTTTAAACATAGTTTTTGCTCGAAAATTTTGTGAAATTTTAACGAAAGATTGCTAAAGTCTGCGTAGCGATTTTTCACTCAATGTTTAAATTTAAAAAAATGTTAGTTTAATTTTGCTTCTTCAAAAAACTCTTGCAACTGCGAAAAGTTTTGTGCTATGTGTGTGGCAAATTTTCTCCAAAAAACAATTTTTTCCGTTGAAAAATTTAGAATTCTCCGCAATTAGTGTAACATTGATGTCAAGTACAGGTTTAGAACAGACGCTTTTTGTCCTCAGAAAAGCACTGTGTCATGATCAAAATTGTCATGTGTGACACTTGAATAACAAAATTTTTATAAAGTGGTTTCAAAAATTGTCAATTAAAAAATATCCAAATTAAAATATTTTTAATTTTTATTTTTGAATTGTGTTAATAAAAGGATGATAGATTTTAAATTTGTAATTTTAAGTCACTAACTTTTAATTTGCTGGTTTTGTGGGAAAAACCAAAAATAAAAAGTTGCATAGATGTTTAAATTTTGCAGAAAGTTCAAATTGCCGTGTATTGATTAGTATTAATAAGTTGGAAAAATTGGGGTCAAAAATTTATTTAAAAATGTTAACCAAGAAATACTTTTGGTCTTTAAGCGTCAGGTAAAGATTAAAAAAAAAAGAAAAAGTTTTATTTCAAAAATAAAGTGATGACTCTTCTCTCCAAAAGTAAACGCCTAAAAACATTTTTTGTTTTTAAAAGATAAGTAAAGACTGCAAAATGTCTTCATTCGAATTTAGGCTCCGTAAAAAAATTCGTGCTTTCTTCTAATTTTATGCTCTGTTCAAAAATCGTGAATCCCGTGATAACACCCATAAAACTAAGACAAAACAGGAAACGTGGATACTCTCTTGCTGATTAACTGTACCATTCTTGTTTTAAGAATTAGTTTTATTGAAGCGCTTTTGGCAACTGCAAATTTTTAAGGAATTTTTTAGATTGAATTACTCGAGAATAAAACGGAAATAAATACACAAGAAGCAACCATGGTATTAGACGCACTGGCAGGCATGATGAAGTCTGATGAAACTCCAGAAGAAAGCCAAAACAAATCTACACCTTTGCCCAGTGAACTGGATCTCGCCGGAAAAACGCTGATGGTGAGTAAAACACATTGCTGCTTTTCATTATAAACAAAATTTGTACAAGTTATTTAGCAAACTAATAGACAAAGATAACTTGCAAGTTAAAGTTTCTTCAATCGCTTAATAATTGCCACAAAAAAATGCTTTGCAATCAGAGAAACCTGAGATTTGCAGAAAAATGACTATTTCAAAATTTTTTTCAGCGTGTCATGGAATTGAATCCTATCGCTAATGCCTCGTTAGAAGTCGCTAAAGATTTTACAAACCTAGTGCTCAACGTAAGCAGCTCTTTTACAAAGCCGACGTATGCTGCGGCTTGGAAAGCAGCTCAAAAGGTCAGAAATTTTATTTCTATTATAATATCAAGACTGATTATTATGCTTAGATGTAACTATTTATATGCAGTGCAATTACAACTGACTATGATGTGCTTTGTAAAAAACGACAAACGTCCGATTTGCTGATACTTATGGATTTTTTTAATTACTATTTGAAAACTACAATATGCAAAACAAAAGGCAATAAACAAGTACATTTTCGAAAGCACGGGACAAATTATTATTTAAAATACATAAAAGCAAAATGTGAACTATTGGCATTTGCCTTAACATTATAATCAAAAATATTATGGCAAGGTATTTCGCTTTGTAAATCTTAGTAACTTTTAAAAATCGGTCTAAGTATTATACGTACTGTATATCATAGAAAACAACAATCTGTTTTAGTAAGAATATAAGCCTAATTGATATCGAGGTACTTGAAAAGATAATGGCCATTCTTTATTTCTAATCAATGAAATGCAATTCAGCCTTTGAGAATAAAAAATTCTTATATCCATATCTGGAAACAAAACTTGAAAGGTCAACTTAACCAAGTGGCATTGAAATTATTAAACATGTAATACAGTTGCCTATTACTCCAATTAAGATTCTATGCTGAACTTTGGGAGCAGTTTTATCATAAAATAACTATAAGTACAAACCATTTGCTTATTTTAAATATGCTCATTTATCTTATTTATGAATTTTTTAATATTCCTGACTTATACCAACTGTTTGATTTTCTTTACTCCCGAATTTTCCTATTTGGAAATCATACCAACGGTTTTAATTCTCACTAATTTTTCTGCTTAAAAAATAAAACTTGTAGATATCAAAACTATAAAAAAAATTTTGACATCAATTAAAAAGTTTGTATCGAAGTTATTGAAACGGGTCAAACTAGTTTGTTTTGCATTTAACTAATTTAAAATATGTTTGATTTATGACATGAATATAAAAACCAATCGAAATACAGAAAATAAGACTTAAAAATTGTTTAATAACAAATAATTACCTGATCCAAGCATTCTTACAAAAAATCAAACAAAACCATGGCACGAAAATAAAGCATAAACTCATATTTTTTATTTCTTAAACTCATAATATAGAGAAATTAACAAACCTTTTGCGTTAGTCAATTTTCTAAAAATGAGCAAACCAAAGCTTTATCAACTTTACAAAGTGTTTGGCAAACATTGATAAATTTTGCAAAAATTGCTGATAAAATTTAAAAAATGTAAACGTGGATTAAATCAAATTACAGTAAAAATGTGACTTGCTTTTCTTAATTATTTAAAAAAGCCTTAAAAGTTCTTTAAGCGCAAGATTTTTTTAGTTTTAAATTTCTAGTATTTTAATTCTAAACTCTTTTGGTTTTGTTGAGATTCCAAGTTCAACTGGCCAGTTTATTACGGGTTCGATTCCCGGTATAGCTTGATTGATTTGCAATCTTCTTACAATCGTACTAAGAAAGATGAAGATCACATGTTTTGAGAGGTCCTTTCCTGGACAAAATCGCTTTCCCATCCCCCAAGCCAGAACATTGGCGGCCCGGTTTGGTTTGAAACATTGCGCATCCTCGTCCAAGAATCTCTCAGGACAGAATTGTGTGGGATTTTCCCATAAATCAGGATCATAATGAACCTGAAAAAGCATAAGTAATTACGATTATGTACTTTTGATTTTAGAATTTTACTCGTTTTTTCTATTACCGGTCCTTTTGAAAAGATTTTTTGTAATATTATTGATTTTCTCCTCCCTATTTTTTACTATAAACCCCCCCAAAAAAACGGTTTTAATATGTTTATTCTACTTATTTCATATCGAAAGTAATTTCGAAATGGCTACATCCAGTAGCTACAAAATTGAATTAAGATAATTTATTGCTAGTCTTTTTCATATTCAAATAACAGCACAATTAAACAAATAAACTTAAGCATAAAAACACGGTATAATTAATTATTAATTAAATTTACCAACTTACTTGATGAGTATTAAAGTAGACACATAGACCTTGCGGAAGAAGACAATTTTCAAACTCAACTTGTTTAGTTGTTGCGTGCGGCAGAAGAACTGGCATAGGGGATACGTGACGTATCATTTCATAAATCCATGCCACAGTGTAATGACACTTGCTGGCGTGTAATCTAAAAGAAGGTTGCTCTTCTGGCGACAAAACACTATTGACTTCTTCTCTTATCTGTTTTAAATAATTAACTTTGAACTGGGTAAGAATTATTGTTTGGCAGCTTAGAAGTTTTTTTTTTGAAATTATCGATATTGAGTTTGTTTCAATATGAAAAAGCTAGAAAAAGACTTTGTTTTTGGTTTCGTCGCATTAAGTTATTCTTGCTTTACATTCAGCTCTGGCGTTTAATTTAATATGGTTTAATAAGTTCTTGATTAATTTGTCAGTAATTTTTGTATAAAATTTGTTTAAAATTGTTTTGCTGTGTCCAAAGTAAACAACTCAAATGTTAAATACACTGCAGAGTGCCCAACCAATGGCCCGCAACTCTCAAAAATTTTTAATTTTTACTTACCAACCCACCTGTTGCCCAGAAGCTTTTACGTTTGACCAAAAAGGTTCAACATTTAGTCCATCATTATTTAGTGTATGCTCTACTTTTTTAATGACCCAATTTGCATATAAAATTTTGAGATTAAAAAATATTGAAGGTTTAGTTAAAAAAGAAACAGAGAAACATTATGCACAGAGCAAAATTCAAAACAAAACGAGAAATTGTTTAGTGAATTAAAAATAAAGAGAATGCCTTAAGGTATACTTGACACTCTTTCATGCGCACACGGCAAGAGTAAAACTAGATTAAGCAAGATGAAACGCATTCAAATATATCTAATTACTTTTTCTTGCGTTTCAGGAAAAACCGACAAATACAGTAAAGCCCAAAAAATCATTGTAAAAGTTGTATCAAACCCAGCTTGAAATATTGTGTTGGAAGTGGTGATTATTTTTGCTTTTGTTTTTTCCGCATCAAAACCTATACACAATAAAAACAACGTAAGATCCAAAAAATACTTTAAATAGAATAGCAGTCTACTTGTTATAACTCAAAATTTTACAAGCATAGAAGAAATTTGGAACCATTTGAAGAATTTCAACCCTAGATTAATTAATTAAAGAATTTCCTCCCTGACTAAGTCCAAGCATATTTAGTCCTTTACGCGGTTAATAATGGAATGAGTTATAATTCCAAAACGTTCAAACAATGTTTCAAAATATATTTGCTATACTTTTTATTCTGAAATTAGTTAAGCGTTCCAAATTTTATGCACCGATAATTAGTCCGATTCATTTTTGACCACAATCTGTATGTACACATTGCCTCACTTTCTAAAAGGTTATGGTGTTTTAACGAATTGATTACAAGTTAAAAATAAAATAGATTTATTAAATATATACAATTAAAGAATCTTCACACCAACTTAAGTCAATCGAAGAATCTCCTCCGTGGACAAGTCTAAAAGGAGATTCTTCATTGATTTAAAATTTGTATTTGTTTTTCTTCATAGTTAGGTTTTGTAAAATAAAAGTAAACGTTTGGTTAAAAAAGTCCTTAAATTTAAAGAAGCCAAAAAACGTTGCTTTCTGGATCTTTATCTTTTTCTTTGGTTAGATAAGCAAATATAGATATAGATGGTATGAGTCGGCGGCTTTTATTTACATTTTTTAATTTTACAATTTATTATAGCAATTGTAAAAGAAATCTTAATTTTTTAACTTTTCGTGTATGAACAGCTGGATAGCTCAGTGTAATGACCAGAATTGCAGAGTCGGATTTGGATGAAGTTGGAGGTTTTAGGGAGAAGTCGGAGTCGGAATATTTTATCCGACTCCAACTCCTGATATCCAATTTAATTACATGTTAGTGATGTCAACCGCGCAGCATTTTTGGTCGTGCATGGCATTGCAATGCAGTGCAATAACCTTTTTTAAGAAAACCTTGCCATGCAGCCTGCAACTCTTAAAAAGTTTGCGATTAAATTTTATACAAATTTTATTTTGCATAGTAATATTTCCCTTATTTGGGGGGTCGGTGTAAGGAGTCGGAGTCGGATCTTAAACCTTCCGACTCCAAAACTCTAGTAATAACCCTTTTAGTTGCAATTAGAAGGACGCAAGTTTGATGCTCAGTCTATCCGAGCTCTTTTGTTGTGTCTTTAGGAAAGGCTTTTCACAAAGAATTTCTCAACGACGTCACGCTGCTCTCCTCCAATAATGACTTTGTTTAAAGCAGAAAACAGCATTTAGATCAATGTGAACTAAAACTTTTGCAGATTACTTGCATCACGACAATAAGTTTTTTTCCAGCCACCTAGTGGACACGGCAACTGTTGCTAACCATTCCAAGCTTTGGCTTTATGTAGTTTTGTTAATAATCAAGTCATGAAGCGGATAACTTATTTTGGTGATTTAAATTTGAGTTGGGATTTTAAAATTAGTTTAAATTTTACCATTTTAAGCTGATATGCAAGTATGTAAGCATTCAAGCTCATTGTAAATTATCGAACTATCTATTTTTTCATGATTTGATAATTTTGGAGTTTATTGTTTGTTTCTCTTTAAGGATTTGCAGTCATAATTAAGTGGCTGAATCACTTAATTAAAGACAGAGAAACCAAACTATTCAATAAGTTTATTATGATAAGCAAATTTTGTTGCAGAATTTACAATGCTTTTAATAGTGGTAGTGGTTTTGTTTTTAATAGATTTAACTATTAAATATCATAATTCAAAAGTTTTCAGAGCATGTGCATACTGGTAGTTAGATTAAAATGTCTCAATGTGCATAGGGGTTGTGCTATTAATATAAATTAAGTACTTGTTCTCCAAACTTTGTTTTTATCATGAGTGCATTCCACAACAACCATGCGGATTAAGGCATTTTAATCTAACTACGCGTATACACATGCTCTGAAAACTTTTGAATTATGATATTTAATAGTTAAATCTATTAAAAACAAAACCACTACCACCATCACAAGCATACCTAATTATATATAGGCATGTAAAACAAAGCAAAATTTATATAGATTCTAAACAAAATTTGCTTATCGTAATAAACTTATTGAATAGTTTGGTTGCTCTGTCTTTAATTAAGTGATTCAGCCACTTAATTATGATTGCAAAGGCTTAAAAGAAAAACAAACAAACAATAAACTGCAAAATTATCAAATCATGAAAAAATAGATAGTTTGATAATTTACAATGAGCTTGAATGCTTACATACTTGCATATCAACTTAAAGTGGTACTTAATGCAAAAACACAGTTATTCTAAAACAGAAAAGTATGATACCAAAAACAATTGTTCGTTATTAAAATATTATTATTTTTGATTAATTTTAACAAGCAACTCTATAAGATAAAGGCTACAAGAAGCTATACTTTATCAATTGCTTATAATAAGCTATCTTTATTTTTCCCAAGTAATTAAATGGATAAAAGTGTCAGAAGATTAACAAAAATTAACTGAAATTTATTATGTCATGCAACTTGACTGCAATAATATTGGATATACCAAAACCAGGTGCAACTATATAATTTAAAACAAGAATTGGAATTATTCTTTTTGTTTCTGCAAAAAATGCTGACACAGACAGATAAATGGTTAATATTGAAAAACTAAATTAACAAAATTTGCTTACCATAATACAGTTACAAAATAGTTTGGTCGTCTACCCAATTTCGGTTTGAAATTTAATCTATGTAACATTGGACTTAAATAAATTTTAAAAGAAAATTGACCTCGAATTACAGTGTGAAAAATATTAAAAAAATTTTTTAAATAAATAATTACGGTATATGACTACATGCAAAGTCTAGCCTAATAATTGCAAAAACTTAGTTTTCATTACATAGCAACAGATTCTAAAATTTAAACTAATTTTAAAATCCCGAATCAAATTTAAATCACCAAAATACGAGTATGCTATCGGCTTCATGACTTGATTAATAAAAACAAGCTACATAAAGCCAAAGTTTGGAATGGTTAGCAACAGTTTCCGTGTTCACTAAGTGCCTGGAAAAAGGCTTATTATACGCTTTAAACCTAACGGGACAGTGGAGAAAAACTATTTCAAAAGTTGAAGTCTAGGTCTGTGCAAATCTAATTACTTTCAAAAAGAGAAATGGAGAATCAATTACAATTTTAGACACAAAAAATAGTTTTATTTCAAAGTTCAAAAAAATTATAAAATAAATTTATAAAGTACTAAAATTAAATAGATTGTTATTGTTGCAAGTGAAAAAACAAAAATGGATGAAAGAAAATACAATGCCAGTATAAGTTTAAAAAAATTAAAACCTTCTTAAGCGGTGCGTTTGCCACAATAGCGGTTTTTTCAATTAAGCAGCATATTCCGAAAAACTTGTTTTGTTTTTTGAATTCGATGACTTAACGTAACTGAATTAGCTTATACCCTGCGGTTAATACTTGAGTATCATGCACCTGTATCTTTGCTCAAATCCGGGATTATTTGAGCGTTGTCGACATCGTATGTAGGTTGCCCTCGGCTTTTCTTTCGTTCGTGGTATAAGGAATCAACCAAATCTCTAATGTTGTTGTCGTCATATGTTTCCCAATGTGATTTCAAAAATGACTTGACAATATCAAGCGCTTGTTTGTTGAATATGTGTAGATTCTTGAAGAAAAAATTTTAAGTGTTAATTTTTAGCGAAAAATCAATTTTTACGTTGCAAGCAATCAGGCTTCTCTGGCTGGATTTGTTATCTATCCATTACTTTTACTGAAAATTTTTTAAAGAAAGTTGAAAGCCACACTTGTAATTAAAAAGATTGGTTTTATGTTGCGAGTCCTAACGCTAAACTATACAGGTTACTTTGCGTTGTTGATTTGTTAATTGTTATCTCTGTCAAACCAAAAAACTATTGCTAATATTATTAACACTCAACAAACTAAATTTACAAGCATTTTGTATTTATAAAAGACTTTCGATAAATTAAAAAACTGTGGAAAGTCATTTTTGAGGTTAAAAAATCAATTTCATGCTCCCATTATTTTTCTAATCCCATAAAAACATATTTACGTACATGAAAAGCTCTAGATACTACTGGAAAATATTTTAGAATTGGCCAAAAATCAGCAACTTGAGTCACTCCCATTGCTTTGTCAAAGTCTTTGTATAATTCCATCAGCTTCAGAAACTTTGGATCATCCAGTTCAAACTCCTCACCAAAGCAAATTTTACAGATGACATTTGTTATGTTGGAAAGAATGTGTCTTCGTGGACCAGCTATATCGTCCTAGAAACATACGCTGCTTTGGATAATTTCCTTACATCTTAAAAAGCAGTAAACCTTGATAGAAACTTTACAGCACAAAAGCTACCTGAGTTTTTGCCTCTTTCAAAAGTTGATCAATTAAGCTGTTTGCGTGTTTAAATGAGCTGATCTCCAATACCGATCTTTTACTTGGGTCTTTTCCAGTCGTGTACAAGCTCAATGCAGCTTTTGCGATTCCCTTTTCGTACAACCATGCTGGGCTAAAAGATAATTTATTGTTGGAATTAAATAATTCTTTTGTAAACCTACTTTTAATGTTATTATTTTTCCAAATATTTTATTTTAAACGCAATGTTAAAGAGAAAACCATTAAAACTCGGCCAATAACACTTTTTCACTACTTTCTATCGGAAAATAAAAAACGGACTTTAAAACACTAAACTTGCTTTTTCCCCAAAAGTGATGAATGTAGGCAACACTAAGTTTTACTCAAAAACTAACACATAACACCAAGCCATGAGTCATATTATATTCTCGATATTAAACGTGTGGCAATTTACTTAAGTAAAATTGTATAACAGCTAGATATCACCTAATCTAAGTTCATTGCGCACTTACAAAATTAAAAAAAAATAATCTAAAATGATATCTCTAGCACCTTTGATATGTAAAAGGAAGCATTGTTCAGACCTGTAATCAGAGAAAGCGACGCCGCTGCTTCCTTCTTTATCTGACATTTTGAATGTTTCAAGGTGCGGCCGGCCGGCAAAAGCAACCGAATGCTTTAGCAAAGCGCTTCTGTAAAAAATTTAAATCAAAAGATAATATTTGTTAATAAAACATAGGGCTACGTTATAACCATGTTTTATACGTTGATTTGATTTTTTTTGTTTTTTTCTTTTAATACATTGACAAAAATTTGTTGTTAGCATTTTGAAATTCTATATCAATACATTTCACCAATTACCTGATATTTTTAATACCCGAAATAATCAGTACATCTTGCAGCCCCATTCTTATCCGGTACATGGAACCATATTTTTTTGACCAATTTGTTATGGTAACGTAAGGTAGCGTCCCCAGTTTTGTTAAATGTCCCAGAATGGGGTACCCGTTTGGACCGGGTAAATCGTTAAAAAAAAGTAGTCTCTTTTCTAAAATAAAAAAAAATAGGTTTAACGTTCATCTGCATTCTGTTTCGATTTGGGAATGCAAGCTAAATAAAATAAACTCTTTTAAAAATGCGAAAAAACATTGGGTACTCTAAATTTTTCACACACAATTAATTTTTTTCTTTTTGTTTAGAGATATGACTGAAGTTTAGACTTGCATTCTGAGATGGTAAAGCAGAGAAAAACGTTATAAAGTGTTTTACAGTGACTGTTTCGATTGTGCTTGCCGTCAAACGCCCCCACCTACCCATCGGCCACGCCAACAACTTTATATAGTCAATATTTGAAATGACCTTTCACTAAACTTCTACAACTCAACGTCCAAACAAAATTATGGCAAGTCAAACTTGTCTTTTCTGCAATTACGTCGAATACTTTGGTAGAATAGACACTCTTCAACTTTCAATCATTTTCTCTCAATGATCAATTTTAAATAATCATAATTGCTTTGCAGAAGGTTGCAGCAATATTTTCTAAACTTTACATTTTTGAACAAGTAATGACGCATCGTTTCATTTTATATCAAGCATTAAACTTACCTTTTGACTTATAATGAAGCTTTTGATGTTTAACAAACAAATAGATTAATCCAACAACTCCAAACAAAGTTGCTATGACGGTAGTAAAATTTTCCAACAAAATAAAGCCAAGCATTCCGTTAATTTTAAGATCACGCTTATTTTCTGGAATCGCTAGAACCTTTTAAATTAGCAATTATATTAACAATATTAAACGATTGTAAATTTACAAAGCAAAAATTAAATGAATGCAATTTAAAAAATTCTTCAATAATCCTTTTTTCAGTAGCAAGAACTTAGTGATTTATAACATTTACCGACAGCTATAGAATTTACCGACAGTTATTTAAAGAAAACACTGATTCTAAATCATTCAACAAATTCTTTTAACAAACACTACTCTAATTTTATTCAATCACTTGACAAATTTTTATTAATAAAACCAAAGACCAATTTACGATAACTTGGAAATATATCAATCGAAAACTTAGTTTTGATGTTGCTTGCTGCAGCCTTATAGAAATGCTCGTAGGAAATTGTGCTAAGGCTGGTTGCTAACAATATCAGAGTTTACTGCGGTTAAATATTAACCACTCCTCAATTGCTTGCATGGATCAAAAAAAAATAATCTATTTGATTTGATTTTCAACAATGTAGTTACGAGTCTACTAAATCTTTGCAATGTTGTTTTCGACTACTAATTGAGTTTTAAATTTTGTTATATCCGGATTTTCTATTTTACAATCTATGATATGAGTAATTTGTTCTCGTTGTTCTTCTTCTCTGATCGTAAAACCTGTTAATTGTCATTTGTTTTGCAATTGCTGTTTTAACAATTCAAATCATAATAATTCTTGATTTTGTACAAGTTGAGCATTTTGGTTAGACTAAAAAATCATTTCTCCAAAAACAACATTTTACTTTCTTTGCTGGGTATTTTCCTATCTAAGCTGTAAGTTTTATTTAATTTTTTAAAAAACAGGACAAAATTTTAAAATTAATCTGAGATGAAGAACTGAAAACAAGTTCTGACCTTATCATTGTGACATTATTTTTGGTTATATACAAGCATTTTGTTTACATCTTACGATCATGTAAATGGTGGATTTCTGAGAAAAACTGTTTCGAACAACGATTAAAAAACTCTTTTGTTTTTTATACAAGTCATTTTCTATTTTCAATATTCATTGAGATTTCCATCTGACGTCAAACCTGCTAATCAAAATTGATGGGTTTCCTGAAAGACTTGAATAAATATTGCAATAAAAGCAAAATATGTTTAAGAGAAATGTCTAGTGCAAATTTTCACACCTGGTTTAGAGTTTTTTCAGTTTTATTTTTATTAATTACTTTCTAACAAAACCTGTTTATTTGCGTGTTAAAAATTTGGTAAAAACGTTGTTCAAAAAAGTCTTAATTTTATTTGTTATAAGTTCAGTTGGGACATTGCCATAATTAACATTACATTTTAAAGTGTATTGACATAGCCAACCAGCCCAAAAAATATTTAAGGAGCAATATATATTTTCACAAATTTTTTCGACAATTGCCTGAATAACGATCTTGTAGCATTTCAAGGAGATGTCCAAATATCATGTGAATTTAATGTAAAGACTTTTCTTGGTCTTCACCTGATTTTCTACAGAAAAATACAGCAGAAACAATTGAATTGTCCTTTATAAAGATCAATAATAAAAAAGCTCTTCACAGTAAATCTTTGTTGTTTTTTCACTGAACTGGATCAATTTAAATTGGCTAACTTTTTTCTTTCCAAATAGTTCATTGTCTGTGCCCGAAAAATTCTGATTTTGCTCAAATTTTTTGTGTCTTGGGGCAATTACCCCTCTTTCCTCCAGGCTCATATAGCTAGGCGTATTGATATGTTAAAGTTACTTTGTGAATTCTCTGTAAGAAGCTAGGTAGAAAATTATTTTGCTTAATCTAATTATATTCGAATTTTGATACGACAAAGCGAGAGGTTTTTTGTGCTAAAGAAATACTTTTAATTTTGGTACTTATCAAATTGATGAAAATAAAATATTTTTAGGTTTTAGTTCTTAACCGTAGTCTGCTATTAGCATTCATTGTAGAAAAAACAAAACAAAACACTTGAAAAAATTATTGAAATAGTGAGTTTAGTTACAAATGTATTTTTAGGGCTGTAGGCAATTACAAATTGAAAGTTCAGTCATTGAAGTTAGTCGTTTTCATTTTATTATATATTGAACAATGGACAGTTTAAAAAAATGAAAAAAAGCGATACAATGAAAATAACAAAAACTTCAAAAGGCGACATACAAAATCAGAAGAAAAAAGTGATCAAGTTTTTTTCTATTGCATTGTTTTCAATCATTGGAAAAACGCTAGTGGGTAACAGGATTAGAAAAATGATTCTCGACGCATTCCAGGTGGAACATCGGTGGTCCCGCGAAATTTCTAGTGGTCTACAGAGAGTTTTGTAAATCCTTGATAAGGTCCCCATGAGTTCACTGGCCTAATTGCAATACAGTTTCGACAAGTCGCTTCATAGCAAAGTGTTCCATCTTTTTATTAAAAAAAAAAGATGTCTATGGCCAAAAAAAGGTTGACAAATACTAAATTAAATATTTGCTGATTTGGTGAGACTAAAATCTTTGTTTGAGTATCTCAAAGTTTTTCTTACGTTTACGGAAAGAAACAATTTTAGACGGTGTTTTTTTATTTTAAATGTTGTTTTTACTATGTTGCGGCGTCAACTAAAAAAATCGTTGTTTGTTTACTGTGCTTGATGAAAGCGCTTGCAGGTTTTTGTTGACAAAGTTTATTGCAAATTAGACGGCGTAAATTTTTTTTTAAAAAACCAAGTTTTATTTCTGGCTTGGGCAGAATTAATGAAAATGTTTTCCCTCCAGTTCTACTCTATTTTAGTCATAGAATAGAATAAAATTGTTTTCATTTTACTTAGGCCTACTATACTGTATAATTTTGCTGCGGCTGCTGCTACACAAAGAAGTTTATTTGTAAAATATTGTTCAAAAAATATGGGTCTCCTCTTGATTTTTTCGGCTGAGTGTTTGACGATTAACAACGATGTTTATGTTATTTGTCTCATGCAACATCTTGATAAACCAGGAATGGGCCAGCTTTTCGATTTGTTGACCAATGTTTTTTAAATTAAGTTTTTTAAATTTAAAGTCGGCAGCGTGGTGGAGTGGTTAGAGCGCCGGGATTGTGATCAACATGGTCCCGGTTCAAAACCTACTCGCGCCATTCTGTTGCGTCCTTGGGAAAGACACTTAACGGCACTTTCCCCTACTTGGTGGTCTTGGCAAGCAGTTCTAAATTAAAATCGTATCTCTATCAAATTACAAGCGGACAGCAATATTTTGACATTTCCAGAAGCAGGTCGGGGTAATTGCCTATCCTATGTATTAGCGCCTCCGTCGCTTTCCTGCGAGTCAGGAAGATAGATATAAAGATAAAATAAAAAATAATAATAATAATTTTGGCAAATTGACCAACCAAGTTCCCTAAACGCTTTTGATTTTAAATTTTTTTATAATTCAGTTAAAGACAATGTTATCAAATGACGTTCATATCTTGTATACCCCGATCACATCTTGTATGGTCTTTTAAATGGGTCCTCAGATACTCGCCAAGTGAGACTAAGATCTAGACGCCCGTTTGTGCCAGCTGCGCGGAATCTTTTAGACAACCTTGCCAGACTTGGCATCCGCGCTTCTTAATGAACAAACCACAAATGGAAAACGGAGTATTGTGAAAATGCTTCCAGGCTCCGTGCTTTTGTGCCCGGGACCGGTGCCAGGCCTGTTGGAATGGGCTTACCCCGAGCAGCTTGGGTTAAGCTCAACCTCCTGCGGAATGGTGTTGGGCGATTCCATTCGTCCATGCACAAATGGAGTCTCGCTCCTTTACCGAATTGCGAGTGTGGCGCCTCTGAGCAAACCGCAGACCATGTACTTACAGCGTGTCCTATACATCGGGCACCACATGGAGCACGAGGTCTTACGGTTTTGGATGACGAAACTCGATGCTGGCTTAATAACACCACTGCCAGCATCTGATCCAGGCAGTGCAGCAGTCTGGGGTAGTAAAAGGATAAACTCTCGGCCTCAGTCCTGTTTGTGTCTGACCTGGAGTGGATACCCTTCAAACGGCGACGACGATCAAATGACGTCATAATTGAAAATAAATTGTTTTGCAATCCGAATTAATTAGTAAAAAAGGGGCCGTAGTTTGCCCGTATCAGTTCTACACCACACTATTTTGTATTAGATAAAAATATGAAATTTCGTCAGAGTTTAATAATACTAACGTCATCATTTGCAAATTGATCAGATCACCCACGATTTTGCAAATTTGATCTCAAACGCGTAAAAACCAATATTTTGTTTTTACTGCAGTAAATTCGCAGCGACCACAGATGCTTATCATTTTTACCTTAATCAATTCCCAAAGTGAAAAACATCAAGTTTGATTTGTTATGATAATGCAGCGTCCCATAACAAAATAATACAAACAATATAATAAATTTTCGAATTAGTTTTTGTTGTTTGCAAAAATTTCTCCGTTATCGTAGGTTGTCGATCTGTCTTCACTTTTTTATTGATATGTCCTCGTATCAAAAAGTTACTAGTTTTATTTAGTTATTTACACATAAAATCCTTTGCAAATTAATTTTTCTGTTAAGAATGTTTCTGCAATAAATATCAAGTTTAGTTTAAAATTTAAAATATTTTTTACTGGCTAACTGACTTAATTGGAACTTCAGACGTTAAACTCTGCGCGCACTTTATTGAAGCAATATTTTTTTTGTGGCTTTATGAATTCAATTTAATAGCTGTGACTGACTCAAATGTTTAAGGTCAACAAACCATCGAATAAAAAGAAAAGAAAAGAAAAATGTAACTTTTTTTTACTTGAATCTTTTTTTACGGTTAAGATAAGCTCTCAGCATGATACTTAATTAGCTATATCAAAATGACTATATTAATAATAAAATAATATTAGTTTCGAAAAATCACAATCAAATTTCAATCTTTTATGTGGATAAATTGTCAGTGTTTGGTGTTAAATGTTCTCTTTCTCATCTTTTTAACATTTCGACTCTAAACGCTTTTGGTTTCGTTGAGATTCCAAGTTCAACTGGCCAGTTTATTATGGGCTCGATTCCGGGTATAGCTTGATTGATTTGCAATCTTTTTACAATTGTACTAAGAAAGATGAAGATCACGTGTTTTGAGAGGTCCTTTCCCGGACAAAATCGTTTTCCCATCCCCCAAGCCAGAACATTGGCGGCCCGGTTTGGTTTAAAACATTGCGTATCCTTGTCCAAGAATCGCTCAGGACAGAATTGTGTGGGATTTTCCCATAAATCAGGATCATAATGAACCTGCAAAAAAAATTAGACCTATTTTTTCAAACAAAAGTTATGAATTTTTTTTTACAATCCTCTATTAAAAACAGAAGTTATCAAAAAGCTACTAAATGCTATTAAATGATCACAAATAAAGCTATTAAATAATAAAAGCTATTAAATGCTATATATATAAAAAGCTATTTAATGATCACAAATAATTTTTTAAATGATTTTAATTTTGTTTTTGCAGCATTAAAAGTGTTATGGTTTTAATAAAAACTATTGAATTAAAACTTTGGTTTGCTTTAGACCGTTACGGTTTGATTCTGCGTTGCATCAACCTACTTAATTTTTGTATAAAAACATTAAAAAATTTAAAAAGTTGTTTTTTTGGGATCCAAACTGCGCAAATTTTTAGTTTATTTCAGTAAGAATAAAAAAGCTTTAAATATTGTGGGATAGTATCCTTGGCAGACAATTGGTTTTACGTTCCATTGACCGATCGATCGGCTAAGAAAAATCTCAGCAAAAATTAATATTTTCTACTAAATTACATCTGCTTTTCCTAAACAATAAAAAACAGCTCTACTTGATGAACATTGAAATAAACGCTCAGTCCTTGAGGAAGAAGATAGTTTTCAAACTTGACTTCTTGAGTTGTAGCGTGTGGCAAAAGAACAGGCAAAGGAGAGACATGCCTCATCAGCTCGTAGATCCATGCAACTGTGTAGTGACACCTACTGGCGTGTAATCTAAACGAAGGTTGCTCTTCTGGTGACAGATTTTCCTCAATTTCATTTCTTATCTGTTTAAATACGCAGTCAGTTCATAAACTTTATAAACTAATGTACAAGTCAAAAGCGATTATTCGAATAAAATTGAAAATTATGGACCATCGATTCCACCACTTGGCGAAGAAAATGATTTTTCTAAAAATCTACGATGGACATTTAGAAAGTAATGCAACCAGGTTTCTTTTCATGACATTGAGTTTTAAAGGTACACAAATCGTGCATCAGAAGAAAGTATATAGCATGAGCATTTCATAGTTACTTCTCGATGTAATTTCCTGCTCTCCAAACCGCTTTTGCCATCTTTTAACGAGTGTACATATTCCTTCATTGTAAAATTCTACAGGCTGCGTTTTTAACCACTTCCTAACACCACTTTTGAACTCTTCATCACTGGAGAAATGTTGCTCCCTCAAAAAAAGTTGCCCCCAAACAAATGGAAGTTAGACGGTGCCAGGTCTGGCGATTATGGGGTATGTGAAATTGTTGTCCAGCCAAAAGAGCTGATGACCTCACGGGTTTTGAGGCTGGTGTGAGGTCTAGCCTTGTCATGTTGCAATAAAACCCTAGACATTTCCAAAGCAGGTCGAACTTTTTGTATTCTTGCTTTCAACTTTTTTAATGTATCGATGTAAACATCTGAATTGATTATTGCTTCTTTGGACATGAAGTCTACCAGTATCACACCAACATTATCCCAGAACACAGCCACCATCACTTTTCCTGCAGACTGTTGAGATTTGAACTTCTTCGAGCGTGGTGAGGTGGGATGGCGCCACTCCATTGATACTCTCTTTGACTCTGGTTTGAAGTGGTAAACTCAAGTCTCATCTCCGATCCTTATTTGCTGCAAAAAGGTTTTGTCACTATGGCAATACTCCAGAAGTTCGAAACAAGTGGGATTGTTTATGAGTCTCTGTGAGCTGCCTTGGGACCCACATTGCACACACTTTTGAACATCCCCAGGATATTCATGATCATTATAGCACTCCCTGCACTTACTCCTAATGACTCAGCAAGCTCATTAATAGTGATGTGTCTGCTTTCCTTAATCAATGCATCTGCCTGATCAATGTTAGCAGAACTGTGATCAGAAGATGGCATACCACTTCTTGGCCTATCGCTAAGATCGTTTTAGCAGGTTCTTCCTGTCCATCATTGATTTGCTTCATCCACCTCGTCATTGTGCTGTAGTCTATCGCACCGTCACCATACACTTGCTTTAGCCTTCTGCTTATGTTCTGGACTGTTTCTCCCACTGGCAGTAGAAATTCAATAACAACTCTTTGCTTTTGCCAAGATTGCTTTGGGGCAATCATGCGAGTTTTACCTTCTAACAAAGAAGACATAGAGGGATTGCTTAAAATCGGAATAGAAGATTGCAGTAATTCAAACCCTTATTTTTTTTACAAAATTTGTAAACTTTAGTTACCAATCTATAATCTGTAAAAAATCAGATGTTAATTCAATGAATGCTGCAAGAAATTAAATCAGTTGCATTACTTTCTGAACGCCCTCGTAATTTATCAAACCAAAATCCATATCTTCTAAACTTTATTGGTAAACAAATTTGAATTCTATTTTAGCTTTTCAGTAAATTAGCAACTATAAAAAATTATAAGTGAAATAAATTGATGCTGTAAACAAACTTTTTGTTGTGTTTCCGGAAATACAGATAAATACAAAATTGCCCAATAAATCATCGTAAATAGGGTATCAAATCCAGCAGCAAAAACTGTCACTGCACTTCCAACAATATTTATTCGTGTTAAGTCAACGTTAATACCTATCAAAAAAAGGTAAAAATAGCGGTACAATTTTTAAAGTCAAGTAAAATAAAACCAAAAATTTTGCCCTCGCAATTTAATAAGGGAGCGAAACCCTGTTTGTCAACATCACTTCGCAGGCAATTAATTCAAATTAACCCAAGCTTTTTAAGACAAACTCAACCAAAAAGCTTGACACTGGTTGTGTGTATAAAACCATGGAGCCTGGATGTACTTTTACAGTAGCCCGTGTTTCATCTGTAATTTGTTCACTGAAAAGCGCGGATGTCTAATCAGACAAGGTTGTTTAATAGATTCCGTGCAGCTGGCACAAGCGGGCGTCCAAATCTTAGACTTTCTTGCTGAGCATTTGGAGACCCACTTAAAAGACCATGCAGGGTATGATCAGAGTCCGGGATTTACATTAAGCCAAAGAAAATGTCGCTTCTAGTCGGCGAAGCTCAGTTGGTTGGATGCCTGAAAGTATGGATAAGTGGTCCGTTGGAGTGGGATGCAGGCATCTAATGAATATGCGCAAGGTGTAATTCAGGAAACTGTCTATGAGGCGAGTGTGAGCGCTGCGACACCAGACTGGTGCTTAGTACTCAACTGTTGAGTAGACCAGAGATAGAGCAGCTGTGCGCAGTGTTTTGGCACTTGTATCCTATCCTGAGTTTAAAAGTTGCCTCAGCAGTGTGACGCGTGAAGATAGTTTTTTGCATGCACAATGCTACTTAATGGTGACGGAACGTGAGCAATCTTTCCAGTTTCACCTCAAAGAAGGAGTTGGATAGAACGGTAAAAGTGTATAGCTGTTGTAGACTTTTAGCGCATGTTTGGTTTCTCGGTTATTTAAATAAAAGGCTGCCGTGACCATCTTAGTGTGACTGAGCTCCAACCTCCAAGCCTGGAGGTATGCTGAATGTGGAATCATGTCTTGACTGCAAGTTCCCTTTAGGTCTTCCAGTTTCCTGAGGATACTTCTATCTGGTAAGCGAATGTTAGGACCTACGCTATCAAAAGCTAGATCTGGATTAGTGCCAGGGTTGCAACGGCCGGAGCAAAATCTGGTGACATCCTTAGCATTGTATACTAGGGGAAGACTATTGGTACTTTCCCAGCGAGCCAAGCGCTTACCGTCCGGACTATTATCATCGTTACCCCAAACCGAAGGGTATCTACCCATCGGGATGGGTAGATATCCTTCCGTTTTGGGAGTTTTGGTTTCGGTATGTTATGTGTAAGAACAAAAACAGACTCACATACAACCCAAGCTACGAGAAAGCAACTGCCTTCTGGGTTTTAAGTTAAACAATTATTTAGTTAAGTTTTAATTAAATTATAATAGTTGTAAAATAGGCCTAATGCAATTTTTAATTTCATTGATTTGCCTAAATTTTGTTTAAAAATTGTAATGTCAAAGCAACAACTTGAAAGTTAAAGCATACACAGGTTAAAAAATGTATTAATACTTGCAATGTCTCAAAAAAAGTTAGAGTTATTCCTTATAGAGCCATTGAAAATACCGAATTTTTTAATTGTCCAAAAACTAGACCTGATCGAAAACAAAGACTGCAGTTTTGAAATTGCCCGTCCAAAATTAACAAAACATTCTTCTACAAAACAGGTTTATCAAAATTTGTATTATCCAGTATTATTATTATTATTAAACAGTGCAAAACAATTTTTAACTGATTTGTCATATAACTATTTCGATAGTTATTTTTTGTTATACGAAAGCAGACAGAGATTGTATAATGATACCATCGTCCGAGGGTAAAAAGAATAGTCAGCATTTTTATAATGAAAAGTAAACAAGCGATTTTTTGTAAGCAATCTTTTCAAGCTATATTTATAATGTTTGCGAAAATCTCATTTTGGATTTCAATTTATTTAGATTTGCTTAACCCTTTGAGCGCGGCTGTCGCAATTTTGCGACAAGGCTACCCTCCAAATATCAATCAATACTGCTTCAGTATCGAAAGCGGGAAAACCCCAAGTTAGATATCATTTTGTTCGTTAGGAAATCAGCTTTCCAATGAGCTATTGTGTTCTATACGTTGCTATTAAAGTTATTGCTAATATCTGCGGTTGAAGTTACTGATTGGAAATGGCTAAGAATTATTATACTCTTGACCAAGCCTTCGAAATGGTAGCTGCTGATAGCGATTCAGGGAGTGAACCAGAGTATTCTGAGCATGAATTTAGTGACAGTGATGATGATATGGGACATGTACAGCCACCTTTGCAAAATGTACAGTCAAGTAGGGACATTGTCGACAACTTTGTCAGGCGTGGTCGTGGTAGGGGAAGGGGGACTCGAGCTAGACAAAGGGCTAGGGGACAAAGAGGTCATGGAAGGGGCAGACAACCTGTTCTTGATCATGTTGTAAGTGGGCATTACTGACAAACAGTTTTGAAGATGGGTAAAGTGGGATTTTTTTCTTACCAATTTCTTGAAATCTGGAATTCGGTGTTTTTTACATTTGTAGATATGAGCCTAAAATGGCCCACAAAAATATAATTCATCATTTCTTTTTGTAGAACTGATTTTATTTGTAATGTATGAAACAATAGCAATAATATATACAATAAAATTAGCCATTTGACTAATATGTGCATGAGAAAGTTGCAATTTTTCATGTGCGGATGGTCATCCTCATAAATCCAAGATGGCCGCCATTGTGGGGGGGGTAAGTTTGTCAAATTTTATAACATTTTTTGATAGTCCTACTTAGGTGCTACAAATGTTATATACATTGTTTGGGTATACAATAAAAGGTTAAGCTTACAGAATTGTTTAAAAATAGGTTGTAAAAAATTATTTTCTGTAAAAAAAAAATTCAGCGCTCAAAAACATTGTTAATTTGATTTTTATCCGTTAACTTAAACATGAAAGAATGTCCTTACAATTACAAGAATAGTTTTTCGAAGTACTAGCTTTTAGGGTTGGTCGTTTTGCTCAAAAGTTGATTTTCAACCATACTTTACGTTTCATAAAAAACTGATTTTATTTTTTCAAAAATGTGTAAGAATTAAGCACCTGTAAGCAACTTACCAGTTTTACTTATTCTTTGAATATTTTCGTTGATGTTTGAATCGCCATGAACATTATCATGTTGTTTCTTTTTTTCGTAATACAAGGAATCAACAATGTCCCTTAGGTTTTCTTTATCAAAAGTTTCCATATGTGATTTCACAAAAAACTTTATAATATCGGTAACGTGTTGATTAAATTTTTTTTGATTCTGCAAAATTTTGCGGAAAATTAAACAACTAAAACAAATTACTTAACATATAAAACCTATTTATCGTAAAAAATACGGTTTTCGATTGTTCAGACGTAAAGAAGATTTGTTTTACTTGAGATCTAAACCTATCTTTACTTTTTGAGCAAAAGATTCACACTAATATTTTGCTTGACCTCATTAGTTTTGCAAAAATTAATTTTTTGAATCAAGACATCAAAGTTGTAATTAAAGAACTGGAAAAAATGTTTTAAAAGTTGATCTAAGTAAAATTACGTTAAGACCGAAGAAAAAAATCAAATTAATTTGTAATTTTCTTTTGGTACCGGATTTTTTTTTAGCCATTTGAAAAAAGTTTTAGGCAGAAGGAATATTAAAAATGAATATATTTTTGATTGTGTTTAATGATTTTAAACAAACCTGAAAGTACTGTTGAAAGTTTTGCACAATTTTCATTTTTACAAGTGTTATAAAAAATAAATTTTAATATTTTTTATAAATAATTTTGCCACAAACTTTACAGGGAAATATAAAAAGGACCACTTGAACCAGATAACCCGAATATCAGCGAAGAAGTAAAGTTGTGTCTATTTTTACTTTTATTCTGGCTCAAAAAAGAGTTTGCCACGAAACTGAAGTTCTTAATACAGTTAGTTTCGACTAAGTTTGAATTGGTTCCTTAGAAAACGTCTTTGCACAGATAGAAAAAAACACAGTTTCTAGCTATAAAGAATATTTTTACAAATTTAACAAAACTTGATTGATTCACAAAAGCTTGCCTCCCACACTTTACCAAATTTCTAACAGTTGACCTTTTCCAGCCACCTAGTGAACACGGCAACCGTTGCTGAACCTAGCAAGTTTTGGTCTTGTTTAGTTTGTTTCAACAGCCAAGTCATGAAGCGGATGGTTTCTTTCGGTAATTTAAATTTGAATTTGGAGTAAAAAATTGGTTAAAATTTTACAATCTGTTAACTATTAATGAAAACTAATTTTTTGCACTTATTCAGCTAGACTTTGCTTGAGTTAGAACTCTAGTTTTTTTAAAGAAATTTTTCTAAAGATTTTTTATACTGTATCTCGCGGTAATTTTGCTTTTCACGTATATTTGAATAAACTCTTGTTTGTACCGAATTTAAAAATAAACAGTGATATTGACAAAACCATTAACTCTTTTAAGTTGATTTAGGCTAGATAAGTATGTAAACATTCATGCTCTTATGTTGTATTTAATGCAAAAACTAAATTATTCAAAAACAGAATAGTACGACACCAAAACAATTATTAAAGTATCAAATTATTATTATTTTTTGATTAATTTTACCTAATAACAGTAGAAAATGAAGGCTATAAAAAGCTATACCTTATCAAAAGGAAATGAGCCAATGTTTGCCGTAAGCTATCTTTATTTTTTCCAAATAATTGAATGGAAAAAACTCTCGAAACATATTAACAAAAATTAACTGAAATTTATTGCTGTGACGTTTGTATAATTACGAACAAGAATATACATAAGCACTTGAAACAAACTGGATGCAATTATATTATTCGAAACAAAAACATAATTATTTTACACATTTCTACAACAAACGTTGACACGAACCCGTAAATGATTCATATTTGTAAATAAAATTAGTAAAATCTGCTTACCATAACACAGTTACAAAATAGTTTGGTCATCTACCTATTTTTGGTTTTAATTAAATCTATGTAACATTGGACTGAAATATAATTTAAATGTGATATTATCGCGAGATATTACAGTGTAAAAAATTTTTAGAAAAATTTCTTTAAAAAAAACTACAGTATGTGATAGAAGCAAAGTCTAGCTTAATAAGTACAAAAAACTAGCTTCCATTACTGAGCTAACAGATTGTAAAATTTAGTCTAACTTTAAAGTCCGAACTCAAATTCAATTTAGTAAAATAAATCATCTGGTTCATGTCTTGGCTGCTGAAGCAAACTAAATTGAGCAAAGATTGCTCGGCTTAGCAACGGTTTCCGTGCCCACTAGGTGGCTGGAAAAAGGCCTATTCCAGGGCCACAACTGCAAATAATTGCTCGCAGCAACTTTGTACAAGCGAGCTATAAGAATGAATTAGCATCCCGATGGCTAATATTAATCCTAATATGTTGTCCGCCACCAAAGTTTAACAATTCCATCTCTCTATGGAACAACTGTGGTCACATAGCCACAAAAGTCAGGCCTGGAATGATTGATTGGAATCTCAAGTGAAATAAAACGAAAACAAAAGGCGCGCTTATATACGATTATTTCACGTGACGCTAGATTACGGTAGAAATTACGAGAAAGTGGAAATTAAAGATTAAATAGAGTTTATCAAAAACAACCAATTACAGAATCGCGATGGCGAACGGATTAATTAATTAGAAGTCTCGTTAGCTAAAAAATGTCCCATTCACCAATTTTTTCGATAGTTCCAAAAAGAAAATAAAGCATTGGACGCTTAAGGTCACATGCTTTTAATCTGCTTGACACATGCTCAAGATTGCGATTGATAAAATAAACAATTAAAACAATTATAAACAGCTTGCAAATAAATTGAACAAATTAAATTAAATAGGGTTTAACGACAATGCAATAATTACTTGGCCATGAAAAACTTGCGTCTTATTAAGATTTAAAATTACTAAAAAAGACAAAAAATTAATTATGGATTTGTGAAGTTAAGATTATATTGCAAATGTAGTGTGACAGGTTTCAACAAACTTTCGAAATTTAATACGATTATTACTTTTCAAAATTGTGTGAAAAATACCTCAAAAGCTTTAGATACAAATGGAAAATATTTTAGAATTGGCCAAAAATCAGCGACTTGAGTTACTCCCATTGCTTTATCGAAGTCTTTGTATAATTCCATTAGCTTTAGAAACTTCGGATCATCTAGTTCAAACTCCTCACCAAAGCAAATTTTACAGATGACGTTTGTGACGTTAGAAAAAATGTGTTCTCTGGGATCTACTTTATTGTTCTGAAATCATAAAAATTTTTTCTAGTCTGTCTATAAACATTTGAACCGGACTTAATTCAAAGTTAAATCATTGAGGACTTATTATCAATGACATTAAAAACAAAATGAAGATCATGAAAAAAACAAATAGGAAAAATTATTTACTGATTAAGTCATTGTTTAAAGAAATTTTGTTTTACCTGATTTGCCTTCTGAATAAGTTGATCTACCAAGTTATTCGCATGTTTAAACGCACTGATTTCGAGCGTTGATCTTTTAGTCGGATCTTTCCCTGTTGTGTACAAGCTGATTGCAGCTTTGACAATTCCTTTTTCAGCCAGCCATGCTGGACTAAAAAAATTGGTTTAATAAATACGTGACATGAATACAAAAAATTGAAAAAAGAAAAACTAAAGTACCCCAAATGCAATTTGCTTATCAACGTTTCAATGTTTTTACCTGTAATCGGAAAATGCTACGTTGAACCTCCCATGCTCTGGTGGAACTTTGAGGGTTTCAACACGAGGGCGGCCTGCAAATGCAGTTGAGTGTTTCATTAAACCGTTTCTGAAAAAAGCTAAAGTTGGATCAAATTGAAAATATAAGTTCATATTTTCTGGGGATTATAACACAATGAGAAAATAATTGCATAGTAAAAAATCAGAAAATAAAATATCTGAAGGTTTTTAAAAACTTGATAAAGTTTTAAGTTCGTTTTCGGCAAGTTTTGATTTATAATTCTATTATGTTTCATAATGGTTTTTTGGGTTTGATTGATTTCACAAGTCGCGGAATAAAAAGTTTCGGAATTCAAACAACACGTTTCATTGCGCTTACAATTATCTATTTAAAGTTTTCAAACCCAAACCTAAGGTTTCCGAAAAGTTGTTGATACCTCTCTCGTTTTACTTGTTCAACTTATTTTCTCGTTTAGTTTCTTTTACTGTATATGTCTAAGCTGCTCATTCCCATGTTCATCCTTGTTCGCCTTGACAACAAAGCCACATTCGTGTTTACAGTAGGAATCGTAGGCAATATTGCGGCGGAAATTTGAGTCAGCGTCTGGAGGTTGGAGCTCAGTCACACTAAGACGGTGACGGCAGCTTTTTGTTTAAATAACCGAGAAACCAAACATTCGCGCTTTTAAGTGAACAAATTACAGATGAAACACGGGATACCGTGAAAGTATATCCAGACTCCATGGTTTTATACACATAAACAGTGTCAGGCCTGCTGGGTTTAGTTTGTTCTGAACAGCTTGGGTAAGCTTAATTGCCTGCGAGTGGTGTTGGATGATTCCATTCGTTCATGCAAAAATGGGGTCTTGCTCCCTCATCGACTAGTGAGTGCGGGGACTCTGAACAAAACCGAAAACAACGTCTTAATAACGTGCCCTATACATCAGGCACCACATGGAGCACAAAGTGTGACCGTTTTGGATGATGAGACCCTATGCTGGCCAACAACATTACTGCAAGCATCTGATCCAGGCAGTACAGCATCCTGGAGTAGTAAAAAGATAAACTCTTAGCCACAGTCTTGTTTGTGACTGATCCGGAGTGGATGCATTTCCAAACGACGACGACTCTATCGGATTTAATTGGCTTGTGATAGTTGAACCGAGACCTTCCCCAATAAAAACAAAAATAATTTGGAAATTTTATGAATATTTTTCAAATATTTTTTGTTATCTAAAAGTATAGGCTTAGTGCAGTTATTAACCCCAGGGTTTTTGAAAAATTTATATCGTTCGTATGATGATGAAGAATTTCCACAAAGCCTTACGGTACCTTATATTTTTGATTCCCGATACAATCAAAACATCTTGAAATCCCATTTTTATTCTGTACAAAAGTCCAAATTCTTTTGACCAATTAGTAATTGTGACATACGGCAGAGCACCCATTTT
The DNA here is from genome assembly GCA_963680785.1 of Diplosoma virens. Lineage (NCBI taxonomy): Eukaryota > Metazoa > Chordata > Ascidiacea > Aplousobranchia > Didemnidae > Diplosoma > Diplosoma virens. The sequence continues at coordinate 34,531,184 of OY796893.1, read as the reverse complement.
TGTAAGGTGTCCCAGAACTGGATAACCATCGGGAGTTGGTAAATTTTTGAAAGATATTAGTTCTTTTTCTGAAATAGTTATTTAATTATCAGTTTATTAGTTTGAACAAAGAAATTAGTTATAATGTGTATGATAAAGGAAAAGCTAATAGAAAGATAAAGTTGTTTTTTATTTAATTGATTGTATAAGAATTTTAACTTATACTGAAAAGTAGCGGCCGTGCCGCTTTATTCGTTGTTCATCGAAATCTGTTTTTGAAACATTTGTTTGTTACTTTGACCTAACGTTCACATCAAGTTATTACGTTTGTTAAGTAAATTGCTAAAGATTCGTTATGCTTTGACAAATTACAAAATGTATCATTGGACTGCGTGGTCGAGTGCTCAGAGCGCCGTGATTGTGATCGACTCGGTTCAAAACCTACTCATGCCATTCTGTTGTGTTCTTGAAAAAGACACTTCTTTCCCCTGCTTGGCGGTTTTGGAAAACAGTTCTAAATTTTAGTCATATCTTTATAAAAACTAAAAAACCAAAAAATTTTTTTTTCAAGCTGACAGCAATATTTTGGCATCTGCGGAAGCAGGTCAGGGTAATTGCTTGCCCTATGTATTAGCGCCTCCGTCGTTTTCTTACGAGTTAGGAGGATCAATATAGAGATGAAATGTTGGCTTCAAAGTCATTATTCCAGTTAGAAAATTTATTTTGGAATTGTTTTAAGTTTTTATTGTGGTTGTTAAATCTTAACGACAACGTACCTGGTATTCTCAGTAGTTAGGCTATACAATATATTATTTGACTTTCTGATTACAAGCAAAAAAGTTGAAAAAAATTTTAATTAAAGACTGGCATTCATTTAAATTTACGATGCTACATTAGTTTTGGGTTATATGTGACACTCATTTTTTAAAACTTAGTTGTTGTTTTTTTAGTTACTTTTGTGCTATTATTTTTATTTTTTTGTTATAGGCTATTACTTAAATATCATTTTACTGTGAAAACACTTTTTTGCGAAGAAAAATTTTTAGCGTTTTTAATCAAAAAGACTTTAAAGTTACAGATTAGGCTGCAAACATGTTTTTACTTTAACATAATATTTGTTTCACATAAAAAATGTTTATTTTAAAAGAAAAATTATTGTTTGTAAATGGGTCGATTTACTTGGTTGTGGCAACATTTTATCTTGAAACCTTTTGTTTATTCAAACAAATTGAACTTTAAGTTATTGTACTGTACATCAACAGTTTATACAAACCTTTGACGGAAATACACTTCCTTTGTTTTTTCGTAAGGATATAAATAATCCCAATTAATCCCAATAAAGCAGCAAGGATATGAGTAAAGTTCTCAAATATAAAAAAAACAACCATACTTTTCCAAAAACTTTAGTACTTTAATTGCAACCTGTTTGGCATGTTGTTAAATTGCTTTGCAATGTTTAAAATAAAATTTATTTCAAAACTTTTAAATCATATTTTGATGCATTATTTTAAACAACTTCTCAGTCTGCCCCGCAGCTGCAAAATTAACCTAAAATCTATTGGTCTGCAGTTAAAATCTTTCATGAGTTTTTTGTAAAATCCCATCTTAACTACGGCAACAACATTTTCGCTTCTGAAAGCAAGTTACAATAAGTCAGTAAACAGACCAGAAGTATTTTATTAATTCTCTCATAGAGCTTCATTGCCGAAGCATTTAATGCATACACTTTCAATCCTTTTCTTGTAATTACTATTCAAGCTCAATGCATTGATTTTTTCTTTGTCAAAAAAGAAACGTCATTAGTAAGGACTTTAGTGCTTTAAAATACTTACAGCGGGAATCTTCGAAGAAACACTAGTTCTAAATCATTCTATAAATTCTTTTAACAAATGTTTCTCTAACTTTATTCAACCACTTGACAAAAATACTTGGAAATATATCAATCTAAAACTTAGTTTAGATGTTGCTTGCTGCAGCTTTCTAGAAACGTCCGCAGCATATTGTGCTAAAGCTGGTCGTTAACGATATCAGAATTTACTACGGTTAAATATTAACCACTCCTCAATTGCTTGGATCGAAAAACTAATCTATTTGATTTGATTTTCATCAATGCATTTGTTATTGGATAAAATCATTGCAATATTGCTTACGACTATTAACTGAATTTTAAATTTTGTTACTTCCGGTTTTTCCATCTCACAATCTATACAAATAATTTATTGATCGTAAAACGTAATTGACGTTTAAATAATTCAAATTAAAATAATTCTTGGTTTTTTGTACAAGCTGAGGATTTTGGTTAGATATTATAAACTGGTGCTGTTTAGTGGTGCTGTCTCCTGCTTGGAAGACAACACGTAGCGAGTTCGATTCGCAGTGAGATATGCATCACTGACGAGCTCTAATAAGAGCGAAACTCGAGTCTGGTGCTTCTCATTTTAAGCAGTTTGGTTTCTATTAATATTCCTAAATACCTCATGTTGTTTATAATATCATTAAAATCCTTTCTTCGCCCGCCAAGCTCTAGGAGTGTAAGCGCGATGCTTAACGCTTGTCGGGTAAGTCCCGGTCATGAGGTGCGGCCTTGGTCTTACCACACAGTGGATTCTGTGTATTCCTTGCGCGGCAAAGCCGGGAATGATTTCCAGCTGCTTGTGATCGAGTTGTTGTCGGGCTCGCGTGGTCTAGTGGTGCTGTCTCCTGCTTGGAAGACAACACGTAGCGAGTTCGATTCGCAGTGAGATATGCATCACTGACGAGCTCTAATAAGAGCGAAACTCGAGTCTGGTGCTTCTCATTTTAAGCAGTTTGGTTTCTATTAATTTTGGTTAGACTAAAAAAATTATTTCTCTGAAAAAAACATTTTGCTTTTTTTAATACTGAGAATCAAGAAACGCTACTATAACTGAATCAACACAAATTATATGAAAAAACATTTAAAAGGGATCCAGGCCGAAGCGGATGCAACATAAAAAAACAATTCTCAACTATTACAATGTATTCTCAAAAGAGATCACAACGTAACCGATCGAATATAATTTTAACAAGTTAAAAAGGAACAGTAAAAAAGCAACTAAAACAAATTAACAAAGATGGAGGATTATTATGCGACCAGCCTGTTTCGGTGTTATAGACCTCATGGATTCCAAAAGAGTACTTCATGGAATTCTCATCTTAATTTCTCGTGCTACCATTCGCCTTAGAGGCTAGAATAACTTATGCTTGATGAGGTCCACAAGACCGAAACAGGCCTGTCGCATAATAATCCTCCCTCTTTGTTAATTTCTTTTAGTTTTGCATATTTTACTGTTCCTATTTAAGTCGTTGAAATTACATTTGATCGGTTACATTGTGATCTCTTTTGAAAATACTATGTACTTACTTTTCTTGTTTGTACATTCTTATTTAAATTGTCAGTTTTATTTAATTTTTTTAAAAAACTAGAATAGAATTTTATAATTAATTTACGTGAGGAACTGAAAACAAGCTGTGACATTATTGTCGGTTATACACAAGCATTTTGTTTACAACTTACTATCAGGGAGATGGCGGATTTGTGAAAAAAACTATTTAAAACAACAATTAAAAAACTGGTTTATTTTTTATACAGGTTATTTTCTATTTTCAGTTATGATTTTGGATTTTGATCTGACGTCAAAGTGATGGTTTCCCTGAAAGACTTGAATAAATGTTGCAATGAAAGAAAATATGTTTAAGAGAAATGTTTAGTGAAAATTTTGAGGCCTGGTTTAGAGTTTTTAAATTTTTTTATTTTTATTAATTACTCTTCTAGTACAAAACTTTGTAAGAACGTTGTCGAAAGAAGTCTTAATTTTGTTTCTAATGAGTTCAGTCGGGACATTACCATAATTAACATTACATTTTAAGGCGTATTGATATGTTAAAGTTATTTTGTGAATTCTATGTAAGAAGCTAGGTAGAAAAATATTTTGTTCTATCTGATTATATTTGAACTTTGATACGACCAAGCGGAAGGTTTTTCATGCTAAAGAAATACTTTTAATTTTTTATTTGGCAAAATGTGAAAATAAAATATTTTTAGATTTTAGTTCTTAACCGTTGTCTGCTATTAGCATTCATTGTAGAAAAAACAAAGCAAAGAACTTGAAAAATTATTGAAATAGTGAGTTTATTTACAAATGTCTTTTAGGGCTGTAAGCAAATACAAATTGAAAGTTCAGTCACTGAAGTTAGTTGTTTTCATTTTATTATATATTGAACGATGGACAGTTTAAAAAAATGAAAAAAGTGATACAATGAAAACAGCAAAAACCTCAAGTGGCGACACACAATGTCAGAAGAAAAAAGTAAACAAGATTTGTTCAATTTAATTGTTTTCAATCATTGGAAAAACGCTAGTGGGTAACAGGATTAGAAAAATGATTCTCGACGTATTCCAGGTGGAACACCGGTGGTCCCGCGAAATTTCTAGTGGTCTACAGAGAGCTCCATAAATCCTTGATAAGGTCCCCATGAATTCACTGTCCTAACTGCCATACAGTTTCGACAAGTTGCTTTGCAGCAAAGTTTTTATAGCAACGTATATTTTTTTAAAAAGATCTCGATGGCCAAAAAAAGATTGAGAATTACTAAATTAAATTTTTGCTGATTTGACAAGATTAAAATCTTTCTTTGAGTATCTCAAAGTTTTTCTTACGTTTACTGAAAGAAACAATTTTAGACGTTGTTTTTTTGTTTTAAATGTTATTTTTGCTATGTTGCGGCGTCAACTAAAAAAGTCGTTGTTTGTTTACTGTGCTTGACAAAAGCGCTTGCAGGCTTTTGTTGACAAAGTTTACTGCAAATTAGTCGGAGTAAATCCTTTTTTTAAAAAAACCAAGTTTTATTTGTGCCTTTGGCAGAATTAATGAAAATATTTTTACTCTAATTCTGCTCAGTTCAGTCATAAAATAGAATGGAGTTGTTTTCATTTTACTTAGGCTTTTTATCATGTTTCATTCGTCAAAAAAGTTTATTTGTAAAGTATTGTTCAAAAAATATAGGCCTTTTCTGAATTTTGCTGCTGTGTGTTTGACAATCAACAACGATGTTTATGTTATTTGTGTCTTGCAACATCTTAATAGATCAGGGATGGGCAAGCTTTACGAGTTTTGGCCAATGTTTTTTAAAGTTTGGCAGACGGGCCAGACAAGTTCCCAAAACGCAGAGCCGAATCAATCAGTAAAAAAGGGAAGATTTGGCCCGCGGGCCGTAGTTTGCCCGTGTCAGTTCTATACCACACTATTTTGTATTAGATAAAATATGGAATTTCGTCAGAGTTTAATGATACTAACGTCATCATTTGCAAATTGATCAGATCACCCACGATTTTGGAAATTTGATCACAAACGCGTAAATACCAATATTTTGTTTTCACTGCAGTTTATTTGCAGCGACCACAGATGTTCATCATTTTTACCTTAATCAATTCCCAAAGTGAAAAACATAAAGTTTGATTTGTTATGATAATGCAGCGTCCCATTACAAAATGATACAAACAATATAATAAATTTTCGAATTAGTTTTTGTTGTTTGCAAAAATTTCTCCGCTATCGTAGGTTATTGATCTGTCTTCAGTTTTTTCATTGGTAGTTCTCGTATCAAAAAGTTACTAGTTTTATTATTGTTTAATCAATTTTAAAAGCTTTAGTTGTTTGCACATAAAATACTTTGCAAATTAATTTTTCTGTTAAGAATGTTTCCGCAATAAACATCAAGTTTAGTTTAAATTTTAAAATATTTTTTACTGGCTAACTGACTTAATTGGAACTTCAGACGTTAAACTCTGCACGGAGCGCACTTTATTAAAGCAATATTTTTTTTGTGGCTTTATGAATTCAATTTAATAGCTGTTACTGACTCAAATGTTTAAGGTTAACAAACCATTGAATAAAAAGAAAAGAAAAAAAAATGTAACTTTTTTTCACTTGAATCTTTTTTTACCGTTAAAATAAGATACTTAATTAGCTATATCAAAATGACTATATTAATAATAAAATAATATTGGTTTTGAAAAATCACAATCAAATTTCAATCTTTTATGCGGGTGAATTGTCAGTGTTTGGTGTTAAATTTTGAAAATTTAATCTCAAACGCTTTCATACCAAGATTTTGTTTTTTCTGCAGCTTATTTGCAGCGAGCGCAGATATTTTTCATTTGAAAAACATAAAGTTTGATTTGTTGTGATAATGCAGCGTCCCATAACAAAGTGATACAAGCAATATAATAAATTTTTGAATTAGTTTCTGCTGTTTGAAAAAAATTTTTATGCTCTTGTAAGTTGTCAATGTATCTTCAGTTTTTTCATTGATACGTCCTCGTACCAGAAAGTTACTAGTTTTATTGTTGTTTAATCAATTTTAAAGCTTTAGTTGTTTGCACATAAAATCCTTTGCAAATTGATTTCTCTGTTAAAAATGTTTCCGCAATAAACATCAAGTTTAGTTTAAAATTTAAAATTATTTTTTATTGGTTAATTGACTTGATTCAAACTTTAGACGTGAAACTCTGCACGGGGCGCACTTTATTCTTCTTCTTCTCCTTTCGGCCTTTCCCTTTAGTCAGGGGTGGCCACAGCGTATCATCATTCTCCACATCTTTCTGTCTTCAACATCCGTCTCCTTCGCACCAACTTCCCCCATATCTTCTTTCACTACATATAAAAATCTTCTCTTTGGTCTCCCTCTTCTCCTCTTTCCCGGTAACTCCATTTTCATCATCTTTCTTCCTACATACTCTCGGTCTTCCTCATGACATGTCCATACCACCTCAGCCTGCCCTTCCTCATCTTCATTCCTAACCGTTTTACCTTAACGGTACTCCTGATGTGCTCGTTTCTAATCTTGTCTTTTCTTGTCACTCCCATAGCAAACCTCAACATTTTCATCTCTGCGACTTCCATCTCTTCCACTTGTTTCTTTGTGATTGCCACAGTCTCAAGTCCATACACCATTGCTAGTCTTACCACTGAATTGTACACTTTTCCTTTTACTCTAACTGGTAACCCCTTGTCGCAGATTACTTCCGATACTTTTCTCCATCCATTCCATCCTGCTTGCACTCTCCTCTTTACTTCCCTCTCACAACCACCACTTTCTTGCATCGTTGATCCCAAATACTTAAACTCCTTTACTCTTGGCACTTTTGCATTTTTCATCTTTACTGTTTCGTCATCATTTCCTCCATTTATGCAAAGATATTCGGTCTTTGACCTACTTACTTTCATCCCTCTTCTTTCCAATGCATACTTCCAGGATTCTAATCTCCGCTCCACTTCTTCCCTGGTCTCTTCATAAATCACAATATCATCAGCCACGGAGCGCACTTTATTGAAGCAATATCTGTTTTGTGGCTTTATGAATTCAATTTAATGGCTGTGATAACTCAAATGCTTAAAGTCCATATACCATTGCATAAACACAGGTAGATAGAATCTTTTTGCAAAAATTTTGAAAAAATTTTTTGTATCAAGAAACAAAAATACTACAGTAATAATCTATTGTGTTTTATGTTGCTTAAATAGTGGTATGAAACTCTTCTAAATCTTATATTGAATTTGCTACTTTATTTGCTTCCTTCCAATAGGATAAAATTATAATGACTCCTATTTCCTATATTAATTTTTAAATTGTAAGGTTTTTGGAAGATACTTTTAAAAGAATTATACATTTTGTTGCAGTTATTTTGCAAATTTACAAGTGTCAATCGCAAAATAAAAACGCAACTTTAAACAAAAGAAAAGACAAATTGGACAGACAATAAAGCGGCTATTAGTTTTAACTTTGTTTTTCACTTGAATCTTTTTTTACCGTTAAAATAAGTTCTCAGCATGATATTTAATTAGCTATATCAAAATGATTATATTAATAATTAAATAATATTGTTTTTGAAAAATCACAGTCAAATTTCCATCTTTTATGCGGATGAATTGTCAGTGTTTAATGTTAAATTTTTTCTTTCTCATCTTTTTAACATTTCGACTCTAAACGCTTTTGGTTTTGTTGAGATTCCAAGTTCAACTGGCCAGTTTATTACGGGTTCGATTCCGGGTATAGCTTGATTGATTTGCAATCTTCTTACAATCGTACTAAGAAAGATGAAGATCACATGTTTTGAGAGGTCCTTTCCCGGACAAAATCGCTTTCCCATCCCCCAAGCCAGAACATTGGCGGCCCGGTTTGGTTTGAAACATTGCGTGTCCTCGTCCAAGAATCGCTCAGGACAGAATTGTGTGGGATTTTCCCATAAATCAGGATCATAATGAACCTGAAAAATACGAAATTAAACTTATTTTTTCAAACAAAAGTTATAAACTTTCCTTAAGAAATCTCCATTAAAAACACAAATTTATCAAAAGGCAATAAATTATCACAAATTAATTTTCTAAATGATTTTAATTGTGTTTTTTTTGCAGCATTAGAAGTGTTATAATTTTAATGAAAAATAGTGAATTAAAATTTTGCTTTGTTTTAGTCCGTAAGGTGTTTAGACCGTTTGTTTTTCGCGCTTAAACGCTAAGAGAAGTAACAAAATAAGCAAAGATTACTCCCGCCGACACCTATAGTGATAACAAGCCCTTAAGCTTTGATTTTGAATTGCATCAACTTATTCAATTTTTGTGAAAAACATTAAAATTTGAAAGTTTTTTTAGAAACAAACTGCGCAAACTTTTACTATAATTCAATAAGAATAAAAAAAAACTATAAATATTGTGGGATAGCACCGATTTATCGGCAAGCAATCGACTGCACAGTAAGTTCCATTGGTCAATTGATCGACTCAAAAACCTCAACTAAAATTACTCTTTTTTACTAAATTACGTACAACAATTTTTCCTAAACAATAAAAAACAGCCGTACTTGATGAACATTAAAATAAACGCTCAGTCCTTGAGGAAGAAGATAGTTTTCAAACTTGACTTCTTGTGTAGTAGCGTGTGGTAGAAGAACAGGCATAGGAGATACATGCCTCATCAGCTCGTAGATCCATGCAACTGTGTAGTGACACCTACTGGCGTGTAACCTAAACGAAGGTTGCTCTTCTGGTGACAGATTTTCCTCAATTTCACTTCTTATCTGTTAAAAAACGCAGTCAGGTTAATGTACTTCACAAACTAATGAACAAGTATCAGGAAATTTTTCGAATAAAATTAAAAATTGAAAAATAGTTATTTCATCACTTTGCTATCACTGATGAATATCAAGTTTCTGAAAACCTGTTTTACCAAAAACAAATTCATGTCTTTTAAACTTTATGAGTAATCAAATTTGAATTCTATTCAGTTTTCCAGTAAAATAGCTACCATTAAAAAATTATATGAGTAAAATAAAGTTGTAATCAAACTTTTTGTTGTGTTTCCGGAAATACAGATAAATACAAAATTGCCCAATAAATCATCGTAAATATGGTATCAAATCCAGCAGCAAAAACTGACTTAGCACTTCCAACAATTCTTTTTGATTCAATATTGAGATCTGTCAATAAAAGGAAAAATAGTCGTACAATTCTTAAAATTAAGTTAAATAAAACCATATTCCTTCATTTATCGTTTGAAGAGGTATCCACTCCAGGTCAGACACAAACAGGACTGGGGCCGAGGGTTTATCCTTTTACTACCCCAGGCTGCTGTACTGCCTGGATCAGATGCTGGCAGTGATGTTATTAAGCCAGTATCGGGTTTCGTCATCCAAAACTGTCAGAACTCGTACTCCATGTGGTGCCCCATGTATCGGGTACGCTGTTAGTACATGGTCTGCAGTTTGTTTAGAAGCGCCACACTCGCAATTCGGTGAAGGAACGAGACCCCATTTGTGCATGGACGAATGGAATCGCCCAACACTAGTCCGCAGACGGTTGAGCTTAACCCAAGCTGCTCGGAATAAGCCCATCCCAACAGGCCTGGCACCGGTCCCGGGCACAAAAACATGGAGCCTGGAAGCATTTTCGCAGTACTCGGTTTTCCATTTGTGATTTGTCCATTCAGAAGCGTGGATGCCAAGTCTGGCAAGGTTGTCCAAAATATTTCGCGCAGCTGGCACAAACGAGCGTCTGGATCTTAGTCTCGCTTGGCGAGTATCTGAGAACCCACTTAAAATACCATACAAGATATGATGAGAGTTCAGAGATCCACAGTGAGCGAAGGAGAGTGTCGCTCCCAGTCGGCGAAGCTCAGCTGGCTGGATGCCTGAGAGTACAGGTAGGTGGTCTGTTGAAGTGGGACTCAGGCATCCAATGATTATGCGCAAGGCGTCGTTCAAGACACTGTCGATGAGGCGAATGTGAGCACTGCGACACCAGACTGGCGCACAGTAATCAGCTGTTGAGTAGACTAGAGACAAGGTAGCTATGCGTAGTGTTTTAGCACCAGCACCCCATCCCCAGCCCACGAGTCGCCTCAGCAGTGTGAGAATAGTTTTTTGCGCAATGCCACTAGATGGTGACGAAACGTGAGCGAGCTGTCCAGTTTTACCTCAAGGTAAATAGGAGTTGGACAGAACGGTAAAAGTCTATTGTTATCGTAGACTTTTAGCTCACATTTGGCCTCTCGGTTATTTAAGTGAAAGGCTGCCGTCACCGTCTTAGTTTGACCGAGCTTCAACCTCCAAGTCTGGAGATACGCTGAAAGTGTAGACATGTCTTGGCTTAATGTCCCCTCCAAGTCCTTCCAGTTTCTAGAAGAGTGCAACAATGCTAGATCATCAGCATAAGCAAACTTTCTGGAAATCATGAAAGGAAGAGTAGATGTTAAATAGGAGGGGAGCCAAGACCGATCCCTGAGGAACGCCTTTTTAAGACGACGTAGCCTGCTTTGCTTGCTGTCATCGGTATTAAGGGTGAAACTCCAAATTCGGACAAGCTCCATAATCATTTTGATTATGTCCTTATCCGGAAGAAGTCTCCGCAGCTTGTAGGTAAGGCCACAGTGCCAGACAGTGTCATAAGCAGCTGTCAGATCGACAAATACGGCACCGGCCTTCTTTTTAGCCTCAAAAGAATCCTCGATGTTCTGGGTTAGCAAAACAACTTGATCTACTGTTGACTTCCCGCGTCGGAACCCATCCTGCTCTTTAGGGAGCAGTGGATCGATTAACAGTTTAACGCGGGCGTAGATAAGCCTCTCGAGGATCTTGTAGGGGACACAGAGCAGAGATATCGGTCGATAAATCTTTGGGTCCTCCACGGGCTTCGTTGGTTTTGGGATCGCGACTACAAGCGCTCTTCTCCAGATCTTGGGAATTTCGAGTCGGCGCAAATAGAAAGCGAGGAAGTCACGTAACCAGAACTTTAAAGCAACTCCAGCATGGAGTATAAGCTCTGGGAAGATGGAATGAGATCCCGGAGATTTACCTGGTTTTAAATGTTGGAGGACAGCAGTACATTCTTTCTGTGAAAAAGGGCCAGAGATATTTACTAGATCTGGTGTTGTGGCCTTTCAACGGTCAGACACTTCTTGAGAGACAAGTCGCGAAAACTTGCGATCAGTAGCCTCGTATTTCCCATTTCTAACCAGCTGAGATGCAATAGCATCAGCAGAAACGGGACAGTGACGAGGAGAGTGTCGTGACCTACTAGTAAGATTTTTCAAAATACTCCATGCTTTTCGATTATAGTGTGAGAAGTCAATGCTCCGAACTGCCTCGGACCATCGATCCCTCCGCTTTCTGTCAAGCTTGGCAAGCAGAGCTGTAGCAGTGAAACTTGTGTCGTCTCCCTGAGGAGACTGCAGGAAGATTTTATAAAGGGATTCACACTCTGCTTCCAGCACGGTACATAATATTTTTATACCCGCGTGGAATAGTCTTTTTGGATGCTTTCTTAATAGTGTTACAGAAGTCCTGGTAAGCTGCATCCACATCAAGTGAATCAGGCGGCAACAAAGTATTTGCGAATTTATTCGTCAAAGCAATGTTGTGACTCCATTTGGCCTTGCGGAAGTTCGATCGCTTAACAGGCATGCTTGGCACTGCCACAGCAAACCTTGGTGGTATAATAAACGAAGATTGATGTGTGACCTGGGGAACTTGTCAAGGACACGTCTATACGGTAAGCGACTGTTTGGAACTAAGCTAGCAAAAGCTAGATTGGGATTGGTGCCAGTGTTCTAGTAGCCGGAGTAAAAGCTGGCAGCATCCTTGGCATTATATAGGAGGGCAAGACAATTAATACTTGTCCCATCAGCCAAGCACTCACCGTCCAAGCTGTTATCATCATAACCCCAGTCAGCATGACGACAGTTAAAGTCGCCAGCGTAAAAACATGGGTGAGGAAACATTCGGAGATCCAGGGATTGCAATCGCGTTGGTGGAGGTTTGTAGACGTTGACTATTTTATAGTCATCAACGTCCATACACAGCCACTCGATCTCAGATGTTGGTAGAGATTGGTTCAAAAGCGTGTATCTCAGTCGCTCATGGACAAACGTGGCAAGCCATGCTTTTTGCTTAAAGCTAGTGGTAGTTTGGAAGTACCAACTTGGTACTTCCAAAGTACCAACTGCATCATCAGTGGGTCTCCTGTAGTAGGATCAGTACATCAGTGCAGTGGGTCTCCTGTGGTAGGATGACGAGTGCCTCAGACTGCAGAGCGAGGTGATGAAGAACGTTCATCTTGCTTGCAGTGAGACCTTCGATGTTAAGCAGAATGGTGGGTCTTCGGAACTTGTTGGCAATGTGCCCTGAAAGGAAAGTTTTATCCAGGCATTGGCCCATCCTGAAAAGGACGTTTGCCGATTAGCAGACCCACGCTGAACATCGGAATGGGTGGATACCCTTCCGGTTTGGTAGGTTTAGTTTTAGTCTGTCATTTTTAACACTGTCATTTTATTAAATTAAATTAAATTAAATTAAACCGCGAAACGAAATTACATATTTTAGTTTTAAGATAAATCATTATTTAGTCAAGTTTTTTTTAAAGTTTTGATTAAAGTCTAGTTGTGGTAAAGGCAACGCAATTTTATATTTGATTGATTTACATATTTTATGTCCACAAATTGTACTGTTAAAGCGAAAATTCAAAAGTCAAAACATGCACAAGATAAGAAGTGTACTAAAATATTTGCAATGTCTCAACAAAGTTAGAGTTGTTTGTTATACGAGGTGTGTCCGAAAAGTAACAAGACTGGTGTTATAAATATTGAAATATACCAAAGTCAAATTCCTTCAAATAATCCCTTTCCATTTGAAAACACTTGTGCATTCACCTTTTCCACGATTCAAAACATTCTTGGAAGGCATTTTCTGGGATCTTTTTGAGCTCCGTCGTCGCAGCCATTTTGCTGGAATCGATGTCAGAAAAATTGTTTGCCTTCAGAACAGATTTGATCTTAGGAAAGAGAAAAATTTACACGGGGCCAGATTGGGGGAATATGAGGGATGTTCCAAAGTTACAATATTTCTTTCTCCAAGAAACGGACGAATATTCAGGGCTGTGTGAACAGGAGCGTTATTCGTGATGGAGCGCCCATGCGTGGGCTTCCCAAAGGCTCCGCCTCTTGTTACGCACTGATCTTACGAGGCGGTAAAGAATCTCTTTATAGACTTGGGTTAGGAATTCGAAATGACGACGGAGCTGAAAAAGATCCCAGAAAATCCCTTCCAACAATGTTTTGAATCGTGGAAAAGGCGAATGCACAAGTGTTTTCAAGTGGAAGGGGATTACTTTGAAGGAATTTGACTTTGGTATATTTCAATATTTTCAATAAAGTTTTTATAATACCAGTCTTATTACTTTTCGGATACATCTCGTAAAGTTATTCATTATTCATTGTAGGGTCATTAAAAAAACCGAATTTTTCAATAGTCTAAAAACTAAACCTGATCGAAAACAAAGACAGCAGTTTTGAAATTAGCAGTCCAAAATTAACCAAATACACTTTTAAAAGCAAGGTTACCAAAATTTGTATGAGCTAGTGTTATTCTTACTAAACAATTTTCAGTTGGTTTGTGATGTCACACTTCATTTTTACAGTAATTCTAGTTTTAAATTTATAAATCTATAATTGATTTTTAGTTTTTTGCAGTAATTTTTAAGCTTTTGACTAAGACGTCATATTCTCAATGGTTACGTAGTGATTGCGCAATCGGTACGCCACCCCTCTACTTAATTTATTTTGTCTGCAAGTTGTTTTTTAAAATTAATTATAAAGAGTCGTTTTGCTATTTTATTCAAAGCACATTGATTGACTGAAGTTTTTAAGCCATTTGCGACAACAATGCGACAGCAATGACATAATATCTTTTTTAGCATCATTTAGTTTTTCTACTAGCTCAGGGTTGGGCAAACTACGGCCCATAACAGCCTTCTGTGCGGCCCGCAAAGACTTTAAACAAATAATTAAAAAAAATTAATTCATATTTGGTTTTCAATCAAATTCTTGGTCTTTGCCTTTAGGGATCATGATTTTTAGATACGAAAATCAAGAAATCCGAGACAGATCCAAACTGAAGAACTTTTTTTTTAGAAAACACTACTTTTTAGCGATGAAAAACAAGAAATTCGAGACAGATTTAAAGTGAAGGCCTTTTTTTGAAAACTATGTTTTTAGGGATGAATTTTTTTCTTTTAATGAACATTCCGGTTTACCACTTCTGTAATTTGATATCTCTAAAGGTGAAAATTTTTTTTTGGAAAACGCTTCCCTATTTGGGCTCGAAATTGAGAATTCTCAAACAGATCCAAAGTAAAGACCTTTTTTTAGAGATCACTTGATTAGTGCGGTCCGTAAACAAATTCAATTTCGGAATGCGGCCCTCGAGCTGAAAAGTTTGCCCACCCCTGTTCTAGCCAATTTTCTTGCAAAGCAGTCAAGTCAAGCAGTTTAAAGTGTTGGTGTTTTGGTTGCCTGCGTGGAATTATTTAAGTATTTTAGTTGTAAAGAGTCGGGTTGACGCCTTGGAAATTAATTTTATAGAGCAATAGAATTGTTTGAACGAATTATTAAGTTCAACGTTAGCCATCGAGGTGCTGATTATACTTAAGTTAGTCGGTACAAAGTTGTTGAGTGATATTTGCAGTTGTTGTCGCTGTGAATTGCTTTAAAGTTTTGAAAAGCTTGAGAGTGAAGCTTTAACCAGAGTTGATCAAGTTTGTTGATATTGTAAATAATACATTCTTGAAAGTTAGAAACTGTTGCTTCTTGCTATCTGCTGAAAAAAGTTTTGGCGAGAATTCATCCGTGCTGAGCCAGAACTAACTCTAGTAAGAACTTTAGCCTCGCGGCATACAATTTGTTGAGCCGGCATAAAAAAATTAAATAAACACAGCCTTGCTCCAACGCAGCCATTCGGTTTACCTAGTTCAACTAGTCATTTTGGATTCTCGAGTAAAGTTGTGACAAGTAATATAAGTATTTTTGTGGTTATACCTTACTAAAACAAAGCAAGACAGGGATCGTACAATAGTACCATCGTATGAGGGTAAAAAGAATAGTTTGCATTTTTATAATCAAGAGTAAGCAATTTTGTAAGTTTTTTTTTAGATACTTCCATAATGTTTCCCGAAATTTCATTTTGATTTTTAATTTATTTAGATTTGCTTAAGCGTTTTGCGAACATACTGTTAAATTACATTTTCTCTGCTAACTTAAACATAAAATAATGTCCTTTTAATTACAACAATCGTGTCTAGCCAGTATTAGTTTCCAAGGATGGTTGTTGTTCAAAAAATTAGTTTTTCAACCAAACTTTACGTTTAAAAATAAACTGAATTTTTTTTCAAAAAGTGTACAAATTAAGCACATGTAAGTGACTTACCTGTTTTACTTGTTTTTTTAGCATTTTTGTTGATGTTAAAATCGCCATCAACATAGTTGGGTTGTTTCTTTTTTTCATGATACAAAAAATCGACAATACCTCTAAGATTTTCATTATCAAAAGTTTCCATATGTGATTTCAAAAAAAACCTTATGATATCGGAGGCGTGTTGATTGAATTTTTTTTGATTCTGCAAAAATTTTGAGGAAAACTAAACTACTAAAATACATTATTTAACTTTATAAACTGCTTTGTCGGCAACGTGGTCGAGTAGTCAGAGCTCTGTGCTTGTGATCAACATGGTCTCGGTTCAAAATCTACTAGCGCCATTCTGTTGTGTCCTTGGGAAAGACCTTTTACGACACTTTGCCCTGCGTGGTGTTCTCGGCAAGCAGTTCTAAGTTACAGTCATCTCTCTATAAAACTAAAAAAACAAAAAAATTCAGCCGAATATCAACAACTTGGCATCTTCAGGAGCAGATCGGGATAAATGCTTGCCTTACATATTAGCACCTCCGGCGCTTTCCTACGAGTCAGGAGGGTAAATATAAAGATAAAATATAAAAATAAAGAAATAGAAAAAATAAAAAACTCATTTAACTTAAGAGATATGGTTTTCGAGTATCTGTAGGAAGATTTGTTTTATTTGAGATCTAAACCTATCTTTACTTTTGGAGCAAAAGATTCAAAATAATTTTTTGCTTGACCTGATTAGCTTGGAAATAATTAATTTTTTAAGTCAAGCCATTAAATTTGTAATTAAAGAACTATAAAAAAAGCTTTAAAAGTTGACCTGATTAAAATCGCGTAAAAATTGATGAAAAAAGTCAAATTAAGTTGTAATTACAGTATCTTTTGGTACCGCTAAATTTTTGTAGTCATTTGAAAAAAGTGTTAGGCAGAAGAAATATTGAAAATGAATATATTACAAACATATAGTAAGAATGGTCAAGTCAATCAACAAGCAAGTGCCGACAGACCTGTTTCGTCCTTATTAGTCGGAACCGCCGCCAGTATACCCTTGCGGTTTAGCTGTGTCTTTTGCAGTTGCGCTGGTGGAACATTGTTTTCAATGAATATATTTTTGATTGTGTTTAATAATCTTAAACAAACCTAAAAGTACTTTTGAAAATTTTTCACAATTTTCATTTTTACAACTGTTACAAAAAATACAAAGCCAATTTTATCATTTTAATGTTATGCACGGTTTCAACAAACTTTCGAAATTTAATACAATTATTACTCTTCAAAATTGTGTGAAAAATACCTCTAAAGCTCTGGATACAAACGGAAAATATTTTAGAATTGGCCAAAAATCAGCGACTTGAGTTACTCCCATTGCTTTATCGAAGTCTTTGTATAATTCCATCAGCTTCAAAAACTTCGGATCATCCAGTTCAAACTCCTCACCAAAACAAATTTTACAAACGACGTTTGTGACGTTAGAAAAAATGTGTTCTCTGGGATCTACTTTATTGTTCTGAAATCATAAAAATTTCTTTTAGCCTGTTAATAGACGTTCGAACCGGACTTAATTCAAAGCTGCATCTTTGAGCCTCATCATCAATGACTTAAAAAAAGTAATGAAGATCATAAAAAAAACAAATATCATTTACTGATTAAGTCATTGTTTAAAGAAATTTTGTTTTACCTGATTTGCTTCCTGAATAAGTTGATCTACCAAGTTATTCGCATGTTTAAACGCACTGATTTCGAGCGTTGATCTTTTATTTGGATCTTTCCCTGTTGTGTACAAGCTGATTGCAGCTTTGACAATTCCTTTTTCAGCCAACCATGCTGGACTAAAAAAATTAATTTAATAAATACGTGATAAGAATACAAAAAATTGAAAAAAGAAAAACTAAAGTACCCCAAATGCAATTTTGCTTATCAACGTTTCAATATTTTTACCTGTAATCGGAAAATGCTACGTTAAACCCCCCATGCTCTGGTGGGACTTTGAGGGTTTCAACACGAGGGCGGCCTGCAAATGCAGTTGAGTGTTTCATTAAACCGTTTCTGAAAAAAACTAAAGTTGGATCAAATTGAAAATATAAGTATATAATTTCTGGGGAATATAACACAATGAGAAAATAATTGGATAGTAAAAAATCAGAAAATAAAATATCTGAAGGTTTTTAAAAGCTTGATAAAGTTTTAAGTTCGTTTTCAGCAAGTTTTGTTTTATAATTTCATATTGTTTTTCATAATGGTTTTTTGGGTTTGATTGATTTCACGAATCGCGGAATAAAAAGTTTCGGAATTCAAACAACACGTTTCATTGCGCTTACAATTATCTATTTAAAGTTTTTAAACCCAAATTTAATACTTCCAAGAACTTGTTGATATCTCTCTGGTTTTACTTCTTTTACTTACTGTTCTCGTTTTACTTGTTTTACTTACTGTTCTGGTTTTACTTGTTGCACTTATCTTTCTCGTTTTACTTGTTGCACTTATCTCTCTCGTTTTACTTGTTCCACTTATCTTTTTCGTTTTACTTGTTTTTACTTGTTGCACTTATCTTTCTCGTTTTACTTGTTCCACCTATCTTTCTCGTTGTACTCTTTACACTTATTTTTCTTGTTTTATCTGTTGCATTTATCTTTCTCGTTTTACTTGTTTACTTATCTTTCTCGCTTTCTTTGTTTTGTACGTCGAAGCGTTTATGAATTTACGGTGTTTATCTTTGGCACATTGCGTCCGGACAACAAAGTCACATTTGTGGGCTGCAAAAGGGATTGTAGGCAACACTGTGTCGAATTTGATTGGTTTGATAGTTGAACCGAGACCTTCCCCAATAAAAACAAAAGCAATTAGGAAATTTTATAAAAATTTTCATATTTTTTTGTTTCCCAAAAGTATAGGCCTAGTGCAGTCATCAACTCTAAGATTTTTTAAATAATTAAATTGTTTGTATGATGATGAAGAATTTCCACAAAGACTTACGGTACCTTATATTTTTGATTCCCGATACAATCAAAACATCTTGAAATCCCATTTTTATTCTGTACAAAAGTCCAAATTTTTTCGACCAATTAGTAATTGTTACATACGGCAGAGCACCCATTTTTGTAAGGTGTCCCAGAACTGGATAACCATCGGGAGTCGGTAAATTTTTGAAAGATATAAGTTCGTTTTCTAAAAAAAGTTATTTAATTATCAGTTTAATAGTGTCAAAAAAGAAATTAGTTATATTTTTATTTTATTTTTATTTCGTCTCTATATTTATTCTTCTGACTCGCAAGAAAGCGTCACAAGCATTATACATAGGCAAGCAATTACCCAGACCTGCTTGCGAAGATACCAAGATATTGCTTTTCCGTCGAAATCTTCTAATTTGGATTTTTAGTTTTATAGAGATATGACTGAATTTCAGATCGCTTGTCCAGACCGACAAGCAGACGGAAGAGCCGTAAAATGTCTTTTTCCGGGACACATCAGAACTACGCAAATAATTTTTGAATCGACATCATTTCGATCACAATTATATCGCTCTTAATCATTTTACCACGCTGCCGACATAATGCGCATAGTGAAGAAAAATTTGGTAAACTTCAAATCATTTAATTAGTTTCACAAATTACAAAATACATCCTTCTGTTGGCAACAAAGTTCATCGTTATCGCACTTTATTCATAATTTTAATTTTAATCTTACGACTCTGTACTTGACTTTCAGTCTTTTACAGTAATTTTTAGCTTTTGTTTATGGCTAATTTTTTTGATTATTACTTAGTAATTGCATAATCGGTACACATCACCACTTAATTTATTTTGCCTGCAAGTTGTTCTTATAAGCGTATTATAAAGATTTGTTTTACCATTTTAATTCATAGCGCATTGATTGTAGTTTAAAAAGCTTTATGACGTTTTGCTCCGGTTCCACGTAATTTCTCTCCAGATCGTTTAAGAAACAATTAACTAGAATCTTCTACAATTATCAACAGCTGATCTGACATTTCGAGCTATGTAATTTGTTTACTACAGTGTCTTTTGGTCATATTGTGGTGTCATAGACTGCTTTGCTAGTTGCTAAACGTAATATGATAATTAATATAAGAAATTTTGCCCGATCTAGTAACTTCGATTGTTATCTTGTAACGTTGCCTGATTAATATAAATAGCGTCGTAAATTTTTTTATTATTAAGGAATAAGTACTTATAAGTCGTTTAGTGTTACTGTTGTTTATTTCTTTTTACTGTTGCATTTATTTAAGTTGTTTAAGGGTCAATGTTGACGTTTTGGATATTAATTCCATAGTAAAATTTTAATAGAATTGTTTTAGCCGTGTGGAGGACAAAAATATTAAGTTTAAAATTAGCTGATTTTTTGTTTGTGCTAATTTTTTCTTATATTTAATCAGTACAAAGTTATTGAGTGATTATTCACAGTTGTTGGCCCTGTAAATTGCTTTAAAGTTGGGGGAAGCTTGAGAGTCACGTGTTACGAGAATTAATCAAAGAAACCGTGATTTTTTCTCTCTGTTCTATAGCGAGAAGTTTTCTAGCGAATTCCTTCGTACTTAATCAGAACTTCAGTCTCGTGGCAAACTAATTCTAGAGCCGAAGTAAATAAAAATGAGCACAGCTTTACTTCAGCACAGGTATTTAAGTTATCTAGTTCAACTCGTCCTTTCGGATTCCCGAGTGAAGTCGTGGTAACCGTTTCAGTTAAAAAACTTATTTTGAAAGTGTTTTAAGCCTTCTGTAAATTTTTAATGCTTAAATTGGTTCTGGTTTATGTTTGACATTCATTTTCAAAAACTTAGTTGTTGTTTTTTCTTAGTTACTTTTGTACTGTTAATCCTTTTGTTTTATTACTTGAATATACTGTATTATGCTGTGAAAACATTTTTTACAAGGAAAACTTTTTAGCGTTTTTATTCAAAAAGGCTTTAATGTCACGGATTAGGCTGTAAACATGCTTTTTTATTTTAACATAATATTTGTTAACATAAAAAAATGTTTATTTTAAAAGAAAAATTATTTTTTTAAATTAAGTCGATTTACCTGGTTGCGGCAACATTTCATTTTGAAATCTTTTGTTCATTGAAACAAGTTAAACTTTAAGTTATTGTACATCAACTGTTTATACTTACGTTTGATGGAAATGCACTTCCTTTGCTTTTTTGTAATGATATAGATAATCCCAATTAATCCCAATAAAGCAGCAAGACTGTTAGTAAGGTTCTCAAATATAAAAGAAACAAGCATACTTTTCTGAAAACTTTATTACTTTAATTGCAAGCTGTTTGGTAAATGGAAATTTTGTAAAATTGCTTTGTTATGTTTAATATCAAATTTTTTAAAAAACTTTTATATCATATTTTGTTTCATTATTTCAAACAACTTCTCAGCCTGCTCGACAGCTGCACAATCAACCAAAAATCTATTGGTTTGGAGTTAAAATCTTTTATGAGTTTTTTGTAGAAACTAGCCTTAACTGCCATAACAGCATTTTCACTTCTGAAAGCAGGTTACCATAAGTCAATTGACTGACATAAGTATGTTATTAATTCTTTGATAGAGTTTCATTACTGAAACATTTAATCATTTTCTTGTTGTAATTACTGTTCAAACTCAATGGCATTGATTTCTTCTTTGTTGAAAGAGAATCTTCAAATATACAAAATTCTTGCAAGCATAAAATCTCAGCGATCTGCGATTACGTCAACAAAGTCAAGCTTAATCCTCTCCTGTATTTTATTAAATATTAACTAAAAATTAAAAAGAGTTTGAGCTACAAACAAAATGCAAACATTTCTGTTCTCACGCATTTTTAACGAAAAACATATAAAAAAGCTCGTTTATTTTTAAAACTTGTCGTTAATTTTATTCGTTGTAGTCAGGGTTGTGTCTCTTTTAATAATTTAAGCTTTTTCTTACGAACGTTGTTCAAGGGAATTCTAATGTGCTTATTGCTAAGAAACGTGCTTATTTGTGTTTACTTTTTACTAAGTTTGTTAAAGTTTTTAACAAAATGTCTTGAAAACGCACTTATTATGAGGTTTCACTTTTTGTCGGAAAAAAAACAGTATCTTTTTTATTAAAGATCAGATAAAGACCTTTTTTGTTCTTTGGTTGATTTCAAACGCGTTTTATATTTGAAAAACCTAGTAATGACAAAACAGATATAAAAATTTTAGTTATTTTACCTTGTGCGTAGTGAAACTTTTTTGTCTTTGTTAATGCATAAATCATTCCAAATCAAACAAAGACCAATAAAAGGTCTTTACTTTGCACAACGCAAAACATTTAAAATTTTACATTTGTTTTGTCGTTTCTGAGTTTTTCAAATATAAAATCTGTTAAAAATCTAGAAACGACCAAAAAAAGCTTTTCACTAGATCTTTAAACAAAAAAACTCTCCTGCACTTGCCGCTGTAATTGCTCCGGCACTCTTCAATGTGTACACCAAAGACTCCCGAAAAGCAACCAGTCAAAAACTTGGGTATGCTGACAACTGCGTTGCTGTTGCTCAGTCAAAACACATTAATACCTTAAACAACACTCTCTTTCAGGACATGGAAAACATTGCTCAGTACTTCAATAATGGTACCTCAAAACGAATTAATTGCAAACAATAACCACGCTATTTCATTTACATAACAGTCAGGCTAACACAAGTTTCAACGTATCTATTAATGGTCATACTTTCACACCGGACCCTAATCCAAGATACCTTGTAATCATCTTAGAAAGATCATTGAGAGCACAAAAACATAGATAATATATGCCACAAGCTCAAGTCAAGAACAGCACTAATGGCAACGCTAGGTTGTACTAAATGAAGGGCCAGCCAATCTGCTCTCCTTTCAACACCATTGGCAGTAGAACACAGTATCGCTGATTATCACTGCCCTGTTTGGGTAGGCAGTGTGCATACTTAAAAATAGACGTCCAATTCCAAAATAAAATAAAAATAGACTCTGGAGCTTTGAAATCGATTCCAAAAACTTGATTTCCTACCTTGGGCAACATTGCCTCTCCAGACGTCTTTAGAGAATATGTCATACAGAAACAATCCAGTAAGTTGGAAGCACTCACAGAGAGAATACTTCTAAAGAAAGTGCTTTTATAATCTTCATCTACAGCTAGTCTCAAATCGAGAAAGCCCTTTTATCTGCAGCATATCCACCACTATGATCAAATGCACGGTGGAAATTCCTGTGAAGCTCAAAAACTCACAAAAGGGAGAAATTGTTTAGGATCGGACCTCCCAGCTGCCGAGATTTCAAGCTCACAGTCAAAAACAGGAGGCATATACAAACAGAATGATCTCTGGCCATGGCAGAATAACTGCCAATTATTACGGATGGGGAAGGATTGACTCACTGACGTGTCCCAATTGCGGTCGGGAGGAGCAGAGCGCAGAACACTTGGTGCTGCAATGCCCATCAACCGCAATAGATGGCGGTTTCTTGAATGTGTTAGAGTGTGGTGACGCCTTGATAGATGACTTGGAGTACCAGGTATGGAGATGAAACAACCAATCAAAACTACCACAACTACTTCTCACAGAAGCGAAACAATTGAAACTTTTTTATTTTTTTTGTCGTTAACGAGCTTTTCAGATTTATAAAGCGTTCGATATCCAGGGAAGAATTTCACAAAAGGATTCAAATTACCCAAAGAAAATGATTAATCAAAATTTTTCATCTTTTTTTTTTTTGTTAACCGTGCTTATTTTTTGGTCAGTTCAACTGTTGACCTGATAATAGCTTTTTATATATTACAGTATATTAAGCTGTTTTATTTCTTATTTACAAAACAAACCAAGTGTTTAAGTACAAAGATATCATCAATCAAGTACTCCAGATTTTTTTCATTATCATAATATAGTTGTTAAATAGATGTCTTAATCTTTGTATGTACATACGTATTATGTCATTATGATTGATATTAATCATCTTCTTTAGGTCAAATTT
Source organism: Diplosoma virens (assembly GCA_963680785.1). Lineage (NCBI taxonomy): Eukaryota > Metazoa > Chordata > Ascidiacea > Aplousobranchia > Didemnidae > Diplosoma > Diplosoma virens. Next base: position 34,507,507 of record OY796893.1, on the reverse strand, counting down.
AAATCAATTGTCACTGACGCGTTTTTTTTAGCTTACAGTAACTACAAAGTTCATTCAGTATGCTTGTTCTTGATTTTCCGTGCCATTTTTCCCAACAATTTCTTTTTTAAGAATTATCTGCATTAGTTCTTGTTTGATTTTATTCCTGATCCATTTTTTCTTTTAATCTTTTGAGTTGCATTGCGTCAGTTTCCATCTATTTTTTTCTATTTGAAGCCAATCTTAATTACTGATTTTATAATAGTTTTTTCGATATTCATAATTCAAATTATTTAAAATTCCTTTTTTCTGCAGGCAATCTCCATGATCTGATGCATACGTAGTTATGGTTTATATGCAGCATCCGGGAAACTTGTACTAAAGTTTTATGCTTATTTAGTAATACATGGCTTTGTTCTGGTAAATGCTGTTTCCGCAGCATTTTTTAGCCTTGACACTTTTGCGCACGTTCAATCATTACTGATGAGGCTTACGTAATATTTGAACCTGGCCGCCTACTTGATATATGTGCCTTCTATTTTGTTGAAGCCAGCTTGTCTTTTTTTTTAGTATTGGTAGGGTTAATCTTATTAATACTTTAGCTTTATACATGTTTTTCCAAATTGTCTAGCATTTTTGGACACGTTTTCTGTCAGTGAGATTAGGTGCTAGATCCATCTATTAAAAAAAAGATGGAAATATACATTCTTGTGTTCAGCTTCTTCTAGCTTGGCATCAGTTGCTCCTATATTTGTCAATACTGTAATTTATTGACCAAGATACAGTCTAAATATAAATTTCCAATCTTTCCAATCTAATTTTATTTTTTTAATCTATCCATCAACGATTTCAGTCAACTTTATCAAACACCTTTTCAAAATTTATGAAACACACATTAAGTTTTCTTCCACATCAACTAATCTATCACAAAGACCTCTGTGAGCTCTCACGGCATTCTTAGTTTTACTTCTCTTCCTAAAACCAATTTTACTTCGCCAGAATATTCACAATCTTTTCTGCAAGTCTTTTTTTAAACATTCTGTTATATGACTAGTGTAATAAAAAATAATTATTTTGAAAAAATGCAATGTAGCAAAATGCCCAGGACAACAACGTATTAATTAATCAACATTGTCGAAAACCTAAATCAAAGTTATTTTGGCCGTTAAATAAACGACATGATCTTGGTTCATTAAATTTTTTTATTGTAGTTTGCTTTGGCCAAACATATTGTATCATTTTTACAACTTGGCATTTTTAAAACGTAGTTATGAGTCGTAACCATGGTTTTAGTTTATTATTTATCTCTAAAGAAAAAAACCAATAACCAAATACATCGAATCAAAAAAAATTGTTTTAATTAACCACTGGGAGGCTGTGTGGGGACCGTGAGATTATTTAGTCTACAGCTACAAGTCATTTAGGCAACAGCCATATCATATTTCAAAAAAAAAACTCAAACGGACAGCCACATCTCGCTCTGTGTTGTCGCAATAAGTAAAGATGTCAAAAGTAAATTGCTTGACAGTTGCTCAAGTTATTAACTTCGCCACTTTAGCATTTACAACTATCCCAACAATACGCTAAACGCTTGATGGGGCAAAGAGCTATATCAAAAGACGTCACAACTAGATTCATGATTGATTTCGTAAATCCTTTAATTTGCTCTGTAAATTTGTAGAAAGCTTTGTAATTACAAAATGGTGAACAGGAAATCATTCCTAACTCTGCTAAATTCAAAGAATATCTGAAAAGTTACTTCTGGTATTTAACAACCAATTTACAAAATATACAGACATGGTTAATTTGATCTCTTAACAATGAGGCAAATGACACGTTACTGATCAAATTTACCATAACGCATTATATTTCGACCAATAAACACTCTTCTTTATATTTACAAAGCATTACGCAAATTTCCAAAAGCAAAAAAAACTACCAGTAAAAAACGAACTTGCTGAAATGCAAACAATTATCAACATAAGTTGAATAAAAAGGAAAAATTATTTGTCAAAAGAACAAACTTGGGCGACCACAATCAAAAATTAAGTTCAGAAAAATTGCATCACGTGTGAGTAAAATTGTAACCAGAAAACGTTTTTTGAAATATTAAAGTTTATCAGGGACAATTTGATTTAGCGTGAAGAAAAAACATTATTTTCTTTATTCATCCATAAAATCACTTTAATCTCATAGTTTAACTTGTTTTAATACTTGGCAAAATTTGATTTCAAATGCAAAAGATAGTGTATTTTAACAATCACTTAAAAATATTTATTTTTAATTTTTTTAATAACGTTTAATAGCGTTTAATTAATAGCGAAACTCTATTGCAGCATTAATCCAAGTTGCAGTAAAAAATTGAAAAGTTTGCTTCTGTATGTAGCCTGTTTTTATCTCCAATTCTGTGTCTAAACATCATTCACCAATTTGTCTTTTCAATTTTTTTCGGTTATCTTATTTTATTTTTAAACCAGATTGCTTTTATAAATTATTTTTGTTCGACTAATTTTGAATAAATTCAAGACCAAATGCCTTACACTTTTTAAATAGAAAAATGGAACTCTTTTAATTGCCGATTTTTTAATCACAGACCCCTTTCAAAAATTATCAAGTCTACGTACCCTAAATTTTAAAAAACAAATCATCACCAATAAAAAACCGTTGTCGTTTCGTGAACCCTGATTGGCTGCGTGATGAAGGACGCCGTGATTGATGACGAACATGATTGCCACAGTCGAGGCGTGAAACTTACCTACATCATTCTGTTGTGTCCTTGGGGAAAATACTTTGCGGCACTTTCCTCTACTTTGGAAATAAAATATTTTTAGATTTTAGGTCTTAACCGTAGTCTGCTATTAGCATTCATTGTAGAAAAACCAAAACAAAAAACTTGGAAAAATTATTGAAATAGTGAATTTAGTTACAAATGTATTTTTAGGGCTGTAGGCAATTACAAATTGAAAGTTCAGTCACTGAAGTTAGTCGTTTTCATTTTATTATATATTGAACAATGGACAGTTTAAAGAAATGAAAAAAACGAAACAATGAAAACAACAAAAACCTCAAGTGGCGACATACAACGTCAAAAGAAAAAAGTGATCAAGTTTTTTTCTATTTTATTGTTTTTAATCATTAGAAAAACGCTAGTTGGTGACAGGATTAGAAAAATGATTCTCGACGTATACCAGGTAGAACACCGTTGGTCCTGCAAAATTTTTAGTGGTCTACAGAGAGCTCCATAAATCCTTGATAAGATTGAAGGTTCCCATGAGTTCACTGACCTAACTGTCATACAGTTTCGAGAAGTCGCTTCATAGCAAAGTGTTCCATCTTATAATTTAAAAAAAAAATGTCGATGGCCAAAAAAAGATTGAGAACCACTAAATTAAATGTTTGCTGATTTGACGAGATTAAAATCTTTGTTTGAATGTCTCAAGTTTTTCTTACGTTTATGTAAAGAAACAATTTTAGACGTTGTTTTTTTTTTTGTTTATAATGTTGTTTTTGCTACGAGTATATTGTGGCATCAACTAAAAAAATTGTTTGTTTGCTGTGCTTGACGAAAACTCTTGCAGGTTTTTGTTGACAAAGTTTACTGCGAATTAGTCGGGCGTAAATCCTTTTTTTTTAATAAAAGCAAGTTTTATTTCTGCCTTGGGCAGAATTAATAAAAATAGTTTTACTCCAGTTCTGCTCAGTTCAGTCATAGCATAGAATAAAATTGTTTTCATTTTACTTAGGCTTTCTATAATGTTTCATTCTGCTGCTGCTGCTACATAAATAAGCTTATTTGAAAAGTATTGTTTGAAAAATATGGGTCTCCTCTGAGTTTTGCTGCGATGTGTTTGATGATCAACAACGATGTTTATGCTATTTGTGTCTTGCAACATCTTAAAAGACCAGCGATGAGCCAGCTTTTTAATTTGTCGGCCAATGCTTTTTAAAGTTTGGCAAACGGGCCAGACAAGTTCCCAAAACACATTCGATTTTAAAATTTTTATAATTCAGTTAAAGACGATGTTATCAAATGACGTCATAATTGAAAATATATAAATTGTTTTGCGAGCCGAATTAATCATTAAAAAAGGGCGGATTTGGCCCACGGTCCATAGTTTGCCCGTGTCAGTTTTATAACAAACTATTTTGTATTACGAAAAAATGTGGATTTTATCAGAGTTTAGTGGTACTACCGTCATCATTTGCAAATTGATCAGATCATCCACAATTTCGGAAATTTGATCTCAAACGCGTAAATACCAATATTTTGTTTTTGCTGCAGCTTATTCGCAGCGACCACAGATGCTCATCATTTTCACCTCAACAGATTCCAAAAGTGAAAAACATAAAGTTTGATTTGTTATGATAATGCAGCCTCCCACAACAAAACGATACAAACAATATACGTAATAAATTTTCGAATCAGTTTCTGCTGTTTGCAAAAGTTTCTCCGCTATCGTAGGTTGTCGATCTGTCTTTAGTTTTTTCATTAGTAGTCCTCGTATAAAAAAGTTACCAGTTTTATTGTTGTTTAATCAATCTTAAAACCTTTAGTTATTTGCACATAAAATCCTTTGCAAATTAACTTTTCTGTTAAGATTGTTTCAGCCATAAACATCAAGTTTAGTTTAAAATTTAAAAGTATTTTTTATGACTCACTTCATTGGAACTTCAAACGTTAACCAACTTCTTTGCGTAGACCGCACTACCAAAAATTTTTTGTGGGTTTAAAAATTCTATTTAATGAATATGATTGACTCAAACGTTTAAAATCAACAAACCATTGAACAAAAAGAAAAAAATTGTAACTTTTTAGTCTCCTGAATCTTTTTTTACGGTTAAAATAAATTTTCAGCATGATACTTTATTAGCTATATCAAATCACCATATTATTAATACAAGAACATTGTTTTTGAAAAATCGCAATCAAATTTCAATCTTTTATTCGGGTGAATTGTCAGTGTTTAATGTTAAATTTTCTCTTTCTCATCTTTTTAACATTTCGACTCTAAACGCTTTTGGTTTTGTTGAGATTCCAAGTTCAACTGGCCAGTTTATTACGGGTTCGATTCCGGGTATAGCTTGATTGATTTGCAATCTTCTTACAATCGTACTAAGAAAGATAAAGATCACATGTTTTGAGAGGTCCTTTCCCGGACAAAATCGCTTTCCCATCCCCCAAGCCAGAACATTGGCGGCCCGGTTTGGTTTAAAACATTGCGTATCCTCGTCCAAGAATCGCTCAGGACAGAATTGTGTGGGATTTTCCCATAAATCAGGATCATAATGAACCTGAAAAATCAAATTAGTCTTAATTTTTAAAACAAAAGTTATAAATTTTTTTATAATTCTCTAATAAAAACAGATGTTATCAAAAGCTAATAAATGGTTACAAATTAACTTTCTAAATAATTTTGATTGTTTTTTTGCATCATTAAAATTCTTATGATTTTTATGAAAAATAGTGCTAAAACTTTGCTTTGCTTTAGACCAAGGCTGCCCAACTCGAATTCGTGGGCCGCATGTGGCCCGAAAAGTCTTCTGGTACGGCCCACTTTTTACTTAAAAACTATAAAATTTTTAATCAGATATCACGAAATTAAGAAATTTTTAATCAAATGCCCAATCATTTTGAATTATCGCAGCGCCTCTAAACCAATCCATTGGTGCGCAGATAAATCGGAATGCAATTGTTTTGGTCTCATGAAAAGGTATTATACTTCGCTTTGTTCAGAAAAACAACGCGTAGAGAAAAGTGGTGACTATTTTTTGTCTTAAACTAAATCTGTAAATAAAATTCTATTTATCATGGGAGTTAATTCAAAATAATTGCTAAAGTCAATGTGACCAAAAAAAAAAAATTAACCCTTTGACTCTAACATAAAATTTTCGAATTAACATTCATGACAGCTTAAATTCGACATCATTTTGATAACTGCACTGACTGCAGCCCACGGTAAACTTGCAGACGAATATTTAGCTCGCGATGAGTAAAAGGTTAGGCAGCCCTGCTTTAGACCGTTATGGTTTAATTTTGCGTTGCATCAACTTATTCAATTTTTGTGAAAAACATTAAGAATTTCAAGAGTTTTTTTTTTGAAACACAAATTTCGCAAACTTTTGGTTTATTTTACTAAGAATAAAAAAGCTTTAAAACATTGTGGGATACACCGTTGGCAGACAATCGGTTTTATGTTCCATTGGCAGATCGATCGGCTAAGAAAAATCTCAGCAAAAATTGATATTTTTTACTAAATTACATTTGTTTTTGCTAAGCAATAAAAAACAGCTGTACTTGATGAACATTGAAATAAACGCTCAGTCCTTGAGGAAGAAGATAGATTTCAAACTTGACGTCTTGTGTTGTAGCGTGTGGCAGAAGAACAGGCAAAGGAGATACATGCCTCATCAGCTCGTAGATCCATGCAACTGTGTAGTGACACCTACTGGCGTGTAATCTAAATGAAGGTTGCTCTTCTGGTGACAGATTTTCCTCAATTTCACTTCTTATCTGTTTAAAAACCTAGCCAGTTTTATAAACTTTATACACTATTCCCAAGTCGAACGCAATTATTCAAATAGAATTGAAAATTATGGACCATCAACTGCACCACTTGGCGAAAAAAATGATTTTTCTAAAAACCTAATTTATCACAACAAAAGCCATGTCTTCTAAACTTTATGAGTAATCATATTTAAACTGTTAAAGCTTTTTAGTAAATTAGAAACTATAAAAAATTATAAGTAAAATAGATTGATGCTGTAATCAAACTTTTTGTTGTGTTTCCGAAAATACGGATAAATACAAAATTGCCCAATGAACCATCGTAAATAGGGTATCAAATCCAGCAGTAAAAACAGACTCTGCATCCCCAACAACAATTCGTGTTAAGTCAACGTTAAGATCTATCAAAAAAAGGTAAAAACAGTTGTACAATTTTAAAGTTAAATTAGATAAAACCAAGAAACGAAATTACATACTTCGGTTTTAAGTTCGTCATCGTCGTCGTTGTCGTCGTTTGGAAAGACATCCACTCCGGGTCATCGACTTCGGAATCGAAACTACAAGCGCTCTTCTCCAGATCTTGGAAATTTTAAGTTGGCGCAACCAGGAAGAAAGAAACTCACATAACCAGGACTTTAAAGCAGCTTCAGCATGGATTATAAACTCTATTCAGATAGAATCAAGGTCCTGAGCTTTACTTGGTTTTAAGCGTTGGAGGGCAGAAGTGAATTTTCTCTGTGAAAAAGTGTCAGAGATATTCACTGGGCCTGGTGTTGTGGCCCTGGAAAGATTAGACACTTCTTGAGAAACAAGTCAAGATGACTTGCGATCAATGCCTCGTATCTCCATTTTCAACCAGATGCAACATCATCAGCTGAAACGGAACAGTGACGAGGAGAGTGTCGTGATCTATCAGTAAGGTTGTTTAATATACTCCATGCTTTTTTACCAGAGTGTGAAAATTCGATGTTCTGAACTGCTTTGGACTATCGATCCCTCCGTTTTGTGTTAAGTTTAGCAAGTAAAGCTGTAGCACGCAAACTCGACTCGTTTTTCTGGGGAGACTGTAGGAACGTTGTGTAGAGGAATTCTCACTCCGCATCCCAACACAAATTTAGTTGTTTCGATGACCGCGTAGGGTAATCTTGAAAGAGTCTTTTTGGCTGCTTTGCTGATAATATTACGAAAGTCTTGGTAAGCCGCATCCACATCAAGTGAGTCAGGCGGTAACAAAGTCTTTGCGCTTTGTCTGTCGAAGAAATATTATAACTCCATTTGGCCTTGCGGAAGTTCTATCGCTTAACAGGCATGCTTGGCACTGACAAGGCAAACCTTGGTGAAATAATAAGCGAAGGTCGATGTTAGGACCTGGGGAACTTTTCAAGAACACTTCTATCCGGAAAGCGACTGTTAGGACCTACGCTATCGAAAGCTAGATCTGGATTAGTGCCAGTGTTTCAGTGCCGGAGTAAAAGGTGGTGACATCATTGGCATTGTATAGGAAGGGAAGACAATTAATAGTTGCCCAGCGAGCCTAACACTCACCGTCCGGACTGTTATCATCGTAACCCAATTAACGTGGCGACAGTCGAAATCGCCGACATAAAGACAGAAGTGAGAAACCCTGGGAGATCCAGGGATCGCAGTCTCGTTGGTGGAGGTTTGTAGACGTTGACTATTTTATAGCCATCAACTTCGACGCACAACCACTCAATCTCTGATGTGGTAGAGATTGGTCTTAAAGCGTAAACCTTAGTCGCTCGTGGACAAACGTACCAAGTCATGCTTCCTGCTTAAAAAAGACCCAGCTATCCCGAAGCCTAGACATGCTATCTTTTCCGCACCAGTGCAGTGAATCTCTTGTCTTTGATTACCAGTGTCTCCAACTGTACAGGAAATTAGTGAAGAACCTTCATCTTGCCTGCAGTGAGGCCTTCAATGTTTAGCTGGAGAATAGTGAGCCTTCGGTATTTGTGGACAATGTGCCCTGAAAAGGGCAGTTTTTTTCAGACATTACCTCGTCCTAAAAAGGACGTTTACCGATTAGCAGACCCTCGCTGAACATCGGGATGGGTAGATACCCTTCGGTTTTGTTAGTTTTGGTTTCGGTCTTCCATGTGTAATAATAAAAGCAGACTTACTTACGACCCAAGCTATGAGAAAGCAACTGCCATCTGGGTTTTAAGTTAAATCAGTATTTAGTTAAGTTTTAATTAACTTTTAGTTGTTGTAAAAGAAGGCCTAATGCAATTTTTAACTTCATTGAGTTGCCTAGGTTATGTTCACCAATTGTAATGTCAAAGCAACAATTTGAAAATCAAACATGCACAAGTTAAAAAATGTATTAATACTTGCAATGTCTCAAAAAAGTTAAAGAGTTATTCATTATAGGGCCATCGAAAAAACCAAAGTTTTTAATAGTCTAAAAACTGAACCTAATCGAAAACAAAGATTGCAATTTTAAAATTACCTGTTCAGAATTAACCGAACACCTTTCTACAAAACAAGTTTACTAAAATTTGTATCAGTTAGGGTTAATGTTATTAACAATGCAAAACAATTTTTAGCTGGTTCGTGATATAAGTGTTAATATTTTGACGGTTATTTTTTGTTATACGAAAGCAAGACAGGGATCGCACAATGATACCATCGTCCGAGGGTAAAAAGAATAGGGGAGACCGGGGCATGTAGAAACACTTTTTTTTCTTTTTGCTATTTTTCTCTTAATAAATTTTTTTTTTAATTCTTGTTTAATATGAAAAATTTAGATCACTGTTTAACAAATATCAAAAAAATAAATAATAATTTTTAAAGCTTAGTGGTTAAAATTACGATTTAAATATTAAAAAAAAGCGTTACAATGTGCTCCGTCAATGGGGTAAGTTGTAACACCAGTTGGGGTAAGTTGTAACAGCAACAAAATCACTAATAAATGTTCAAATATAAATGTAATTTGAAGAAAATAACAATATAAAAACGTAAACACAATGAAATTCACACATAGCCTAGTCATAGACATGAATATCAAGCACAAAAAATGTGGTATTTATCCGTTGCCTAAAAATGTTGAAACAGTTTTTTTTCACTGCTGGATCTTGGCCCAATAATAAATTTCAGAATCACATTTGTGATAAAAATATGTATTTAAATCTTCGGCGCAAGCTAAATGTGACTACTTTAGGTAACCATAGCATTGTACAACTCACTCATCATCAGGACGACTGTTAAAATGCAAAACTACTCTTTCGCTTTTAGTGTTTTTTCAAAAATTGGTTTTTCTTTGCTTGGAGCTGTAACAGATTGTCCTTTTCTGGTGTGTCTGTTAGCATGGTGCACTTTTTAGACCTTTTCTTGTTTTGCACCAAGGACTTACCTTTAAGTTTTTTTAGCACTCTGTAGAGTTTTACATGGCAAACACCATTGTTTTTCTACTTCCCTAATTGATCTCTTAAATTATAGTAACTGCTGCAGCACCTCTTAAGTTGTCTTGTAATGATGAGCTGGTGTTCCGGTTAGTCTTTCTTTTTTAATTTCTCATGTTCTTCACAAATTTTGTTGCGGAAGTTACTTTTAATGTAAGCTAGTTAAACCTATGCACAAAAATATGTGTTACTACTTGCCCCATCAGCCTATGTTACAACTCACCCCACCTCATACTTAGTCAAGTTTTTGTTAATATCTCAAAGAGTTAAGTTTTGTTTGCTAAACCTTGTTAGGCATTTAATAGCCTATTGTTTTGTGGTTCGACTGATATAAAACATTTCAATAAAACCGCACCCGCTATCTCTCCAGAAGACAAAAATTAAACTTCGAAAAATTTACTTTGCCTACTCAAAAAGCTTATTTTAACAGTAACCTATTTTTAGTCATGTGAACTAAACAAAGTTATTTGCTAGCAATCGGTTTTAATATGACTGTTATTTGGGGCTATTTAAAATTTTGTTGGTTTATGTCAGATTTTGACAAATACGAATGTTTCAACTTACCCCATGTTACTACTTACCCCGGTCTCCCCTTAGTCAGCATTTTATAATGAAAAGTAAACAAGCGATTTTTTGCAAGCGATCTTTTTAAGTTACATTTACATGTATAATGTTTCCCAAAACCTCATTTTAGTTTTTAATTTATTAAGATTTGCTTAAGCGTTTCGCAAACATTGTTAATTCGATTTTTATCCGTTAACTTAAACATGAAAGAATGTCCTTGCAAGTACAACAATAGTTTTTGTCGGTACTAGGTTTTAAAATTGGTCCTGGTTCAAAAAGTTAATTTTCAACCATACTTTAGGTTTCACTAAAACTGATTTTATTTTTTCAAAATGTGTATGAATTACGCAACTGTAAGCAACTTACCAGTTTTACTTATTCTTTCAGTATTTTCGTTAATGCTTGAATCGTCATTCACATTATTGTGTTGTTTCTTTTTTTCGTAATACAAGGAATCAACAATGTGCCTTAGATTTTCTTTATCGAAAGTTTCCATATGTGATTTCATAAAAAACATTATGATATCGGTGACGTGTTGATCGAATCTTCTTTGATTCTGCAAAAATTTTGCGGAAAATTAAACAACTGAAATAAATTCTTTAACGTTTAACGTAACGTAAGAAATACGGTTTTCGAGTGTTCAGTCGTAGAGAGATTTGTTTTATTCGAGATTTAAACCTATCTTTACTTTTTAAGCAAAAGATTCAAAGTAAATTTTTGCTTGATCCTAGTAGTTTTGAAATAATTAATTTTTTGAGTCAAGTCAATAAGTTTGTAATTAAAGAATTGGAAAAAATGCTTTAAAAATTGATTTAAGTAAAATTACGCAAAAATCGAAAAAAAATCAAACTAAGTTGTAATTTTCTTTTGGTACCACTATATTTTGGTAGCCATTTGAAAAAAAGTGTTGGGACAGAGAACGTAGAGGCAATGAATATATTTTATGATTTTAAACAAACCTAAAAGTACTGTTAAAAGTTTTTCACAATTTTCATTTTCACAAAGGTTATAAAAAACAAATTTCATTATGTTAATGCTATTCATGATTTTGTCACAAACTTTACTCCGGAATCCAAAAAAGACCAGTTGAACCAGGTAACCTGAATACCCGTACAGAAGTAAAGTTGTGTCTATTTTTATATTTATTCCGGCTCAAGAAATAGTTTGCCGCGAGTCTAAAGTTCTTAACACAGTTAGTTCCGGCTTAATTCGAATTGATTCCTTAGAAAACGTCTCTCCACAGATAGAAAAAACCACAGTTTCTAATTATAAAGAATATATTTACAAATTTAACAAAAATGGTCAAAATCGAACAAGAGATTCACGAAAACTTATCTTCCACACTTTACAAAACTTCAACCAGTTGACCTTTTTTCAGCCACCTAGTTGACTCGGCAACCGTTGCTGCGCCTAGCAAGCTTCGGCTTTAGTTAGTTTGTTTTAACTGCCAAGTCATGAAGCGGATAGTTTTTTCTGTAATTAGAATTTAAGTTCGGAGTATAAAATTAGTTAAAATTTTACAATCTGTTAACTAAGTAATGAAAACTAATTTATTGCACTTATTAAGCTAAACTTTGCTTGTAGTTAAAACACTAGTTTTTTTTTTAAGAAATTTTTCTAAACATTTTTCACACTGTATCTCGCGGTAATTTTGCTTTTTACATATATTTGAATAAACTCTTGTTTGTACAGAAGTTAAAAATAATAATGGTATTGACAAAACCATTAACTCTTTTAAGTTGATTTAGACTAAGTAAGTGAGTAAACATTCAAGCTCTTAGGTGGTACTTAATGCAAAAACCAAATTATTCAAAAACAGAAAAGTATGACACCAAAACAATTATCACAGTATTAAATTTTTTTTTTTTTGATTAATTTTAGCTAGTAACAGTAGAAAATGAAGGCTATAAAAATCTATACTTTATCAAAAGGCAATGAGCAAATATTTGCTATAAGCTACCTTTATTTTTCCTAAATAATTGAATGGAAAACACTGTCAGAACATATTAACAAAAATTAACTGAAATTCATTATGTTGTGATGTTTATATAATTACGAACAAGAATACACATAAGCACTTGAAACAAACTGGATGCAGTTATATTATTTGAAACAAAAACGTAATTATTTTATACATTTCTACAAAAATTGTTGACACAGACGTGTAAATCATTAATATTTGTAAATGAAATCAACAAAATCTGCTTACCATAACACAGTTACAAAATAGTTTGGTCATCTACCTATTTTTAGTTTTAATTTAATCAATAAAACATTCGACTTAAATAAATTTTAAAAGCAAAATTATCGCGAGATATTACAATGTAAAACATCTTTAGAAAAGTTTTTTTAAAAAATAACTAGAGTTCTAACTACAAGAAAATAGTGCAAGAAGCTAGCTAATAAGTACAAGAAATTAGTTTTTATTACCGAGCTAACAGAATGTAAAATTTTAACTAATTTTATACCACGAACTCAAACTCAAATCACCGAAAAAAGCTATCCGCTCCATGACTTGGCAGTAAAAACAAACTAAATAAAGTCAAAGCTTACTAGGCGTAGCAACGGTTTCCGTGTCCACCAGGTGGCTGGAAAAAGGTCTATTCCAGGGCCACAACTGCAAATAATTGCTCACAGCAACTTTGTACAAGCGAGGTATAAGAATGAATTAGCACTCCAATGGCTAATATTAATCCTAATAGTTTGTCCTCTACCAAAGCTTAACAGCTCCATCTTTCTATAGAACAACCGCGGTCACATAGCCAAAAAAACACGAACGATTCAGCTGCAATGCAACAATTCAAATCGGCCTGGAATGATTGAATGGAATCTCAAGTGGAATAAAATGAAAACAAAAGGCGCGCGGAAACAAAAGCACAAAACAAAACAAAACAAAAGGATCATTTCACCTGACGCTAGATTACGGTAGAAATTACGAGAAAGTGGAAATTAAAAATTAAAATAGAGTTTATCAAAAATAGCCAATCACAGAATCGCGATGGCGAATGGATTAAGTAATTAGAAGTCTTGTTAACTAAAAAAGTCCCATTCACCATTTTTTTGATAGTTCCAGAAAGAAAAAAAAACACTAGACGCTTAAGGTCACGTGCTCTTAATCTGCTTGACACGTGCTTAGGATTGCGATTGATAAAACAAACATTTAATGCAATTATAAACAGCTTGCAAATAAATTGAACAAATTAAATTAAATAGGGGTTTAACGACAATGAAATAATTACTTCGCCATAAAAAAATTGCATCTTATTAAAATTTAAAACTACTGAAAAAGATAGAAAATTAATTATGGATCTGTGAAGTTAAGATTATATTGCGAAAGAAGTGTGGCAGGTTTCAACAAATTTTCAAATTTTAATACAATTATTACTTTTCAAAATTGTGTAAAGACTACCTCAAAAGCTTTGGAAACAACTGGAAAATATTTTAGAATTGGCCAAAAATCAGCGACTTGAGTCACTCCCAATGCTTTATCGAAGTCTTTGTATAATTCCATTAACTTCAGAAACTTCGGATCATCCAGTTCAAACTCCTCACCAAAGCAAATTTTACAGATGACGTTTGTGACGTTAGAAAAAATGTGTTCTCTGGGATCTACTTTATTGTTCTGAAATCATAAAAATTTCTTCTAGCCTGTTAATAGACATTCGAACCGGACTTAATTCAAAACTATACCATTGCGGACTCATTATCAATGACATTGAAAATGTCATAAAGATCATAAAAAAGCAAGCAAGAAAAATCATTCACTGATTTAGTCATTGTTTAAAGAAATTTTGCTTTACTTGATTTATCTCCTGAATAAGTTGATCTACCAAGTTATTTGCATGTTTAAACGCACTGATTTCGAGCGTTGATCTTTTATTTGGATCTTTCCCTGTTGTGTACAAGCTGATTGCAGCTTTGACAATTATTTTTTCAGCCAGCCATGCTGGACTAAAAAAATTGATTTAATAAATATGTGATAAGAATACAAAAAATTGAAAAAAGAAAAACTAAAGTATCCCAAATGCAATTTTGCTTATCAATGCTTCAATGTTTTTACCTGTAATCAGAAAATGCTACGCTAAATCCCCCATGCTCTGGTGGGACTTTGAGGGTTTCAATACGAGGGCGGCCTGCAAACGCAGTTGAGTGTTTCATTAAACCGTTTCTAAAAAAAGCTAAAGTTGGATCAAATTGAAAATATAAGTATATAATTTCTGGGGATTATAACACAATGAGAAAATAATTGGATAGTAAAAAATCAGAAAATAAAATATCTGAAGGTTTTTAAAAACTTGATAAAGTTTTAAGTTTGTTTTCGGCAAGTTTTGTTTTATAATTCTATTTTTTTTTTATATTTGTTTTTGGGTTTGATTAATTTTATAAGCCGCCAAATAAAAGCCACATCTGTGTCTACAATAGGGATTGTAGGCAATACTGTGTCTGGAATTTGAGTCAGCGTTTGAAAGTTGAAGCTCAGTCACATTAAAACGGTGACGGCAGCCTTTTATTCAGATAACCGAGAAACCAAACATTTGCTAAAAGTCTACAACAGCTATAGATTTTTACCGTTCTATCTAACTCCTTCTTATCTTGAGTTAAAGCTGGACAGATTGCTCATGTTCCATCACCATTATGAAGCATTGTGCAAAAAGCTATCTTCACGCGTCACACTGCTGAGGCGACATGTAAACTCAGAATGTGGTGCTGATGCCAAAACACTGCGTACGGCTGCTCTATCTCTGGTCTACTCAACAGTTGAGTACTGCGCATCAGTCTGGTGTCGCAGCGCTCACACTCGCCTCATAGACAGTTTCCTGAATCACGCCTTGCGCATATTCACTGGATGCCTGCATCCCACTCCAACGGACCACTTATCCATACTTTCAGGCATCCAACCAACTGAGCTTCGCCGACTAGAAGCGACATTTTCTTTGGCTTAATGTAAATCCCGGACTCTGATCATACCCTGCATGGTCTTTTAAGTGGGTCTCCAAATGCTCAGCAAGAAGTCTACGATTTGGACTCCCGCTTGTGCCAGCTGCACGGAATCTATTAAACAACTTTGCCGGATTAGACATCCGCGCTTTTCAGTGAACAAATTACAGATGAAACACGAGGTACTGCGAAAGTACATTCAGGCCACATACTTTTACACCCATAACCAGTGTCAGGCTTGTTGAGTTGAGCTTGTATCGAACAGCTTGAGTTAAGCTTAACTGCATGGGATTTGGTGTTGAATAATTCCATTCGTCCATGCACAAATGGGGTCTCGTTCCCTCATCCAATTGCGAATGCGGCGCTCCTGAACAAAGCCGCGGACCACGTCCTAATATCGTGCCCTATGCATCAGTCCAGTGGCGTACGCAGAAACTTTCCGAGGGCGGCCAAAGTTTCGTCACAATATTTTGACGTCACAAATCAACCAGATTTTTACCAGTAAGTGGTCTGAGCAATGAATGGTTTTTCACGGGAAAATCGAAATCCAGGGCGAACCTCGAATACTCGCGAAAAAACAGCTTTTTTGCTAAAATGCTTTTGTTTTTGCTTGGTTTTGCAGTACAGTTTTTCATTTTTAGGGTATAAGGGGGGGCCATAACACAGTGGCCTCCCTCCTTGGTACGCTAGTGTATCACTCTAATATCGCGCCTTAAACATCATACAATACCCTATACATGATGATAAAAAATTTCACAAAGATTTACGGTACCTTATATTTTTGATTCCCGATACAATCAAAACATCTTGAAATCCCATTTTTATTCTGTACAAAAGTCCAAATTCTTTTGACCAATTAGTAATTGTGACATACGGCAGAACACCCATTTTTGTAAGGTGTCCCAGAACTGGATAACCATTGGGAGTTGGTAAATTTTTAAAAGATATTAGTTCGTTTTTTGAAAATGTTTTTAAATTATCAATTTCTTAGTGTCAATAAAAAAATTAGTTATAATGTGTATAATAAAGGAAAAGCTAATAGAAAGATATAGTTGTTTTTTATCTAATTCATTATATAAGAATTTGTCGCTGTATTCGTACTTTATCGAAATCTGTTTTTGTAACATTTGATACTTTGACCTAACGTTCACGTCAAGTTATTACGTTTGTTACGCAAATTACTAAAGATATCGTTATCTTTGACAAATTACAAAATGTATTAGTGGACTGCGCAAGCAAGCAGTTCTAAATTTTAGTCATATCTCTATAAAAACTAGAAAACTGAAAAAAATTTTTTAAGTTGACAGCGATATTTTGGCATCTCCCGAAGCAAGTGTAATTTGCCCTATGTATTAGCACCTCCGTCGCTTTCCTGCGAGTCAGGAGGATAGATATAGAGATGAAATGAAATGCTGGCTGCAAAGTCATCATTCCAGTTAAAAAATTTATTTTGCCATTGTTTTTAGATTTTATCGTGGTTGTTAAATCTTAGCGACAGAATAGCTGGTATTCTCAGTAGTTTGGCTATGTAATATATTATTTGGCTTTTTGATCACAGCCAAAAAAGTTGAAAAAAAGTTAACCAAAGACTGGCATTCATTTAAATTTGTGATCCTACGTTGGTTTTGGGCTATGTCTGACCCTCATTTTCCAAAACTTAGTTGTTGTTTTTTCTTAGTTACTTTTGTATTGTTAGTCCTTTTGTTTTATTACTTGAACATATTATGCTGTGAAAACAATTTTTGCGAGGAAAATTTTCTAGCGTTTTTATTCAAAAAGACTTTGAGGTAACAGCTTAGGCTGTGAACATGTTTTTTTTTACCTTAACATAATGTTTGTTAGTATAAACAATATGTTTATATCAAAAGAAAAATCGTTGTTTGGAATGTGTCGATTTAACTGGTTGTGGCAACATTTTGTTTTGAAATCTTTTGTTCATTGAGACCAGTTAAACTTTAAGTTATTGTACATCAACTGTTTATACTTACGTTTGACGGAAATGCACTTTCTTTGTTTTTTCGTGATAATATAGATAATCCCAATTAATCCCAATAAAGCAGCAAGAGTGTGTGTAAGGTTCTCAAATATAAAAGAAACAAGCATACTTTTCTGAAAACTTTATTACTTTAATTGCAAGCTGTTTGGTAATGTTTTAAATAAAATCGAGCAGGGTGAGAAGTTGTTTGAAATAATGCGTCAAAATATGATATAAAAGTTTGAAATAAATTTGATATTAAACATAACAAAGCAAATATTTTAAATTGCTTTGTTATGTTTAATATCAAATTTATTTCAAACTTTTATATCATATTTTGTTGCATTATTTCTAAAAACTTCTCAGCCTGCTCGACAGCTGCACAATCAACCAAAAATCTATTGGTTTGGAGTTAAAATCTTTTATGAGTTTTTTGTAGACTCTAGCCTTAACTACCATAACAGCATTTTCATTTCTGAAAGCAGGTTACCATTAATCAATTGACTGACAAAAGTATGTTATTAATTCTCTGATAGAGTTTCATTACTGAAACATTTAATGCATACACTTTTAATCATTTTCTTGTTGTAATTACTGTTCAAACTCAATGGCATTGATTTCTTCTTTGTTGAAAGAGAATCTTCAAATATACAAAATTCTTGCAAGCATAAAATCTCAGCGATCTGCAATTACGTCAACAAAGTCAAGCTTAATCCTCTCCTGTATTTTATTAAATATTAACTGAAAATTAAAAAGAGTTTGAGCCACAAACAAAATGCAAACATTTCTGTTCTCACGTATCTTTAACGAAAAACATATAAAAAACTCATTTACTTTTAAAACTTGTCAATGTTATTCGTTGTAGTCAGGGTCGTGGCTATTTTTATATGAACATTGTTTAATGGAATTCTAATGTGCTTATTGCTAAGAAACGTGCTTATTTGTGTTTACTTTTTACTAATTTTGTTAAAGTTTTTAACAAAATGTCTTGAAAACGCACTTATTATGAGGTTTCACTTTTTGTCGGAAAAAAAACAGTATCTTTTTTATTAAAGATCAGATAAAGACCTTTTTTGTTCTTTGGTTGATTTCAAACGCGTTTTATATTTGAAAAACCTAGTAATGACAAAACAGATATAAAAATTTTAGTTATTTTACCTTGTGCGTAGTGAAACTTTTTTGTCTTTGTTAATGCATAAATCATTCCAAATCAAACAAAGACCAATAAAAGGTCTTTACTTTGCACAACGCAAAACATTTAAAATTTTACATTTGTTTTGTTGTTTCTGAGTTTTTCAAATATAAAATCTGTTAAAAATCTAGAAACGACCAAAAAAAGCTTTTCACTAGATCTTTAAACAAAAAAACTCTCCTGCACTTGCCGCTGTAATTGCTCCGGCACTCTTCAATGTGTACACCAAAGACTCCCGAAAAGCAACCAGTCAAAAACTTGGGTATGCTGACAACTGCATTGCTGTTGCTCAGTCAAAACACATTAATACCTTAAACAACACTCTCTTTCAGGACATGGAAAACATTGCTCAGTACTTCAATAATGGTACCTCAAAACGAATTAATTGCAAACAATAACCACGCTATTTCATTTACATAACAGTCAGGCTAACACAAGTTTCAACGTATCTATTAATGGTCATACTTTCACACCGGACCCTAATCCAAGATACCTTGTAATCATCTTAGAAAGATCATTGAGAGCACAAAAACATAGATAATATATGCCACAAGCTCAAGTCAAGAACAGCACTAATGGCAACGCTAGGTTGTACTAAATGAAGGGCCAGCCAATCTGCTCTCCTTTCAACACCATTGGCAGTAGAACACAGTATCGCTGATTATCACTGCCCTGTTTGGGTAGGCAGTGTGCATACTAAAAAATAGACGTCCAATTCCAAAATAAAATAAAAATAGACTCTGGAGCTTTGAAATCGATTCCAAAAACTTGATTTCCTACCTTGGGCAACATTGCCTCTCCAGACGTCTTTAGAGAATATGTCATACAGAAACAATCCAGTAAGTTGGAAGCACTCACAGAGAGAATACTTCTAAAGAAAGTGCTTTTATAATCTTCATCTACAGCTAGTCTCAAATCGAGAAAGCCCTTTTATCTGCAGCATATCCACCACTATGATCAAATGCACGGTGGAAATTCCTGTGAAGCTCAAAAACTCACAAAAGGGAGAAATTGTTTAGGATCGGACCTCCCAGCTGCCGAGATTTCAAGCTCACAGTCAAAAACAGGAGGCATATACAAACAGAATGATCTCTGGCCATGGCAGAATAACTGCCAATTATTACGGATGGGGAAGGATTGACTCACCGACGTGTCCCAATTGCGGTCGGGAGGAGCAGAGCGCAGAACACTTGGTGCTGCAATGCCCATCAACCGCAATAGATGGCGGTTTCTTGAATGTGTTAGAGTGTGGTGACGCCTTGATAGATGACTTGGAGTACCAGGTATGGAGATGAAACAACCAATCAAAACTACCACAACTACTTCTCACAGAAGCCAAACAATTAAAACTTTTTCATTTGTTTTGTAGTTAATTAGCTTTTCAGATGTATAAAGCGTTTGATATCCAGCAAAGTATCTTCTTCTTCTTCTTTTTCTTCTTCTTCTCCTTTCGGCCTTTCCCGTTAGTCAGAGGTGGCCACAGCGTATCATCATTCTCCACTTCTTTCTGTCTTCAATGTCCATCTCCTTCACACCAACTTCCTTCATATCTTCTTTTACCACATCCAAAAATCTTTTCTTTGGTCTCCCTCTTCTCCTCTTTTTTGGTAACTCCATTTCCAACATCTTTCTTCCTACATACTCTTGGTCTCTCCTCATGACATGTCCATACCCCTCAGCCTGCTATTGTCTCAAGTCCATACACCATTGCTGGTCTTACCATTGAACTGTACACTTTTTCTTTTACTCTAGCTGGTAACCTCTTGTCACAGATTACTCCTGATACGTTTCTCCATCCGTTCCATCCTGCCTGTACTCTCTTCTTTACCTCCCTTCACAACCACCACTTTCTTGCACCGTTGATCCCAAACACTTAAATTCCTTTACTCTTGGCACTTTTGTATCCTCCATCTTTACTGTTTCGTCATCATTTTCTCCATTTATGCACAGATATTCGGTCTTCGACCTACTTACTTTCATCCCTCTTCTTTCCAATGCATACTTCCAGGATTCTAATCTCCGCTCCACTTCTTCCCTGGTCTCTTTACAAATCACAATATCATCAGCAAACAGCATCGTCCATGGTGATTCTCTCCTTACTTCATCCGTTAGCTTGTCCATTATCACTGCAAACAGGAATGGACTTAACGTTAATCCCTGGTGCAGTCCAACATTAACCTTGAAACTTTCTGTAGTTCCTACTGCACACCTCACCACTGTTTCGCTTCCCTCATACATATTCTGTACTAGTTGCACATACTTTTCCACTATTCCAGATTTTCTCATGCAGTACCACAGCTCTTCCCGCGGAACCCTGTTGTAAGCTTTCTCTAGGTTCACGAATACACATTGTAGCTCTCTTTGACCTTCCCCGTATTTTTCCATTAACATTCTTAGAGCAAACATGGCATCGGTGGTTCCCTTTCCTGGCATAAATCCATATTGCTCTTTGCTGATCTCCACTCTATCTCTTAACCTGGTTTGAATAATTCTTTCCCATATGTCACACTTCATTCATAATTTTAATCATAACGATGTAGTGTATCCCCGTTAAAAGCAATTCGTAGTTTTATTATAAGAGAATAAATGCGGCTCTTTGAGCGCTGTTTGCGATATACGTCCAATTTGTTCTATGGCTCGATACATGTATCTTTTTCTCTTTTTTTCTCTTTGTATTGACGTAATATGTTTTTGACTAACGTCATTGTACTGGAAGGTTCGCGTATATGCCACTTGTTTCGCGTAACAATCTCTCCAGGGGTTTCTGGCTGAATCTCGAAATTACGAGAAAGTTTACGTCACGTGATTTTGTTTTCTATATAAAGTCGATGCGTAGTGAGAAATTATTATTATCGTTGTGAGGTAATTTGAAGCGACTCGAGTGGCGGCTCGAGCGAAGGTGATTTTGTTTGGCCACAGGAGGTGGACCGTTAGATTTTGTGTCGGTGGACAATTGTTGAATTTATTTTGTGCCAGTGGTTGGCAGTTTTGTTCTACAGAGGTGGAATTATTTGTGTTGATTGAGTCGAGTTATAGTGTTGATTTCGCTTTGCAGTTTGGCAAAGCGTGGAATAGAAGTTTCGTCGGACGTGATATTTTTGTAATACATCTGTTTTTATTAGAGACAAGGGTCTCTGTTTGTTGTGAAAAAGAATCTTCAACGAAATCAATCCGAGCTTTCGTTAACCAACTGTATAAACCGTCAGGCTCATAGCAAAACTACTTCTTGAGCCGGAATAAAATAAAATTTAGACACAGCTTTGTTTCAGCGCAGGTATTCGGGTTACCTAGCTCAACTGGTCCTTTGGGATTCCCGAGCAAAGTTTGTGACACCATACTTTCATTGTGTGGCTCATTAGCTTTATTCCTCTGTAGTTTCCACAGCATTGTGCGTCCCCTTTGTTTTTATAGATTGGGATAAGCACACTCCTTCTCCATTCTTCTGGCATCCGTTCACCCATTAATAGTCTGTTGAACAGGTCTGGTCAAAAACTTTATCCCCATCTCTCCCATGCACTTCCAAACTTTTACTGGCAACTCATCTGGCCCAACCGCTATACTTTTTTTCATCCTTCTTAGTGCGTTTTTTACTTCTTCTCTACTGACACAATTTACCTCTTCGTTAACCACTTCTGGTTCCTCTGTCCTAGGTTCTCTGTTATTTTCCTCGTTCATCAGTTTCTCAAAGTACTCTTTCCATCTCTTTAACACTGCCTCTGAATTTACCATAACATTACCATTTTCATCCTTTATAACCCTCACATGCTGTACATCTTTCCCTGCTCTGTCTCTCTGCCTAGCCAATCTGTACAGCTCTTTTTCACCTTCTTTTGTTTCCAATCTAGCATACAAATCATCATACACACGTCCCTTTGCCATTACAACTGCCTTCTTTGCCTTATTCTTCTTTTCTTTGTATACCTTTTTAGTATTTTCATATACAAAGTATCGACGCCAAGGAAAGGATTCAAATTACCCAAAGAAAATGATTAATCAAAATTTTTCGGCTTTTTTTGTTTCGTTAACCGTGCTTATTTTTTGGTCAGTTCAACTATTAACCCTGGTAATAGCTTTTTATATATTACAGTATATTAAGCTGTTTTATTTCTGATTTACAGGAAAACAAACCAAGTGTTTAAGTACAAAGATATCATCAATTAAGTACTCCAGACTTTTTTTTATTATCATAATATAGTTGTTAAATAGATGTCTTAATCTTTGTATGTACATATTATGTCATTATTATTGATATTAATCATCTTTCTTTGCACAGATTTAAATCAATCGTCACTGATGCGTTTCTTTTAGCTTACAGTAACTACAAAGTTCATTCAGTATGCTTATTCTTGATTTTCCGTGCCATTTTTCCCAACAAATTCTTTTTTAAGAATTATCTGCATTAGTTCTTGTTTGATTTTATTCCTGATCCATTTTTTCTTTTAATCTTTCCAGTTGCATTGCGTCAGTTTCCATCTATTTTTTGCCATTTGAAGCCAATCTTAATTACTGATTTTATAATAGTTTTTTCGATATTCATGATTCAAATTACTTAAAATTCCTTTTTTCTGCAGGCAATCTCCATGATCAGATGCATACGTAGTTATGGTTTATATGCAGCATCCGGGAAAGCTGTACTAAAGTTCTATGCTTATTTAGTAGTACATGGCTTTGTTCTGGTAAATGCTGTTTCCGCAGCATTTTTTAGCCTTGACACTTTTTGCGCACGTTCAATCATTACTGATGAGGCTTACGTAATATTTGAATCTGGCCGCCTACTTGATATACGTGTCTTCTATTTTGTTGAAGTCACTTGTCTTTTTTTTTACTACAACATTTTAGTATTGGTAGGGTTAATCTCATTAGTACTTTAGCTTTATACATTTTTTGCCAATTGTCTAGCATTTTTGGACACGTTTTCTGTCAGTGAGATTAGGTGCTAGATCCATCTATTGAAAAAAAGATGGAGATTTACATTCTTGTGTTCAGCTTCTTCTAGCTTGGCATCAGTTGCTCCTATATTTGTCAATACTGTAATTTATTGACCAAGATACAGTCTAAATATAAATTTCCAATCTTTCCAATCTAATTTTATTTTTTTAATCTATCCATCAACGATTTCAGTCAACTTTATCAAACACTTTCTCAAAATTTATGAAACACACATTAAGTTTTCTTCCACATCAACTGATCTATCACACAAAACTTCGTGAGCTCTCATGGCATTCTTAGTTTTACTTCTCTTCCTAAAACCAATTTTACTTCGCCAGAATATTCACAATCTTTCCTGCAAGTCTTTTTTTAAACATTCTGTTATATGACTAGTGTAATAAATAAGAATTATCTTGAAAAAACGCAATGTAGCAAAGTGCCCAGAGCAACAACGTATTAATTAATCAACATTGTCGAAAACCTAAATCAAAGTTATTTTGGCCGTTATTTTAATGACATGATCTTGGTTCATTAAATTTTTTTATTGTGGTTTGCTTTGGCCAAACATATTGTATCATTTTTACAACTTGGCATTTTTAAAACGTAGTTATGAGTCGTAACCATGGTTTTAGTTTATTATTTATCTCTAAAGAAAAAAACCAATAACCAAACACATCGAATCAAAAAAAATTGTTTTAATTAACCACTGGGAGGCTGTGTGGGGACCGTGAGATTATTTAGTCTACAGCTACAAGTCATTTAGGCAACAACCATATCATATTTCAAAAAAAAAACTCAAACGGACAGCCACATCTCGCTCTGTGTTATCGCAATAAGTAAAGATGTCAAAAGTAAATTTTTTGACAGTTGCTCTAAGTTATTAACTTCGCCACTTTAGCATTTACAACTATCCCAACAATACGCTAAACGCTTGATGGGGCAAAGAGCTATATCAAAAGACGTCACAACTAAATTAATGATTGATTTTGTAAATCCTTTAATTTGTTCTGTAAATTTATAGAAAGCTTTATAATTACAAAATGGTGAACAGGAAATCATTCCTAACTCTGCTAAATTCAAAGAATATCTGAAAAATTACTTCTGGTTTTTAACAACCGACTCACAAAATATACAAACATGGTTAATTTGATCTCTTAACAATGAGGCAAATGACACGTTACTGATCAAATTTACCATAACGCATTATATTTCGACCAATAAACACTCTTCTTTATATTTACAAAGCATTACGCAAATTTCCAAAAGCAAAAAAAAATACAAGTAAAAAACGAACTTGCTGAAATGCAAACAATTATCAACATAAGTCGAATAAAAAGGAAAAAATTATTTGTCAAAAGAACAAACTTGAGCGACCACAATCAAAAATTAAGTTCAGAAAAATTGCATCACAGGTGAGTAAAATTGTAACCAGAAAACGTTTTTTCAAATATTAAATTTTATTAGGGACATTTTGATTTAGCGTGAAGAAAAAACATTATTTTCTTTATTTATCCATAAAATCACTTTAATCTCATAGTTTAACTTGTTTTAATACTTGGCTAAAATTTGATTTCAAATGCAAAAGATAGTGTATTTTAACAATCACTTAAAAATATTTATTTTTAATTTTTTTAATAATGTTTAAAATATTTTTGATTTCCGCAATTATTCTCTACATTCTACAATAACGTAAATTACAAAAGCAAAAAAGTTTTTCAAACTCTCTTTCCCACGAATTGTTTCTTTTCTTTTTGTTTTGATTTGCTTTTGTAAAAAAAATTTTTTGGATAAGTTAAACGTAGATTAAAAAAATCCCCACTCTTGAAGCAAAACCTAATAAAGTTGTTTAACTCTTGAAACCAAGCAATAATTTTGTTTTCATGCCAATGATGTCATTATATAATGAGTAGAATCAATATTGAATTGCGAAACTCTATTGCAGCATTAATCCAAGTTGCAATAAAAGATTGAAAAGTCTGCTTCTGTGTGTAGCCTATTTTTATTTCCAATTCTGTTTTTAAACATTATTCACCGATTTGTCTTTTCAATTTTTTTTAGGTTATGTTATTTTATTTTTAAACCAGATTGCTTTTATAAATTATTTTTGTTTAATTGATTTCCAATAAATCTATGACCATATGTCTTACGCTTTTTAAATAGAAAATAGAACTCTTTAAACCAGTGATTGCCGAGTTTTTAATCACGGACCCCTTTCAAAAATTATCAAGTCTATGAACCCTAAATTTTAAAAAACAAATCATCACCAATAAAAAACCGTTGTCGTTCCGTGAACCCTGGTTGGCTGCGTGATGAAGGGCGCCGTGATTGATGACGAACATGATTGTCAGGGTCGAGGCGTGAAATATACGCACATGATTCTGTTATGTCCTTGGGGAAAATACTTCGCGGCACTTCTCTCTGCTTAGCGGTCTTAGCTATCAGCTTTAAATATTGGTCATATCTCTAAAGAAAAAAACTAAAAATGGAAAATAAAAAACTTTTAACCGAACAACAATATTTTGGCATTTCTGGAAGCAGGTCGTGATAATTGCTCGACAGTTGCTCAACGTACAGCGTCTCTGACGCTTTCTTGTGAAGAGAATAAATAAAATAAAATAAAAAATGAAATAAATAGACTGCTTTAAACTAATTAGAGTCGCGATGATCACGGATTAAGCACATTACAGTTTTTGGTTTGGTAAGCAGAAAGACGAAATGCATTGACTCGTCAACTTACGTTTAAAAAATCACAATTTATTTTATTTCTTCGTTTGTAAGACTTTCTTGTGAAGATCCAAATAAATTTAAATCAGACAATATTTGTAAAAATTTACAGGCGAGTTAGTAGATCGATTTGTATTTTGTTTTCGCTCTAACCTTTTTATGATTTCTTAGGCTTGTTTAAAAATAAACAGCATAGTTTGAACATTAATTTTGCATATTTTTTTGAATGGGGTTAAACTAAACACAAAATCACAGCCTTTTTTCATGTAATTAAGTAAAGCAATTTTTATTAATCAAAACAAGCTGATAAAACTAAAAAACTTTATCGGCTTTTGGTCAATAACTTAACTCTAGATTAAGACTATAGTTTATGGCGGTTAAAGCTTTCTAATATGTTTAAATATCATTAACAATTGCAGAAAGTAGTTTGAAAGCTTATAAGTTAAAATGAAATTTCACTTAATTTTTATTTTTATTACAGTTTTGAAGTAGCTTCTTCATTTTTATTGCTTTCATTTAAATAAAATTGAAGTACCATTAAATTACTTAAATTGACGTATTATAACTTTCATAAATGTAAAGTTATTTTTTAATTTTTTGGGTTACCCAAAAATTGTTCAATTTTCTGTTGGGAAACTTTTAATGATTATGGAAAAAATAACAAGTTTTTTTCCCCAATTATTTTTTTCTCATAACATGAATTTTTATGTTTTAATTTCATTATTATTTTAATTACTTTTGTAATATTTTTAATTAATAATAAAAAACTTGAAAAGGTTTAAATAGTTTTACATGTAAAAAAATATCAAACTACATGTATAACAGCTTTAAAATTCTTAACTTGCCTATTCAGATGTTTATAAAAGCCGGACTATTTTGGTCGCCAATCTGAATTTTACTTCTAACTTTCGAGTTATTTAGAGTAGCATGCAAATTTTAAAAATCGAAAGACTTCAATACATGCCAATAAATTGACTCTGACCTACTAAAGCTGACCTTTATATAAATATGGGTCACACGGTTTTCAAGTGCAACAAAAGGATTGTTTAATTGAAGGTGCAGTCTTAGAGCCCCCTCTTTAATAAGAGTATATACACACCGTAAAAATACTGCTGCAAATTCTTTTATGTTTGAATTCATTTTTGACGTTTATAAAATGTTGCAAAATTTCTTTGATTGTTGCAAAATGTTTCTACAGTGCACTAAAGCAGAAGTAATGTTGTTCAAATTAACCTGGACATAATTGTAGTTGGAAAATTAAAAAAGTAGAAAGCGATTAGTTTAGTAACTACTGAAGGCACAATAAAAAATCAATTAAAAAGAGATTATAATTGATTGAAGTAACGTTTATTTTTAATTTTAATAAAAAAGGACAATCAAGTATTATCAAAACCTGGTTCTTGCATTTTAAAATTACAAATCAAACTTTATTCAATTATAATTTCATTTTTGCAAGATTATAAAAAGCCAATCACGGTGCAATTAATTTTTTTGAAAGAGATTAATACGTGAAAATCTACGGGTTTATTGTTGTACAGTATATTGGAATGTTGAAAGTTATTTTAAATCCGGTATGTAAGAGTCGCGTCTGCAAATCAATCTGAATCATTGAGTCGCTATTAAAATGCCAAGCTCTCCATGTGACGTCAGTTAGCAGTTTCACACGCAAGTCGCTTCACACTGATGAGGAAACGTCTGAGATTTCATAAAAGACAAATTGGGAAACGTTCAAAAAAATTTAATCATCGAAGCATATCCCCACGTTGTGTAATGACCAAATGTAGCAATTTCGTTAGAGTAAATACAATAATATTTTTTAATTAAAAAGCATTTCTCTTTGTTGTAAAACTCTCGAAGGAAACTTGGTGAAAGTTAGTAGCAATGAGTATCGAAACAAGATTTGGTTACAGCTTTTTCAACTAAACACAATTTTTAGCATAAATTTTCAACATATCAAATTTTTATTGCAAAATGTATCCATTTTTTCTTTCGTTAATCTGAAAAAATATTAATCATTGTCGCTTAGATTTATTGAATTATCAATTACAATTGTTTTGTAAGCTAAGGCTAACTAACTAACCAAACGTTTTCTTATACTTGCTTCGATCGCCAAAGCGCGTCACGAATTCGCGGCGTTTCATCTCGACAAATTTTCGCCTGATCAACAAACCCCAGCAAGGTTGTCCGATCACAGTGACCGGTAACGCCGAGAAATAAAATAAAAAGAAATGAATTTTATTACCAGTGAAGATCGCATTTACATTCAATTTGTTTTATATTGCTATTTCTAATCAAATTTGTTGTTTTTGTTTGCGAAAATCCAAATTTGAAGCTGAGATCGTTAGTTTTGATGCACTACGCTAATTTGAATTCAACAACTTCTTCAAAGATGTCGCGGTTACACTACAAAGGGGTGCTTTGGTGCAACCAATACATTTTCCTTTCTTACTAAAGCCATCAATAAGTACCAGTATAGTATGAGACAAAACTTATGCATTTTTAACAGCTAAAGAGTTACGGCTATATATTATTGTGCTACCAAAAATAAAAATAGAAACAAAAAAAAGCCAAATTGACAAATTGAGATTTCGACGCCAAACCCGTTTTTAAAAAGCTAAAATTGTCAAAATTTAAAAAACAATATGGCAACCCTGGCACAGCCTCTAACCGGTCAAGCCTAATTCAAAGAAAAACGATTGGAGTGAGAGTAAAAAAAAAAAAAACTAGTTGCTTTAAGAGATAAAAAGAGAAAAGATGCTGCCGAAATTGTTCTTGCGGGCCCAAAGTTGGCCCAAAATTTTTTGGAATTTTTTTAATTTGTCAAGATGCTCAAGAAGAACTTAGTTTCTTTTGAACCAACTACTTTCTCTCAAAAGCTAACCCTGCATCTCCCTAAAATTAACTCTCACTCCAATCAGTTTTTCTTCCAATTAGACTCGACCCTCTAACTTCTTCTAACTAACCTCTAACTTCGAATTTAGACTCGACCGGTTAGAGTCTAACCGGTCGAGTCTAATTCGAAGAAAAACCGATTGAAGTGAGAGTTAGTTTTAGAGAGAAACTAGTTGGTTGAAAAGAAGCTAAGTTCTTCTTTAGCATCTTAACAAATTAAAACAGAATTAAAAAAATTTTGGGCCCGCAAATACAACTTGCGTTTTCTTTTTTTGTTTTTTTATTGATTTATTTACTTTTTCGCGCTTAAAAGCAAAGAGAAGCAGAAAAGTCAAACAACAAACAAAAAATAATCTCGTCAACGCTCGTGGTGGAAATTGGCCTTTATTCTCAAAACGATTTTACCTCATCATAATCCTGTTTAACTTATGAAAATTTGGAATTACTAAGTGACATCGTTTAAGAATCATGTTACGATTATAAAAACTTTGATTATTTAAGTTTTGTAAATAAAGAACTGCTTGATAAAATTGTCATCAGAGATGGACAACACAAGTTGCCGTATGACGCAACAACAAAGTCAAGTCTTTTGTGTTGACTTTTTGCTCCAAACAACTTTAGTATAAAAGCCCGCTTCCGCTACAAGCGTTGGCGAGATTATTCCATGTTTATTTATTGATTTCTTACTTCTCTCAATGCTTAAGCGTAAAAAAATAATAAACGATTAAAAAATTATTTCACCAACGCTCAAAATAGAAATGAGTCTTAATTCTTTCTATGTATGTACATTTTTTTTTTAAGTGTAAAACAGAATTAATGAAAAACGAAGAAACAAATCACCCATCAAATGACTCTTTATCGCAAGGTTGGGCAAACGTCGTATTCTGCGAGCAATGCTTCTTTTAAGACAAGTCGGATGAGTGGCACTTTCCTCTATTTTTGGCCTATAAGTTTTTTCTTATAGAGGGTGTCCATAAAGTCTTGTTACAATTTAAAAAATTTATTACAAAGGCATTTGGTGAGATATCTTATATAGATTTGTTTTTTATTAATCAGTGTTTATTAAAGTTTTTATTCAAATTAAAATTTTTTCTTTCAAATTAAATTTTTATGTGTTTAGTAAATGTGTTAATAAGCCTTTGCAAAATGGCTACTCCTCAAGAGAAGGCACAATGTGTATCCTGGTTTATTGAGACAAAATCGGATGTTCAGGCTCAGCAAAAATACAGAACTAAGTATGGAAGAGATCCACCATCAGGTCCTTCAATTCATCGATGGCACAAGAAATTTATAGAGACAGGGTCAGTGTTGGATACAGTTACAAACGGGCGACCAAGAAAATCTGGAGAAATTGTGCTTTCTCTTGAGGAGTAGCCATTTTGCAAAGGCTTATTAACACATTTATTAAACACATAAAAATTTAATTTGAAAGAAAAAATTTTATTTTGAATAAAAACTTTAATAAACACTTATTAATATAAAACAAATCTATATAAGATATCTCATCAACTGCCTTTGTAATAAATTTTTTAAATTGTAACAAGACTTTATGGACACCCTGTTATATTATGATAAAGTTATTTAATTGAGTAACATGCAGGTGTAGTTCTGCTTTTAAGACGTATTTCCAAAAAATAAAGTGCTTCGTTATTAAATTAACTGGTACAGTTAACTCAAAACTAGTGGTGAGTAAGTTACTTTCAATGTTGTAAAAATAAGTAGATACAAGTTATAGTTACCTTCAAAAGCCTCTTTTTTGTCCACACTTTGATTTCATCTCCCTAATACATTTAACTAGATTTACAACTTCAAATTTACTTGAAAAATATAAATAAAAACTTTTAATCTAGTCGGCATGGATTGTGTTCATAAAAAAATCTTTCGATTTAAAAAGTAGGCAGGTTAACTGTAGGCTAATTAATAACTTTGAACAGCGAAAATATTAACTATTGATAGTTACAATTTTTTCAAAAGTAGCAAAGTTACAGTTATCAAAAAAGTAACTAAATTACTTCTCACCTCTGCCCAAAACTATTAATGACAAAACACTTGTCCTCAAAAAATTGATTCAAACAATCATGTTTTTTTGTATAGCGTGCTTTTCAAAATCCTTCAAATTGTTCTACAAAGCGTAAAAAGCTATTTTTCAGTGTGAAATTTTAAGATTTCAATCAAGCTAATGTAGCAAGTAGATAGACAAATATTATTATAAGGCCGCATCAGCAGCAAAACTAGCCATATTCAGCTGGAAGGCCATATTTTTTCATACCTGTTTAAAAATGTTGTTTTTTTCAAAAAAGCGATATTTTGAAATATCGATCTGTAAGTCCCTTGGGGTTTGTACACAATAAAGCTTTTCTCAAAGAAAAAATTTTTTCTATATCCTTGTATAATTGGGACTTTTTTATTTAATTAATCGTCATATATATTTTCTTGAATCGCACGAAAGTGCCGGAGGTGCTGTGCTTGAAGCAACTGTAAAGCAATTACCCTGACCTGCCTAGGGAAATGCCAAAATATTGTTGTTCGGTTGAATTATCTGATTTGATTTTTTTTTATAAGAAGTATGACTGGAATTTAGACCTGCTTACCAAGACCATTAAGCAGAGAAAAGTGCAGTAAAGTGTTTTTTCAAGGATACAACAGAATGGGGCGATAGGTTTTAAACTGCATTGCGTCGATCCCGTTTGCCATCAATGTGGCGCTTTTGCTTGACCACGCTTGACCACGATTCCGATTGTTAAACTTTATGAACAAGTTTATTAATTCAGTTGCATTAAAGCATTCTTTGTTTACCGTTGACTTTACCATAATATCTAGTTGTTGTTTGAAACCGAATAATGCTCAACCAATGTGAAGGGTGATACATTTTCCTCACAAACTGCGCGAAAGAAAAGTTTGTAATCAAGGTTTTCCGAACCGACCTAAAATTTTACTTTTAAAATTTGTCGCACGAAGACAGCAAAGTAGTTTTCTTTTTTTATTGTAATGATTTACTTTTAGAGCATTTACAAGAGAAAAAAGCTACAACCATCAACGAACAACTTTTAATGCTTCATGTTTAATGTATGGCTGTATCATAGACATTGAAATAATAAAAAATGTAATTAAACGGTTAAAATTTTAATAATTAAAAACTAAAAAAGGTCTTTAGGTAAACATTTTATGTAGTTTTTTGTATAAATTTTTATGTTTAATTTTGCTTTTTGTAAATAGTTGAAATAGTTGTGGCGCAAAGTTTTCCTCAAATTTTTTAAAAAATTGAGTGGGGAGCGCCAACGTACGCTTACTACTGACCAAATGGTTTACAAACTAAAAAACTGGCCACCTTGCTTTGTACAGTCAAAAGAAAATTGTACCGATGTTAACATATTGCATTGCATTTCAGCTCAGTTTCTAAGAATTCCTTGTTGGTGAAATCATAGAATTCGGTTCAGATATAGCAAAAACCAAAAAACGTTTGCAAATGCTTTCTTTTTTCGCTGAGATACCATCTTTTTTAATTTTTCTTTTGTTATAAATTTTACGTCAAAATTCCAATAAAAATTGCTATTAGTTGTTTTATATGAAAAACTGTCAAAATATTTTCATTGCTTGTTTCAAACAAAAGTTGCCTTTGAAAGGGTTTGGTGATATTTAATCACAATTTAACCTAGGCAATCAAATGTCTGTGTACGATTTAAAGTATGGATAAAGATGTTGAAAACAAAACCTCGCTTACGAGTTCAATCCAATGCTTCAAAACTTTTATCTCATTTATATATTAATAAGATAAACGTTATGATTAGCAACATTTCAAAAGCATGGCATTAATTATGAACAGCTTTTCCTTCAACAAATTTAACATGAAAAAATCCATGATTGAAAGATCCCAACATTACTGTCAGTTGTTCAAAATAATTTTTGTTCTATACCTTGTTCGAAATATTTCAATAGCTTTATCTTGCTCATAAGGATGGGCAAAAATAATTAGTAATGATAGATGAAAGGTTTTGGTGGGACTTTGTCAAAAAAGTGCTCTGGGCGGAGTTGAAATGTTAGAAAAATTAATGTTAAAATAAATTTTGTGTTCTAAAGTTTTATAATAATACATATATATTTGCTTTAAATATACTTAATTGAAAAAATTTTATTGAATAAAAAAACACGTTTTTAACAAAAAAATGAAACGGTGGCTGACAAGATAATACAAATCATATAAAAAAAAGGATTAAAATAGAGGTTATTTTGTTATTTTTATTTGAACTATGGTTTGAGAGATGGAAAGAATTACACAGAATAAGTTATAGTATTTTTTGTCAGCAAGTAATTTTTGTGTATTAAAATTGCATGATAATTTAGCACCAAAAAAGTTAAGACTGTAAATTTTTGAAACATATTTACGTGTTAGTAAGAGTAATTTTACAACAACACATCGAAAATCTTTAAAAAAAGTTACCATGTGAAAAAGCAAGTCTTAAAATTTAAATAAAAACATAGTTATGTTATTTTTGTTCAGTTTGTTTAATACAGTACTGTATAATAAAAGTTTAGCAATGTATTTACATTCAGTTTTTGCGTCACATCAATTAACAATAAAAGCAAAATTGGACGCAAATAATTTTAAAAACAAAAACTTTTTAATTTTGTGAAACTATTGTAAGTACATCAAAACACCATACATTCGCAAGCCCACTACATGTTTAAATTATGTAAGTACACATGTTTTGACGCTTTAAAAATTTATTTTAAAAATCTAGTGCAAGCACAAAAAACATTCTGCTTCTTTATTTTGTTTATAAAACAAATTTAGGCCAACCTTACAGTTTTCAAATTTCAACACAAAATTTTACTTCGCAAAGCGAACAAATTACTTTGACTTATACCGAGTTTAGCTACCACAAAAATTAAGTTTTATAGTTTATATTCATAATTCTAAAATTGTTTTTATTATTTGTATCAATTTACATCAATATAGAATGTTACAAAAACTGTTACTTGCTCATGCCTTTTAGTATTGATTTATTAAAAACGGATTTCACACACAAAAAAGAATATTTTAATAGGAATCACAAATAAGTTACAAGATAAAAATTTTGGTAAAACTAGTTGAATACCATTTTACTAAATCTAATTGTTAAGTTGCTTTAAAAAATTTCTCGTAAACAATTTATTGCAAGTTTTATTTTTGCGGTATGTGCGCTTGACCTTTTCAAAGATAAAAAACAAAAACCATTTATAAAAAGTTGTAGTGCATCATCTTAATTCATATTGAAGCTTTTGCTTTACTTCAAACAACTTAAACAGTTGTTGATCTAAAGTAAATAAACGCTTTCTGTTAATTTAACAAAATTATCTTTTGGAAACTCTGATCTTAAAGTCATTTGGTTTCAAAGTCAATCCAAAAGTAACAGGCCAAGGTAAAGCGGGTTCAATTCCCGGTCTAGACGGTAATAATATTAATTTTCTAACAACAGTTGATAAAAAAATAAAAAGCTGGTGCTTTGATAGTTCGTGTCCCAAACACTTCCGTGTCCCAGCACCCCAAGAAAGTAAATTCGAAGTACAATTCTGCTTCAATGAAAGTGTTCCATCGTGTTTTTCATTCAAAAACCTTAGTGGATTAAAGGTTTCTGGGTCATTCCAAATCCGAGGGTCTTTATGGGCCTATTAAGATAATAAAGCTGAGTTAATATAATTGTGAGGCTTTTAACAAAATTGGCTACAAATTGTCTGAATTAAATTCTATTAAACAACTTTATCGGGTTTGAGGTTAAGACTTACACCGACTCCGCTAAAGGATCGGCAGCGTTCTCGAGTAAGTAAGAACGTTGTATCGATGGCAAATGTTATAAGTACGGTCACGGTTCAAAGCTTATTCGAGTAATTCTGTAGAACAGGTTTCGGATGGAGGTTACTTTCTTATAGCATAAAATTGCTATGGAAAGCAGCTATAATAGACTTAGCATTTCTGAATTTATTTATTTACATAATTAAATCAAGAAAAAACAAGACAGAATAAACCACGCGTTTTCGGCTAACCTAAACCCTCATCAGACGTCCTGACTTTACTTCAATCGAAACAGAGATACAAATACTATAAATGCTGACTAAATTTTTTTTTTCTAATAGTCAGCATTTAAAATATTTTTATCTGTGTTTAAATTGAACTAAAGTTATGAAAGGCTATTCATTATGAAGTCTGGTTAGGGTTTAAGTTAGTTTAGTAACGTAAATAAATAAACTCAGAAATGCAAAATCTAATACGGCTGGCTTTCTATAGTAATTTTATAATTCCGCAGTGTTCCTGAAAAAAACATTTTTACGGCACTTTCATCGGCTTGGCGGTTTTAGCAAATTTTACTGCATATCTAAATAAAAATTAAAAAAATTAAATAAAACTTTCAATAAGACAGCAATATTTTGGCATATTGAGTAATCGCCTGATGGTTTTCCTTAGTTAAGCACCTCCACAGTTTTTCTACGAGTCAAAGGATAAATAGAGATGATGATATAATGATTACAAAAGTTAAAACTAACCTCCCAAATATTGAAGTAGACTGTAACACCAGCTGGTATGAAACAGTTTCCAAACGTCACATCTCGGGTCGTCTTGTGGGGTATAAGCATTGGGGAAGGAGTGCAATGCCTCATAAGCTCGTAAATCCATGCCATTGTGTAAGGGCATTTGCTGCTATGCAACCTAAATGATGGAGCCTCATTCGGTAAAATTGCACGATCAACTTCATTTCTAACCTGAAAAGAAGTATTTTAATGTTATTTTAAGAATAAGCCAAAAGTTAAAAATAATTAGCTTCTATTTTTTAAAGTTTCTTCAAACAAACGATAAATGTACAAAACAAAAGATAATTTCGTGATTTTCACAAATCTTTTTTTTTAAATATTTTGTGCAATGGATCAATCGAGATAAAAGCAAAAAAGAAAATATATTTCTAAAAATTTTGAATATTCTCTATTGATAAACTCACTTTATTTTGTGTATCAGGAAATACGGCCATGTACAAAAAAGCCCAATGAATAATAGTAAACATTGTATCGTAACCAGCTCCAAAAATGTCTCCAATGTTATAGGTAATCCTTTTTTTTAATTCAAGCTCGACACTTTCATCTACTACGCAAAAAGGGTTAACGGTACTTTCGAAATTTGTTCCGATATTTTCGTAGTTGCTCTCTGTCATCAAGTTGTTGTTCCTGGTACTTGTAGAATCGGTACCGTCCAGTTGGTTGTGGTCATATTCAAAACCGTTCTGGTCCGGTTTCGGCACTTTGTTGTTGTTGTTGCACCTTTCCCGTTCACTTTCGTGATACAAACAGTCGACCAGATCTCGCATGTTCTTTTCATCGTATGTTTCCCAGTGGGAGGATAACATGGACGTCACAAGCCTCCAGTACGAATCGGAGTAGACTTTTAAGTTCTAAATAAAATTCAAACATTAAACTTTGCTTCGCAAAGGGAAGATTAATTTTTATGAATGATCTTAGTTTTGGTTGTCGTCGTCGTCGTCATCGTTTGTTATTATTATTATTATCGGTGGTAAAATAACGTTGTGGTTGAGTGATTTAGATTGAAACCACTTATTTTCTCTTACGACTGATTAAAACGTTAGTTTTATGGAAAGCAAAAACTTTCTACGTAAAGAGGAGTAGGAAATCACTCTTAACTCTGCCAATGCTTCAATGCGTAAGCTTTATTTACCAAAAGATTGATTAAATGTTGGTGTTAATATTATCTAAGACTCGCCTTGTACGCCTGATTTATGAAGGGAAAGTACTTCAATACTGGCCAGAAATTAATGGGCTGAGAGGCTGCCATGGCTGCGTCAAAGTTCCGGTTTATCGACAACAACTCCTTCAGATCGGAATTTTGGGGGTTGAAATCTTTTCCAAAGCAAACTTGGCAAATTGCTATGCTAGCGCTTGTCAAAATGTAATTCCGGGGGTTTATAATCCCGTCCTGAAATTCAAAAAAATACTTTAGACTTTATAAACGTTGACAAACAATTTTGCAAAAAAGAACGCTTCAAAGATCGCGTTCGTATGAACTTTATTAAGCCTTTTTAAAGCAAATAAATTGCAAACATTTTTTCAATATTTTTATTTATTTTACTGCGCCTATAAAACATAACAGTATTTCGAAGAAAAAACTCAAATACCAATAATATAAATTGCGCACAGCTCACTACGTCGGGAATAACATTTCAAAAATTTATTTTACAACCTTTTGTTTAACGTTAAACGCAATTAACTAAAGTTTAAAAAACCTCAATTTTTTTGCAGCAAAATTTCGATCGTACTGGCAATCAAAAAACGGAAGTAATTGAGAAATTAAAAGAAATTTTTTCATAATCATTACTTGTTTTTTGGCAACTTGAAGAAGCTGTTCAACCAGACTGTTTGCATGCTTGAACGAACTTGCTTCCATCACTGAACGTTTGCAGGAATCTTTTCCGGTTGTGTACCGACCCATTGCTGCCTTGGCCGCTATTTTTTGATGTTCCCAAATCGGACTGAAATATGAAACGCATTTATTTTAAGAACTACGCTACTTTGCGCTTACTTTGGCTTTATAATAATTATCAAAATTAAACTCCTTTAGTTTAACTCAATTTGGATTTTTTAGTGGCATTTTTTATTATCTTTGATAGAGTAAAAAGGTTTTAATCTAAAAAAACAAAAAAAGCTTAATTGCTTAACGCTTTTTCATAGATTAACGACTAGATCTATAGTAGACTTTTACCTGAAATCTGAAAATGTGAGACTGAGTCCTTCACTTATCAACTTCGTTGTTTCCATATCGGGTCTTCCACCAAAGGATGAGGAAGTCAAAGCTTTCCTATTGTTAACATAGATTGATTTTTTTTCTTTAAAAAAATTTTAACCCATATTTTCAAAAAATAGCTCTATAATTTTATCTCACGACAACTATTACATGTGCGTTTTTTTTTTATTAAATCGAACAGTCTTGGTGAGGTTTTGTAATCTAAAAAATGAGGAGTTCATCGAAATTGATAATTTAACGTGTTTGGTTGCTCTTATAATACCAAAAAATGAAAATTTGTGGAGATTATAATGTCAAAGCTAAAAGAAAACAATCTCAAACAATAATCAACTGATTCAAATCAAATAACAAAGCTTTAACTTTTAATGTAGTTTTTCACGCAAACAACAATCTTTAATCAGTTAATTAAAGGAAAAATTTATCAAATTATCATAAAAAAATTGAAACAGAATAACATAGCCGTTTCTTTATTGTTATGCCCTTTATAGTTTTATATAATTAATGAAGGAGAAGCTCAAAATTTAACAATTTAATGGATGATATGAAATTGAAATCTTGGATACATTTTTTAATATGTAGATTTTATAAAAAATTCATGTACATTTAAAGAAGAGAAGAAAAGCAAATGTTGAAATTCGTCAAAACTTTTTCTGACTAAGCATTTTTATGATTGTGTAAATTTTTTTTGATAGCAATTTACTTGGTATTTTTGTAGTGTAAACCCTTTTAATTTATCCTACTGTTGATAAAAGTAAGTACAGTACTCAAAATAAGTATTTTTTGAGGTTTTTTGGGTTTGATTTTGACAAAAACGGCGGCAACCCTAAATAGGATAATCGTGACCTTATTGTGTTGACGCTAATCTTTTTCCGTATTCTTCCAGGCCTCCAACACAATTAACAGATACTGATAATATCAAATCGAGAATAGGCGGCATTTTTTTTTTATTGTATTAATGACAGTCATTGGCGGTTGTCCCAACTACTCTTAATGTTTCATTGTAGGAAGAGTGTTGTTTCTGAAAGTCCATTAATAGATTCATTGAAATTACACTTGCAATGAGCAATGATGTAATTTCTGATAAAATTGAGCTTTTATGACTAGCAATTTCTTAGTTGTTTGGATTTTTTTCAAGTGCATTTCTATAGACTGAATCGACAGTTCAATCCACTGTCTGTGGTAAATATTGAGTAAACATTAACTCACTACCGGCATAAGAACGGTTTTTAAAAATCATTATATCATTGAATATTTTTTAGGAAGGCGTGATTCGTTATTGCCATTTGTTCATTAACTTGAATTTGCAAGGTAATCTTGAAACATTGATCATGCCATAAAGAAAACAAAAGGTTTTCATTGAAATTTCTTTTAAAGAGATTAAAGACAAGTTTTTGATTAGTCCTTAACTCAAATAATAGGCCGATATAACAGAAATAAACAATCCCTTTTGCCTTTTCAAATTTGCATTTTGACTTAGATGTGATGTAAAGGTTACGTAAATTTGTATAGAATTTATACCTTTTATTCTCTAATTACTTGCTAAGCAGAAATTTTAATCTATGTTCAAAAAATAGCGAAAATGATGCGGAGCTTTTTCCGGTCTTGATTATATGTCATAACATAATCACGACCACGAAAATTCAACAAAAATAGAAACAACTAGTTTTGACCAAATTATTGAATAATTCGAATTGCTCAAAACCGAAATCTCTATCTTTCTCTTGTTGAAGCGTAAAAAATTGTAACAGAGTTGAAAAACTAAAAAAACAAAAAACTTGCAAATATAGTTTATGTAATTTGGGGAGGAAAATATTAACGATTATGAAATTGTAATGCATCATCTAAACTTATACAATTTTCAACTTTTCAAACATTGACAAAAATTAAATTCTATAAGAATTAAAAAATTTTATACTACAATACTGTGTATTAAAACATTGTTTTGTTGTCCAAAATATCTTTAAATAAATTTTTCAATGAGCTTTTTCTCAAAGATATTTACTAGCCACTTGAAGCACTCCCGCAAACGTCGTTAAACTGACAAAGCAAATGCATTATCAATCAAAGCTTCTGCAATCAAAATGAATTTCCCGCGAATCAAACTTATTTTAAAAGTATTTCATAAATTATACTATGATTTAAAATTTATGAAAAGCATATGAAACTTTAATTTTTTTCAACACAATTGAAAAAAAACAATACTTTTTAATTTTTTTCAAGGTTAAAAAAAGCAGGTTGTTTCTATGGCAATAAGGAAACTGCCTATCTTGTAAAAATAGAATAAACACCAAAGGATAAGATATCATTTAAAATGGTGCATGGTAAAATGAATCACAAAATTTTTGCGTTCACAGAATTTTTACTCACTTTATCATTTCTTTTCCTGAAATAACCAAGACTTCTTTAAAACCCATTTTAATTTTAAATAATGATCCATATTTTTTTGACCATTTGGTAAGACGCAGATGGGGTAAATGTCCTAGAGTGACTAAGTGCCCAAGGATCGGGTAACCTGGTGGCGATGGCAAATTTCGAAAATGATTTAATTTATGATCTAAAAACAAACGAAAATCAAAATTGAATTTTTTTATTGGAACACAAATAGGGGCGAAATTAAAAACAAGCAATGTAAAAAGCTATCAAATAAAATAGCTATATGATTAGTCTCTAATTATCTATAATGTTAACAAAAAAGACAATAGTATTAATCTCCCAGAAAAAGTAAAAAAATTATTTTCGGATCACATAAACAAAGTGATTTTTGGAGCATAAAATGTAGAACGTTTAACTAATTTCAAAATAAAAAGTAAATTCAATATATTTTGAAACATTGTTTTATTTTGGACGTTTCGGAATTATAACTCATTTCATCATCAACTTAAAACAATGTTTCAAAAGGTGGTTTTTGTTTCACTTTTATTTTTTTCATAGCTGACTCACAAACAATATATTTTAAAGTAAAGAATTTTTGTTTTAATAATATTATACTTGATCCGTAAAATTATTTTCTTTTAATTACTAAAAATGACTGGTTTTATCTTCTAGTTCATTAACACCGAAAGAACACAGCCATTTTGCAATCTTAGCACCGACAAACATTGCAATGCAAGATATCAATGATAAGATGAATTTTAATGCAGACAAACATATGATTAACTGCGGTTACATTTCGATAAGAAGTTTTTTTCTGTTGCTTAACTTGCGCGATATTGATTTAATTCGGTTACGTTGAAAGTTCTTTGACAATGTTTTTATAACTATTGCCACGCAACAATGTGTAAAGTTTATTACAGTATACGCTCTAAAAATAATATTGACAAAGATTAATTTTTTATTAAATTTTTTTTAACCTTATAAAACTGGAAATGGCCCAACTCGATGCCAGGCAACTGGTTAGGATAAGGGTTAGGGTTAGTAAACAACAATTTGAAAGTTAAACTGTTAAAAGTTGGCTTGGCATCGAGTTGGCGGCATCGAAGCGTACCCGACCCATAAAACTTGTAGCCGTTAGTGTTCATTATTTATTGAAAATTTTAAATATTCTTTAAGGTAACATTTATCATTGATTCAAGACATGTTCCTTGTAAAATTGTTCGTTTTAACACAAGTAAAGCATAAGTTCGCAGCAAGCTATTCTTACAAAAATTCCCTATCGGCAAAGCTTAAAACATTATAAAATAAATTTTGTTACGATCGACCAGGGGATTTAGAAGGTTGTAGACAAAAAAATCGTCTTTAATTTTAAATAATTATCACTTTAAGATTTACTTTTTGCCTTAAAAAACGTTGATTTTATGGCATGCATAAGACATGAGCAAAATTAAATACTATTTTAGTCGGAGATAAGTTTAAAAAGGGCAATACAACGTAAAGCAACGAAGACAAGTTATTTTTAATCCCTGTTTTATCGAATCAATTGTTTGATCATAACTAAGATCATTTTCATTTTGATTAAAAAACTTTTTTGCCTAATATTTGTTATGTACTTTGGCTTGCGTTGGAAATTTTGATATGAAGATTTTGATTAAAATGCTGCAGAAAAAGCAATTTACAGTAGCTTAGTGAAGCAAAAAATGGCATTTTGTTGACTTTGCGCTCAAGTATCACATTGAAATTTTTAAAATGGATACTTTTCTAACAATCATTCATTGCGTGACATATTTTCACTTTAATTACGCATTTTCCTTGAAACGATAATCTTTATTACAATAAGATAATGAATTCGAAAGTTTTTAAGAAAGCCATTTTGAAATATTTATACTATTAATATATTTAATAATTCAAGCAGTTCACATAAATCAGCAAAAAAAAATTTTTACGTAAAAATTGGTGAGAAGTTTTGAGAAACTTTGACTGATTAAACATATCAAACAGTTTTTTTGAACGCAGAAGCCAAACAGCTGCATGCGCTAAATGATAAAATAAAACCCGAAAAAAGATTGTACTGTATAAACTTTAGGCGGGCCGACTTCTCATATTTTAATTGTGGAGAAAACTAAAAAAACTAAACGAAGTAATTTTTGATAAAGTAGAAAAATTGACTTAAATCATAAATATTCATCAGTTGTATTATATTATATTATATAACAGTCGTATTATATAATAGTCGCCATTTTAATTTTTAGAACAACTAAGTTCTTTTATTGATTTTAAAATCTCTTGTAATCAAAAACTTGTGTCAGCATGAAAGAAACAATATACAGTTTTAAACGACTGCGAAAAAATTTTTTTTCGATTTGTTTTTGATCAAAGTATAATAACGATCGAAGAAGGCTTCACAAAAAATAATTGGATATAAAAAAAATTTTTAATATAAAAAACAATACCCACCATTGTTTATTGAGCTATGACCTAAAAAACCTGACTTATTCCGAGTAAAATAAATCACCAACAAGAAAAAGATCACAAAAGACAAAAGCATCGGACACGCGGCTTGGACATTGAATATTATATCAACAACCATACTTATGCACAAACCATGAAACTATTATAATCTAAACATAATTCAGCAGGATGTTTGATATATCAGTAAATTCACTATATTTCTGGTTATTTTTTTCCAAACTTTGACATGCATTTAACATTTATGTTATGAAAGTTATTAACATTATTAGTTTTACAAAGCATACAAATTATTAAAAAAACATAAAAAACACCAAATTAAAATAAAATATTTTTCTCAACATTTTTCTTGCAATTAAAATTTTTTAGCTTTTTTTTAAACTAATAAGTCGTTTCATAATGTTTTACATTACTTCACTGTAGAGTTTTATATCTCGTATTGCCTACGTTTTGATTAACAAAATAAATTGTTCGTAAAATTTCATTACTAAACATCTTAAATTTTTCAACTGAATTCTTTGATAATTACTGTTGATCACTTTTATGTTTATTATACAGGTTTCCAAATTAACCTATCTCGGAAATTTCTAGATTTCTAATTTAGTTTCTAAATTCTAAAACTTATTTATTATATTCAAAAAAGTGTTTTCTAGATCTTTCTTGTATGTTAAAAATTATATTTTAATTCTTAAACAATAAAATAACGTTTAATTTGTATTAAAACATTTTGCGCGATAACTCTTTCTACAAAATTCTAACAAATACAACAATGCATTTCAGTATGAACTTGAACTTTCGGACAATTGCTTTGCATTATTCGACATTGAAATTTGCTTTCTTTTTTTCTTAGATTTTAGCATTTCATTGATAGTTTAAGTTATGATATTATGGTCATTGTGTTTAACCACTTTTAAAAAATCATTTTTAAAAAGCCAAACCTTTTACATCCCATGATCATCTGTCTGCAATACCAAATCGTTCAAATCCTGCTTTTATTAAGGCGGCAAAGCTTTTAATTAATTCGTTTTTGGCAGCAAGTCATTTGACGCTGGCTGACGCATAGATACAACTGAAAATTTAACCTGATCATGCTTTGAGCAGTTGCTTTGTAAATATAGCAAACTCACTTTTAAATTCTTAAGAGACAAGATGACTTGATGAGATCTGTAATAGCTTTTCCAAAAATAAGCCGTTTTAGTCGAGTCGTGGCAGTATTTATGACTTTAATAGCTGTTATAAACGTCAACAACAATGCTCCATCGACATGAACTTAGATATTAAAGTAATGTCTTTTAGTTCCTTTTAACCATAATTTT
The DNA here is from genome assembly GCA_963680785.1 of Diplosoma virens. Taxonomy (NCBI): domain Eukaryota; kingdom Metazoa; phylum Chordata; class Ascidiacea; order Aplousobranchia; family Didemnidae; genus Diplosoma; species Diplosoma virens. Next base: position 34,463,450 of record OY796893.1, on the reverse strand, counting down.
CATTATTTATGATTAATGCTTATTTATTCAGTCCAAAAATCAACGCGAGTACATTTGATTGCATGTTTCGTTTCCATTTTGTTCTTACTACTAAGGTTTTTATTCTAAAAATCTCATATCAGTACAAAAAATTCAGAAGCTAACATCCGTTAATTTATTGTAAGTAAAAAAAAATCCTTTTTAACTATAAGTCAAATGAGTCTTTACACCCTCGTATGCAAAAAATCTCATCACTTCTGCCTTTTTGCCCTTCCCTTTAACTCACAGGACAGTCATCTGTGAACCAGTTGCAACGAACAACCGTTCGTTTCGACGCCGCAATCGCGTTGCGTGACCTTTTAAATCTCGTAAATAATTGATTGTGATTGAGCTGTGAAATCGTAGTCCTGCAAGCAATCGCGCCTGTCACGCGATGCTTGGCGCTTGGTCAAATTCGTTAAAGAAAAGAGCTTTTATTTTCTTTTACTATTTTTTTTTATTTTAAATTTCAACGTTACTGTTTAAATCATGGTGGTAACTGCTACGGTTTCTTGTAAAGCTTGTAATTACAGAAAAAAAAATGTATTGAATAATTGCTATTTATTTCTACTTTTTATTTTGATTTAGTAAATAGAGCTTAAAGTATAAGGTATACATAACAAATAATTCTCGAAATGAAACTGTTTTCAAAATATAGCAAGATGTAAAAACCTTTTAAAGTTGTTCGCTAGAAAACAGCACTTCACGGAAAATAGCGGCTACAGTTAAAGAATTTTGAAAAGAAACTTTGCAAAAATTACAATCTCTTCAAAAACCCATGGTCCTGAACTGTTACTTCTGCAAAAAAAGACTTCACAAAAAACTTCATCCAAAGATAAAAAGTAATTGAAGAATACTAAATTATGTTTTTAAAGTAGCTTTTGTTTTTCTTATTCGGTATTTTCTGTTCGTTTTTCTTTCATGTCTCGTGAAATGGCTGAACTAACTTGAGAAGAAGCAGCGAAAACATTTTCATTTTGCATAGGTTTAACATTTAAAGATACTTTTACTTAAAAGCAATTTAATATTTAGGTAAGTTTCCATCAACCTAGTTTAATTTTTTTTTAATTTTTCGTTGGCAAAGCCTTTTGGGTAAAATTTAATTTTAGTTAAGCAATATTTAGTTTTACAGCGTGAGACGTAAATTCGGAAACAGATTTATAATTAAATTATTTCTTGTAATTGTTCATTATATTGTGAATGCTAAGCGTATGTTAAAGCTAATATATCGTTCTGAATATTGGAGGTGGTTTTTAGTATTTATTCTTAAAAAAAACACTTTGGTAGTGACTGTATATCCGACAGTTATAATTAAAAAAGAAGTAAAGTTTGTAGTCCTTTCTCGATATTCCAGTATTATACCATAAGCAATGGCTAGAAAAAACATTGCGTTTTTGTCACTGTTGACTGCAATATAGGTAAAGGTATATTTTCACTAGAAGCTTTGACAGAATTATTATTTGTACATATATTAATTTTTTTTACACTTAGGCATTGAGAAAAGTAAAAAAAAATTAATGAACAAAAAAAAAATAATCTCGCCTATGCCCGTAGTGAAAACGAGCCCTTCAGCTAATCTTTTCTTGATATCCACACTCTTCCCTTCGTTAGTCTTAACGACTTTCTGAAAAAGTTTTAATAATCTTTCGTTAATATTAGTTTGATTTTATTTTACGTAAAGTTATTCTAATGTTCTTGAAATGGGTCGTTTTTATCGGGCATTATTCTAACACAAAGATAAATTCGTACAATTCACGGCAAACAGTTTGTTCGTACCTATCAAACTCAACAAGCCTCAACATATTCAAACGGCTTAAAATAAACCAAAAAAATCAGGTTATAGGCTACAAGTGCAAGAAAATTGGTCATTTATTGAAAATTTTTTTTATTTAGAGTAAAAAATCAGCAGACTAGCTGTTAATTGTCTCTCTTTTTTTAATTTAAAACCATTTATTATTTATCTTTAACTTTGTTTTACCAATCAATTTCTCGTGCTAACTCTACAACAGGGATGGGTAAAGTAAGGCTCGCAACGACTTTGTGTGGACCTGCAAAATCCAAAACAAATTCAAAGTGAAGACTTGTTTTTATTTATTTTTTTTAGAAATTACTTCATATTGGGCACGAAAATCAAGAAATCCGAGACAGATTCAAAGTGAAGACTTTTTTTTAGAGATCACTATAGTGTAGCCCTCAAACAAAATCAACTTCTGAATGCTGCCCTCCAGCTAAAACGTTTGCCCACCCTTGCTCTACATCCCTGCTCTACACCCCTGCTTTTTAAATATTTTATAGACCTAATTCTCATATTCATTATCTCTTTTTTTTAACATTATAAATGGAGCAATAAGCGGTACTTTCAAGAAAAAAAAACTATAAACAAAACAGAAATCTTATGAAAATATTTGTTTTTCTTAAAAGTTCGTTAAGGTTTCTAAAAGTATTTATTTGTTTTTGTCGCGGTACTTCTTTCTAAAAAGAAGAGTTAGCCGTAGCGGACTAAAAGCAAGCGACTGCAAAAACGTGTTCTGGGTCAATTTCAATTTCGTGTATCTAGTTTTTATGTCAAAAAACTTATTCAGCTCACTTTGATATCGGCTGAAAGGTCGAAAAAAGTTGAAGTTTTATTTGATTGAGTTTCTTTGCTTGGGAATTTAAAGATTGCGATTGCTGGCAAAAGTACAATAAACTGAATAACACCGCGTCTGCACGAACATCGTATCACCTTCTGCTATTCGGTCTCAGTAAATAACATGATAAACGATCACGAATAACTTGACCTAGCTATCTCAGATTTTCTATTCTGAAAAAAACTTATTTTTTTACTTGGAAAGAGATTTTACTTACACGCAATAACCTCATCAATGATTACCATCTAATAGATTGGTGAAATGACATTTTTTTACTTAATGCAAGTTTAAAATTTCTAGTTATATGTAGTTTAATTAAATAAATATAAAAGTAACATGAAATTGGTAAATATAACAAAATCTTTTTTGTGGCTTCAAAAATTGGATTTACAGCATTAAGCTCTAGCAGGATTTTAAAACTTTTCGTGGTAAAAAATTCAGAGTAATGATACTTCAAATTTTTTTGGCAATGCCCGCCTTGGGTGAGTTGTGGGGACACCGCGACCCAAAAACAGAGGTGGGTTCAAGTTTTGGGTGTGACCCTGAAAAATATTGTTTTCTTTCCAACGCGAAGCAAAGACTGAAAAAGTCTTCCCCATAAATAAAGAGTAAAAGTATTTTATTCGTTCAAATGTGAAGTGACAAAGAACAAAAAGTTTTCGTTTCAAAACATACAAAACATCTAATTTCAAGAAAAAAATTCACTAAAATTTTGGGACAAAAAATAATTTCAAAATATGGAAAAAAGAGATAACATCTAAAAGTATTTGGTTTATGCTTAGGCCCCACTTAAAATTGTTAACATTCCTCTTGGGGGTGTCTCCCCATCCCTGGTTAAAAAACTATTAAATTACAATAAATGCTGCAGATTTTTCTTACCAGTTAACGAAAATGAAACTAAATTTTCCAAAATCATTTGTCGCAGCTTTCTTCCCGTTATGTTGATAAAATCTAAAGCGATTCACCCTGAGTTTATGATAAAAAAAGTCATGACATCATATACCGTAGAATCTATGTATAATTTACGGTATATGATATGAATGAATCTACAGCATAGAGCCAAACAAGAATAAAATCAATTTTCAACCCACTCGCTAAAGATTTACATTTCAACAAAACCGAAAAACCAAGCGTTATCGATTTTTGACAATTTTCAAAACTTTCCACTTTGATGTTGTAACCGGATCAGTTTATTGGTCAAATGCATGACATTTTGTTGAAATCACATTTTTTTCGGCTGTGGTAAGCAACGAATTAAGTAATTCAAAGCCGTTTCAAAACTATTTCGTCGGCAGAAAACGTGAGGCAAACTAGCTGCTATTTAGAAGCAAGGTTATATCAGTTCTCTGGCGAAACCGCCTGGCAAAAGGTTATTAGTATGACCTCAGTAAACTACAACTCAACATGAGGTCATGTTTTGAACGCTTTATAAATATTTACGCAGACACTGTCATCTTTCTTATTTTTACAAGGTTTCTGCATCGAATGGCCGAACTTACGTTATTAGTTGGTTATTACTCACCTAAGATTATTAAAAATTTAATTAAAATTCTTATATATTTATAGCTTAAATTATTTTTTTTTCTATTAAATCTTTTTCTAACTATCTTCGCAAGATTTGTAAGGAAGTTTTGATGATTTGGGTTTATTATGCTCACGTTAAAAGTATATTTTAAACTTTTTTCATGATATTGGTGTGCAACGGATTTACTATTTTGATTGCTGTTTTTATCTAATAATATTTTTAACGCATCTAAATTTTAACAATAAAAAGCAATTATAAATGGCATTTTTACTCTTCCTAATACCAAAAATTAACAGTAAAGTAATAATTTAATATGAAGTGATCGCTAGTTACGTAGCTTGCGTGCGGAATATCTACTCTCACGCAGTTTTTATAGATTAATTGTGTAAGACAAATTTTCAAATAGAAAAAAAAGGCAATTACAAATTTTGCTCCTTAAATTTCATGTGAATGTTTTTATTATATTTTTTCCAAAGCGTTTCTGTGAATTTTTTTTTGACTTTTTGCTTAAAAAACAGTATTTTCTAAACCGGTCAAAATAAATAGGTCACAGTTTTTTGTTTTTTTTCATGACTTAAATGTTGCTGATTGTTCAAAAATTTTAATAAATTTTTTCGGAAAAAAAGTTATATTTTGACGACACGTTTTTATGCAATGTAATTCAAGCATATGCGCATAATTTGGGGGGTGGGAAACCTGCGGCCCGTGTTTTGTCGGAAAAAAGCTTGTCAAACCCGTGGATTAAAATGGTGCTTTTGGGTTTAATTAACAACTAGGATCTGATATTGAAAATGTCGGCCCGCCAGAGACACATCTACGAAAGCTGGTGACTTGTTCGTTGTGTGAAAACCCTTTTTAATCAACACATGACTTTAGAAGCAAAACAAATCGAGTCAAGATAAAAAAAGGTCTTCTCACGACAAATCGTATGAAGAAGCGTGGTCTGTCACGTCATTAGCTTTTTTTCTTTAATCAAAAAAAGTTTATTGTGGCCCGCACCTAATTTTTAATTTAGAGATGTGGCTAGCGCAAATAGTCCCCCACTTCTGCTGTAAAGTATAACGAATCCGAGCATGGTCATGAACCTTTAAACATAAAAGCTTGAAAGCTTTGTTTCACTCTGCAAAACGTCGGCGATTATGGGTTTTTTAGCTTCTTTTAACAATATTATTGGGGAACAAAATTTGCCTCGCATCCATCGAACCATAGCGGTTGTGAAAACGACCTTAACAGGCAACCAAGCTGTGAGACCAGACAGCAAGAGAATTAAAAGGAAGGCGCCGCTTGCACTACACAATGAAGCGTTGTTACGCTTCGAGCACGTGGCGCGATGCTCGTGGAAGTCACGTGACAAACAAACTCGTTTCAAAAAAGCTAGTTCTGTGACCTCGCAAATATCTAAGAGTTTCTTCGCACGCGATGAACGACGAGCTATGACGTGCGGTTGTGCTTCCACGCGGTGTTGTCCGCACTTACGATCGCCGCAATTAATTGCGCTGACGAAAGCGACACCGGCGAAAGCGATACCGGTTAGAAATAAGTCGAAATAGGATGTTTTTAATACGTAATTATGGTCAAATTTAAAAGATAAACATTGAATTTTTTAACCCTAATCAATTCTATCTTAATATAAACGCTCTCAATTACATTTTAAAGACAATTTGATAGTTGGAAATGCGTATGTGAAATCCCTGGGGTATTTAGTTTAAGTCGAATTCAAATAGTTTCCTTGCTCGTCGCGGAAGAAAGGCTTACCCTTCATTTCAATTCAAGTAAAATTGACCACGATTTTTCCTTTTATCTTTGTCATAAAAATTGTTGTTTTTTAGAGAATATACGAGTATTTTGAAATAAAAAAAGAAAGAAGTGGGAGTCAACTTTGACCCAATTAAAATAAAAAATTAACCCAGTCTTTTATTTAAATTTTTTAGAAGATTTTTCAAGCAGCTCTTTTGTTTAAAAAGCAAATACAAAGGTAACAAATAACTTATAGTCTTTCTTAATTGTAAAGTTACTCAATTAAACATTAAAAAGAAATTCAGCGGTTATAAAATTGTAAATGTGCTTGCCGCAGAAAAAAGTTGTGAAATTAGAAAAAATTTCATTCGTTATTCGTGAAAATTTGTCTCAGTATTTTTGACCATAGTAAAAAAATAAGAAAAGCCTTCCAGTGATATTTTAAACACTTGATAATTGAAGAAAAAAGATTACGTTGTCGCTCACATAGCGTCTATTGTTGATTTTCTTTTTTTGTTTATTTGTTGCTGAATTTCTTGCTTGCCATTATGCGTTTTAAATTAATTTGAAAAAACCTAATGTTTGTTTTATTTTGTTGTTTATCCCCAAACACGATAAAATTAATTACTTTTACTGTGCAGGCTAAGGGGACAAATACTATTTTAAAATTTGGAACGACAGTCCAATCGCAAATATTTGCTGCTGAACTTGTCAAAATTGTTGATACAATAATAAAAACTGTTTCATGCTGTACTAGTTTCAACTATTTACACCAACGTTAACCTTTGTAAATACTCGAGAGCAAAAAATGATTTATTAAAGTTAGGCTATTGGATGCTAACTTTTTTATTTTGCTTATTTCTTATAAGTTGTATAAAAAACATTTCATTCTTTAACAATTATTAAACTTTTTTTTCAAATTTTAAATTCGGTTTAAAAAAAATCTTGCACTTGGCCAGTATTCCATCTAAAAAATAAGGTCTTTTTAATAATCATAATTCTTTGGCACTTTAGGTAACTTACCTAATTAAAGTATTTTGATTAGAATTATCGCAGAATAAAATATGATTTTTAAGACGTCCCCGGTACGTAAATAGCCGTTTTGCCTCTATGTTGTCTCATTCAAGTTAGTCTAAATTCAAGAATCGCTGTTTGCTTAAAAACTAAAAATCTGGGTTTTAATTTAACTTTTTATTTCGCAAAAAAACTCTTAATTCAATTTTCTGACAGATTAAATTTTTATTTTTGTTCCTAACAACGTTTTATGCTTTCTTAAGAAAAATCTTCCTTCTTTTGTCAAGTTTATTGGGGCGGAAAGTCAAATAATCCACAAAATAGTCGACAAAAGAAAATAGTCCACTTCAACGCCTAAATGACCTTTATTAAAAGAAAAAATGAATTACTAACTTTTGTTAAATGTTTGAAATTGTTTGAATGCAGTCATTTTTTCAAAAAATGCTCTTTAAGCAAACTTCTGCAATAGACAGCATTAATCGCAAGTACTATTAACTATTAATCATAGCAAAATTTGCTGCAAGTTCTAAAATTCAGAAACCATGAAAAAAAACTCGAAAGTTGCTTACTTTATCTTCCATATAAAACGCAACACTTAAATCGACAGTAAACCATTTCCAATGTCCTGAGGGCATTAAATATTCCCTTTTTTGGCCGGAAAGGTCCAAATATAATTCTTAAGTAAAGTTCTATTATTTCGATTGGCTGTGCCCGCATTCCTACGTAGCAATATATATATTTTGATTACACTATCTGTAAATAAAACTTTTCATTGTAGAATTAAATTTGTATCTTTGAACAAATAAATTGTTCAGTTAGATAGAAAATTTTTTTTAATGTCATGTAGTAAAAACGTGAAAGAAAGGAAAGCCACGGAAAATTTTATGCAGAAAAGCAATTTACACAAAGTCAATAATGAATAATTCTAAGAATACTGTAATAAAAAGTAAGAAAAATATGCACTGTTACAACACACAAACTCAAATTAGTCTCCTGTTAGTAACCTTACATTAGTTAGGAGAAACACAAAAATCATGTAATATTATTTAATTGGCAGCAACTAAAACTTTATCAGCACAAATTATCAAGTCATGCTGCGCATTCCAAAAAGCATACAACTCACAAAAGCAGCAATTTTATATATTAACACAAAACGCATCATATGAAAGATTTTAACATACATTTTAAAGTTCATCTCATATATCTAACAAATTTTGGTTTTTTTTGTCAATAATAATATTAATAACTTAGACAATGGTAAAAACGAACTGCTTCGCAATTACTTTTAGGTACAGATAAAACTTTAATCAAAAATTCAAGTATAATTCTTTTTAAAGTTGCCAGTTGCGGTTTAAAAAATTTTTAATCTACCCTCAGCATTCCTGGTCGACTCCGCTTTTTACCAAGGTTGGTCGATTTGTCTGACTGCAAAATCGATTTTAAATTTGCTCCGAAACTTGCTATCAACTACTGCAGAAATGCGATCCTAAAAAGTAATCTCTGAAAAAAAAGGTGTCACTTGGAATCTGTCTCGATTTACTTGATTTTCGTCCGTAAAAAGTAGTGGTTTTACTTTAAGTCCTAAAGTAAAACATTCCAAGCTCACTCAAAATCAGACGCGATCGACCAGCTAAGACGCCGCGATCGACGTATTGACCATCCTTGTTATAACCCATAAAACTTTGGAGTTCTCAAATTTAGCTCCAATCCTTTTTTCCTTGAAATTCCGAAAAATCTTTGAGGTTAACCTAAAAAATTTTTGTGCAGTTTATTTTGTAATGTAAACATTGTTTAGGCCAATAAATTAATTGTTTTACTCGAGTTCAAATTAGAATTATTTCATTATCTTTGTTTTTTTTTAAAGCAAACTAACATCATAACAATTGAATTATGCTTTTAAATAAATAATTTATATTTTCTCAAAGTTTTAAGGACAATTTTGTGTCACCGTTTTTACAAATATTAAACAATTAATTTTGGCATTAGTAGATTGCTCGTCATGCTACACTCAGCACGTCCGGTGATGATCTAAGCAAAAATAAAAGACTAACTTTCACAAAGCTTTGCAGTAACGGAAATATTTCATTTTAAAAACAAACATTCACTTTCCAATGGGAGACATGAATTGATTTATTGATTTTTTTAAAGTGTGTTTGTGCGTAAATCAGAGCTTTTAAAATAAATTTTCCAAAAATCCAAATTAAGGTAAGATAACAAAGCTCTTTAAAATGATATTTCAACAAATCTTTCACTCACAAAAACATGAATTCGGCAATATAATCAGTTTATCAAGTTAAGTGATTTTGGAAAGCAAAGTAAATTACATAACCAACGACTCATTATCCAAAAATGATTTTAAAAAATGCATAAAGTTTAAAAAATCTACTTTTAAGCAATATATGGAAAAAAAGTCAAATTTTACATCAAAAATTAAGTTTCTTTGATTTGATAAGTAAATTAAAATAATCAGCATCGACTAAAAAAAACAAATTATTGAAGCTTTCAATCTCACGAGATATAGCTGGCTAGTCTTTTATTGAGTTTCTGCTGTCAAAATGCATAAGTCTTAGACGTATGTAAAAACACAACCAATCAAAAAAGCAATAAATAATATTTAAATCATAACTTTTTAAAAAAAGGCCGAAATAAAAATTTGTCTTGAATCTTTTTTTTAATTTAGAAGCAAATTGAAATAATTTGATGCATACATTGCGTGATAACAGGCATTGCAATTTGCAACATTAAAATGGCTGAAACCAATTAATGCGATTGTAGCAAGTCTATAATCGTGACAAAATTTTATTGAGGAACCACTCGCCCAATTCATTATTTTTCAATTTATTTAGCAATAAAAACAAAAAGAACAAAGCTTAAACTTTTTTAAAAGCAAGTAGCATTGCTAGTTACTGTATAGAGAAGCAGTTTATTCAAAACCTACAATACCTTACAACCAAAACAATATAAACAACAAAATGTACTTTGTTTATTACCAAACCTTACTTAACGAGCAGAGTTTGAAATGAATAATTATGATGATAAATTTCCAACTACAATAAAAGCTTTAAAAAAAAGAGTTTTTGCACATACATCATAAAACTATAATTTATTGAATACGTTGGTCATTTGAGAGACTTGAATAACCGTTCAATAATTTTTAGAAAAGGAAAACTTAGTTTTTTCAATCTGAAGCATGTTGTCAATAAATGCAGGTGATAAAATTAATGAAAGCGTTAATGAAGTTAACAAATTTATTAAATTCTGGTTTTGAATTTTCGGTAATTGTCGTAATAAATTGATTGCAACTATATTCGTTAAAGTGAAATAATGCTTGCGCCTTAATTGTGATAACGAATACGTATAACTCTTTAAAAGCGTCTTTACAGCGATTGTCTTAACATTGTTTCTTTTTATCATATTTAAAATTGAACAGCTCATAGATTTTCTTTGATAATTACTTAATAAACTATTGCTGAGATTCGTAAGGGTAAAAGAAAACTCAAATTGGCAAAAGCTATGTTAAAATAAATATATTTGCTTTTTCCCACCTATCGAAATAAATTCTTCTAAACTTATTATTTTGTTCCTTTACATTTAGATAAACTTTAATTTGACTGTATAGAAATAAAGATATATGTCTCTATTATCTGATCTTGAATTTTTTTACGTCCGTAACTCTTTTGTTAAACTGTAGTTGACAAACTGATAGCTTTTTTAGTTTGGAGAATAGCTTTTTTTTCAAATCGAAGCTTGAAATACTTAATTGTTCAGTAACATTTTTTTGTCTTTTTCATCATACTGAAATTACTTTAAATTCGAGGAGATAAAATTACTCACTACCATGCGCGCCAAAGTTTTTTGATGAGAGGGGCAAAACTTAAAACAAAGGCCGGAATGAGACGATTTGGCCCAGCCGTTTAGGCGACAGCCATTGTGGTAGTGTGTCATTTTCTTATTCGTAAAATTTTGAAAAGGGTGAGGGTTTAGGGTTTAGGGTTAGGTTAGGGTTAGGGTGATTGATTACACTGTTTTATTCAAACCTTCCTGCTAGTTTCAAATAGACTGGCGCCAAAATGGCTTCGCCAAATAGTCCCCTACCCAACAAAGGCACTTTTTTTGTTGGATAGAACTAATTGTAATTAAAGTGTTAAAACTAAATGGAATCGTCTGAAACGGAAGTTAAGTGTCCAAAATATGGATGAAGACATAACAGTACCAGCCCAAAAATTTTGGGGCAATACATTTTTTCCCAAATTTTATTGACGATCGCCCGAATTATGACCTTATAGCATCACATGGAGACGCCAAAATGTCGCAACCCTTTCAAGTGAAGGCCTTTTTTTTGGTCTTGACTATGGTTTTCCGATAAATAAGCAGAAATTTGTCTCAGAATTACGGTGAAGATTTTTTTGGTCTTCAGTGGTTTTCTGAAGGGGAAACTTTTTTCCACTTTTAGTTGAAGCTTTAGTAATTTTCCATTTCAAGACCTGGCTAAGATTAAAAGAAAAAAAGTAGCCCGATTCAAAACCCCAAGTTTTTGCTTAATGACCTTTTTATACATTTACTATCCTTTTCCACCTACCTAATACCTTTCCACCTTACAGGTACTCACCTTTCCACCTAAATAGTAGCTTTTCTTCTCGATTTTGCGCCCTTGCTAACTTACTGTTGTCAAATCACTATTTTGTTAACTTTGTCAGATACAATTTCGATCCATTTTAAATGATTGTAAAGCCAAATCTAATCCAATGCTTTTTGTACAGCAAATTTCAAAGGGAACTACCTACACCATGGCAGGCGGTGCAATTCCCCTCTGTTTTTCGCTTTTTGTGCCCCTTCTCACAACCCAAAATTAAACTGATCAGGAAAAATCTTTATTCTAATTTTTTTCAATAAAATATTTTGCGAACTGGATGATTTGCTACGTGTGGATTTGTTCATGAGGTTTTTGAAGAAAGAATTGATTCGTGCCAATGTAGCAAATGCTGTAATCGTTTCATCAATATTATGTTTACGGGTTAATTTAGATTCTTTCTTATTTCTTTTCCTCGTCGTCGTCGTCGTCGTTGTTTGAAAGCGGATCCACTCCAGGTCAGACCCAAACAGGACTGCAGCCGAGAGCTTATCGTTTTACTGCCTCAGGCTGCTGTACTGCTTGGATCAGATGCTGGCAGTGATGGTGTCAAGCCAGCATCGAGTTTCGTCATCCAGAACCGTCAAACCTCGTATTCCATGTGGTGCCCGACATATAGGGCACGCTGTTAGAACGTGGTCTGCGGTTTGTTCAGTAGCGCCACACTCCAATTTGGTAAAGCAGCGAAATCCTATTTGTGCACGGACAAATGGAACAGCCCAACACCAGTCCGCAGGTAGTTGAACAAACCCAAGCTGTTCGGGACAAGCTCATTCCAACAGGCTTGGGACTGGTTATGAGTATGGAAACACGGAGCATGGATGTATTTTCACAGTACTCCGCGTTCCATCTATAGTTTGTTCACTCAGAAGCGCGGATGCTTAGTCCAACAAGGTTGTTTAAAAGATTCCGCGCAGCTGGCACAAACGGGCGTCTAGATCTTAGTCTCACTTGACAAACATCTGAGAACCCACTTAAAAGACCATACAAAATATGGTTAGGATTCATAAATTCACGGTGAGTCAAGGAGAGTGTCGCTCCTAGTTGGCAAAATTCAGTTGGTTGGATGCCTGAAAGTATGGGTTGTCGTCGTTTGGAAAGGCATCCACTCCAGATCAGACACAAACAGGACTGGGGCCGAGGGTTTATCCTTTTACTACCCCAGGCTGCTGTAGTGTACTGCTGATAGTGATGTTGTTAAGCCAGCATCGAGTTTCGTCATCCAAAACTGTCAGACCTCTTGCTCTATGTGATGCCCGATGTATAGGGCATGCTGTTAGAACGTGGTCTGCGGTTTGTTCAGTGGCGCCACACTTGCCATTCGGTGAGGGAGCGAGATCCCATTTGTGCATGGACAAATGGAATCGCCCAAAACCAGTCCGCAGGCGGTTGAGCTTAACCCAAGCTGCTCGGGGTAAGCCCATCCCAAACTATGCAAAATTTTTCGGAAGAAATGCATTGAGAGAATTATATTTTGTTCAGTTTCGGATAAAGAATAAATATAATTATCGTGTAATTTCACTGATGCTGTTATCAATAAAAGATATTTCATCTTATCTCCATATTTATCCTCCTAACTCGCAGGAAAGCGATGGAAGCGCTATACATAGGGCAAGGAATTAACCCGACCTACTTTCGGAGATGCTAAGATATTACTGTCCGCTTGAAATTTTTTTGTTTGTTTTTTAGTTATATAGTGCTGACTGAAATCTAAAACTGCTTGCCAAGACCAACAAGCAGAGGAAAATGCAATCAAAATCACGGCGCTCTTAACCACTTGACCACAATCCCGACAATTAGATTCGATGCTATGCAGCAGGTGTGATTATTTTGTATAAAAATCGGATAAAGAACAAATGTGATTATCTCGTAATTTTGCTGAAACGGCTTAATAGAAGAGATAGATTTGATGCTGCGCTGCCAATGTTGTAGGAGTGGATCCCAACTACATGGGACTATCTTCAATATCTTAACTGAGTTAATAAAAGGCTTTGTTTGGTATGAAGATTTGAAAATCAAAACATTAAAACAGTCGGTTGTCAAGTGGTGCTTTTGGGATGTGTGTTAATTAATTCTTTTCTAATCAATTATTTTTGTGCGTTGCTTATATTTGAACATATTTAAAGGATTTGCAAATTATAAATTTTTTGTAGTCAACATACTTTAAACAATAAACCACAAACACATGTTTTTGCTATTTACTTCATGTACTGTACTTCCGTGCAGCTTTTTCGACACTGATTTTTTGGATTAAAATACTTTTCACATTCTATGATAGTGATTTAATTTAATATGTTAGAATTGAGACAAAGCTACATTAAAAAATGTCTTTTTATTCCCATTTTGTTTCTTTTTTATTATTTGAAAGGTCTTTACATGGCTTCACATAATAATAATAAAAATAATAATAATAATAATAATAATAATAATAATATTTATTTGCCAATCGCACAAACATAAATTTTATAATACACACACATGGTAAAGTAAAAGAAAATCGAAATATGTGTGAAGGCAGGGGGCACCGAAGAACATACGTTATCAAGTCAAGTGCCCCCACATTCAGTACAGTCAAAAACAAAATTTACATATATATTAGTTAAGTATTTTAATACATATACTGATACAAATCTTTTTGATGTAAAACCGATGCAGTAAAAAAAAAAAAAATTATTAAAAAATAACGATATATGATTCCATTATTCTACTTTAAAAAATTTGCTTTCGAACGAATCACTAAGATAATCATCTGGTTGTTCGTTTCTCCTAATCAATTTTTTTATGGAGAACAATTTCAAAATTGTTCTTTTTTTTGCTTACTTTGGAGCAATTACAAGAGCTTTCCACCGTTTATTTAATCACGTTTACATGACGTTCAATCTGAGACTTAAGAAAAATGACAGTTTTATTAGATTCTGTTCTCAGACAATCGTAATTGACCAGAATTGAATTTTTTGATCATTTAGGACAGATTAAACACGTAATGGATAAAGTTTCTAGAACTTTGTTTTATTTTTGGTTGTAAAAATCAGTGTAAAATGAAAAAGCAATTCTAGAAAATAAGTGTTAAAAAATAGTATACGTAATTGTATATGCCCTATAATTCATTTCATTCAGTGTTTTTATTCTCGAACATTATTAAACAGTTTAACACAAAAATTATAAACATTAAAAAGATCAAGAAAAGGAAAAAGCAGCACAACGTCAGACGTTAAAACATGCATATGATAAACATAAAGTAAAAGTACAAGATAGTATAAAGCATGGCTGCAACACCTTAATCATATAAAGATGTAAGAAGTGAAAAAAGAAAAAAAACAAAATAAATAAATAAATACGTAACAATAATATTATCAAACAAACTGAACGATTAAATAACCAGTGCATGACTAGGCTGCGTAATGATGATGGGTGGCACAGCTAGCCAAGATGGGAATTTAGCTCAACTGAGCAAGGTGAGTAAAGAAAAACCACCCAAAAAAGAAACCTCACCAGGTCCGGAAACCTTTTCTAAATGCAACTGGTGACTATAATAGAATAGTAAATATTGCAGAAAGTATATACAAAAAAATTACGGAATTATACAGCTAATAATAAACAAATATTAACGATAAAAGAGATAACATAACATAAAAAAAAAAAAAAAACTATTATGCTAGTCAAAGTTGATGGAAAAACATACGTATATTAATAATATAACAATTATAAACAACAACAAAAAAAAAAAAAAAAAACTTTTACAACAGAATTCATGCACTACAAAAAATATTAGATAAAATTTTTGCAGACCAGCATAATAGCAACATAAAAAAATTAAACAAAGTCCATAACATTTAGTAATTGTTTTGAAACTTATTTTACAATTCTAAAAATAAAAAATTAATTGCTAAAACGAACAGTATACCATTGCCAAAAAGAAATTTTAATGAAAGAGCGAAGATAAGGGTGAAAAAGAATCAATTTGTTTAGAGTTTGAAATTATGCAGACAATCAAAATATAAGAAGAGTTTTTTAAAGCTTTGTGTGCAGACTGGATATCTTGATCGATTAAGCTTTTCTTCCAGAGATTGAATTCAAAAATTTTTACACCATTTCCATTTCCTTCTTTCCAGAAACCTGCAATCAAAAATACATAGGGCAGTATCGCGTTTAGGAATCTAAACATTACAATTAAGTATTATTCCCATTACTTAAAAGATATTTATAAACCTCAAGAGTAAAAGATCTTATTTAAAACGTAGAAGCATATGACGTCACTCAACACTTGTTAAAGAGTTTTGAAAAAACAAAACAAAAGAAATTTGTTTGGGAGAAAAATAGTTTACTGATGTGCATTTGAATGTTTGCTAAATCTGCTCTTCTATAGGATCCATCTTCTCCTGGCAGCTCGGCTATTGTGACGTCAGCAGAAGAATTGACCAAACAAGTGAGCCAGAAGCTTCTCACTGATGAAAACACCACAGGAGGAATTTCAGTCAAAGCTGAGGGCGTAGGTGAGAAGAGCTATTAATAGTAGGCCCCTATATCCACTAAAAACGTTTCTTCGATATTTGTTTTTTAAATAATTTTTAAACGAACGTAAATAGACTGTTTAATTGTATAAGTTTTACATGGAACTAATTACCTGTTTTTCCACTTATTGTTTTGGCAATTCTTGCAATGACGAACTGTATTTTATTTCAATACTGTGTGACGTCAAACAAAAAATACAACGTAATGATTATTGAAAAATTTAACAGCAGCTTATGATACTCATGGTTATGCAAATACGAAAGCTTAAAATAGATTTTTTTGAAAATAATCAATTTTTAGTTTCTTGAAAACAATTATTTTTTGATAGGCATAACTTTAAATAATATTTTATTTGAAATAACAAAGTGGTCCGAGAAATATCTTTATATCCAAAAAAATCAAGAGTTTGGAATAAAATGACATATTTGAATATAAAATAAGCGGCAATCACTTCTCAGACTAGATTAAAATTAGAAGGCCTCTTATGCATAGCGTAGTAAAATGCGTCCAGCGCTAGTGGGACAAAATTTAATTGATTGCGTTTGATATTGGAATGCAGAAAGGTTTTATTTTGCGCCGAGAAAAAACAAAAAAATAGAAAAACCAGATTAAAACATTACTTATTCGCCTTATTTAGAAGTTTATGCACATTATTTTTTATGTTCGGGAATTTTTAGGTTTGAGACGTAGATACAAATAAAATTAATAAACTCTGTTTTACATGCCAGCCTGCAAAGCGATATATATTTGAAGTAGTACTCAAATGAAACGAGAAATATAATACATTTATTTAGTCTTTAAATTTAATTATTAGCTATCATAATCAGATTCTAACTAAGCACTATTTTTGCATAAGATTTTGTTTGAAGTTAATGATTAACTTGACTATTTGTTCATAGAATGCAACCGTGGCAAAATTAAATAAAAATAAAAGTTTGTCTCAAAAAAATTTGTTTCTTAGCTTGTAGATCTTTTCGCTCCTTGCTTATGCCTCTCTTTTTCTTTGCTACAAGGAAGACGCATTCCAAGTTTATAAATTCTGAAGTATCTTAATCTGCAAGTTTTTGTTTGCTTTTATTTAAATCTATAAGTAGAAAAAAATAACATTTTTTGGATGTGGACACGTATAAGTTACCGGTAAGCAGAACTACTACATCAGGTTAGACTGAATCTTAAAAGAATGTTCCAGAATTTTTTCTCTAGAAGAGTACAAGAAGTATCAGACAAGAATAAAAAGTTTTTGTATAAAAAAGCAAAATTGCTTATTAGATTATGAAAGTAAAAGGAAATAAAAAGAGAAATAGGAGCTGAAAGTAGTCATGTTTTTTTAAGAATATATTCACTTTAACAACATTGTTGATCATCTATCATCTTGGTTATACACAAATAACAATAGGATTGATTTATCGGTGAATTCAAACCATTGGTAAATGACAAATGCCCGTTTTTAAAGAGCAGTCAAATGAATGAGTTAGTGAAAATACAGTTTCTTTTAACCTTTATCTTTTTGTTTTACAAATTGTAAATCAATGAAATTTAAAAACGTATACATTCATCTACAAAGTAGCCGCTTTGACAAATTAGGCCAACCCTAAAGTTTATAAAAAAACTATATTTCATCAAAAGATGAAAAGTAGTTTTTTTACAAAGTATTGCCAAAATGACTACTAGCTGAACGTAATTAATATCTTGCTTTTAGGTGTGTGGTTGGATATCACTTCATCAACAGCGGATTTTAAGTCGAATTCTCTCAAGATAAATCAAAGATGGACATCAAATTCTACCCCGCGGACCAAAGAACAAAATGATGACCTGCGATCTTATAGATTTCCCACCGAGAATACACGCATTTCATCAAATAGTAAGACTAAGTATTATGACTTTTAAGCGCATTTTATCAATTAGTAAGTTTAGATATTATGACTTTTTAGCGCATTTTATCAAATAGTAAGACTAGATATTATGACGTAGAGCCAAATGGTCCGAGTTTTTCACCCCAGCAGTCACTTTTTCAAAATATAAGCACTAACTGGCCGTATTAGGTCTGAAATTTTCTACTTAAGTCAGGAGCCAGCAAACAATTCTTAAAAATGACCGAATAAAAGGTAATTTTGAGGCTTAAATGCCAGATTTTTTGAGGCTTGAATAGACCACAAAAAGTAAATATTAGCTTCAAGAAACATGAAAAAACTTTATTTTAATTTCGGCCAAAAAGTACTGTTTGCCATAATTAGTGTATTGAAAACCAACTAAGACCTAAATAAGTTTTTCATTTTAATAATAATTTACTAATAATTGTTTTTATAATTCTCTAATAATGATTTATAAATGAATGTTAATATTGTTTCTTATTCTTATTTCTTTGAGAGACGATCTGGTTGGGCATGGTATGCCTACCATTAAAGTAGAACCATAATAAGTAAAAGAAAGAGATCTGTGCAAATCGATGGTCGAAAGTGCATTTCGACTACCTTCTATGCCCCCAATATAACTTAAACCAGAAAGAAAAGCCTTAACCGTAAGATAATCGTAGTAAACTATATTTTGACTGCTTTTGTCAAGTGTTCTGTGGAAACCAATGTTCGCTCATCAAGTTCAAGCACTTCACGATGCAATCCCTGCATTAGGGCCGAGTCTAATTTGAAGAAAAACTGATTGGAGGAGAGTAAAAAAGAAACAAAACTGGTTGCTCCAAGAGATAAAAAGAGAAAAAAAACGCCGCGCAAATTGTACTCGCAAACAGAAAGTGGGCCCAAAAGTTTTATAATTTTTTTAATTTGTTAAGATGCTTGAGAAGAACTTGTTTTCTTTTCAACCAACTAGTTTCTCTCTAAAACTAATTTTGCTTCTCTCTAAAACTAACTTTCACTCCAATCGGTTTTTCTTCGAATTAGACTTGACCCCCCATTAGGCCGGCGAAAAGTAAACAAGGTCATCACACAAAGTAGGCGAGCTGAAAGACTGATTTGGTCAGAAATGACTAAAAGGACGTAAATTGAAAATAAGAATGTTTTTGATTGTTATTTGGACCGACGGCAGTTTGTACTTTGCTGGTCTAATAAAGCATAAGTGCGGCAAAAACAGTTGGCAAAAAAATTGACTTGTAATCCAAGAAGATATTTTTGGATCTGGATTCGTTTTGCAAGTATTTTTCTTTACTTTGGGTTTCGATTTTTCTTTTCAACTTACTTTCAGACAATCCCGAAGATGATCAAAGCATTTTCGATGATGTTATAGTGTTGCCAAAGGCTGCGTTCGGCACAAGGAGTGTTGTTACAAATGTCAGGTACAAGAACTTGAAACAAGCCATGCCAACACGATACTCAGACGACAGGTAAGCATTTAGTTTCTAATCAATTTTGCTTTTGAACTTTCGATGACCTGTCCAATTGTCTTGTCGCTGCTATTTAAGGTATCAACTGACATTATAACGATTATCCAAACTTCCTTAATTTTGATTTTCTTTTGAAGCTTCAACATTCGATGGTTAACTGAACGTATAAAGCATTAAAACATTTCTTTTATTTATTTGTTATTTTTTATTGGTTTAGTTTTGATTTAGTTCTTTTTCAAAATTTTACTGCTCTTAAGTGTTTGCGAAGTTTACGCAACTTGAAAGAACAAGTAAACATTTTATTGGAGTAGCAACTTAGATACGGACGAATGCATACGAAAATCTAGTCTTGCTGAGTAAGCTCGTCCTTCCTCTACGACAGGAGTCGGCAACCTACGGCCCGCGGGCCAGATCCGGCCCGTGACATGTTACTTAGATATTAATGGGATACGGCCCACAGCATAGATTGTTTGCAGTACTTAACCATTTCAAACAATTTATAGGGCAGTAAAACTGTGATACATCTAGTTGCAGCAGGGATGCCAAAACGGTTCATTTTTAAGTACAAATCTGGTGTAGAACAAAATAGTTTAAGCTTTAGTCAACTAAACTTTACATTAAGTTTTTATGACGTTGCTTTTTTCACGTCTAAAAAAACTAGTGAAGATAAACCAAAGTTTTTATTTTAAATTTGTATTTACGTTGCTCTATTTACGTCTACAGATAAAAAGTGGGGACCAAAAAATAGAATATGAAAGCTATCAGCTGTTATTATGTCGCTGCAAATCACGGTCGTACACGCAAGTTTTTTGTTGCACTTTTGCACCTCCTGTGTTCAGGGTTGCCAATTTAGCCCTTTTTATGATTTTTAGCCAACTAAATTTTATATTTAGCCCTGACGTATTTTTTAGCCCTAAAGAGGAAAATTTAACTTTATTTTTAGCCAGTTTAAAATTATCCTGATAAAGATTTATTAATGTGTAATCTTGTAATTTATTGTCTTGTTATCCTCGGTTGTCGCAGTCTTACTATATTTTACGATAACAGAGAGAGCGACGGCTGAGGCAAAGAGCACACAACAATCTTGAATAAAACGTTATGAAGCAATTACAGAAATCTCTGAAATTTGAAAACTTAACCTGCCGAGTTGTGCAACGTTGGTACAAGTGCTAATGCCTATAGGACCAGTCCAAAAATGCGTTTTTGATTTTTCTTAAAACTTTAATTGCATTGCTCAGCTCCAATTAAAATGCAAAAAATAACTTGTTTGTAGCAAATGCTGCCGTAAATATGAATTTCCAACTCAAATTTTGGAGAAAATTGACACGTGTCAAAGCAGCTCTATTCATAATGAAACGCAAGTAGATGAGGATAAAAATGCTTTTGATGCTTTTGAAGAAGAAAATAATAAATTTTAATCAATTAATTAATTCAATAAATACCAAGATTTAACGCTGTATGTTAAGTTATATCTAGATAAAACTTTTTTTTATTTAATTTAGCTATTAAAAATTTAGCCTTTTAAAGCCCTTTTTGCTGTTTAATGTCTACCTCAGTTAGTATGACTAGAACTGAAAAGGTAACTGGAAAAAGTGCGGCCCGCCATAACGTTATAATATTGGTTTTTGGCCCGCGACATGCAAAAGGTTGCCGAACCCTGCTCTACGAGATTGAAACAGTTTGTTGAATGCGGCTGCTTTAATGTAACATTGTCTTAATTATTAAACTTTGCTAACTTTTTTACTGTCCAAAAGTATTCTATTTTTGAAAAAAATTTTTGATTAAAAAGTTTCGGCCCTTTCGGTCATTTTCTCAACCCTAACCTTAACCTTGTTTTAATATTATTCAATTTTTCACTACAAAGCGATGTGCCTTCTGGGGCAGAAGTGCGGGAAAACAGAATGAATAGTGCTGTGCTGACCACCAGTATATTTCCACGACCTCCCCATCACGTGTTCACCGACGACCCGGTCAGCATAACATTCAAGCACGATCGCACTCCCCAGTCCAACCAAAATGCACCTGGCAACACCTCGTCTCCTAGCAACATCACGTCAAATTCAAAAAATCTGACTTTGCTTGATGGAACGAGTGAAGAAAACGTTTATTGCGTGTATTGGAAAGTCGGCGAAAGGTAAAAATGATTTAAAAGATATTAGTCTTTGAAACTGGAAGTTTTCAAGCTATTTATAAATTGTTAAAAGCTGGAAAACTTAAGTTTCAGATCATGCAAGAAAATTTATAAACTAATTAACCTTTGAAAAATCAACATTTATGTTTAATATCATTTATCACATGCAATTAGTTATTATTGTAATTGACAAAAAGGTTAACGAAAGAAAAATTGTTAAAAAAAGACTAAGACTTAAATAATAATATATCCTTCTTTAAATTGTAGAAACAAATGATTAAAACAGAAATGCAAAAAAATTGATAGAATACGCGGCTTGAACAAAATTTTGTAATCGATTAGCGAAAACCATTTTGAATTTTTATGCTTTTTTAATGGTTAAGTTATTTCTGTTGTAACGGTGTGGTTGCACGATGGAAATATTATTAATTTTCTATTTGGTGTTCTTTTGAACCTACTCTTGATTTCGATATCCTAACACAGAAGTGCACAGCCTGCGGCCGTAAAAGGATTTTTTTGCGGCCGTGAAATTGTACTTCAAAATGCACGTTGTGGCGGCCGTGCATTGATTAAAATGTTTTGCAACGTAACTGTTAAGAAATAACTGTTAGGAACAGTTATAATTTGCTAACTGTTACTTCAATTAAGACCAGGGGCATCCAACCCGTGGCCCGCGCAGTGTTTTTTGAAGCCCTCTGTCCTGTCAATTTTGGCAGAAGTCGAAGACAAATTTGATGTGAAGGCCCTTTTTTCTTCAATTTTTATCAAGTTTGTCCCGCGTAAAGATTTTGAGTGGCCCACACAGTGTTTTTTTGGAGCCCTCTGTCACTATGATTTTGATTTTGGTGCAAAAAGTAGCAAATCGGAGACTGATTTCAGGTGAAGACCTTTTTTTTTTTTTAGAGATCAATATAATTTTGATGCAAAAAGCGGGGTGTTTTCTTTGTATGGCCCGCCAATATTTTTTGCGCGTCAAAATGGCCCTCGGCTCAAAAAGGTTGGACACCCCTGCACTACGAAGAAATAAAAAAGAAACTTGTCGGGGGGAATTCCGGGTTAGTTTTACCAAAAAAATTACTAGCAATAGATGGTGGGGCGATAAAAGGAAAGTACCGAATTTTTCTTTACTCGATGGCTGCCGCAAGTTAAAACTAATTTGTATTGCGGCCGGCAATAACAAAAAGATTGTGCGCCGTTGACCTAACATATTCTTAAAAATTTTTTTAACCGAAAAAACATTAATCCGATTTCTGAGGATCTTAACCGGGATGTTTACTTAACAACTATTGTTTAAAAGCAAAAAAACTTCATTTTTAACTTGCAAATAAAAAAGATGCAATATCTTATGAAAAAAGATTAAGTCATTAAGTTCCTATTACGTCATTATGCATTTTCAGTGATGACGACGGTGGTTCGTGGTCAACAGAAGGGTGCTCATTGGTCGATTTTAACAAAACTCACACAACTTGCAATTGCACACATCTTACAAGCTTCGCTTTATTACTGCAGGTGAGTTCAAAAACAATTGAAAGCAATTCGAAGTGCGTGATTGTCTTGCAAGATCAACAACATTGCTCTGTGCAGAATCATTGCAAAACTATTTGATGAGAAAGTTGAGCAACGATCATTACTGATCAGGGCTTTTTAACACTTGAAAAGGTCAAAAATTATTTCACCTTTTTTCGAACTTTTTCTTTCTCACCACAAAACACGAATAGATATAAATAAAACAAACAGTTTTTGCTAATTGAAATATTGATTTATTTAAGCTTTTTTGATTGAAGCAAACCTCACCCAAACTTTGTTTGAATTATTATTTGTATCTTTTTTAATTTTACTTTAATACAACTATAACGTGTGGCAGATACAGACCCATTGGTATTTTGCATAACGCACTGATTGTTTATGACGTAGATTGTTGATTATAACGTTGATGATGAAGAGTCTAACTTGAATCAGAAAGTGCTGAGTGTTATTTCAAAAGTCGGGTGCGTGTTATCGCTACTCGGCGTTGGGGTAATGTGCGCTGCATTCATCAAGCTAAGGTAAGTCAAAACAATGAATTGCAACTGCAAGATTTTTTCCACAAAATTGAAATTTTTTAATGTGTGAATCAAAACAATCAGGTTTCATACTGAAAATATGAAGATTCACTTCAATCTCGGCGTTGCTGTCGGTCTCGCCGACTTGACTTTTCTCTTTCATGAGATAGCTACGGGTTCGAAATCCAGCTGTGCCGTGATCACGATACTTCTCTACTACTTCAATATGGCGGTCTTATCATGGATGCTTGTAGAAGGTCTGTTATTTTGATGTAAAAATATAAAATCAATATAAATCACCTCAAACTGTTCAATACTGTCGCTGAACTATTTAGGATTCCATTTGTATTCGCAAGTCGTTGTTGTCTTCGTTTCTGTTCGACGCCGTTTCAAGTATTACGCTGCCGCCGGTTGGGGATTTCCCCTTTTTGCGTTGACGGTGACCTCTGCGATATTGAACAATCGTCTCGGCAGTTACAAAAGGTGAAAATCTGTCGTGGCCCACTGCAAGGCTCCGAAAAGTGATATTACAAGGATTGTGTTATTGGTTGCATCGTTAAATGTTCTACAGCAGAAAGTGCGGATAATTTCTGGATTTCTGTTATAAGTCGCATAAAAGAAAAGACACAATTAAACTGAGCCAAAATCAGTGAAGAGCGGTCCTTAAATTTTGGAGAAATTAATTAAAAATTGGAAATTGGGAAATTGGTTAGAAAAGTAAAGCCAATTAATTTCAAATAAACATCGTAAGCTTCTTAATTAAAATAATAATTAAGCTAACGTAACAATTGTGTTATTTCCAAAAAACAAACCTACTTTGAAGTTAAAAATGCATTGAAAAGCTCTTTTGATTGTTACTAATGAACTATACCGGAAGCCTAAAGGATTTTTTTTGAGAGGTCATTATGAATATTTATGATGTCCCAAAAATTTAATTGTTTGGCCAACTTTTTTTGAACACCAAGTCGCATTAGTAATCACCTTAACAATGGTGACGTAATTCGATATAGCGTTTGATAAGTTGATAATCAGGCGTTTTCATTTCGTTAAAAAACTCAACATGCACTGTTAAAAAACGTGCTGCAAAATCGAAGAAATTTTGCGGAATTTCGCAAACATCAAAAACGCCGACTGCAACGATCAAAGAACTTGAAATAGTTTTTTACAGTGTAGTGGGTGATTACTTTTGGCGCACTTATGATTCTAAGTTCACCAATGCACTAAATTCAAGTTGCATGAGTCTTCAAAACAGTTTTTAACTTTTGTTGAGTTGATTATATTATCTAAATGTCTAGTATGGTAAGTTTACCATCAGTAAATGGCTCCGCAGTTTACATCCAAGTTAAATTTCTACTAAATTAACAAAAAGACGAATTCAAAGAAAAAATAAAAAAAATTCGATTGAAATTAAAAAAATTTAAAACAAGCCAACTTATATTGGATTTTAAAATAATTTGATTAGGTACTCATTAATTACCTTGACCCCCTTACTGGTTGTCACTGTCCACTCAAGGTCAATGACATATAGTGCGTTTAGTATCGCCATTGCTTGATTTTTGCTGCGTGTTATTTTTTTGAAAGAGAATTGAATAATCAAATTAAAATATAGAGCTTTTATTTTGTCTTTAGTTACCAGTCACAAAAAAGTTTCTTGTCTAACTTTTGTTATTTCTTGTAGTCGGGCAATTACAATACCAGGCGCGCAGCTATCACCGATATATAATTATACCTCCCTTTGTGAAAAAGTTTGGTAACTCACAATTTAAACTAGACTATTACCATTTTATTAAAAGGCGCAAAACCAACATGCAAATTATTCGGAAAAAACCTTTAAGTTTTTACAAAAGACGGAATTTAATTGCTCAGAATTGCATTTTCAAACATTTTTTCTATAAGCTTTTCGTCCGACACTCTTTGTTGGACGAAAAGCTTAGAGATGTGTTTTTGCTGGCTAAATTCAAATTTTGTACCACAAAACACTTGTTTGAAGAGTTTTTAAAGAAGTTTTGTTGTTCGAAGCCACAATCGAATTTGTATTTAGGCTTGCTGCATGCGGTTTTTTATCGGGCACGTTCTGCCTTCTTAAACAAAATAAAATTTTAAAGCCATTATAAATTATCTTTACTTAGAACGAACTGTAACTTCTGCACCTTTACGTTTAGTTGCTGGTTGTCTCCTTTGGACAATTCTATATGGGCTTTTGCCGCTCCCGCCGTTGTTGTTGTGGTAATAAACAGCTTTGTCCTACTTTCCGTAGTACGAATCATTGTGAGAATAGAACCGGGAAAATCAAACCACTTGAAAGCTCCTAAACTCAGGTGAGTCTTATAAGATAAAAGTGACAAAATCTTTTGCTAAAAATCGTAACTGCAGGCATAAAGTTGTTCTGCCATTTTATAACTTCAAAAAAAGTATAACAAATTTAACCTATGCTAGTTTCTTTTTAGTTTTTGGCAGATTTTATTTGCTCCAGATTAAGTAATATTTTGATTATTATTAAAGCAATAACCTAAAGCATTAACCTTAAGAATTAACCTTACGGTGACTTAAAGTACAAAAAAATATCTTCAAACCTTATGTTGTGCTTTTATCTTTTGCTAGTACATCGTGCTTTTTAGTAACCGTGAAATATTTTTATTGTATTTGAAGAAATGCTGTTAAAGGAAGTATCTTTCTCTTTCCATTGCTTGGTACGACTTGGATTTTTGGATTTTTCGCAGTTAACAAAGAAACAATGGTTTTTCAATATCTCTTTGCAATTACTAATTCGCTCCAAGGATTTTTCCTTTTTATTTTCCATTGCCTTTGCAATTCAGAGGTAAAAAACAATTGAATGAATTTAATTGTTTAGTTTTAAACTATAGAAACATTTTGATTCGATAGGACGTTTTATAAAAAGGCCTACTATTTAAAACCTAAGATTTTGAATTAGAGGAAAAAATTTTTATAAAACCTGAAAGGCGGCTTAACCTATTTTATTTTTCTGATGAATGGTTTTAGATTGAATAATTATAGTTCAAAGTTATGTTTAATTTTTTAATTTTTTTTTTTTTTGGTTTCCGGTTTAATTGGAGTTGTGAATTTTTTCCGACTAAAGTTTAAATAAAGGTAGGCTTCAATTTGTAACAATATTTCTCCTTTCGGTTTTGAAAACGCTTCTTCATCATTAAAAGTTGGCTTCTTCATTGAAGAAATCTCTGGAACGTCAATTGAGAAATCTTCGAAGCTTAAGTGTACTCCATTCAAATAAAACGATTTATCAATAGGCCTACTTGTATCAGGCTCATTGTTTTCAAACCAGGTTCGCGAAGACGCTCGTCGACACAAGTGGTTTGGGTCGAGTGATTCAACAATTTGGTCATCCAACCCCCATATTTTGTCACACCCACCCTCGCTCAATGTTGCGAGCAGATTACGACGTATTAGGAATAGCATTAGCTTTGAAACTCCTTCGTCGTTTTCAACAGGATCCGAAGATCCCAATGACTCCTACGTAAAACAAACAAAGACTCCGAAAAAGATCAACACCTTATTTACAAGGGTAAAAATTTTTTGATTTCACCCCTAATTCGTTTCAAAGACTCTTTACTCAAAAAAATTTTAGATGCTTCCTTTAAAACTTCCAGCAACTATTGCTGAAAAAGAAGAAAAATACGAAAGCGTGAAATCTTCCACAAAAGAAAACAACGTTTTTCAATTTCCGAATGAAGAAAAACAGCTTACTCTTCCTGGGATGCCCATTAAAAACGATACCATTAACTTGGAGAAGTTTAAACACCAGTTTTCTGGAGAAAGTCAGGTAAAAAAACTATTTTTTTAACTGTTTTAAAAGCGTTTTCCATCAATAAAATTTGTCATGGATTGTAAATGGAATGCCAGGCGAACACCTCCTACACGGTTATTTTGTGATTCCAGATAACATATTGAGACACAGCTATCAAAAAACCATTTAGTCAGATCACTTCTTCAAAAATTCTTTAAGATTAATAGTTTGAGCGTCTGTACAAGCGTGTTACTTTTTACATAGTTTAAACCCCTTGTAGTGGCATAGAAAATTATTGATTTTAAATCCTGTTTTGTGGAATAGAAAACATTACAAAAATTACAAAAAGCAGGGTTACGTTACTCGGTTTACATCGGCAAAACACAGGAACAAAAATTATAAAGTAATCAAGTAGGCTAAGCATCAGCAACCAACTTGCCCGATTTTGATGTCTTTTACGTAAATCAACCAAGTTTGCTGCAGTAGTAAGTAACGTAATAATGTTAATCTGTTAACCTATAAAGTTCTTAACAGTTTCTATGATTATTTAGATTACACTGGACCAATGGCTTATAAACCAAATGGTTCAAAACGCTCTGAGAGAAATGTTTAAAGAGATCACTCCAGCAGAGGAAGAGCTAATAAAACAAACTTTGTTTGGTGATGATTGCACCGATGAAAAGCAGGACAACGAAAAGAAAATGAAGATGAGTTATGATTCGGGACTTAATAGCATCGACAACGAATCGATTCTGGACGAAGGTGAAGAAGATTGGGCAGATAAAGAGAAAAAAATCTCAACTCCACTAAAAGAAAGTGTGAAATTAAGCCCACCTGATGAAATTTCAACAAAATAAAACTTTTTTTTACTAATTTTTTGTTTTGTACAGAAAACTTTACAATTAACGCAAGAGGACGCTATTTTTTATTTTTGTACATAGACTATTGAGTTACTATTTTAAATATTGAAAAACTTAACTTCAATTTTTAGCAACACGAGTCCTACGCCTAAAACATAGAAACTAAACTTCAAGGTCTACAAATTTGGAAAATGTATTCTAATATACTTTATAACGCTTTTAACAGGCACTGACAATTTTCTTTCGGAATAAATCTTTAGCGCCATCATTGTAATTGTTATGGCTTATTTGTTGTTTTCAACAACTTGTATAAATCAACTAGTTGCCTCGTGGATAATTAAGTCACGGTTTACTTTTTGGTTTGGTCTAATATCTAAAAAACTTTTTGAACGTTTCCACGATTGTAATTTGCAATAAAGCCCAATTTTCACTTTTAAGAACAGAATAAATTTGGCTTTTAAGAGACCTATCTATAAAATTTGTGCTTTTAACAAAGTCAACCTTGTTTTTAGCGCAGGCATTTTGAAGTTTGACTTTTAACCGATTTGAATATACAAATAAAAGTTTTTTCATACGATACCTAATTTTATTACTTTATTGTTTCAAAGAAATGCCTATTTTAAATTTGATTTATTCTTTCAAATTTTTGTTGCCTTTTTTATTTTTAACCTTACCTGCCGGGCACAAATTTGATTTATTGTGATTTGTGTACTGAATTTTGATCGTATATTCTTGTACAAGACATTCGAGGTATAAGCAACTGTGAATAAAATTAGTTATCGTGAAAGTAACATAAAAGATTTAGAAAATAGTCAATTGAAATCTTTTTAAAACTAAAACTTGTAGATTTATTATTCATATATCCAATATTGAATTTATTTTTCAAATTTAAAGAACAACAACCGTAAGTTGATCTCGAGTTACTTGCAACATCATCAAGTAGAGAGAAGGGCGTAGTTTACAATAAGCTACTTTTTTGAAACAAAACAAAAACTGGATGTGAACGAGAATCCCGCCTTAAACCAAAAACTATGACGGTTGCCCACAAAATAAAGCGTCATCATATTTAATGTACGCTATGTGCGATGGCGAACAAGAAATCACATAAGCTAAAAAATCCAGTTGAAGCAAAATAGACAGCACAGCTAACACGTGGAAGGGGAAACGCAATTTTTCGTGGCCGTGTATTTAGACTTCGCGACTATTATGCCTCGGAACCAGTGATGGCCTTACAAAAAGGGAGGCCTGGTGAAAGAAATGTAAAGGGGGCCACTATTAAGTGTACTAAAAAAAGGTAGCTGAAGTCATTTTTAGTATAAAAAGCAAAGTGATCACTAAAAAAAGGCCTTCAATTTAGGGGGGCCACCATTGCGTGATCCAAAGCAGAGTGAGACAAAGCGATCATTAAAAAAAAAAGTCATCAGCCAAGGGAGCTCTTTTTTTTCAAAATTTCTTTTTCTTTTTGACATGGCATCGACGTCCTGGTGCTATCGCACCCTATTAAAGTCACCACTGCTTGGGACAAACACATGGAGGTTAGGTGCTCATATTGCACATTGAACAGTGACAGTTGATAATTTTTCATGTTGCTTTATAGATGGGGTGGTCAACCTTTCTGACTGTTTGATTAACTTTAAATCTATTAGAAACTTACGACCAATCACTGCGGAAACGCGATCTTAAAAATTATAATCTCTAAACAAAAATCCTCATCTTAAATCTGTCTCAAATTTCTTATTTTTTGAGCCCAAAATGAAGTACTTTTTAAAAAAAGGTCTTCACTACAAAATTCAGCCGTAGTTTGGCTACCCCTAAAGAAAAAGATTCCAGTTTACTCAAAATCATATGCAAAAGAAAAAGATTTCCAGTTTACTCAAAATCATACTCAAAAATCATATTGTAAGTGAAATTTTTAGGAAAAAATATAAAGGGGAAAGTGGGGCAATATGGCACCGTGAGGCAAAACGGAACATTTAAACAAATTCGTAAAAAAGAAATACAGCCACCTATTGACTATGATTACATAATCAGCCATTGAACCATGTTATTCCAGCCATTTTGTTTGAACGTCAAACTTATACCGACGAACTGAGAACGATCGGAAGAATTTTGACCTACTTGATCTAAATAGAGTATATTTTAATAAGTGAGTAGTTTGCTTTATGGTTATGGAGTTAAAATATTGGACTTCATGTTTTAAGAGTAATACCGTAGGCTATTCTTCGGGTGGTTTGGAATTTATCAGGTTTGATAATAATATCTGTCATAAGATGACATGTTAAAACTAGGCAATGGAGCAAAATGGTCCAGCTATGAGTGCGGCAAAACAGACCACAGTTTCATTTTGCCCCACACAAACTGCTGTTTAGTATAAAGGCTCATTAACAATATTTCTCTTCATGAACTGCATCAAAGTAGTGTAACAACTTTTATTTATAAAAATTAATGTTTTTTTACTGATACAGCTTTTCTATAATCTATCAATAAGGTCTGCTAATGTTATAATAGTCTACCAATTAGCAGGCCTTGTCTAAGGGAAAAGTTGTTAATTGCATGTCTAAGCTCGAACCGGTTCTCATTCGCTATATTAATAAGAATATTGGCTTTCAGCTATACGAATAAGAAACTTCAAATTAGCTAAATTCTGCTATTAGTATCCACATTTGAATTTATTTATTATTTATTCATTCAACCTTTTTACAATTTTAATAGTTGTATGAAAATTGCTGTAGGCTACCATGGTCGAAATTACAAGCGCAAAACAAATCGACAGTCATGGAGTAAAGACTCCATGAAAAAAGCATTACATGCTTTGGAAAATGGAACCTCTTTAAGAGCAGCATCAAAAGAATTTCAGATAGCCTACCGAAAACAACTCTTCGAAAAAGATTAATAGACCAAAACAAACATGCCAAAAACCATATAAAAATCCTAAGTAACTATCAGGTAAACTTGATTTAAAATTTTAACAAACCTTTTAACCTTTTAAGAAAAATCATAATTTGGTTTATAAATACAGCCTATTAAATAACATTAAAAGGTATAAAAGATTAGTTAGGCTTAAGTATTTTTAACCAGTAGAAACCTGTAAAATGCCCTCATTTATATGCAATTTTTTATATTTTAGACCATATTTTCACCAGCAATGGAAAAAGAGTTGGTAAAATATACGTTGTCTTTGGAGAGCATGATATTTGGTTTGACAACTAATGATGTCAGAAATCTTGCGTTTCAGCTAGCAGAAAAAAATAATTTACCAAATTTTTTCAAAAAACTAAAAGAAAAGCAGGTAAAGATTGGCTGCAAGGGTTTATGCACCGACACAAAGAACTATCTTTTAGACAACCAGAAGCTACTTCCGCTGCTAGAGCTAAGTCTTTTAATCCCCAAACAGTCAATAAATATTTTCACCTATTTGAAGCAGTGATGGATAAATATAAATTTCCTCCACAGCGAATTTTTAACTGTGATGAAACTGGCATCACTACTGTGCAAGGCAAGCCTTCAAAAGTTTTAGCCAAAACTGGAAGGCGACAAGTTCGGGGGTTAGTTTCAGCAGAACATGGGCAACTACTTTCGATTGAAATATGTATGAAACAGGAACATTTATTCCACCCCTTTTTGTTTTTCCCAGAGTTAGGATGAAGGCGGAGTTCATGAATGGAGCTCCTCCAGGTTCCATTTAAGCATGCCATAAAATTGGTTGGATGCAACTTGAAATATTTGTAGAACGGTTTAAGCATTTTTTAAAATCAACTGGAGCAACTAAAGAAAATTCTGTTCTTCTAATTTTGGATGGTCATTCAACTCATACAATGAACATAGAAGTGATTGGTCTTGCAAGAGCTATTGGGGTAGTTTTGCTTTGTCTACCACCTCATTGCTCTCATAAGATGCAGCCGCTGGCTGTGAGTTTCATAAAGCCATTATCAACTTACTATGATCAGGAGCTTGAAAAATGGTTTTGTAATCATCCTGGTCGGGTGGTAATTACTTTTCAAGTAGCCGAATTATTTGGAATTGCTTACACTAAAGCAGCCACAGCACAAACAGCCATAAACGGATTTAAGAAAACTGGATTGTTTCCAACAAATAGGGACATATTTGAGCCACACGATTTTGCTCCATGCCAGCCAACAAACATCGATTCTGGAAAGAATGACCAGCTAAATGAATCAGCTTCTGTAACTGAAATTTTGACTGACTTACCATCAAACAAGTTTACAGATAAATCTGATTCTCAATTACTCACACTAATGCAAACCACAAAGCCAACCAATTTCCACACAAGAAAACAACCAAGCTGGTCGTGAAAACGAAACAATGGAATGTAATCCAAATGCTAGCCATACCCACTCTCCCGTTGCATCGACGTAGATATCACCATATGCAATTGCGCCTCCTCCAAAAGCATCTACAAGACCTCGTAGAAAGCCAAAAACACGACGTGGATTTGCTGCTGTTTTAACCAGTAGTCCTTATAAAGCTCACCTACATAACATTAAAAAAGGCAAAAGCAAAGGACATATATGTATAGTGTAAAAAACTAACGACATTAAAAAAAGCAAAGTTATAGAGCAAGCTTAAAGGTCCACAAACAACAACTTTTAAGAAAAGTTTGACTACAACATATTCAAAGCAAGAGGATGCCCAATGTATCTATTGCTGGGAAAAGTGAAGTGAGACCTGTCATGACGGTATCATACAATATACTATATGCTTGAACTGGGCTCACTTTAAATGCGCTGGTATAGAAGATGACCTTGAATTTGTTTGTGATCTATGTTAAATGACCAACAAACTTTTTATTGGCTTGCTTGTAAACTAAATTTTTACTGCTGCCTTGTATGCAACTGTAGCATTAAAGTAGGCCTAAAGTTATTCGAAATTATGTTCTTTTTTAATGTTTTGTTGGGATTATTGTATATTAAATATTCAAAGCAGATCACGTGCTTTTTCCTAACTATGTATCTACCTCACAATATTTCTCAAAAAAATACGTCGGAGCAAGATGGACGATCCGGTCCATATTGCCCCATATGCGGCGCAAAACGGTTTTTTTAAGAATAAAAAGGATCAATTTTTTCACAAAATCTTTAATTGCAATTATATCAGTTTTTGGTATGTTTGATTTATGTCTACTATCTTGATCTCAACTCGGGGTATCGTTTCTCTGCAAGCTTTAACGTAGGAGGTAGAAGCGTTTAAAGTTAAGGGGTCCATTATACCCCACCTTCCTCAATAGATATCCTACAAAAAAGCGGGTAAATTTTAAACTTATTCTTAAAACAGTATCTGCATTCTTAACATTCTTAAAACAATATCTAAAAAAAAATAGTAAGGCATCGCGTGGAAACTAATACTTGTGGGCCTAATATTTTTTTTAATTACAAGAGTTTTTCTAGTTTTCTTTAATAATATCGCCTCCGTCGCTTTTTTAAAGCTCGAATGCCAAAATTAGGTTATACAGTATCGCATTTACTACAAAACTTATCACGATGAACAAGTTGCAATCAATTTTGAGCATTTATTTCTCTTTTGTTTCCACTTTACAACCAAACATAATTATATAAGCTTTGGCCTCATTTTCAACAGAGCGCTAAGTTAGTGCGTTATTTACATGTTGACGGGATTTACAAGTCTTTGGTTAATGGTACTTTTCTTAAAATGGTTTTTTGATACGAATATGTATCTTGAAGCTTAATAGTCACCTAATTGAACAAGAACAAACATATTGCGACTAAATTATTCTAATCTGGTGAGGATATCTTTATCCTTGAATCAACCAACATCAACATTTTCTTGTTTGCTCTTGCACACGACAACGACGTCGAATCACTTTCCCGAAATCAACTACAATATTTCGAGCGATCTTCAAATATAAAATCGAAAAAAGCATCCAAGTCAACAGTAAACGGCAGGAAAAATGACTGAAACATTGTTGCAGTTGTTAAGATAAGATTTAACGCAAACATGATCTTAACACGAGAATATGAGAGTGACTAAGGAAACAAATTGATATTTTGAGCTGCAACGAGAAATGAATCGCTGGTTAAATTCTGCATTTCAACGGAATAAGATTTGTGTACGCGCAGCATTGCCTTGCGGCATTCGGATTTACGATTGGTAAAATTAGGTTTGTTTTTTGTTATGTGATAACACAAAATCGTAACAAAGATGATTGGGTATTAAGAAAACCTTGGATTAATATTGTTATGTATTCACAATATAAACTTGTATAAGTCACTAATACAGTTAGTTTTAAAGTACTCTTATGCTTATTGTGTCTGAAAGTGGCAGTGGACATCAAAGATTGTATAGTCATTTCTGCTGTCTTCATTGCATAAGTGCATAAGCAATTTGAAATAAACTGAATTGAATTGCATAGAAGCTGCAAAACTTTTACTTCTGATACCATACGCTTGAAATAACACAGAAATTCATTTAAAGACAGCTACTGTATTAACAAGCGTTGGAGCAGGGATGATCAAACTACAATTTTTTTCAGACATTTCTGCGATTCCAAAAGCTGATCAAAAAGTTCAGGGATTCATTCAAAAAAACTGTTTTTAAAATAAAACAAAGAGCCATTGTCAAAATAATAATCGTCTGATTGTCACAAACATTATTATTATTTTTTGACAATGAGTTAATGTACTCAAATGTTAAAATTAATAGAATGATTGTCGTAGTATTGGCTTTTTGCTTTATTTTTAAAATACAGTGTTTTTCGATCTACTATAGTCCTCTACCGATCAATTTTAATCATGTGTCGATCAATTTTAGTCATTACCGATCAAATTTAGTTCTGTGTCGACCAATTTTAGTTATGTACCAATCAAATTTAATCTTGTGTCGATCAATTTTAATCGTGTATCGACGAAAAATAATTATATCGACAAACTTTATTTTTATTGGTGAATAAACAATTTTGAGATATAATTTTTACTATAAGTTTTTTTGTTAATAAGTCTTTACTATAATAATTTTTACTATAAGTCCTACAACTATTGCATTTTCAAAAACAAATACTGTAAGAATATCATAATTTTCTAGAATACCTCAAAGAATTTATTTGAATATTTAAAGACGGTCTAATTATGTTACGTATGTGCTTCAGTTAACAAAAAAATTAGGTTTTGCGTTTCAAATCTTACTTTAGATTTTTAGAATACCTGTAAATAGGGTTTTTCGATCTAATTCGTTGTTTTTGCAATCAAATTCGTTCTTTTTGCAATCAGATTCGTTTTTTTTGCAATCAATTTCGTTTTGCAAAAACTTTTATATATATACAGTATCTTTGTACAGGGTCTCCCGATAGGGTCTATATACATGTATAAATAATATGAGGTCTCTGTATTAGGTCTCCATAATCTATAGTCTCTATAATTAGGTTTCTATAATATAGTCTCCATAATGTATATATAGATAGGTATATAGACCTATCAGAGATCCTATATGGAGACCCAATATTATGGGGATTATATTATGGAGACCTAATACTATATCTGTTATAGAGACTACATTATGGAGACCTAATTTTGGAGACCGAATATTATGGAAACTATATTATAAAAACCTACTTAAGGAGACTATATACATCGTGGAAACCTAATTATGGAGACCTAACATTGTGGTGACTTAATACAGAGACCCTATATTATATATCTATATATTTAATAATATAGAATTTAATTAACAAAAAAACTTATAGTAAAAATTATATCTCAAAATTGTTTATTTACCAACAAAAATAAAGTTTGTCAATATAACTATTTTTGGTCGATACACGATTAAAATTGATCGACACAAAATTAAATTTGATCGGTACATGACTAAAATTGGTCGACACAGAACTAAATTTGATTGGTAGTGACTAAAATTGATCGACACATGATTAAAATTGATCGGTAGAGGACTATAGTAGATCGAAAAACACTGTATTCAAACGTTCCAGTCATCATGCTCGGAAAAACTCTCATATAATTAAATTTATTCAACTTTGAAAGCATTCTATAGGGATGATTTTTACTCAGTTTTTAAACCAAACATGAGTATTTTCGTAAATGAAATAATTACGATTATGAATGGGAATACAAAATAAACTGAATATATCACAGGAATATTTATTTAGCTGAAGGATGGCACAAATTGATTTTAAATCCTATACCGTACACAATCTTTTTTAGAGGCCAGCAGTACTACATGCTTATAATTCATTAAACGGCTCATAAAGTTTCAAGAGTCGGCGTCCATCACAACAGAGCAACAATTCGTTTGTAGCAAATCGCTCAAAAATGTCGAAAACATTATCTTCTTCAAGGTGAACCTATTTTAAAAATACAATTAATTACACGAGAATGGCAGGTTAACTAAAATATTCTTTTAAAAATGCTCGGGAGATCGTTATAATAAGGAAAATCAAAATAGCAAAAACAAGCCCTTTCAAAAAACTTATTCCAAACAAATGACAAATCAAAAAATAAAGGCAAGCATAAAAAATGGTCCGGTAATGGGCAAATACCCGAAGACTCAACCGCGGTGGCAAATCCTGCCAGTCTTTTACCATGACAGTCGGTGCATGATCGTAACTAGGAGACAAGAAACTTCTAGACCATACCCCCAACACATTCCGCTGGGAACATAGCAACTCGAACTGGCTCGAGTATTTTTTGTTGATCGCCGACGAAATTTTGTAAAGAAAACGAACCAAAAATCGATTCTCGAAGCTTCGAATCGGTTGCAGGTCAGGCCCACTGTTTGGGTAAACGGGAAGCTTTTTAACGTTGTTTAAAATTTCATAGCGTCCCAATTGCGATAAAATGGCTTTGCCGTCCGAATTAATGGAGCAATCGGCAGCTTCAGGGCCGAATGGATTTTCCAAAGTCTGTTTAACAGGCGTGCTGACATTTAAATCAGCAAGGGATAAATCGAACATCTCAGCTAAAAGTTCCATCGAGTCATATATCTGCTGTTCGGACTTCTTCCAATTTGCATTAAGCAAGGTTTCATTTCCAATGTCAGTCAGAGCCCCAAGGCCAATAAAACTAAGAAATTGACTTGAAAAATCGACGGATTTCGGCTGGATATACTTCTTCACGGTGCCCAAGGCTTGATTACATACCATTAACAATTGATCAACCATTTTTCGAAGCTCGGGCGAAGTGATCAGGCACGGCAAATACAGATTAGTCGAGGTTTCGGATCGACTTAGAGCGACGTAACTGCTTGGCGAGTACATTGATGGTCTCTCGCCAAACATAGCATTTTCGGCATCTTCTATCATTTGGAGTAGATTAGGTTGACTGAAAATTTTTGCAACGCGATACAGCAACAAGGAGTTGGCTTGCTTGCTGATATCCATGCGCAGAAACCGATTAATCGATTCGTAGAAAAGTCGGGTGTAAAATTGCAAGTTGTTGCTTATAAAGTGATACCAAATGTTAGCAACTTCTCGATCTGAACTAAGTCTCATCTCAATATTTCTTGATACATTGACAGGGTCAGTATAGCGCCAAGGCTGAATGTAACTCAACCAGGTTTCCAGTACAACACGAAATGTGCTGTTCAGTGGCCAGACTTTGAAGCAGTAACAGAGAAATGTGAAGAGTCTCGGCTGTAGGCAGTTGTACATAATGTTCTGCTTCAACATTTCCATAGAGGTATCATTAAAATGAGAATGGCTAAGCGATGGACTTGTCACGTTATTGAAATAATGTAAATGTTTTACGAGTCGGCGTACCGCTCGCATCAAATCCTCCGAGGGTGCAGCGCAACCCAACTGTTCACCCCGTTTCGGCACGCACTGGCCAAGCCAAAACTCAACAAGAATGTGCACTACGACATCAGAACGCCACATGTCGTTATGCATCCCGCCAAACGCAGTAGTGGGTTTTGGAGGAGATCGTTTGAGCAAAGACATCGATGTGTGAAAGCTTGACGTACCGACAATACCTGGAGAAGTGGGGGAAGGAGGTGGGATGGTTGGTAAAGGAGAACCGTCAATAGGTAAGAAATACGATAAATATTCATCTTCCAGCAAATAATACAAGTTCTCTTCCACAGTCGGAGGCAACTGATGATAGTTTGAATAAGACGGAGGTGGCCGATACGAAGCGTTCCCTTTCACAATGCAATGAGCGAAATGATAAAAATAGAACTCAAAAGCAGAAACACGAAGACAAGTTTGACCGGCAGTAGTCAGATTGGGCGATCCCATCGGACCTAGCGTTTCGTTGCTTTGATTAATACTGTATAACTGCTGATAAACTCTCGACTGCTGGAGCGGGGGTTCTCCAGCAACGTAAACGAAAGTGGGTGGAAGCATTGAGCAAGGTATGTCATAACGAAAGAGCATACTTTCAGTTTGAAGTCTATGCAACAAGCGAAACATGGGACCCCGGCAACTCAAAAATTCTTTTAAAACTTGACATTCGGAAGTTTGATGGCGAGGATTCGCAGTCAGAATTCCCCATCCGTTGCAGTTTACGCCAAATATTCGATGGATAATTGTTACAAAGTTATGGTGAAGAATAGTTGTATTGCACTCATCAATAAGCCGCGAGAGCTCGCGACATCTTTCAGCAATCGTTGGTTTTGAAAGAGCAACATCAAAGAAATTATTTGCAGAGCAGTTGAAATTCATTCCCAAGCTTATTGTAAAATTCAAACCTTTAAAAAAAATCTTTTAGCAAGGATATATTGACAAAAATTTTGGACAGTGATAGCTTACTATGGTACTGAACAACAAAATGAAAGTTTAAGTGTGTATGTTCATCTGCAAATCAAAAAACGCTAAAACGCTATTCTTTATATAATTTAAACTCTGTAGTCGTTAATGATTGCTTTTTTCAACTTACAGAAGTATAATCATAAAAATTGTTTAATTAAAGCATGTGACAAAATATAAGAGAATGTCGTCTTAATTTTCATATAGCAGAATTGGCGTTAAACAAAAATATATACGCATACGAGTACAGTTCATTAATTGGCTTTAATTAAATGTCGTAAATTAAGTACAGTTCATTAATTTGTTTTAATTAAGTGTAGCTTTAACTTTATTTTAGTTTAACTAGTTCGAAACTATATTAGTAATACTAGCTGAAAAAAACTTTTTTTCATAAAAACTAATACATTAGTATATTTAAGACATAAAATTTTGCTGAAAAAGTTTCAAAAAAATCCAATATATTCTAATTACCGTAACATATTTTAAAGAAAGTCAAAAAACACAACCAAAAACAATCGCAATTGAAATAACATTCCTTTCAAACATAACAAACGGTTTGAAATCCAAATTTCAACTTAAGTTTGTCACTTACAATAATATGAACGGGAGAAACAGTAAAATGTTAAAATTTATCAGCTAAACCCATAATTCGTTGCTGATCAGTTTCAGTAGATTTATCACCTGGATCGCCAATACTACCAGCGTATTCACGTATCACAGATCTTATGCTCTTGACTGAACCTCCGCGTAAATTTAAAATTTGTAACACTCTTTGCTTTATCTGAGGCGGCCCAGAAGCACAAACGTCAACAATAATATAGTCTACATGTTGTAACGTAAACAAACCAGCATCAAGCCTACGAAGATAAAATTCATCTTCTAGTTCATCCACATCTTCTCCTTCAGCCAGAAGTTTGGCTTTTTCTCGGTCCAGACGATTGTCAACATGTTGTACCTTGTCATAATATTTAAAATGCAATTCCATCAGACGTTCAATCTTCGCAAAGTCACCTTCAGAAAATTTGGCAATAAGACGTTGCCTCTGCGATCCTCTGAGATTGTGTAACATTGAAGCAATAATAGAAACCGTGTGTTCTTCATGATCTTTTGTGGCCATTCCAACTTTCTTCTGCTTTTTAGGCGGTCGCATAAATAATGGAAAAAGTGTTCTTAAACCTAAAATGTCAACAAATTTTGAGCAATTGCTGCTTCCATCTTGGCCACTCATGGCATGATCTAAAACTTTTAGGGCACTATTTCGAGACATCTTTTTTTCACGCAACATCAAGTTCATTAATTGCAGACCTTCGCCGTTTAAAAACTTGTCACGGTTTGGTGCAAACAATAAAGCAGAACATAAACAATTAAACAAGTTTTCCATCAACTCAATTTCTTCAGCAGTACTTGGGTTGTGTCTTTTAAAAGCAGCAAGTTGTTGCAAGATAACATCAATTCCATCCATTCCTCCAATTTGCTTGCGAACTTCATCATGACCTTGAAGAAGAATGGAAAGAACTTCAGAACAATACAATTTATTACTGTCAAATGGTGCTTTTAACTTAAGCCGTTTTAGCAGCCATGGTAGCAAGTTTTGTTGAGAGACAGTCGGTCCTAATTCAGGTTTAAGTTCAAGCATATTTTCAATGACTGCCAAAGAATTATGCACACCAGCTGCTTCCTCTTTAACAGACTCATCTAATCTTTCTAAATTTTGCACAATCAATGCCACTGCTTGGCCATCCATTAACGAGTCAACTAAAACTTCAGCTCCTTCTTCATTATCTGTTACAGCATCAACATCAGTCAATTCCTGTAAAAGATCAATTACAGCAATAGCTATATCAGAATTGGCATGATTTAACAAAGAAAGAAGAGAATTAACTGCTCGTAGTTCAACCAAGTAATGAAATTGATCAGGCATAGTGGCAAGAGTTTTCATTTCAATTATAACATCATTTAAATCTAATTCAGATTCCATAAATTTCTCAGGATTATCTGGGAATTTAATTCTCATTTCTTGATTTTTTAAAACTTTTTTTTCAAATGATAATATTAACTTCTTTACCCGTTGATCATCGTATTCTTCAACTTCAGCAACATCTCCTTGTTTTTCTTGAATTTTTTGTTCCCACATCTCTAACAATTTCATTTGACGTTCTTCTTCAGTCTCATCAGGTACAGTTTCGGTGACTAATGGTTCTACATCAGGAACAGTTGGAGCTGGTATATTAACAGTTCGCTTAACACCAGAACTAACAACAGCACCAGCATCAAGTTGAAGCCTTGTAGCTTTCTTTTTAGGTCTTTCTGAACCGCCTATCTTTTGTTTTGCATTGCTAAAAAATGCGTCCAAATCATTATCCATATTTTTATCATATTCATGACTTTTATGCTTTTTTTTTACAGGAACTACATCTCCTTCTTCATCAATATCACGCTTTGCATTGACACTAGGCTTGAATGAAAGCAGCTCACCTACATCCATTGAAGTCGAAATTTACAAACAAAATGGCAAATACAGTCTTAAACTTATTTCTGAAAATACATGTAATAGTTAACAAAAAAAGTTTACAAAATTATTAGAAATAAAATACCTTCAAATTTTAGCATGATTAAAATTTAAAGATAAAAAAATCAAGTTTGCAATTTAATTATACAGTATAAAATTAATATTAACAAGATTAACCCATATTAAACACAACAAAATTTTAATATGCAAAAAAAAGATAATGACAAAGAACTTAAAAGCAATTAACTTTTAAAATTGTTTAATTACTGCCCAAACCATATTCTTGTAGTATTATTAGTTTCTCTTTAGGCATTTAATGACTAGTTTTTTCTTTGTTTTTACATAAATACATCACTCTCTGTATATTAAAAGTTAATTTTTGATTATAATAGTTCCAGCAATTAAAAGCTAGCAAAATAAATCTATAATGATATCATCCACTATGGTAACTTTGATCATGTGGGCTAACTTTAATTATTTTGGCAATAGCATCAGAAATAAAAAAATTGGTGTTGAAATAATGTGGGTTTAACTTTTTTGTAATTGTTTTGTTTTTAGGTGGGTTTTTGATGTATTTTCACCATTTTTAGAAAACCTTGATCAGATATTAAACCTTAACATGCACAATACATCATCACTTATTATAATAAAGCCATGAATTTTTTAATCTGGTGGAACAATGTCTTGGCCTTTATACAGAACAACTTCAAAATCTCCATCTTTTAACATATTTTAACTAAACAAACTTAACTTTTAGCAAAAAAATTAAGAACAAACATTGCATTGAATGGGTCTGCATACCTTTTTATATCCCATCCCTACACAATACATAGAGTTCTTTACACTACCAATTCAAGAATTAAACCTGTGCTAATCAAGAATTAAAATTGTCTTTCTGAAATTTTTCCACTAAACCATGACAAAAAAAAAACAAAGATTGCAATGGTAACAATTCTTTTTACTGAAATTAAAAATATTGATCACCAATAATCTTGATGATAAAAAACGCTTAGTGGCCTCATACAACTTTTTTAAATCATAAAATGATCAAACTTAACCCTTATAATAAAATATTATGATCAAATAATGAATTTTGCAGCCTCATACAACTTTGATCATCCTGGGTTTGAGGTGACTTTGATCAAACATTAAATGAGGCTCTGCTGTTCACATGTGATATCAGACCAAAAAACCAAAAGTTGTATAAAGATATTGGAATTGAAAATGTTACAGTCAAACTATTCTGATAAGTTTATCCTTTCAGATGTTGTGAATCAAGATAGCTCAATAATGATCAAATTCACCCTGGTTAACAATAAATTACTATTTATTCCTGAAATAGTATTAGTTTTCATAGTTTTACCATGTACTATACAATTTTCTTCAATAGCAAAATGTTAAATTAGTGGTTCTCCTTCACTATTCATCATGCTTACTTTATAAACTTTTAACTTGGGGAAATTTTCATAGCTTGCAAGGTTAATAATAGCAAATAGTGAATGAAACCCAAATTACTTCCTATGTGTACATATTCTAGATCAGTGATTTTAAACCAGTGCACTCTATGTGTGCCACGAAACTTTTAAAAAAGCATTAGGCTACAGATTGTTTTAAAATATCTGTTTTTTTAACCCATTAATGACAAGCGGTAACTTATGTTACAGTTTTAAAAATTGTGTATTTAAATAACTAAACAAATTGCTACTCAAGTAAACTTATAAATTAGATGTAGTGTAAGAAGACACTTGAAGAAGTACTGGTATACTGTACCATATACAATTGTTCTAGAAAGTCAGCCAAAAGCAGATGTTTTTTATATTAAAAAGACATAATATCAAAAGAGCATAAGGGACATTCCATGTCAACTCACACCCCTCTTTTGCCGACCATCTCTGATTTGGCTGAAATTTGGAATGTTTGTAAGTTTGGATGAGAAAATGTCTCACACCAAATTTCAAGTTTCTAAATCAATTAGTTATTGATATATGAAAGTTGAAAATTAGACACAAAATCGCCGCTTGAACGCCCCTGATTGAGCAAAAGTGGCCCTCCTGGCTTTATTTTTTGTTTGATTTCAAAGATGTTAATATCATTGGAAAGCTCTTTTCAGCAGCTTTCCAATAATGCTCATATCTCAAATGTATCTATATAAATAAAAAAGTTATCTTTTGTTGTGACCTTGACCTTGCATGACCCCAAAACCCTTACTCTAGACAAAAAATTTTTTTCAATATTTTTGTTCCTCATGTAAGACTATCAGCATGCCAAAAATCAAAGTGGGATCTCCATGGGTTTTTAAGATATCTTTTAATTAGAAAAAAATTAATGAAAAACTTGTGAAAATGATTTATTTGAAAATATCGACAAAGTTGAGAAAATATTTATTGTGTAAATATCAAATTTGCATCATTAGGCACACCTGTTCAATAAAATGCAAATATCTTAAAATTCCATACAGATCCCACTTTGATTTTTGGCATGCTGATAGTCCTCTATGTGAGGAACAAAAATATTGAAAAATTTTTTTGTATGGAGTGGGGGTTTGGGGTCATGCAAGGACAAGGTCACAAGGTCATGACAAAAGATAACTTTTTTATTTATATAGATACATTTGAGATATGATTTTATGGTTTTAATATCATTGGAAAGCTGATGA
Organism: Diplosoma virens; assembly: GCA_963680785.1. Taxonomy (NCBI): domain Eukaryota; kingdom Metazoa; phylum Chordata; class Ascidiacea; order Aplousobranchia; family Didemnidae; genus Diplosoma; species Diplosoma virens. Next base: position 34,419,360 of record OY796893.1, on the reverse strand, counting down.
TGAAAAGAGGAATAATGATATTAACATCTTTGAAATCAAACAATAAAGCCAGGAGGGCCACTTTTGCTCGATAAGGGGCGTTTAAGCAGCGATTTTGTCTAATTTTCAACTTTCATATATCAAAAACTATTTGATTTAGAAACTTGAAATTTGGTGTGAGACATTTTCTCATCCAATCCTACAAACATTCCAAATTTCAGCAAAATTGGAGATGGTCGGCAAAAAAATGCCGAAAAGGGTGTGAGTTGACATGGAATGTCCCATAAGTAAGCTTTTAATTTTTTACAGTTTTTTTAAGTCTGATTATATGTTCTGCTAGTCAAAAGAGTGTTCTCTTATGCTACAATATTATTAGATATTTTGGTATGCTTACTAGTTTTAGAGGAAATCAAATACTGCTGACGATAAGTTACCACTCAGCAGTGGCAGAGTCAATAAAAATCTATGGACAATACTCTTTAAACAAGAAATTTGCAGTACAGAATTTGAAGATATCCAACAAATTTGTTGGACAATACTGTTTTATTTGAGAGATATTTTATATTGGCAAGTGAAATAATAATACAAGTTTGACTCATAGATATGTTTTGCTACTACTGTGTACATATAAAATAATTTCTATGCATTAAATTCTATAGCTTGCCTGAAGAAAACAGAAGTAATAGTAAGCATTTACAATAAAATTCTGTGACATCCTAATTTTTAACTTATTATCTAATCTTCTTTTTTATTGTTTGTGCTTTAAATTATCAAATTTTTTCTTTTACACATTTACAAAGCATATTCAAATTTCATGGAAAACTTAGCTAGAAGTACAAAATTTATTTGACATATTCATGACATTTAAAAAAATAGGTAATTTATACAAAATAAGGACTTTCCAATAATATATAATTAATGGTTGTTTCAATTCACTATTATAAAACTTTTAGAAAGATATGAAATTTTATAGAAGCTTTGTCTAAATTTTTTGCAGACTTGAATCAGTTTAATTTCCATATTTCAGGAAAGTACATTCCGGTATTTTGTATTGTTTGGTAGGATGGTGCTAGATGAAATACATGATGCTTTAAATGAAAAAGAAAATAAAGAACACAAAATCATGGAAAAAATATTTCCAGTTAAAGATGCTACTGCTGAAACTGAATGTGACTCTGATTCTTCAACTGACAAGGTTGCCTGTGATCCAAATCATCTTCTCAGAAGAATTCTTTTAACAGACATTATATCACCAATAGAGGAGCAGCAAATAAATAATTGTGAAAAACAGCAGTCAACATTGCTCAAACTAAGTGATTTCTTTATTAAAAACATAAAGTATTGAAAAAAAAACAGGACCAAAATCAAAGCCAAGCAAGTCAGTTCAAGACACAGTATAATATAATGAACAACAACATTGAACAGCAAAAGGGTAGTGGAAATATAGTAAGGTGTAAGGAATGAGGTCATCATAATGCAAACATTTGTAAAGCATGTAACCTTCTTGTGCTTTTAGAGTGTATGGTGCCTTTCCATACAAAGTAATGAAAAATGTCAACTTATTGTTATTTGTACAAGTTCTAGTTATTTCTAAGAATGTTTATATTATATATATATAAGTTCTGAAATCTATAAAAAAAATTTTCAAACATTGCAAGTTATTGCTGTACCCACTAAATTGTTCTGTTAATGCCAAGTAGTAAGAAAAGTTACTAAAACTTTTTAATTGTTTGTAGCAATTGTTCTTTAATCAACAATAAAGGTTAATTAATTGTTATATCATTACAACCCAGATTAACAACATTATATCAAAAAATGATGAAAAACATTGTGACATAATTCTTGTCATTAATGGATTAAATTATTAATTTCTTGCTTTTAGGTGAACAGGTGTGCTGCAAAAAAAGTTATAAATTGCTAATGTCCTGTAATTCAAAAAAAATTGAAAACCAATGTTTAGAATTGATTTAATATTTATAAAAACCAAAATTTATATATGTGGTTCTTGATGATGCTCTTTTAAATATAACAGAGTTAAAAGTGATTTTAAGCTGAGCTTACATATAAAATTTGTATCTAAATATCAAAAAAAAATCTATTTATCAAATTATTGGGTCTTTTGAAGAAATAACCATAAGCGATATGTTTTTTGTTAGTGAAACTAACCCAAAATCTTTCTGTTGTTACAAGCACTTTTTAAAGAGATTTTTTTCTCTTGTTTCTCTTATTCCCTCCAGGTGCAGTGGGAAATTCCTAGTTAGTTTCATTGATCAAAAAACAGATCACTTATGGTTGTATCTTGAAGAGACTTATATTTTTTTTTAATTTAGGGTTGTTTCAAAGCAACTATTGTTCATGAAACTAACCCGGATCCTTCATGGGTTACTATTGCTTTGTGAAAAGATTCTTTTCCTCTTGGTTTCTTTTTTATTCCATCTTAGTGCTGTAAGGGGATTCCAGCTAAGTTTTACCACACTAAATTGCTTATGGTGACTTCTCGAAAAACCCCAAAATTTATACCATAAATCACAATGCCACATTTATCAAAATCAGCAAAATATATTTTACAAAAAAAACTGCTTTTAATTTTTAAACAAATCTAATAATTTATTAGCATAAAAGTTTTAATAATTCACCAAAAATATAGTAACTATAATTAATTGAATTATTTAACTAAAGTTTTAAAGAAATATTTTAAAAAAATTAGTGGACTATATACAAGTAAATGCAAATCTTAAAAAACTAAGTTTAATTTTGTGTAACATTATTTGGTTCTCGTCCACTACTTGCCAAGATTACTTCAAAAGCTTTTGAAGGTCTCTTTAAGAAGTCACCATAAGCAATTCTTTTGGGTGAAACTAACCTGGAATCTCCCTTTTAGCACCAGGATGGAATAAAAAAGAAACCTAGAGAAAAAGAATCTCCCAAGAAGCGATAGTAACCACAGAAAAATCCAGGTTAGTTTCACTAACAAAAATCATTTACGGTGAATTCTTGAAGAGATCCACTTTTGAATTTTGTAAAATCCCCAAAGCCTACAAGATATCATTTTTTTTTTATTTAATCTCTTGATATAATCGTATGAAGGCATTTATTGTTTGATAATGAAGTTGTTCATTTACGACGTACTCTTATGCTTATTATGTCTGAGGGGTAGTGAACATCAAAGACTGTATAGTCATTTTTGTTGTCGCCATTGCATAAATGCATAAATAATTTGAAATAAATCTAAAATTGAAATTCATCTCTATATTTATCTTCCTGACAAGCAGGAAAGCGCCCTGGAGGCGCTATACAAAGAGTAAGGAATTATCCTGGCTTGCTTCGGCAACAGTATGAAACTCTAATTTTTTACAGTATTACAATAGTACTGATATGTTCTAGAGAACATGTAACACTACGTTATAACAACACCTTACCTACTACATAATTGACATGAATGAAGAAAATTTTAAAAAATGTTTATAATTTTCTGAAAGCAGGTTGCCATATCTTTATTTTTTAAAAACCTAAATGCTGTTTGAAGCAGTGCTAAGCCAAGACCACCTAGATAACTCTCTCTCTCTAGGTAGCTTTGGCTGAGCATGCTGCAATATTGTTTTCATTTTTTATTTCATCTCTGTATTTATATTCCTGACTCCCAGAAAAGCAACGAAGGATCTATACATAGGGCAAGCAATTATCCCGACTTGCTTCCAGAAATACCAAGATATAGCGATTAATTGGACAGCCCAAATATTTTCACACAAAATAAAACTTTAATTATTATCAGATTTATGGAATTTGGTTTAAAACGTTGAATTTAACTTTCACATGCTCTATTTTTATGCAATTTTGAATTTCACTTCTTGCCGTTCCATATCGTATGATCACGTGGTAATACACCCACTTGTATACAGCGATATGGCTCAGTCATAAATTGTAATATAATGAGTTGCTCTCCGGCAGATATCGGTAAGATAAGTTAACTTCTGTCATAATAATGCTATACTAAATTGTTTCTATTATTGTAATTATTTGTTTTAATTTGTTTTTATTTCTATTTGAATAAGTGAATAAATGTGCTGCAAGTAGAATCAAGTTAGTCGTTAACCTTCTGACTTTGAACTGCTGCAATTAAACTTGGACATAACGCTTCTAACCACTACATATTACTCTCCCCTTGAAATTTTTATTTGGTCTTCGTCATCGTCATTTGAAAAAATATCCCCTCCGGGTCATTCACAAACAGAACTGGGGCCAAGGGTTTATCCTACTAGGTCAGCAGCGTGGTCGTGTGGTCAGAGCGCCGGATTCGTGATGGACACGGTCTCGGTTCAAAACCTACTCGCGCCATTCTGTTGTGTCCTTGGGAGAGACGCTTTACGGCACTTTCCCCTGCTTGGTGGTCTTGGCAAGCAGTTATAAATTAAAGTCATATATCTATTAAAATTTCAAGCGGACAGCAATATCTTGGCATCTCCAGAAGCAGGTCGGGGTAATTGCTTGCCCTATGTATAGCGTCTCCGACACTTTCCAGCGAGTCAGGAGGATAAATATAGAGATAAGAAAATAAATAAAAATAAGCTCCTGCTTTGTCCAGATCAGATGCTGGCAATGAGGGTGTTTGCCAGCATCGGGTTTTCTCATCCAAAACGGTCAGAACTAATGCTCCATGTGGTGCCTAATGTGTGGGGCACGCCATTAGGACGTGGTGTGCGGTTTGTTTAGAGATACCACACTTGCAATTTGGTGAAGGAGCGAGATGCCGTTTGTGTAACATATCGATTAACTACGCTCATAAGCTTCATAGTGACGTCACACTAATCGCACGTTTTATCTGTATGTTCGTTTTGCTGACCATTGTAAATACAGCTTGCTTTCAAGTTAGACGCGTGTTAGAAAACATTACAGTTTGTGCATGAACTAATGTAATTGAGCGACACCAGTCCGCAGGCAATTGAGCTTAACCCAAGCTGTTCGGGGCCAGCTCAATCCAAGCCTAGTCTGGCACTGATTATGGGTGTGAAAGCACGAAGTTTGGATGTACTCTTGCAGTAGCCCTACTCTGTGTGCCATCTGTAATTCGTCCACTGACCAAGTTGGGTAAGATTATTGAATAGATTCTGCGCTGCTGGCACAAACGGTCAACACACTTAAAAGATCATGTAGCTTATGATCAGGGTCCAGGAATCCACGGCAAGCCAAGGAGAGTTTTTGTCCTAGTCGGTGAATCTCGGCTGGATGGATACCTGTTGGGTAGATGTTCCGTTGGAGTAGAATGCAGGCATTCAGTGATTATGCAGAAAGCGCCATTCAGGATACTGTTTATGAGGCAAGTGTCACCGCTGCGACACCTGATTGGTGCTCACTGCGCAGTGCTCAGCTGATGAGTAGACCAAAGTTAGAGTAGCTGTGCTCAGTGTTTTGGTACCAGCACCCCATCCTGATCCTACAAGTCGCCTCAGATAGTTTTTGCGAAATGCCACTTGAAGATTATGGAGTGTGAGCGGTCTGTCCAGTTTTATCCCAAGATAAGCAGGGGTTGGACAAAACGGTAAAAGTTAATAGCTCTTGTTAATTTAACTTTTTAGTTTTATAGAGATATAACTGAAATTTACAACTGCTTGCTGAGACCGCCAAGCAGGAGAAGTGTCGTCAATTGCTTTTCTCAAGGACACAACGGAATAGTGCGAGTAGGTTTTAAACCGAGACGATCGATCACAATCTCGGCGGCAATTTTCAATTTTGTACGCAAGGAATAGTAATCTACATATTTTCAATCTATCAAAAATCCAAATTTTTTTCTCTGCTCAAAAAATTCTTATTCAGCTCTTTACAGTTGAATCGTATTTATCTTTCGGTACATTTGCGAATCAATCATATTTATTTTCGGTACATTTGCAAACGCTATATATGAAACAGATTGGTTTGTTTATGATCTTAAAAAGTCGCTAAAAAAAGCTTTGCCATGACAACTAACATGGAGTGCTCCTTGATCGCTTCAAGACCTGAGCGATAGAATTTTTATGAGCAGAGAAAAAAATTTTGGATTTCTGATCGGTTGAAAATATCTAGATTACGATTCCTTGGGTACAAAATTGAAAATTGCATCCCTCGCTCTAACCACTCAAGCACGCAGCCGACAATTTTAACCGCATTGAAGGCAGCGGCAGCGTTAGATTATTTTCTCGGCAACACGATTGAGTGGAGTGCCGTGAGTGATGGCGAATGTGACGGACACGGTCACGGTTCAAATTCTACTCGCGCCATTCTGATGTGACCTTGGGAAAGATAACTTGGAATTTATCTCTGCTGGGCGGTTTTCGCAAGCAGCTCTAAATTTTGGTCAAAGAGAAAAAAACTAAAAAGGCGCAATAAAAATTTTTTTAACCCGAGAGCAATACCGTGAAATCTTGGAAAGCAGGTTTTACTAATTACTCAACCATTGTTCTATGCATAGAACCTCAGACGCTTTCCTGTGATTCAAGAGGATAAATATAAAAATAAAATAAATAAGTAATAAATAAATTTATTTTTAGTGCAATTTTTGTTGTCTATTTTCTATTCTAGGCAGGACAGAATGAAACCTATTGAAATACTAGACAAAACCCACACCTACTAGTGAAGGTCGTATTCAATAACTGGTAAATCTTGGCAGCTCCGGAAGTAGGTCTGGTTAATGGTTTACCCTATGGATTAGCGTCTCCGTCGCTTTTAATCGCTTTTAGCGAGTTAGGAAAATACCTCGTAAATATAGAGATAAAAATAAAAACAATTTGTACGCAAACTTTAGTTAGTTGAAAAAACTCAATCTTGTAATTAATAGCGATAAGTCCATAGCCTATCCTATTTGACTCCTGATATAGAATTACATTTCGTTTTTATTTTTATCCTTCCGGCTCATAGGAAAGCGACGGAGGCACTAGGGCAATTTTTTATTATGGTCTGTTGCATATACGTGTAGAAAGAAGGCTTTCTCGATGATGACCGTGATAAACGAGGTAAAGTCTAATTTCTATTCTTGTCATGTTGGTTAATACTTTTTAAAAAAGTTTCTATTAATTTTCTCTAGTTGTCTGACCTTTAACTAACCACAGCTCAAAAATATACTTCTATCACTTTACAACTAACTAAAAAATTAGCAAAAATTTCAACAAAACAGCAATATCGTGCCACCTCCAAAAAATTGTTTGATGATTGTTCTAAATTCAACCTCAACCACGTCGTAGTCGTAGTCGTCGTCGTCGTTTGGAAGGGAATCCACTCCAGGTTAGACACAAACAGGACTGGAGCCGAGGGTTTATCCTTTTACTACCCTGGGTGCTGTATTGGCTGGATCAGATGCTGGCAGTGATGTTGTTAAGCCAGCATCGAGTTTCGTCATCCAAAACCGTCATACCTCGTTGTTAAATATTGAAATAATATTTATAATTTGGAAACCCTGACTAGGACTAGGGCATGTGATCAAGTTAGTAGCCGCTCATTTTCTCGTCGTGTCGAATGGTGGAAGGACGTCAATATGAGACGGTGCGAAAATCGTGAGTGAAAACAAATTGTTTATCTATTCCTTCTTGGCGATAAATTTGGACGTTAAGTTGTTGTTAATTTGAGAGAATCACATTGTTTAACGCTGTCATATTATTACATTGTAATATTGATCAATATTGTACACGTTGTTCAACAGCTTAGCACTCATTATCTATCCGCCAAAATCTAATTTCTTATTCGCCTTTTTTCGTATTAATTGTTCGTTCTTTATAATATAATCTCTAAATTTAAACCATTGAATTAGAATCTAAATTAGGTGAGTTAGGAATTAATTTAGAAAGACAGATTAGACATCCCCGCTCACTGATTATCGATCGCATCGCCCAGTATTCAATATCATAAACAATTTGTTTGGAGATAAAATTATCTATTTTGAGATTGATTTTGAATTTAAAATTGAAGTAACTTTGAAACTCGATTGAAGCTGTAAACTGTAATCGGAATTAATCGTAATTAACATTTTAGAGATTAATATTGTGTTGCGTCGATAAGCCGATCAGCAGTAAGTAACATTGTGACAATAGTGATATTGTAATAGAATATTGATAAGGGAGAAATAAACAAAATGACGGAAGAAACGTATTTTCCCACTGAGAGAGAGATACGAGAATTAAATCGCGACTTTAACAAAGCAATGCGTGAATGTTCTAGTGCGTTACGAGATAGTGACAAAGCAATATTTGAACCAGCTTTCGAGGAAGTTTCTTTAACCTTTCGTCGTCTAGTAGATGCAGTTGATTTGTATATAGACGGGATAAGGCCAGGAGACGACCAATTAAAAGTTGAAGAGTACGTTGACAGAAAAGAATTAGCAGAAATACAATACGACATGCTAAAAAAGTCGTTAAAGGAAGCGCGAGTTTCACAGTGTAGACTAGCCAATGATCTGCGACAAACTTCAAAAAAGAATACTGGTAGTAGGTCGAGTAGGTCACGCTTGTCTAGCTCGTGGAAAAGTAGTTTGAGATCTAGTCGATCAAGGAAATCCGACTTAACCCCAGAACAGGAAGTACTGGTGGCTGAAAGTGACGTCAAAATCGCAGAAATAGAGGTAGAGAAAAATAGAGTGTTAGCGGAAATAGAATTAAAGAAAAAGAAAGTGCAAGCTAACCTAGCGAAGCAGCTTGCACCTGAACCGCGAACTCAAACCCAAGCAAGCTCAGGACCCGAGAACGGACACGGGGGCAGGAATGGTCCCGAATCATCACCTTTAAGGTCGGATGCCGCAAACGATGACGAGGCAATTACTAAAATTATAAATAAGTGGGAGATCAACCCTAAAACCAGAAATGAGTCGATCAGCAAAGGATACGCAGAAGCTTATCGTGCATATAATAGCAGCGTCGGAGACCAGTACTTGACTGGAAAAGTTTTGTTAGAAAGTGGAGCCAAAGTAGCCTTTGATGGAGACCCAGAAAAGTATACTGCCTTTCGGCAAGGGATGGAGAGAATAATTTCAATGTACGGTGGCCAAAATGCATTAATGTTTGATGTACTGCAATCGAGATGCGTTGGGAAGGCAGCAGAAGCAATAAAAAATTGTGATCGTATAAGAGATCCTAAGTTGGCATTAGAAGCAGCTTTAAGTAAATTGGAAAGGTATTACGGAAATGACTCTTCTGTAACGGAAGCACATATTGCGCACATAACTCGACCTGAGCCCATAAGATGGTCAGTGGAAGCATTCCAAACCTTGGTGAACGAGCTAGAAGATATTCAATCGCTGTTTAAAATAGATGACCGTATTGGTATTTTAAATTCGCCAGGCATCTTAAAAGGTGTAATAACGCGTTTACCAAAACGAACTAAAGAAAAATTAACGGAGAGATTGAGCGCATCTAATGTGCACATGCCCAGCTTCGAATATTTGTTGGCGTTTGTGAATGAACAACTAGATCTTGTGTCACACCCACTATCACAGTTAGACGCATGCAATAAACAAAGTAGTAAAGTTGAAAGTAGCCAGAGAGTGAATAGAGAATCCAAGTTTAGAAATAAATGTGATAAATATAATGTAAAGGCCTATTCGCAAAATGTAAGTGTCTCTTCTTGTCCTGTTGTTGGATGTTTAAACAAAGAAAGTCACGCGCTTTGTAAATGTGGTAAATTTGCTGAGTTAAATAAAAGAGATCGATGGGCGATAACAAAACGAATTAGAAGATGCTATAAGTGTTTAGAAGTTGGTCACATGGCAGCTAAGTGTAAATCGCATGCTTCATGCCAGATTTGTCAAAGTAAAGCTCATCACAGTCTGCGGTGCGATAATCTTAATGACGACGGCACTAAGACTTTAGAAAAGAGAGAAAGCCGCAACCATTTGCAAGAGAATAATGAAGGCGAGGCGATAGACAGCGTTAAATGCCACAATGTGCTTCTAAGCAAAGACCGAAAATTGCTTCCTGTATTACCAGTGCAAGTGAGACTAACTGGCGGTGATAAGAGAGTTATTGCTAATTGTCTGCTAGACACTGGGAGTGATACCACTTTAGCTTCAAGGCGGATAGCAAATATGTTGGGAGTTCAAATTAAAAATGATAACACCGCACACGTAATGATCGCTACGTCTAACGCGAGAACAAAGGAAACTTGTTTCAACATCGATTTAGAAATTAAAGGACTGCACACGGACACACTGTATCGATTAGCGAACGTAGTTTGCGTGACGCATGTAGGCAGGCATAATAATCCTATTGGAAGAATAGAAATTGACATTAATAAAAATCCTCACCTAAGAGAAGTGGTACTTGACCCTCTAGAAAACAGTGAAATTGATTTAATAATTGGCACTGACTATGAAGCATTGCTGGACATGCAGCAAGTGAAGCGTAGCACTGAATCACGTGTCACCGCTAAGCGATCCAGTTTAGGTTGGGTGCTAGTAGGAACCACTGAATCGATCCACCAAGAAGACGTGGCAGCGAACGAGGACAATACAACGTGCGCCAAGATCCACAGTAATAATTTGCGGTTGATGAGAGGTAACGATATCGAATTGGGTGAGTCGGCTTACGTTTGTAATGGTAATATAAATTCGTGTGAATTACTGCATGCTGAAATTGATCGGTATTTTTATGCCGAGTTTGACGTAGAAACCGATGATGATGATGTAATGCCGTCGAAAAACGATTTGACATGTAACCGAATGTATGATGATTCTGTTGTAAAAATAGATGGCCGATTTAGTGTTGATTTACCGCTCAGAACGGATAAAGACTTACCGAGTGATAACAAAGTATTGGCAGAATCTCGACTTTTAAAACAAAGGAACTTACTGCAACGAGATGCAGAAGCCAGACAATTTTATGTTGACGCGATAGATCGATTGATTAAAACAGATAAAATAGAGCCGGTTGATGATAGCAACGATGATACTGACCGAGTATATTACATACCTCATTTTGTTACTTGCCATAAAAAGAGAAGGCTTGTGTATTGTCGTAAAATCTTGTCTGTCTCGATAAAGATTCGAACTTTGTATTAAATGGTTGCTTACTTATACAATAAATGCCCGTTTATTCTTAAAATGCGCGGCGCCTTAATTCCTCCATTCTGCTGTCCTTTATTTAAATCGCGATAAGTAGTGGCTGCAGAGTGGTCTGCTAGCTGCCATATTTTTGATAACTTTTAAGTTGGTTTAATTAATATATTTTTGTTTATTCGTTGGTGTGATCTTGCTAAATGTATTTCTATTTTGTTTTAGAATCTGATTTATAATTTATAGTAACCAATTTTAGTTTAATAAAGCCAATAATCAATTTTTGGTATCTCATCACAATTTATTAAACTAAAATAATTAAATTATGGATCGACTATTGAAACCTCAAGTACTTAGCGTCGAACCTGGCGATCCGCTTGCCTTCAAAGCTTACAAGCATTGGATAAAAACTTTTAATGCCTTTGCTGAAGCTGCTCAAGAATCTCTACGAACAGCCGGTCAAAGTGAGAACGCTCCCAGCAGGGAAGTTGATAAGTTAGCCTTATTAACTTGCTATTTATCTCCTGAAATTTATGAACTCATCGAAGGCTGCGAAACTTACGAATCTGCTAAAGTTGTGTTGGATCGAAATTTTTTAAAACGTAAAAGTACAACTTACGCCCGACATTTACTGCTTACAAGAGAGCAAAAGTTAAATGAAACTATTGGAGATTACGCACGTGCATTAAAATTAATCGCGAAAGATTGTGAATGGAGAGCTGTTAGTGCTCAGGAATTTCAAACTGAATTGACAAGAGACGCGTTTATTACAGGCTTATCCTCACCCACGATCAAACAGCGCTTACTTGAAGAAGACTCATTAACTCTTGAAGAAGCAATTTGTAAAGCAGAGATCTTGGAAAGAGCTCAAAACCAAAGTAGTGGTTTATCACTAAAGCTACCGACTTCTTCAATATCATTTGCTGCTTCATGTAAAAGAAATATAGCGAATAAAAGACGTTGCTACTTTTGCGGTGGCAAACTACATGCAAAAGGTAGAGACGGCTGTCCAGCAAAAGATGTTTATTGTGGCGGTTGTGGAAAAAAGGGACACTTTTTTAAGGTTTGCAAGTCAGTAAAACGGCCCGTTTCCGCAAAAATAGCTGAAAAAGAAGACCACAATCTACTTTCAACAACATCAGATGACGAAACTGTCGCAGCCCTGACGTCCCCTTGTTTGCTCTCTTTAACTGGAGTACCTACTTGTTTAGAATCGTCATCTATTGAAGTGAAAATCAAGAACAAGCCTATCAATGCACTTGTTGACTCAGGAGCGTCTCATAGCCACATCGACTTGAAAGCGGCTGAATGGTTAAAACTCCCTGCTCCGACAGGAACAACAACTAAAGTCGCTTTAGCCAGACAAACAGCAACTTTTAAAACTCTGGGAAAAACTACTGTAGAACTTGAAGCTTTTGATAACAAATATCTTATGAAGCTTGGCGTCTGTAAAAATCTTTGTGCAGATTTAATTCTCGGACAAGACTTTATGAAAATGCATCGAAGAGTTGTTTTTGAGTTAAACAAAAAAGGAAAAGATGTAGTCATTTCTCGACCGGTCTGTGGAGTTGCAGCAGCAAATATTCCACCTATGCGTCTATTCAAAAACCTAGATCCCGGAGTAAAACCTATTGCCACTAAATCAAAACGATTCAACCTAGAGGACCAGAAGTTTATTCGAAGCGAAATAAAGAAGCTCCTCGATGAAAACATTATAGAGCCATCCACGTCTCCATGGCGGGCTCAAGTTCTGATTGCTGACGACGGCCGGCACAAGAAAAGAATGGTCATCGATTACTCCAGAACAATAAACAAATTTACTTTTTTGGACGCTTTTCCTTTGCCTCGTATTGACGATCAAGTCAATATGATCGCCAATGGAAAAGTGTTTAGTACACTCGACCTCAAGTCGGCATACTACCAAATACCAATATGCGAGGCCGACCGTGAGTATACAGCTTTCGAAGCTGATGGACAGCTATTTCAATACACAAGACTTCCATTTGGTGTAACGAACGGAGTTTCGATGTTTCAACGAGTGATTCAAGGGATTATACAAAAACACAACCTCAAAGATACTTATGCATACTTGGACAACGTGACCATTGCGGGGATTAATAAAGAAGATCATGATAGAAAGCTAAGCGCTCTTCGAACTGCTGCTGAAAAAGAAAATTTAACTTTCAACGAAGAAAAGTCAGTTATTGGAAAAACTGAAATTGACCTTCTGGGTTACCGTATATCACATGGGGTCATAAAGCCTGACCCAGAAAGATTGAAACCACTTGTCAATTTACAGCTGCCCACTTGTAAAAGTAATCTACAAAGAGTTGTTGGAATGTTTGCTTATTATGCGCGCTGGATTCCTCAATTTTCGGAACGCATACGACCACTCAATCTTGCAGTTAAATCAAACAACTTTCCTCTCTCTGAAACTGCAGCGCGAACGTTCGACTCCTTGAAGAAAACCCTTCTGCAATGTTGTTTGTCTTATATTCGCGATGACATTCCTTTCCAGGTTGATTGCGACGCCTCTAAACACACAATAGCAGCAACGTTAAGCCAAGGCGAAAGGCCTGTTGCATTTTTCTCAAGAACCTTATCTCAGAGTGAGAAATCTTATTCTGTCATCGAAAAAGAAGCTCTTGCTATAATGGAAGCAGTCAGACGCTGGAGTCATTATCTTCATTGCAAACGGTTTGATCTTGTCACTGATCAACGTGCCTTATCGTTTATACTGAGCAAATTCCATAAAGGCAAAGTCAAAAACAATAAAATACAGTTGTGGAAAGCAGAACTCAGTAGCTTCGATTATCGGATTCGCCATCGACCAGGAAAACTGAATGTTGTACCAGATGCTTTGTCTCGAACAGAAGTATCTGCGAGTCTATATCCATCATTTGATTTAAAAAACATTCATAAGCAGTTGGGGCACCCAGGCGTCATTCGCATGACACATTTTGTGCGATCGAAAAATTTACCTTTCTCAGTCGAAGACATCAAACGCGTGTGCAACGAATGTTTCACTTGTGCCAAGCTAAAACCAAAGTTCTTCGCTAGCTATAAAAATACTCTCATCAAAGCTACACGACCGTGGGAAAGAATTAGTGTTGATTTTAAAGGTCCTGTATCAGGCACAAAGCCTTACATTCTTATCGTTGTCGACGAATACTCACGCTTCCCATTTGCTTTCCCCTGCAAAGACCAGTCTGCTACGACAATCATGAACTGCCTATCACAGCTGTTCGTTTTGTTTGGGTTGCCGATGTGCGTGCACAGTGATCGCGGAGCCGGTTTTATGGCAAAAGAATTTAAAGAATATCTAACGATACGAGGAATATCTACCAGCAACAGTACGCCCTATTATCCGACTGGAAATTCCCAAGTGGAAAGAACCAATAAAACTGTTTGGAAAACTGTGCAACTCATGTTAACTGATCGAAAGCTGCCCCAAGATGCGTGGCAATCAATTTTACCTGAAGCTTTGCACGCTGTAAGATCATTGTTGTGTACGACTACGAACGCCACACCCCACGAAAGATTCCTCGGATTCGAGCGAAGGTCAATGCTAGGCAAAAGCTTACCTGCTTGGCTTCTGCAACCAGGGACTGTATTACTGCGGCGATTCATTCGAAACAAAGACGATCCTTTGGTTGAGGAAGTAGAGCTACTTCGTGCCAACCCCAGCTTCGCTCAAGTTAGGTTTCCTTCTGGCCGAGAGAGTTCCGTATCTACCAACGATTTAGCACCGCTGCCCACCGACGTATTGACGTCTGATGCCTCGACGAGACTAGCCGAACCTCCTCAATTGCAGTCCGACTCTCTTGAACTGCCTCAATTGCAGCAAACCAAAGAAGCATCTGAGCTTGAATACAATGAATCCGATGTCCAAACGGAGGACAAGAATTTAAATACCGAAGAGGACAACAATCAACCTTTGCGACGATCTTCGCGCATCCGTAAACCTCCCGAAAGATACGGGGACGTTGTTGCTCATTGATTTTGCCGCTGCTTGCGATTTTAACGGTGTTAGTTAGTAAAATTTTTTTAGTTGGGAGGAATGTCGTAAAATCTTGTCTGTCTCGATAAAGATTCGAACTTTGTATTAAATGGTTGCTTACTTATACAATAAATGCCCGTTTATTCTTAAAATGCGCGGCGCCTTAATTCCTCCATTCTGCTGTCCTTTATTTAAATCGCGATAAGTAGTGGCTGCAGAGTGGTCTGCTAGCTGCCATATTTTTGATAACTTTTAAGTTGATTTAATTAATATATTTTTGTTTATTCGTTGGTGTGATCTTGCTAAATGTATTTCTATTTTGTTTTAGAATCTGATTTATAATTTATAGTAACCAATTTTAGTTTAATAAAGCCAATAATCAATTTTTGGTATCTCATCACATGTATGATGCCTCGGTCAAGTGTAAGGGTTCCTCATTGAATTCGTTTTTACTTCAAGGCGTAGATACTACGCAGCGATTGTGGCACGTGTTAATGCGATTTAGACTTTTTCCTGTCGCATTTACTTGTGACATAAAAGAAATGTTTCTCCAGTGCGGTATAAACGAAAAAGACAGAAATTTACTGAGGATATTGTGGTTCAAAGACCACGATCTTAACGGACCGATAGTAACCTTCCGCTTTAAACGGTTACCGTATGGTTTAAATTGCAGCATGTCCATGGCAAACTACTGCCTAAAGAAAACGGTAAACGAAAATGTTGTTGGAGCGTCGACCCAAACGTTGAATGCAGCTGCAGATAGCTTCTACGTAGATGATGGTTTGGTTTCCTGTCCAAACGTGGAGAGTGCAGGAACAGTCGCTCAAGAATTGACGCAACTACTACAGTCAGGTGGGTTTGAATTGCGCAAGTTTGTATCTAATGCACCAGAGGTGCTAAAGTATATCGATAGCTCAAGGGTTGCAAATGGTGACGTTTGTAAAGAGGTGACGGACTCAAAAGTGTCTGAGTGTAAAGTTCTTGGCCTACATTGGGATCCGGTGGCTGACGTGCTATCTCCCAGGGTAAATATAAAAGAAAGACCTTGCACAAAACGTGGTGTTTGGGCAACAATCGCACAAGTATTTGACCCCTTAGGTATATGTGCCCCTTATTTACTTACGGGTAGGAGAATCATGCAAGAGGTGGCAGAAGAGGTCAGAGAGTGGAATGATCCTCTTCCTGCAGATATAGCCAAACGTTGGCGTAAATGGCTAGATGGGTTACCCAATCTTCAAAATTTATCCCTTAGGCGGAGCCTCTGGAAGAGCGAACCAGAGAGTTATCAGTTACACACATTTTGCGATAGCTCGGAAAAGGGATATGGGTGTGTGACATACATGAGGATGAGGCAAAATTGCCAATACCACGTCTCGTTTGTTATAGGTAAGGCTAAGGTTGTACCAAAGCAAAGTAATATAAGCATTCCCAAGCTAGAATTGATTGCGGCCTTGCTTGGTGCAAGAATGCACAATCAAATAAAACGAGCGATAAAAATACCGTTGAATGAATGTGTTCTGTATACAGATTCGTCTGTTGTGTTAAATTGGATTGAGACGATGGATAAAAGGTTGACTAAATATGTATCTCGTAAAATAAATGATATTAAGCGATTGTGTGGAGGAGATGAGTGGCGACATGTGAGTTCGTCGTGTAATCCGGCCGATGTGTGCTCACGTGGGTTAAACCCAAAGGATGCAAGTAATGACAATATGTATTTTAATGGTCCTTTATTTTTGAGAGACAACACATCCGACACGGCGGACCATATAACTAGCGCTAGCATTACTGTTGAAATCGAAAGAGTGAAAGGTGAATGTGCAAGTGTACCTGAGTACTTGTGTGATGTACCTGACCGGTACTCAGAATATGAAAAATGCTTAAGAATAATCGCGTACAGATATCGCTATATCTTGTATAAAGTTAAAAAGAGAGGATTTTTATCCCATGTTAAATGCGAAATTGGTTGCTTGAAGCAACATGAGAGGCGACTAGCCGAAATCAAACTAGTACGCATTGGCCAGGAAAAATATTTTGGCCAAAGAGTAATGAAAGTCGTATCAAATCATAATTTTGAATATGCGTTGCAACATTGTTATCGATCTGAACGCTCAAAATTGTCAGAAATTAAAAACTTATTGCCCTATTTTGATCAAAGTACAAGAGTTTTGCGTGTCGGGGGCAGAATGTAAATGCTGCCTTGCCTGATGAAACAATTCATCAATATATTATACCCAAAAGTGGTCGTGTTACCGAACTGTTAGTAAAATATTATCATGAAATGTCTTGTCATTTTGGCGCAAATTATGTATTGTCGCAAATCGTACGGACCTTCTGGTTGTCTGGGGGTATCAGCACAATTCGCAAGTACACTGCTGAGTGTCAATACTGTAAAATTAGACGTGCTAAAAGTATGGGGCAAATAATGGGAAACTTGCCGAAATGTCGGGTGAATGTACCAAAACATCCATTCGAGCATACCGGTGTTGATTTATTCGGGCCAATTGCAGTACAAATGGGCCGGAGTGTAGTAAAGCGTTGGGAAGTTTTGTTTATTTGTATGGCGTCACGTGCATGTCACATTGAAGTTGTACCCGATTTGACGACTGATGCATTTTTACAATGCTTTTGGCGTTTCACATCGCGACGTGGACTATGCTGCCGGTACCTATATTCGGATCAAGGCACGAACTTCAAAGGCTGCGATTCAGAGCTGAAGGAACTGTTGAAATCAAAGCAAATAAAAGGGTGCCGGACACCGACTCCTAAGATTCCAGAAGAGGTCGACCGAAGCCGAATTGCGACTTGCCTATCTCGAAAGGGGGTTGACGTTCAATGGCGGTTCAATGTTCCAAAAAATCCGCATGCTGGGGGGAGCTGGGAAAGAGCGATAAGAAGCTTGAAAGCTGTATTTGCCGCGATAATTCATAACGGTTTGTTAGTGGTCCCAGCGTTGAAGAAACGAAACCCAACGGAATACGAGCTTCTGACAATACTGTGCGAAGTGGAAGCCGTAATGAATTGCCGTCCAATAACCAAACTAACATCGGAACTGGAGGACTGGCGGGCATTGACGCCGATGACGATATTGACGGGAAATCTGCAGCCAGACCTACCATCCCATGACTTTAGCAAGGGAGATCAGTATCGACAGAATTACAAATACGTGATAGCAGTTGCTGAGCAGTTTTGGGAACGCTGGCTCAAGATGTATATTCCTTGGTTGCAAATTAGACACTGCTGGAAGGAAGCAATGCCGAACTTAAAAAAGGGAGATTTAATTCTGCTAAAGGATTCCGAAAGCGAAGGAAGGCGGGAATTTCCAAAGGCTGTTATCGAAGAGGTCTACCCAGACGAGAATGGTTATGTTCGCACGGCAAGGGTTGTACTATCAGACGGTCGAGTGTTCAATCGTGACGTCAGGACGATGGTGCATCTTGAAGGTTTCGCAGCAAAGGAAGAGAACAATTCCAGCCACAAAAAATGATGTGCTATTGTTGTTGTTTTATTGATGCGTGTTGCGTATTTAATGTGTAAATTATTTCGTTGCCGTAGATTATAAGCGCCTCAATAATTTAGGGGGCAGGATGTTAAATATTGAAATAATATTTATAATTTGGAAACCCTGACTAGGACTAGGGCATGTGATCAAGTTAGTAGCCGCTCATTTTCTCGTCGTGTCGAATGGTGGAAGGACGTCAATATGAGACGGTGCGAAAATCGTGAGTGAAAACAAATTGTTTATCTATTCCTTCTTGGCGATAAATTTGGACGTTAAGTTGTTGTTAATTTGAGAGAATCACATTGTTTAACGCTGTCATATTATTACATTGTAATATTGATCAATATTGTACACGTTGTTCAACAGCTTAGCACTCATTATCTATCCGCCAAAATCTAATTTCTTATTCGCCTTTTTTCGTATTAATTGTTCGTTCTTTATAATATAATCTCTAAATTTAAACCATTGAATTAGAATCTAAATTAGGTGAGTTAGGAATTAATTTAGAAAGACAGATTAGACATCCCCGCTCACTGATTATCGATCGCATCGCCCAGTATTCAATACCTCGTGTTTCATGTGGTGCCCGATGTTAGAACATGGAGCACGCTATTAGAACGTGGTCTGCAATTTGTTCAGCGGCGCCGCACTCGCAATTCGGTGAAGGAGCGATATCTCATTTGTGCATGGACAAATGAAATCACCCAACACCAATTCTCAAGCGGTTGAGCTTAATCCAAGCTACTCGGGACAAGCCCATTCCAACAAGCCTGGTGCCGGTCCTGCGCACAAAAACACGGAGCATAGAAGCATTTTCACAGTACTCCACATTCCATTTATGATTTGTTCACTCGGAAGGGCGGATGCTAAGTCCGGCAAGGTTGTCCAAAAGATTCCGCGCGGCTGCCACAAATGGGCGTCTAGATCTTAGTCTTTCTTGGCGAGTATCGACACCATACAAGATATGATCAGGGTCCAGAGATCCACGGTGGGCCAAGGAAAGTGTCGCTCCCAGTCGGCGAAGCTCAGCTGGCTGGATGCCGAAAAGTATGGGTACATAATCCGTTGGAGTGGAACGCAGGCATCCAGTGACTATGCGCAAGGCGTCGTTCAAGACACTGTCGATGAGACTAGTGTGAGCGCTGCACACCATACTGGTGCGCAGTACTCAGCTGTTGATTAGACTAGAGATAGGCCGCTATGCGTAGTGTTTTGGCTCTAGCACCCCATCCCAAACCTGAAAGTTGCCTCAGCAGCGTGACGCATGACGATAGTTTTTTGCGCAATGCCACTAGATGGTGACGAAACGTGAGCGATCTGTCCAGTTTTACCCCGAGATAAGTAGGAGTTGGACAGAACGGTAAAAGTCTATCATTGTTGTAGACTTTTAGCTCACGCTTGGCCTCTCGGTTATTTAAATGAAAGGCTGCCCTCACCGTCTTAGTTTGATTGGGCTTCAACCTTCAAGTCTGGAGATACGCTGAAAGTGTAGACGTGTCTTGGCTTAAAATTTTCTCCAAGTCCTTCCAGTTTTCAGAAGAATGCAACAATGCTAAATCATCAGCATAAGCAAACTTTCTGGAAATCATGGAAGGAAGATCGTACGTATAGATATTAAATAGCAGGGGAGCCAAGGTCGATTTCTAAGGAACGCCGTTTTTAAGACGGCGTAGCCTGCTTTGCTTGCTGTCACCGGTGGTAAGGGTGAAACTTCGGTTTCGGACAAGTTCCATAATCATTAACCATGTGCTTGTCCGGCAGAAGCCTCAGTAGCTTGCAGGTAAGGCCACGGTGACAGACAGTGTCATAAGCAGCTGTCAGATCGACAAATATGGCACTGGCCTTCTTAGCCTCAAAAGATTCCTCGATGTTCTGGGTTAGCAGAACAACTTGATCTACGGTTGACTTCCCGCGTCGAAACCCAGTCTGCTTTTTAGGTAGCAGTGGATCGATTAGCTGGCGCAAGCAGGAAGAAAGAAAATCACGTAACCAGGACTTTAAAGCAGCTCCAGCATGGATTACAAGCTCTGGGCACATGGAATCAGGGCCCGGAGCTGTACCTGGTTTTAAATGTTAAAAAGACAGATATACAAAATTTACTTTGCCCAAAACCATATAAAACAATAACAAAGAAATATAATGCAAGAAAAAAAGGCAAAAAAGCATCAAATAACCCTTAGGTTTACTAGTCAAGATGCTTCCCGATTAAATTACAATTACCAATGAAAATTGTGTTAGTGCGACTAATAGAAAAAAAACAATAAAAAACAAAAAAGAGGAAATTTTAACGGAACAAAAGTTTATACACAACAACGAAAAAAATTTCAATCTCACTTGATCACGCATATTAAAGTGAAAGTAGGCCAGAGCATATTTTTTTATTTATTTATGTAAAAGTATATAACTGGGCTTACATTGTAGGTATTGCAAAGACTATTTATATTTAATATGATTGATTTGATTCAAATTTTAAATAATTTAGCATAGATTGGAACGCACGTTTCGTCTGCGTATTTCTATCAGGAGCGCGTCTTCTCGGGTTGTTTTTTCTCAACCGGCTTAATTGGAGCGTGCAATTTTCCTGCGTCGACAACCCGAAGACAAACTTTTTTTATAAGTATCACTGACGAGCTCTAATAAGAGCGAAACTCAAGTGGTGCTTCTCATTTTTACGCAGTTTGGTTTGTAGTACAAACTGTTTACTA
This sequence comes from Diplosoma virens, assembly GCA_963680785.1. Lineage (NCBI taxonomy): Eukaryota > Metazoa > Chordata > Ascidiacea > Aplousobranchia > Didemnidae > Diplosoma > Diplosoma virens. The sequence continues at coordinate 34,398,169 of OY796893.1, read as the reverse complement.
ATTGCCATCATAGACTCGCTGAGATACGCCCTGTAAGTTAAAAAAGCATATTTTGAAGTCAGATGATAATAGTTGAATCCATACTAGTGGTTGAATCGATGGAGATAATCTTTTTCTTGATGTTGCAGAATCGTTAATAGTCATTATTTATTTATTCATTTGTTCTAATCAAATTTTGGTGCGTTGGAAAATTTCCGTAAGTTGGTAATTTTAAATTCTTTATTGTTGTGTTTTTCAATTTTGTGTCTTTGTTCTAGAATTACAGAAATAACGTTCAATATATATCTCAAACCAAACCTCGATTGAACGTTCACGTCAATTGGACAACGCAGCTTAGTTATTAAAAAAGATTAGTTCAAATCAATGATTTAGAAAACAAAGTAATCTATTCATTACATAACATGTGCTAAAATATTGGGAAATACATGTAATATAAATTTCAAAACTTAATATTGATCAATAAAACTTTTTTAATTGTTTTTTGAATGCATTTCAATGTAAGTTTTTCAACTCCGGTTTTAGTTTTAACCAAATCTTTGTACCTGTAGAAGTTTAATTCGGTAACTTAGTACGTTGTTTAATCGTCTAACCTTTCGGCGCCTGTAAGGAAGGCCTCGCCGATAACGCAATCTCGGTGTCTACTAAAAGATAAAATTCTTAATCTTCTTGCTGGATCTGACCTTCGAATCAGCGACAGCAAAAATATAGTCTAGCTAAACCACAGCTCAGACTACCACAATATCTTCTTTATTAAAAAATATGCCCCAATCCACTTAGGAGCCCGAATAGTATAAATCAACAGCAAGTAAATCAACAGCAGCTCACTAGCTTAATTCTTCAATAATCACGTAGACAACCAAAGACTTGCGTTCAAAAACTATGACTTCACACAGTTAACAATTTTCCAATTCTAAGTTACCACAACGAATCATAATAATGCTTTCAAGCGAGCCTTATTTATATTAGTAGGTCGTGAGTATCTCGAACGTTCTGAAAGTTACTAAATCAAAAACAACAACTATTACGTCATAGTCAAAACACGTCAAGCGGATAGTTTTGGAATGTACTCCAAGACTCAAGAAACTAAGCAGTGTTGCCATTTTTTATAACTAAATGTAAAATATTAAAATTGCTTATAAAACCGTTATTTCTTCGGCTATTTGAGCCGGACCAAAACGAAATCAAAGAGATTTTTTATGAGATTCTGAATATACATAGTGCGGGCAATTTTTAAGAACGGAACAGTACCTTTGTACGAAATTGAGTTTTGGGTACTTGTTTTGGACATTTTGGGTAAAAAAAACATAGTCAGATACTAGTCTTGTATAGTAAGAGTGAATTTTTGTTATTTTTTTAAAAAAATTTTTAAAAATTTTGATGTTTTTTATTATAATATAGATACATGAATTTTCCCAGTTCTACGTTATATAAAACTTCTAATTTTAGTAAGTTTAGTTTTTTATGAAGGCTTGACATGGGAGTGTACAAGTGACTTGAGCTTAAAGCTCTAATTATACAATTAATTCTTACATTCACTTCAGATAAATATATTTTAAATGTTGCACCCAAACAATTATTCCGTATTGTAATTAACTATTTATTAGGCTATGATACAGTAATTTCATAGTGTCCATATTGGTATGTAATCTTAACTTATAAAATAGTCCTGTGTAACGAGCTAGGTGGAAAGATAAACTTTCAATATGTGGTATCCAGTTTAGATTTTGATTGATGAAAAGTCCCAAGTATTTGACTATTGGGATCTTGTTAACATAGTATCATTAATTTTAATTTTAAAAGTATTTTTGATTGTTCTGGAAGGTTGTTTGAATATTAATAAAAAATTTGTTTTGAAAAGTTTAAAAATAATTTGTTTTTTCTCAACCAAAAATTATTATTTTTTAATTCGATATTAATTCGATTTTGCAATGACGTTAAATTTAAGTTGGACATCATTAAATACGTATCATCAGCGTACAAGGTTGTATTCATTTGAGAAGCAAGTGGTAAATCGTTCATATGTAAAAGAAATACTGTAATAATGGACCTAGACAGGATCCTTGCGGTACTCGACAATTAGTTTTTAGTTCATCAAAGAAATTGTTTAAAATTTTTGTATATTGCCTTTTTTATTAGTCAAATAACTTTTAGTCAGATTAAATTTTCCTCGAATACCAAAATAATTTTTTAGTTTTGCAAAGCAAAATGTGGTGGTCAACTGTGTCGAAAGCTTTCGATAAATCTAAAAAAATACAACAGCTGTGAAGACCTTTATTAACATCTTTGATTAAATTATCATATATATAAGTTACTGCATGAATGGTAGAAGAATTTTGTCGAAAACCAAATTAATGATCACTCAGTAAATTATATTTTTCAATAAAATTTATAATTCTATCGTAAATAATTTTTTCAAAAATTTTGTCAAATTGTGAAAGCAGAGAAATTAGTCGGTAGTTTGATACATTTGTTACACTTCCCTTTTTAAAAATAGGGATCACCTTAGCAATCTTTAAACATTTGGGAAATTCACTTTCAAGTAAACATCGATTAAACAGTTTGCTGAGAATGGGTGCAATTATAACACCGCTTATTTTGATAAAATAGGTATCGATATCTTTACTTAATCGTATTGCTTTCTTATTATTTAATGAAGTTATTACATTTGCTATTTCTTATGGGGTTGTAGGAGACATAAAAGAGAGTTTTTATAGTAGGTAGAAGCCAGGTGGCGGTTTATACGTTGAGTGAATGGGTGAAAATGCTTTAGCCATGTTTTTTCCAATGTCTACAAAATATTTGTTTAGTTATTGTGCAACACCTTTTGGTTCTTCAACAAAATCACCACTTTCTTTCATTAATCTGTTTAAGGTTATATTCCTTTTAAGTTTCAAATCAGCCAGCTCATGAATTGCATTCCAAATTTTTGCTGGATTATTTTTATTGCTTAAGAAGTATTTATTATAGTACATTTGTTTAGCGCCTTGGATTGTTCTATTCAATGCGTTGCGGTAAGCTTTATGTTTGTCAAAAAATTGCTGATTAAAATTTTTATGCAAGTCTTTAAACATACTGTTTTTCCTCTTAATTGATTTAAGTAGAGTTTTGTTTAGCCAAGGTTTAACCTTTAATTTCTTTTTTTTTTCTAGTACATTTTCTTAGGGGTGCATGAGTATTAACAATGTCATCAAATATAATAAGAAAAATTTTAAAGCTCTCGTCAACATTAAAATCTTCAAAACTAGATTTGTTCAGTTTTGAATTAAGATCATCAAGAAACAAATCCAGTTGAAAATATTTCATATCTCGTTTAAAAAAATTGGGGGTATTTTAGGAGTTTTGTCTTTTATTTTCGGTATTAAGACAAAAGTGGGCAAATGATCCCCTAGCTCCAGTCTAGCAATTCCTCTACTGACATTGATTTGCTCACTGTTAACCTTTATATGATCAAGAAGGTTTTTGTATGGGTGTTATTCGAGTCGACTGGTTTATAATACATTTAGTAGAACTGCTAAGCAAACAGTTGGCATATTTTCTTATAAAATTGTTAAGAGTATATTGCATTAGATTAATGTTAAAATCTCCCACTACGCAAAAGTTTAACTTTTTTGAATTAAAAGATTGGAAAAGATTGTATATGTTTACTAAAAACTTTTCAATGCTTTTAGCTTTGTTATCAGGATGTCTATATATCACACCAATTAAATATGTTTCTTCATTTATAGCTAATTCTATCCAAAGGTCTTCAACATTATGAAGGTTTAAAGAAGTTTTATTTCTCTTAACATATTTTAATGATTCTATGTAAAAGGCAGCAGTAAATTCTCCCTATGAAAAAATATCAGAAATATTTACTGGGTCTGGTGTTGTGGCCCTCCAAAGGTCAGGCACCTCTTGAGAGACAAGTCGAGATGACTTGCGGTCAACAGCTTCGTATCTCCCATTTCTGATCAGCTGAGATGTAATAGTATCAGCTGAGACGGGACAGTGACGAGGAAAGTGTCGTGACCTACCAGTAAGGTTGTTCAAAATACTCCACGCTTTTCGACTAGAGTAAGAAAACTCAATGCTCCGAACTACCTTGGACCATCGATCTCTCCGCTTCCTGTCAAGCTTTGCAAGCAGAGCTATAGCAGCCAAACTTGAGTCGTCTCCCTAAGGAGACTGCAGGAAAGCTCTATAAAGGGATTTACACTCCGGATTCCAGGGCGGAATATACGAGTAGCTGTTTTGATACCCGCGTGGGATAGTATTTTTGGCTGCTTTCTTGATGATGTAACAGAAGTCCTGGTAAGCCACATCCACATTAAGTGAATCAGGTGGCAGCAAAGCCTTTGTGGATTCATTTGCCAAAGCAATCCAATGACTCCATTTGGTTTTGCGGAAGTTCCATCGCTTAATAAACATGCTTGGCACTGCCAGAGTAAACCTTGGTAATGTAATAAGCGAAGGTCGGTGTTGTGACCTGGGGAACTTTTCAAGTACACGTCTATCCAGTAAGCGACTGTTTGGACGTACACTAGCGAAAGCTAGATCTGGATTGGTGGCAATGTTCCAGCGGCCGGAGTAAAAACTGGCAGCGTCCTTGGCATTGTATAAGACGACAAGACAATTAATACTTTCCCAACCAGCCAAACACTCACCGTCCGGACTGTTATCATCGTAACCCCAATCAACATGACGACAGTTAAAATAGCCAGCATAAAGACAGGGCTAGGGAAACACTGGGGGATTCAGGTTCGCAATCGTGTTTGTGGAGGTTTGTAGATGTTGACTATTTTATAACCATCAACCTCCACGCACAAGCACTCGATCTCCGATGTCGGTGGAGATTGGTCCAAAAGCGTGTATTTTAGTCGCTCGTGGACAAAAGTGGCAGGGCCATACTTCCTGCTTAAAGAAGACCCAGTTAGTTGGTAGTTTGGGAGTACCAACTTCTCTGCATCAGTGCAGTGGGTCTTCTGTAGAAGGATGATGAGTGCCTCAGACTGCAGAGCAATATAATGAAGAACGTTCATCTTGCTTGCAGTGAGGCCTTCGATGTTCAGCTGAAGAATAATGGGTCTTCGGATCTTGTTGACAATGTGCCCTGAAAAGGGCAGTTTTTTCCAGGCATTGTCCCGTCCTGAAAAGGATGTTTGTCAATTAGCAGACCCACGCTGAACATCGGAATAGGTGGATAACCTTCCGTTTCGGCAGCCTCAACCCTTCAGCAACCTCAACCACGGTATCTTGCAAAAAGAATGGTTGATATTGTAATGATATCTTGGCCAGAAATAGACAATATTAATGTTTCGAGAATTTGGTTTAACTTCATTGGTTCTCACAAGTCTCAAATAAAAAAGCATTCTTTTATTTGTAACACATAGCTTACTGTGATATACTTTGCTAGTAGATTAAGCATAGCCTATAAGAGAAAGGTCTACATTAGTTCACGAAGTAACATCCAAAAACTTACTTTGATGTTTTTGGGAAAATTTATGCGCAGCCGTACCCGCCAAAAAAATTTTAGAAAACAATACAGTTTTTCCCAAATTTTATTGACGATTGCCGAATCATAATCTTTTAGCTTTGTAAAAGTTAGGACAACATCTCACACATTTTTGTCCCAAATTTGGTAAAGACTAAAAAAGTCGTCACTTTGCATCTGTGTCTAGTCTAATTTTTCCATTTTTGTCCCAAAAATATAGTGATCGCAAAAAAAATGTACCTCAACCTTAATTGTTTTTCTAGATCTAAAAACTTTGTACCGTTCAAATAGTTTGATTTCGGTGCATAAAAAATTTATTTTGCACAAATAATTTTTTGTCGCTGCCGGAAGAATTCTAATTTTGCCGAAATAATTTCTGTCGCTGTCCAAAAATTTCTGATTTTTCCAAAATTTTCGATTGAGACTTTGGAGAAAATTACCTCCTTGCCCCAAGCTTGTACAACTATGAATTCATGTCTGATTTCAGATTTATGTGTTTTTACATATTGAAAATTTTGACATCCTTGGCCTACACCTTGAGTCACTACGCAAAAAAATTACAAAACACGCGTTGGGCTATTGGAAGGGTCGAACTGGGGTGATGGTGCCACAACATTTCGCACAGCCACTCTGGCCCTGGTGCACTCTGCTACAGACTACTGCTTACCTGTTTGGTGCCGCAGTGCCCATACTCGTTGTTAATTTCAAAAGTTTACCGTAGATCGCACAGCGAATTCCTCTCTTCTTTAGCTCCAAATTCTTCAAACTATAGGTAAGCTATCCGAGCCTTCCCCAATCACACCGCTGGCTTTCCCACACGTCTTATAGCTTTATAATATTTATTAAAGTTGAGATTTCGATATGAAGATATAACAGGCTTCTACAAGCCAACGACCACAATTATTTTCTCGACAATACTGCTTAAACGATGCAGTTAACTATACAACCAACGAGCCGCCAACGTGCTCCCAATGATGCAGCCAACGATGCAATCGCAAAACGAAAGTTACCCAAGTTTCGCCTGCGATCCACAAACTCACTCTACAACTAAACCACCGTACCACTTGATCAACGACTGAAAGAGGAATTAAATTTACCAACATCTCAATTTATAGTGTGCTCGCCACGTGTAAGTGAGCCAATCAGATTTCATTAAAATTGCTGCACGTGATCTACCTATAAAGCAGTGAACGCAAACAATAGAATTAATTAACAGGTTTCGAAAAAGACTTCTATGCAGTTAATTAACTTTTTCAATTTCAGTGCGAGTTCTATTCTTATGATTTTAACACTCGTCTCATTAAAAAACTTATCAATGACCCTTTGCGCATTGTGACTGGATGCCTGCGCCCTACACCAATACACAACTTATTTGTCTTGGCAAGTATTTTTTTAACTGAGCTTCGCCACAAACGAACCATGCTGTCTCTAGCTTGCTGAGCACAAGAGTCTGAACACATACTTTACAAAAAGATCTTTTCTACCCTTTATAGAGGACACTGACACCTCAAACGGGACACCCATTTGTGCCTGCTGCACTGGAACTTTTAAAGAACTTTTCAAAGTCGGACATTAGTGTGGCATGTTGAACGGAAACCAAATGGAATGCTGAATGGCAAAATAATACTTTCCGCTTACGTACGTTCATTCCTGACGTCAACCCAAGCCACTGCGAATGTATCTACCCATGTACCATACTGGGTCAGGCTTAACCACCTCCGCACTGGCGTTGGTTTATTCCGTTTCACGGTGCACAGATGGGGTATGGCTCCCAGAGCAGTTTGTGAGTGTGGCATGAAAGAGCAAACCACTGACCACATTTTCCATCATCCAAGTAGAGAACTTGGTCTGGGATCAGTTGATGAGAAGATAGTCGCCTGGCTGAACAATATCTACCATAGTAGGCTACCTGAAGACTCTTTGCAAAGGTAATATCTACTCCATACGAAGAAGAAGACTAAATTTGTGAGTGATTTCAGCAATGCCTTAGCATTCGCTGCCTACCAGCAAAGCCTATTAACGATAAACAAACAAAAAACTATTACGTCATAGACTTAGTATGGAGTAAGTCTGCTTCCGCGGTCCACAAAAGAATTTTTAATTAGTTGCTCAACTAATTTGAACTACAATATTGCTCCTGAGAAAGAATCGGAATAGAAAAATATTAGCCCCAGAAAGTGGTTTTTCCGGAAAAAACACGAAGAATTGAATTGTTGGCTTTTTTTATGGTCATTATCTGAATTTATCAGGGAGGTTATTTTTGAAATTACATGTTAAAATCAAGTGAAGACAAAAGATCATTACTTTCGTTTCTACAGCGATTGTGGCCCGCGATAAACTTTCAAATAAAAATTTGGTTCGCAACGGGTAAAAGTTTAGGCACCATTGGTATAAAGAACAAATTATTGAGTTGTAAACAACTTTTTCAAGAGCAAATTTTATAAAGCATGAAAACTCAAGACTTATGGTATATTTGTGATGCTTGAATGAATTTGTTTTTGAACAAAATCGTAGTTAATATAATCTTGGTCAAACTTTGGTTATAAAATATGTTAAAATGAGAAAGTGAAATAAATTATACGGGAATTCCAACAAAAATGATACTATTAATATAGGGTGGGCCGTAAGTCGCGCACCAAAGACTTACGTGTAGTGTAGTGGAAAAACGTAAAAAAGCGGAATAAAACATCCTTTCTTTTCTTTGAACGTGTCACTTACTATAGCTTTCAGATTTGGTTGGTTCCAATCAAAGTTAATTTTCAGTTTTAAGTTGCCTTTAATTTGTTTCAAATTCTTTGGAGTGCGACTTACGGCCCACCCTGTATAACAATGAAATTTGAGCTCGATTGAAATATAAAAAGCCTTTCCAATTCGCCTTAGAAATTCATGATTAAAAACTTCAAAAAAAGTTTTACAAATTCATAATTAAAACTTTTTAATTTTTCATGTGTTTTCTTCTCTGTTAATATTTGATGGTTGTTTGAAGAACAACCAATTCAAATATTTACCTTCACTTTCATAAAGCTGAGCGCGTAATCGAGTTGTAAATCTTCCAATATAACAAAAAGCTTTGTAAAGCTTTGCATTGTTAGAAATTAGTTGCTAGCTTTTCAAAACGGTTTTATGGAAAAGCAACATTACTCTATACGTTACAAATTAGATAAAAATTTATATTGAAATAGGCGAAGGCGGAAAATTTACGAAAGATTAATAAAAGTAAAGTTACATTATTATATATTTATATTAATGTTTTTGGTAAAAGAAAGAATATTATTTCTTAGTATTTCTAACTGAATGATGCGTTTGAAGAACATGATTATCGTATCCATCTTTGTCAGCCTTTCTCTTTACTTGTTTAGAAAGAGAAAAAATTTATTTATTTACAACAAGACTTAAATAATTTAATTATCAATTAGAGTACAACCGTTTTTATCGATATTGTTATTGGATGTAGCTGGCGTACGAAATGATGAGTTTATGGCTTTGTGGTTTCCCTTTCAATTTTTAAAGCAGCTAATCCTTTTGGCCCCTGAAAATAATCTTCAAATTAAAATGTTAAATAGAAGAACAACATAAAAAAATTACAAAAGCATCATCATCTGATTGTCGAAAGCAAAAAAACATCGATAATCAATTTTAAACGAAAAATGTTTTTAATCTTTAATTGGCTTTTAAAGGAACAATAATTCTTTAACCCTTAGTTTAAGAAAAAAACCTAATTTTAGGGTTAAAAAATTTGTAGGAATGTGAAATATAATTTTGCAAAAACTATAGTTCTTGGAATTTGGCTTTCCCAGAAAAAACAACTTCACACGTGACTGAATCTAGCTGATTGCACCACCACATAGACGTTTTTCACCGATACCCATAGACGGTTTTGGACGAAGAAACCCGATGCTGACTTAGCACCATTACTACCAGCATCTAATCCGTGTGGTACAGCAGTCTGGGGTAGTAAAAGGATAAACCCTCTGCCATAGTTTTGTTCGTGACTGGCCCGGAGTGGATTCCCTTCCAAACGACGACGACATTTTTAATCAAAGTTTTGTAAAAAAATTAAGATATTCAACAGTTTTGATCAGTAGTTGTTTTGGTATGAGTCACGAGATATTGCTATTTGTTAGGCCAATTTATTACAATATAACTACATCTAACAATTAACATAAATAAATTAAACCTATGTACGACTGACTGAAGAAAAAACGAATAGATCTTATACAAAAATGTTCGTCATTTTTCAGTGTTTTTTGTATAACATTGCTTTTACTCTACGTACGACGTAATATTTTAAAATGCCGCTGGACCCCAATTCAGTCAAAGATGAAGTACCCATATACAAATGTTGGTGGACATACACTGGAAAAGGTTGCTCGCTTGTAAATCCAAATTCAGATTTTCTTGACTTCAATACATATGGTTGGCTTTATATAGCTGGAGGCGTTTTGGTTTTGTTTGCAATTGTTGCCTTATTTTATGGATTGGGAAAAGCCTCATCGTCTTCGACAAAAACATTCACCACGTTTGAAGAAGTTTGAATAGATATTACAACATACACGATGAAGAAACAGCATTTGTAAAAAAATTTTAGCGCTCGAAATAGACCATATTAAGTCTTTATATTTTCGAAAATATTGTGTTTATATTTGAATTTGTGTTTCTTGATAAGCTTCTCACACATTTTCGTTATAAAAAGTCAGCTTCATAATTCTCACTCTGCACTGTTTGTCGTTAGTTTGCTTGAATTTATTGAAAAAAGTCAAACCTTCTTGACAATGCTACAGATGTGATTACGTATTAGTACAGGCGATATTCTGTGATTAATCTAACACAAACATACCTATTGTGTGAGCCTATTATAAGTACTGTAAAAGGATTTATAGGATTTTCAACTTGACATTGATTAAAAATGTATAAAACAGAAGATTGTAGGGTTTATTGAAACAAAAATGTTTGGATGTCAAACGTACGTTAGGTCACACTTATGAGGAATGCTTTAAATAGCGCAGCTGTAAAAAAGCAAGCATTAAATTTCGCGACGTGCATTGAATTGTATCTATAATAATGGAACAGAAGTTTTGTTGAATTCATACTGTTTGTTCTTTAAGATAAATTCGATGCTGATGTTGCAACGATTTTGGACTTACTTTCTTATAACCAATATCGCTCTTTAAAAGAATTCTTACTTTTATTGCCATGTTGTAATGTAAAAAAATTTTACTGAAAAAAAGTTCAAATAATCTTAAATTTAAATGTACTTTTAAAATTTCTAGTTATTTAAGATTTAACGGTTTTGAAATAGATTTACGAAATAAATTTAGCCTAGGCCTACTGCAGTAAGCTGATAACTGCATCACGAAATAATGGTTCAACACCAAATACTAGAAACAGCAAACTTTTTGATTTTTGCAAAACAACTTTTTGCTTTGTGCAAAGCTTAGTGATGTGAGCAAATACTTTAATGGCGTTTGACGTAAATCTACGTTATAACCAAGCGTAAACCGTTTTGCTACAAAAATGGAAATACATTAAAATTTATAGTTTTTCTACAGACACAAAAATCTTTTTTATCATCAGAAACGATTATTTTGTTAGCCTAAATCAATGGTGCACGGCCTGCAGCCTTAGATAATGATTACATGCGGTTATGTACCTAGGTCAGGCACTTGGGCATGGCAAATTTTATCTGAATACATTTTCTCCTTTTTTGCAGCGAATAACATTATATTATAGCCATGCTTCTTTAGTTCACTTTTTGTAGCCTACAAATTTTTGCTGTCTACATCACTATAGAATTTTATTACTAGCTTATTGCAATAATGCAGCTTAAGATGCAGTGGTGAAAGTAGAAAATTTTTCTTACCGGTACTATGCATGCCAGAAGCTCATAACAGTGGTGGAAGTAAAATAATTTTTTTGTGGTTGCTGATCAAAAGAGGCAAATGGGTCTTAGACATCCACTTATCCAGTCACGAAATCCTAAACGCCTTAATTATACCTAACACTTTAAATTTTAACGTACTATAAAATATTAGATAATCCGAGAATGGCTAAAACCCAAATAACTAATTGTTTCTGGATTAGAATGAATCGCTAATATGAGACTCGAAACAATGTCCTGTAGTACTGTTGCCTGCAAATTGGAGAGTAAAAGGTTTGCCAGAGAACTATATTGACACGATTTGAAATAGCCTATTTTGGGGGATAAGTACAAAAGATCCCCAAAATCGAAGTTACTTTTGGCTCATTATTGTAAGTTTGCAACCATTAACATAACGATACATTTTCAACCAAGCACATAACCACATAATCCAAATTAAACACTCAATTATTTAAAAACTTTCCATAAAGGTTCATAGTAGTTAGCCTTTTTCAAGTTTTGTTGTCGAGCCATGCCGCTTGTTACATGAGCTGCTCTTCTTCCCTTTCCAAGCCAAGTTCTTACGTATGGCTCTGGATTCCATTTCTCGCAAGGTGGCCCCACAGTACTGACAAAGAGCTGCTTCTCGGCATTGTTCGTAGTGATTGCATTTCTGCTGTCAGTGATGACGTTGTTCATAGCGCTGAACCCGCGCTCACAGTCGGCGTTACTTGGTGAAAGGGTGTCAACGGCCACCATCAACTTATTTAGTTGGTCAGGAATGCTTCTTCCTCCACTTGCCTTAAATTCAATATACGCAAGATGAGTTTGTTGCTTGTTGAGACGAAGGGTGCCACATAAACTTTTCACTTCATCTTCTCCAAAACGAGGATTTTCATGATCAATCTTTTGTGGATCTAACACATCAATTTGACCAACAAGGGTTTTGTAGTTCTCTCTTCGAGTTGCATGAACGCTAGGCTGTGCTCTGCTTGATGCAGTCGTGAAGAGCCTTTCTTTCATGTTGTCAGCTACAGCCCGAATAAATTGAGCCTGATTTATTACTGGGCTTCTTCCTTCTCTCAGTTCTACTTGTTGAAATGACATTGCTTTTTCTGCTTGTTTAGCCATGATGAAATGTTCCCCCGGGGAAGCAATAAGGCTTTCTATACGTTTTGTATACGCATTGAGTAAAGTGTGGGCTTTTGGCAGCGTGGTATTTCGGCTTTGCAGTATTTCTGATAAATTTGTTAATTCGTTCAAGACATCCGCCATCAGCGCTAAATTTTTAACAAAATTTATTGTGCAAAATTTGGACAGTATGCCTCGAAATCTGGCCTTTTCTGTGCTTTGCCTCGTTTCGTCATTTGAAGCTTTATCAAAATGTTGCGCCAAAGCTGTGAAAGAATGCCAGACTGCTGATACTGCCCTGAAGGATGAAGCAACCCAGCGAATAGTAAACACCTTGCCGATTCTTTTGAGGGTCGTTTGCAAATCATGGGAACATTGGTCAAGTTCACGCTTGTTCTTTGGTGACTGGCTGTACAGCGAATATAAATGTTCAAGAAATGACTGAAAGTCATTTTGTACCACCGATAATTTCTAGTGCAATTCCTACAGCAAGCTCAAGTCTGTGATTAAGACAATGCCACAATATTATATCAGGAAATTTGTCTTTAAGCAACTTTCCGACTTCTGACTTTGTCCCTAGCATCACGCTAGCTCCATCACTGCAAAATCCGATGATTACTTCTTGGAGTAACTCGATGGAGTAGCCGTTTTTGAGCAAACAGTCCACAATTTTGTCAGCAATATGAGAAGCGCACAGACTTTCCAATTCTACTAAATCTAGCGGAAAGGTAATAGGCGCCGCTTTGCCATCAATACTACAGGTAACTCTTAGAAACACGATTAAAGTTGATTTGTCACCCACGCGAGTTGATTCATCCGCCAAAACATTTATCTTACTTCTGCTCTCTATAATTTTGGTTAAAGTTTTTTTCTTCATATGGGAAGATATATGTTCAATTATGTCAACAGCTACAGTTTTACTATGTAAGACACGTCCCATGTCTATAAAATTGGCTTGCTGAAGGTTAATCAATTTTTCAAAGTCTGTAAAAGGTTTGCTATTTTTTGCCACATAATAATCTGTCCTGAACACTCGCGCTGTGGATTGAAACGCACTTTGCTCACTCTGTGCATTTAAATTAAGGAGTACATCTTTCTTTGCCGTCTCTAGAATATTAATAGCATCTTGGTGCGCTTTTGAGTTTCTGTGCTCACAGATTTTTTTTCGAAGTGATGAAAGTTGAACCGTTCTTGTGCTACCATAAAAAGTGACATTGCCATCTGCCCATTGAGTGGAAATATTAACACCACGAGATGCTCTTACTCCCAAATTATTGACTTCATGACACGGAGTACATCCTACTTTACCATCACTAGCGTACATTCAACTGTTTTTTTGCTTAAATTCCTCATATTGTTGTTCAGTCCATATTAACGGATAAACGGTGGAACATTTTTCCTCAACTTGATCTTGATGCACAGGTAGAGGATCGCTGATTGCACCACTTTGGGTAGGCCTACTAACATTGCTCTCCGTTCTTTGAACTTTAGTTGCTACTGAACTCAAAGTCTCATCACTGGTCTCTTTTCTCTTCCAATAATGATTAATTTTTCTTTGCATTTTATAAAGGTTTATTATTTAGGCTGGAAATATTCCTAAAAATCAAACTTTTAAAATATAATACTCGCTATGTTTTATCATTTATTTGATATTCTTTTAACAGGAATCGATAACTTGAAATCCATAAAAATCTAAAACAACCTCTGTCAGTAGAAGACTCACTACTAAACTGTTGTCTCCACAACACTGCTTTCTATTTTAATCGAGTCTGAGCTCAATCATTCCCTATTGTGTTAAAAGTTACTGTACTTATTGCTGGGTTCAAGTTACTGTACTTATTGCGATGGGCCGATGAATTGAGAATTTTAAGTAACTTTGTAATTGTGATAAAATAAAACCTATTGTGTTAAAATGTATTGTGTCAACACAGTTTCAAGATAAGAGTACGTAACGCGATAAATTGAACTTGATAACTTCCATTCTTTTACCGGTACGGCGTTCCGGCAGCAAATCTTTTACCGGAACGGCGTACCGGACCGTTCCGGCTTACTTTCACCACTGTTAAGATGACTAATTTTGCACTTTTTCTTCGAATATACAAAGAACAAATCTTTAATATGATGTTTTGCAAGTAGCGTTTGAATAGATTTGTCAAAAAATTGCGAGATGTCTTTCTGTTAGTTTTTTCGGTTCGTGTAAACAGCATCTATAACATTTTTTATTTTGTAATAACTAATTTCGTAGAATTTTCCTTAACTTAATGGCGACCGCAAGTTAAAACGCACTCTGTAATGCGGCCGGCAATAACAAATAGGTAGTGCGCTCTTGGCTTAAATCAGCGCTTTTCAACGTTTTTTTGTGGCGACTCAAATGCTAAGCGGAAATAGAGAAAAAAATTTGACGGGCTACTCTTTTTGACAGACTTTATTGCAAGCATAAAAATTCAACTAAATACAAAGGCAATTTAACCTTCTGTCTCAGATTTCTCGATTTTCGTCCTTAAAAGCAGTAATCTCTAAAAAAAAGGTTTTCGCTTTGAATCTGTCTCGGATCTCTAAATAGGCTTATCATACGTCCCGGTTTTTAAAACTTTGTCCCGTCCCGTTCGCCAGAAATGCAAGACAGATTAGAAGTGAAGACCTCTTTTTTTTAGAGAATACTACTTTTTAGCGACGAAAAACATGAAATCTGAGTTAGATTTAAAGTGAAAAGTTTTTTTCTTAAAGAACTCTACTTTTAGGGACAAAATTCAAAAAATCGGAGATTGATACAAAGTGAAAACCTTTTTTTAGAGAATATTGCTTTTTAAGGAAGAATTTTTTTTATCTTCAAGAACGCCCCCGCTTACCCCTTTAGAAATATGGCATGACTATCTCTAAGTCAGTGAAACCACTATCGAATCCCAAAAAATGATTCAAGTTTTATACATCTACAATCGTCGATGACGCAATCAAATTTAACGGCGACCCACTTTTGGTTTGCAACCCAGGGGTTATGAAGCACTGGCCTAAATAATAATGAAGATTTGTGTATATGTAATCAGAAAAAACTGCTCCATTCAGTTAAAATGTTTTCGTCTCTTGCATTTCCATCTGTCAATAGACTTACATTTTATTCAAACACAATAATTTTTTTATAATGTCGGGCACATAGTACAGGGTTGTCTAAAAAGTATTGACCAGTTGCACAGTCGATAAATATGCCTAGGATTATAGAGATTTGAAAAGACTAATGTAAGCCTAATATTAAAATATTACAAATATTACAAAACTGGCCAATGCTAAACAAGTTTGGCAATTTTCTCATGTAGGAATTATTGAAATGTGCAACCCATTGTAATTTTATTGAGCAACTTAGAAATTCTATTTAGGGAAACATAGCCGTACCAGCCAAATCATTATGAAAGGAGCAATACAGTTTTGCCCAAATTTTATAGAAGTTTGCCCGAATCATGATTACGTAGCTTTGCAAAATGTTGAGACAAGATGTCACACATTTTTGTCCCGAAAGACTGGTGAAGATAAAAAAAAAAAAAAACTTATCACATTGGAACTGTGTCCAATTTCTTCATTTTCGTCCCAAAAAACTAGTCTTCTTCTCCTTTCGGCCTTTCCCTTCAATCAGGGGTAGCCACAGCGTATTATCTTCCTCCAAACCATCCTGTCTTCATCGTTCGTCTCCTTCGCACCAACTTCCCCCATATCTTCTTTCATAAATTTAAAAATCTTCTCTTTGGTCTCCCTCTTTTTTTCTTTTCCGGTAACTCCATTTTCATCATCTTTCTTTCTACATACTCTTAGTCTTTTCTCATGACATGTCCATACCACCTCATCCTGCCCTCCCTCATCTTCATTTCTACTCGTTCTACCTTGACTGTACTCCTGATGTACTCGTTTCTAATCTTGTCTTTTCTCGTCATTCCCGTAGCAAACCTCAACATTTTCATCTCTGCGACTTTCATCTCTTTCATTTGTTTCTTTGTGACCGCCACCGTCTCAATTGCTGGTCTTACCACTTTCTGGTCTTACCACTTAATAGTATACTTTTCCTTTTACTCTAGTTGGTAATCTTCTGTTACAGATTACTCCTGATACGTTTCTCCATCCGTTCCATCCTGCCTGCACTCTTCTCTTTACCTCCCTCTCACAACTACCACTTTCTTGCACTGATAAATTCTTTTACTCTTGGCACTTTTGTATCCTCCATCTTCACTGTTTCGTCGTCATTTCCTCCGTTTATGCCCAGATATTTGGTCTTTGACCTACATACTTTCATTCCTCTTCTTTCCAATGCATACCTCCAGCATTCTAGTCTCCGCTCCACTTCTTCTCTGGTCTTTTCGCAAATCACACTATCATCAGCAAACAGCATCGTCAATTTAATTCAATTCAATTTAATTTAATTCGTCGCAAAAAGGTAAACTTAGCAGCAATAAATACCATTATAATCTATTAAAATTGCGACAAGGTGATTGCGAAGGGACCGATGATTCTCTGCTTACTTCATCTGTCAGCACAGCAAACAGGAACGGATTTAACGCTGATCCCTGGTGCAGTCCAACCTTGACCTTGAAACTTTCTGCAGTTGCTACTGCACACCTCACCATTGTTTCGCTTCCCTCATACATACCCTGTACAAGTTGCACATACTTTTCCACTATTCCTGATTTTCTCATACAGTACCACAGCTCTTCCCGCGGAACCCTGTCGTAAGCTTTTCTAGGTCTACGAATACACAATAAAGCTCTCTTTGACCTTCCCTGTACTTTTCCATCAAAATTCTTAAGGCAAACATGGCATCGGTGGTTCCCTTTCCTCATAAATCCATATTTGTTTGCTGATCTCTACTCTATCCCTTTGCCTGGTTTCAATAATGCTTTCCCATATCTTCATTGTGTGGCTCACTAGCTTTATTCCTCTGTAGTTTCCACAGCACTGTGCGTCCCCCTTGTTTTTATAGGTTGGAATAAGCACACTCCTTCTTCATTATTCTGGCCATTCTTCCGTTCACCCATCAATAGTCTGTTGAACAGAGTAGTCAAAAATTTTATTCCCATCTCTCCTATGCACTTCCAAACTTCTACTGGCAACTCATCTGGTCCAACCGCTTTACCTTTTTTTGTCCTTCTTAGTGCGTTCTTTACTTCTTCTCTACTGACGCAATTTATCTCTTTGTTAACCGCTTCTGTTTCCTCTGTTATAGGGTCTCTGTCATTTTCCTCGTTTATTAGTTTCTCAAAGTACTCCTTCCATCTCTTTAACACTGCCTTCGAATTTACCATCACATTACCGTTGTGACGGAGTCGCAAATTGCCTCGTCCTTCCAGCTCCGCACAACGCACTTCACGACCAGCATCAGACTTTATGATTTTATTTTATTAAAAACAAACAATATTGTGGCGCTAGTCGGAAACGGTTTTCTGAACAATATAACCAGTGGTGAAAGTAGAAAATTTTTCTTACCGGTACTATGCATGCCAGAAGCTCATAACAGTGGTGGAAGTAAAATAATTTTTTTGTGGTTGCTGATCAAAAGAGGCAAATGGGTCTTAGACATCCACTTATCCAGTCACGAAATCCTAAACGCCTTAATTATACCTAACACTTTAAATTTTAACGAACTATAAAATATTAGATAATCCGAGAATGGCTAAAACCCAAATAACTAATTGTTTCTGGATTAGAATGAATCGCTAATCTGAGACTCGAAACAATGTCCTGTAGTACTATTGCCTGCAAATTGGAGAGTAAAAGGTTTGCCAGAGAACTATATTGACACGATTTGAAATAGCCTATTTTGGGGGATAAGTACAAAAGATCCCCAAAACCGAAGTTACTTTTGGCTCATTATTGTAAGTTTGCAACCATTAACATAACGATACATTTTCAACCAAGCACATAACCACATAATCCAAATCAAACACTCAATTATTTAAAAACTTTCCATAAAGGTTCATAGTAGTTAGCCTTTTTCAAGTTTTGTTGTCGAGCCATGCCGCTTGTTGCATGAGCTGCTCTTCTTCCCTTTCCAAGCCAAGTTCTTACGTATGGCTCTGGATTCCATTTCTCGCACGGTGGCCCCACAGTACTGACAAAGAGCTACTTCTCGGCATTGTTCGTAGTGATTGCATTTCTGCTGTCAGTGATGATGTTGTTCATAGTGCTGAACCCGCGCTCACATTCGGCGTTACTTGGTGAAAGGGTGTCAACGGCCACCATCAACTTATTTAGTTGGTCAGGAATGCGTCTTCCTCCACTTGCCTTAAATTCAATATACGCAAGATGAGTTTGTTGCTTGTTGAGACGAAGGGTGCCACATAAACTTTTCACTTCATCTTCTCCAAAACGAGGATTTTCATGATCAATCTTTTGTGGATCTAACACATCAATTTGACCAACAAGGGTTTTGTAGTTCTCTCTTCGAGTTGCATGAACGCTAGGCTGTGCTCTGCTTGATGCAGTCGTGAAGAGCCTTTCTTTCATGTTGTCAGCTGCAGCCCGAATAAATTGAGCCTGATTTATTACTGGGCTTCTTCCTTCTCTCAGTTCTACTTGTTGAAATGACATTGCTTTTTCTGCTTGTTCAGCCATGATGGAATGTTCCCCCGGGGAAGCAATAAGGCTTTCTATACGTTTTGTATACGCATTGAGTAAAGTGTGGGCTTTTGGCAGCGTGGTATTTCGGCTTTGCAGTATTTCTGATAAATTTGTTAATTCGTTCAAGACATCCGCCATCAGCGCTAAATTTTTAACAAAATTTATTGTGCAAAATTTGGACAGTATGCCTCGAAATCTGGCCTTTTCTGTGCTTTGCCTCGTTTCGTCATTTGAAGCTTTATCAAAATGTTGCGCCAAAGCTGTGAAAGAATGCCAGACTGCTGATACTGCCCTGAAGGATGAAGCAACCCAGCAAATAGTAAACACCTTGCCGATTCTTTTGAGGGTCGTTTGCAAATCATGGGAACATTGGTCAAGTTCACGCTTGTTCTTTGGTGACTGGCTGTACAGCGAATATAAATGTTCAAGAAATGACTGAAAGTCATTTTGTACCACCGATAATTTCTAGTGCAATTCCTACAGCAAGCTCAAGTCTGTGATTAAGACAATGCCACAATATTATATCAGGAAATTTGTCTTTAAGCAACTTTCCGACTCCTGACTTTGTCCCTAGCATCACGCTAGCTCCATCACTGCAAAATCCGATGATTACTTCTTGGAGTAACTCGATGGAGTAGCCGTTTTTGAGCAAACAGTCCACAATTTTGTCAGCAATATGAGAAGCGCACAGACTTTCCAATTCTACTAAATCTAGCGGAAAGGTAATAGGCGCCGCTTTGCCATCAATACTAGCTCTTAGAAACACGATTAAAGTTGATTTGTCACCCACGCGAGTTGATTCATCCGCCAAAACATTTATCTTACTTCTGCTCTCTATAATTTTGGTTAAAGTTTTTTTCTTCATATGGGAAGATATATGTTCAATTATGTCAACAGCTACAGTTTTACTGTGTAAGACACATCCCATGTCTATGGAATTGGCTTGCTGAAGGTTAATCAATTTTTCAAAGTCTGTAAAAGGTTTGCTATTTTTTGCCACATAATAAGCTGTTCTGAACACTCGCGCTGTGGATTGAAACGCACTTTGCTCACTCTGTGCATTTAAATTAAGGAGTACATCTTTCTTTGCCGTCTCTAGAATATTAATAGCATCTTGGTGCGCTTTTGAGTTTCTGTGCTCACAGATTTTTTTTCGAAGTGATGAAAGTTGAACCGTTCTTGTGCTACCATAAAAAGTGATATTGCCATCTGCCCATTGAGTGGAAATATTAATCTCTCAATCCCTTTCTGTGTAAGCAAAAAGAATTCGTATACTCTTTGAAAATTTCTTAAACTTTTCTCTCATTGGTTGACTCTTTCAGCCAATGAGAACTCTACTTTCTTCCTTTATAAATTAGTTCGGTTTCAATTCTACTTTATTCTGACGATTTCCCCTGAAGAGTGTCAGATGAAAAGCTTTGGGAAGAAAAATCTTTTACTTCAAGCAATCTTCAAATTCTGTACCACCAAATGTTTATTCAAATATTAACACCACGAGATGCTCTTACTCCCAAATTATTGACTTCATGACACGGAGTACATCCTACTTTACCATCACTAGCGTACATCCAACTGTTTTTTTGCTTAAATTCCTCATATTGTTGTTCAGTCCATATTAACGGATAAACAGTGGAACATTTTTCCTCAACTTGATCTTGATGCACAGGTAGAGGATCGCTGATTGCACCACTTTGGGTAGGCCTACTAACATTGCTCTCCGTTCTTTGAACTTTAGTTGCTACTGAACTCAAAGTCTCATCACTGGTCTCTTTTCTCTTCCAATAATGATTAATTTTTCTTTGCATTTTATAAAGGTTTATTATTTAGGCTGGAAATATTCCTAAAAATCAAACTTTTAAAATATAATACTCGCTATGTTTTATCATTTATTTGATATTCTTTTAACAGGAATCGATAACTTGAAATCCATAAAAATCTAAAACAACCTCTGTCAGTAGAAGACTCACTACTAAACTGTTGTCTCCACAACACTGCTTTCTATTTTAATCGAGTCTGAGCTCAATCATTCCCTATTGTGTTAAAAGTTACTGTACTTATTGCTGGGTTCAAGTTACTGTACTTATTGCGATGGGCCGATGAATTGAGAATTTTAAGTAACTTTGTAATTGTGATAAAATAAAACCTATTGTGTTAAAATGTATTGTGTCAACACAGTTTCAAGATAAGAGTACGTAACGCGATAAATTGAACTTGATAACTTCCATTCTTTTACCGGTACGGCGTTCCGGCAGCAAATCTTTTACCGGAACGGCGTACCGGACCGTTCCGGCTTACTTTCACCACTGAATATAACATAAATTAGTTTCAATACGTGGACACATTGTCCACAAACTTACCAATGATGTTGAGCGGGCGAGCAAAGGAAAGTATCAAACTACTAAATTCTCTATCAAAGTAGACAACGTCCAAAGGGACAAATAAGCAGTCAAACCAATCTAAAAGATTTTGTACAAAATTCCAAATCACAGCCAGCTCAAGTCAAAAGGCTCACCAATCAACGTGGTATCACTTGATGCCCAACAGCCGCGCGAGAACGCACTAATTCAATACAAAAGGCGGCTGGCTCGAAACCCGTACCTACTTCGCAAATATTTTACGCGAATGACGTAACAACTGTTTTCATTCTTTATAACCCTCACATGCTGTACATCTTTCCCTGCTCTGTCTCTTTGCCTAGCCAATCTGTACAACTCCTTTTCACCTTCTTTTGTTTCTAATCTAACATACAAATTGTCATATGCACGTTCCTTCGCCATCGCAACTGCCTTCTTTGCCTTGCTCTTTTTTTCTTTGTAGATCTTTTTAGTATTTTTATCTCTTATTTTGTCCCATGCTTTCTTTTATGCTCTCCTGAACTTTCTCATTCCACCACCATGTCTCCCTGTGTCCTTTTCGTTTCCCAAATGTCACTCCTAGTACAGTTCCAGCTGTTTTTTTAGCATTTCTGCTGTTTTGCCCAACTCATCAGGTAACCCATCCTTGCCTATATTTTGAGGATTGTTAGTTTTAGAGCTTATATTTTGAGGATTGTTATTTTTGTTATTTAGATTCTGTTCGCTGCATTCGTTTTGCTGTGAGTATTTCTCGCTTCTATTTCATCAATTAATCACTAAATCCTCTAATGAAAATCTTCTGTAACCATTTTCGTAAACAATTTATGTAAAAAAATTATTGACCTCTGTGTTTTGATAAATTTATTAGCAAACTTTTAAATTTGTTTTAAAAAAATACATTAAAAAATTGCAAAAATTGTACAGATGGATCAATTTAGGACAAAAATGAATATAATGTAAATCCTTGTTTTCATTTAAATAAATGGAACTGCAAGGCAGGCATTTGAATTTATGCAGCTTTGACAACAACTAAGGAAGCATAGACTTAGTGTAAAAAAATTAAACAGATCTTGGCGATCTCTATAAGCAGTTTTAAATTACACTATTATTATTTCTTAAGCTGGCTTAAATACAAAGGGAGTAAAATTTTCAACCGGAGAGCATCTCAGAAAGCAGACAGTTAATTATCGGTTCTTCACTCTTCGGCTGCTCTAATTCTTCTACTAGTTTTTATTCTATTAGCTTTGTGGTTGTTTTACAAGTCAGAAAAGTATACTTTATTGATGACTCATATGTGTAGGAAAATTTGTTTTCATACTTTGATTCCCATTCCAAATATTCTAAGTGTCATTTGTTAGACTCAACTATAATAGTCGTAAAGAACAATAAGAGAATTAAAAAATTTAAGATAAGTACAGGTAACACACTTTACTTGATATTAAAAAACAGTTTAAATACTTTGTTGTGACGTACTGTAAGCAAATCAGAATATTTCAATTAATTAAAGTAATTATTTTTAAGGGTTGCTATATACTGTGATAAAATGTGGAATTCAAGTGATCCATCTGATAAAGATCTTTCAAAAAAAGTGGATGATATGTCTGCTGCCTTGAATTTGAGTTCTGAATGCTTACAGCAATTTATGTCTGGAAGTTTAAGTGTTGAAAGATTAGCTACAATGAGACCAACTGTTAATAAAGATGAAAGTTGTAAGTTTTTATAAATTGGCTGTATTTTTAAAACAATTTAAAAAAAACGTCTTGTATTTTTAGCTTCCAGCAACTCCCGAACTTGGAGCCCTGTACCAAATACAAATTTATTTCCTTCAACTTCATATGACAGCCCATCTATTACAAATATTTTGCAGCAATCATCAGTAACACAGCCATCAATTAGTTCTAGTAGTCCTTTTAGGTATACATTACAAACTTTGTCTATATTAGCTGATCTATACTAGCTTTTATTTTATTAGTTCTTGTGTTTAACTATATATGATAACAAAGAAGCTTATTGATAGTCAATATATGAATAAATTAATAAATTTTTTTATTACTTTTATTACCAGTCATTAAATTAACATTTTTAAATCATGTTAAGAAATTGCTCAAAAAAAGTTAATAAAGTGTAACTATCACAAAAAGTTGTAAAATGGTATTGTATTAGTGTTTTTTATATGTAAATTAAAATCAGCATATATACCCATTATAAAAGTTGTCAAAGAAAAAATTTATCTTATTAAAATTTCTGGTTTTTTTTGAACTTGCCTATTTTCAATTTATTGATTTATTTTGTCATACCTTAAATTAAACTGTTTTGATTATGTCAATAATCTTGGGGCTTAAACCATTAAGATTCAACTTTTGTTTTTTAATTAATATTAAAAATGTTATGGTTTGTTTAAATAAACACAACAAAACTCAGTAAATCTTAATTTCAACAGTGTATTTTTACTGTATTTTTTTAAACAGCAATAATTAAACATTATTGCAGACTTCAAAGTGCATGTTAGTTTTGTTTTTTGTTTTTATTTTTGGTATTGCTATTGGAGAATCATCAAAATTTAACTATACTTTGTATGATTCAAACTAGGTCTAATCCTGACTTTTAACTCATGGTATTATCTTAATTAGTTCATGCTTTCTTTGCATTCTTTGTTTTACCAACATTTGGCTTAATGGTAAAATTTGATGGTTTCTTATTGCTTTGGATTGTTAGAATCAATTAATTTTTCACTGCTTTCCAAACCAGTGGTTGTAAAGTTTTACAGCAATATTTTAATTTCTTTTTGGTGTTCTTCTTGAGACTTAGCAATTGCATTGTGTCTTATTTGGCCTTGTTAATTGTTCACTTTTTCTGTTTGTACTTTTGTGCTTCAACCAGGGCTGGGGAGTAGTGGTGATTTTTACTCTTACTCTTATTTTCCACTTAGAATTCGTCTCTGATTTTTCAATATTTGTAAAAAAATCATGGTGTTCTTTCTAAAAAAAAAAAGGTCTTCACTAGGAATAAGTCTCAAATATTTCTGTTTTCTTGAAAAAATCATGGTGCTCTCTAAAAAAGTCTTTATTTGAAATCAGTCTTAATTTTTCCAGTTTCATGAAAAAATGATAAAACTCTCTATAAAAAAAAAGGTCTTCACTTGGAATCAGTCTCGGTTTTTCAATTACAAAACCGAGACAGTGTTTTAAAAATTCCAGACAGTATGGCAATCCAATAACGCAATAGAGAAGTAAGGAGTAATAAATAATTTTTGTTGCTCCTACTCGTACTCCCCAGCCTTGGCTTTAACTAAAGCTTGTCAGAAAAATTCTGCCATGAGGTTTACCAGTTGGAAAGTAACCTTGCTTTTATTTTGTTTGAATATGAACAACTTTCAAAATGGCAACAGTTCAAATATTCTTTGCAGTAATGTGCAGCAGACATGATTAGCAAAGCAAATGCATTTGTAGTGTTGATAAATTCTACTCTCATTATTCTATTCAAGTTATTTCTGTTCTACTTAAAATTTTTACTCTAAAAGCAAAAGATTTATACTAAAATTTAGAATTTAAAATACATATATTAGGTTGGATAGAAAGTTCTATCACATTTTTAACCTGAAATTTTATTAGGCTATTAATTATTTTGAACATAGTTAAGTGAATGTTACTGTTATTATTATAATGCTTTAATTTACTGTTTCAGATTAATTTAATAACAGTTCCTTCAAATTTGATATTGATTTGAAACTCTAAAATGGAATTTGATCAAAAAGACATTGAAACATTGCATCTTGTATGAATACAAAAAGGGCTCAAAATCATTGAAAGCAGCAAGAAACAGTCATTTTGCCTATAAAAATGAAGCTCTGAGTATTTGTACCTGCCAACAATGGTTTAAACAATTTGAATTGGGCAATTGTTCTCTCGTTGACTCCCCTTGATCAGGAAGATCCTCTTCTATTAATCTTAAGTTTTTAAAGAATGTAGTTGAAAAAAATTTATAACAAACAACTTGGGAATTGGCACGTTGGTTTAGCACATGTCATAGAACAATAATAACACAATTAAACAAACTTGGAAAGGTCTCAAAATATGGTCAATAGTTTCCACATGAACTGACTGCTAATCAACTTGATTAACGAGATGCAATCTGCTTTTTAAGGTGTAGATTGGCTTTTTAGGTTTTGTGACAGGACTTTCTATCCAATCTAATATATTTAATTTTGTTCTTTTGACTCTAAAAGATTACTTTGCATCATTTTGAAGAAACACTAAAAAAGATAGTGAAGAGAAAAAAATTATCTTGTGTCACACTTCATTTATAATTTTAATCATAACGATGTAGTTTATCCCCGTTAATAGTGATTCATAGAGTTATTATAAGAGAATACATGCAGCTCTTTGAGCGCTGTTTGCGATATACGTCCAATTTGTTCTATTGCTCGATACATGTATCTTTTTCTCTTTGTATTGACGTAATATGTTTTGACTAACGTCATTGTACTGGAAGGTTCGCGTATATGCCACTTGATTTGCGTAACGATCTCTCCAGGAATTTCTGGCTGAATCTTGAATTTACAAGAAAGTTTTCGTCACGTGATTTTGTTTTTTATATAAAGCCGCTGTGTAGCGAGAAATTATGATTATTGTCGTTGTGAGGTAATTTGAAGCAACTCGAGTGGCGGCTCAAGCAAAGGTGATTTTGTTTGGCCACAGGAGGTGGACTGTTAGATTTTGTGTCGGAGGACAATTGTTGAATTTATTTTGTGCCAATGGTTGACAGTTTTGTTCTACAGAGGTAGAATTATTTGTGTTGATTGAGTCGAGTTATAGTGTTGATTTCGCTTTGCAGTTTGGCAAAGTGTGGAATAGAGGTTTTGTCGGACGTGATATTCTTGTAATACATCTGTTTTTTATTAGAGACAGGGGTCTCTGTTTGTTGTGAAGAAGAGTCTTCAACAAAATCAATCCAAGCTTTCGTTAACCAACTGTATAAACCGTCAGGCTCATAGCAAGACTACTTCTTGAGCCGGAATAAAATAAAATTTAGACACAGCTTTGTTTCAGTGCAGGTATTCAGGTTACCTAGCTCAACTGGTCCTTTGGGATTCCCGAACAAAGTTTGTGACATCTTGAAAGATGTTAAAGATTATAATCTCTAGAAACAAACATTAGAACTTTCCTGTTACTTGTCCTAGAACAGAAAGTCTTTTATTGTGTTGTTTTATAACCAGTTTAAATTTTGTTTTTTTAAACCATGATCAGCAGCAGAAATTATTTTTGTAAATATTTTTATTTGAAATCTAAAATTCCAATAGTAAACAGTTTTGTTGCTTGCCAGCTTTGTTATCTTTGGCACACATGCCATAAGTTCACCAACCCTGACCTAGTATGTCACAGAATTCAATCCACTCTTTTATCTTTGATAAGGATGAAGTTGCAGCTCTTATCTTTTCCTTTTCACCATCACACACATTTTACAGTACATGCTTCGATGATGTTTAGCTTACTGTTGTGTTGTCCATAACATGGATATGCTTTTGTGCCTACAGTGGGCATCTTAAACTTGTGAGCATATGTGAGCCACATCAATAAGATTTTAGTCTTAATTCTTTCCCAAGGTGTAATCCTGTTAGCAAACAATGTGATGACTTTTTTTTGCCTTCACTTGAATTTCAATATAAAATCTTATAATTTTTCTTTGTAATTCTAATTGTGTGCCCCATGTTTATCTTTTTAAGTTTTATGTTAAAATCAAAATGAAGACCAAAGCAATAAAAATGAATAATAAAAAAAAGTTGAGCACCCAAACAGTTCTTAAATCCGTGTTGTTTTTGTGGACAAAACCTATTCCTAAACTATTATTTCAATTTCAAATTTGGCATCTATTAAAAAGTTCTTCAAAAGGTTTTGTGAGCAGCACCAAAAGACTTAGCATGTCACAAGTTTGATATGCCTGCCCTACAGGGCTTTGATAGGGTATATGACACAAGTAAGGCTGTATTTCCTTCCACAAAATAATATATTTACAGCTTAATTGTCAATCTGAATATGTTAAAGATTTTTTTTTACTCCCTGCTCATCAATTGATTATAAAGCTTTGTATCCAGAAAGTTGAATTTTCTACCAATGAAACTTTTAATCAGGGTGACAGAAATAAGTAAAAATCAGAAAACTATGATCAATTTTTTATAATCAATCTCCAAATATCTAAATTTTCAATTGATATTGTTGGTACAAAAGGTTTAAGCAGTGAAACAAAATTTTAATTGATTGAAGGAATATTTTATCACAGTAGACCTTGGTTAATCCAGATTTGATTAATGTAAAATTTTGCTTAACTTGAATAAAACTAAAAGTACAAATGATTTCCTATATAATTCTTAATAAAAAGCTTCAGATTATCCAGATTGTTTTATCCAAATCTTCTAGTATTTCAGATAAAAAATGTTTCTTTTTTATTGAGATCTAGATTTTTCTGCTTTACCATTGAGGTAGAGTCTCATCTACATTACAATCATCATTTTACATTACAATTACAGTAAAAGTGTTTGCTATGCTATTTTTTTTAAGTGTGCTATGCAGTTGACTTAATGACTTTGAAGGTTTGTTTTAGTGATTGATTGTGGTTTTCTTTGTGTATAATAACTGCTTTAATTTTTTTATGTTTAACAAGAATCAAATTACAGTCGAGGAAAATCTGATTCCAAAACTGAGTGACACTTACCCAGCCTTGAGAATGTTGCAGTGCTATGGGCTTGGCTGATCATGCCCTATCATGAAAGATATTGTTTTTTAACAAAAGGAAATACTTCAATGACTAATTGCTAAAATGCCTGCAACAATTCAAAATTACTGATTTTTTTACTGTGAAGTGCACATTGGATCCAGGTGTCAGTGTAAATATGTGTTGTAGAGTTATTCTGCATCAAAAATTTGTTTATTTCAAAATAATTCAATTATTTGGTCATCACAAGTTTAATTAAGGTGATTTTTATCAATATGCTACAACTCTGGATAACTCTCGGACAAAAAGAATATTCTTTGAATAATCCAAGTCTTCACCTAATACAAATGATTTTCTCTGTCAAATCAAATCCAGATTAGCTGAGGTCTACTGTAGATTGTTATTTTACCTAAAAGTCTTATTCAGTATTGATGTCATAAATTAATATTTTAAAAAATTTCAATACCTTGCTCATGTTATGACTAAATCTTAGTTTTGCAAAAAAAACAAAAACAGTTTTTATTTTATATGTTCATAATAAATACAATTCATCACACTAGAGTAACATTATTTCTAAAGATTACATGATATTACTAGGGTAAATCAAAAATTATCCGGACTTTTATTTTTATGGATTATTTTAAAAACACAAAACACGAAAACGATTTATCATTTTTCTACATAATCTCCACCCATTTCGATGCACTTGTTCCAGCGGTCTACAAGCTTATAAATGCCATCTGAGAAGAAAGTTTTTGGCTGGTCACACAACCATTGATGCACCGCTTTTTGCACTGATTCATCAGAAGAAAATTTACGACCCTGTAATGCATCTTTGAGTGGGGCAAAAAGATGATAGTCGGAAGGAGCAAGATCTGGACTGTATGCAGGATGCTCCAGCACTTCAAAACCTAGTTTGTTAATGGTTTCAATGGTTGCTTTGGCAACATGTGGGCGTGCATTGTCATGCTGCAGCAAAACCTTCTTTGACAGTAATCCTCGGCGTTTGGTGCAAATTGCAGGCTTCAGGCGGTTGGCTAGCAAATCACAATAACTTGCACTGTTGATTGTACTCCCTTTTTCCAGAAAATCCTCCAAAATAGGCCCTTTTGAATCCCAAAAAATGGTTAGCATAACCTTTCCTGCAGAAAGTTGACTCTTGAATTTTTTCTTTACTGGGGAGGACGGATGTTTCCACTCCAAGCTTTGCCTCTTGGTTTCAGGACTGTAGTGATGCACCCATGATTCATCTCCAGTGACTATTCGACTCAAAAATGCTTCACCTTCATTGTTGTAGCGGTTCAGTAACGTTTGGCAGATCTCCATACGTCTACGCTTGTGCTCTTCTGTAAGCTGTCTTGGCACCCACCTTGCAGAAACTTTATTGTACCCAAGGATTTCATGAATGATTTCTTGACCAGAGCCAAAACTGATCTGCAAAGATTGTGCTACCTCATCAATGGTAATGCGCCAGTTAGCCAAAATCATTTGTTGAGCTTGCTCAATCTTCTCTTCACTGGTGGAGGTTGATGGACGTCCTGCTCCTTCTGCATGTTTTACACTGGTCCGGCCTGTTTTAAACTTCTCAATCCACTCATATACCGTTGTTTTCGATAGTGCATTGTCTCCATATTGTGCTAAGAGTCTTTGATGAATTTTTGTCCCCGATGAACCTTCTGACCACAAAAATCGGACCACAGCACGTTGTTCTTCTCTGGTGCATTGTGCCAGTGGAGTGTCCATTTTTATCAACAGAAAATAACACGTGTTAAAACTGAACGAACAATTAGATTAGCAGATCGTGATCACGTGACACAGTAGACAACACGTGCAAAAAAAATTTTGAAAAAGCTAAAGCAAGAGTGCGCTATAGAGCAATTCCGGATAATTTTTGATTTACCCTCGTAATATCTAAGTTATTATTTTTAACAGTAAAATCCTGAAATTTTAACAGTTTTGTAAATATTTTTATATTCACCTAACAATTGTTTTAAATTCAAATCAATTGAAAATTAAATGAGAAAGTTAAGTGCAAACTAGTTGTATCATGTGGTAGCAAGCAAAAACTTGATTGGTTGCTTTTAGTTGCTTTGGCAGCAGCATGGTTGAGTGGTTTAGAGCACTCTGATTGATGGCAAATATGATCAACACCATTGCAAATTAAAACCTGGTACAACTCATGCTATTCTGTTGTGTCTTTGGAAAAGACACTTTACAGCTCTTTTTTTTGCTTGGTGGTCTTGGCAAGCAGCTCTAAATTTTGGTCATATTTAAATTTAAACTGAAAAATCAAAATAATAATTTTTAAATGGAGAGCAATATCTTGGCATCTCTAGAAGCAAGTTGAAAAAAATTCTTGACAGTGGATCTATGTACAATGCTGTTGATGCTTTCCAGTGAATCAGAAGGATAAAAGATAAATAAATAAAAATTTAGTAGTTCTATTGTCTTCAGAAGCAAATGGTTTTATCTTTAGTCAAATATGCATGTTTGTAGGCATAGATTGCCTATGGTCTATGGAGGTATATATTCTTAAGAGATTGGTATCATCTCTTAAATCCTAAATATAAATTACAACTCTTAGGAATTTCAATGTTTATTTTATGCCTAAAATGGGCTAAATCTCAATTCGCTATTATCTTAAAAAACTGACGCGATTTTCGAAAATAAGTTAGAAATAAACTAGAGCTTTGTGGGGAAAGCTAATACTCTGACTTCCAAGTAAAAGGATGTGTTTGATGCACAGTCTACCTAACTATTTTTTGTGTTCTATTCTTCTTGAGGTCATACTGATTATTTACAATCATGTCTCTACTTATTACAGAAAGCAACAGGCAGATCAATAAACTTATAGGAAGTAAAAGAATGAATGTTTCGTTAGTGTTTAAAATATTTTAAAAATAAAGCTTTAATTTATAGGATCAATGTTTCTTCTATTAGTTATAACTTGCTTGACACAGTTTTCATGTGAAATTCTCTTAAAAACTGCTTTTATTGTTGTAATTATTTAATATTTTTTGTTTAGATCACCTCCTTTTGTATCAGATTCATCAAATTTAATGGAATTGAGCACTGTTACTCCCAGTCGTATTAAAAACTCCCCTTCTGCCATCGTGTGTAAGACCAATTTAGTTACTTTTTGAATTTAAGACGAAGTTATTTTGAGAAAGATTTTTTTGTAAATAGAGTTCAATTTAATTTCAGATCAAGGTTTTAGTTATGACGTTTATTTTTTGAAAAGAAAAACAACTCATATTTCTTTTTCAGGCAGAAAATGTAAATTCAACATTTTTCATTGGCAGGGTTTACGAGCACTTATTTGACTTTATATTACTTTGTTATTAAATGTTGTTTGATTAAGTCAGGAGTGTGCAGCCTTTAGTGCTGCCTAGTCAAATGCATACAACAAGATTAAAATCATGGGCTGGACTTGCATTGCTTATTGATTAATTACAGCCTGGGACAAAAGTTTAAGACCACTTGAAGTTTTTTAATCATTTCATGTTAAACCTGCCATAATGTGCACAAACCACAAACTTTTTGCAAAAACTTTTTTGTATTTCAACGAACATCTCTTACTCAAGCAAAATGCATTGTATTTTGGTAAAACAAAGAACAAAAATTTAAAAATTCTTAATACTTGGTGTGACCGCCTTTATTTTTTATAACTTCTTGAAGGCGACGTTGCATACTACTTACAAGGTTAAGGCAATAATCCGGAGAAAGTTCATGCACCCAAACTTCTTTGATCACGTTTTTCACTACTGAGAGCTGCTTTTTTGCCCATTTTTTAGCTGTCAAAATTTTGTATTTCTACAGGTAATTTATGGCTAAACGTCTGAAATTCAAATCGAAAATAATAATATATTATTGTTAAATAACAAGACCTAATTCCAAAACCTAAATATGCATTCTGACGCAACAATACTTAGTTTTGCGTGAATAAGAAGCTTTTTTACTTAAATGTGTAATATTGCAAAAGGTGGTCTTAAACTTTTGTCCCAGGCTGTATTTGTTTGTTGCTGCAAAAGCAATATAGTTTTATTGCAAATCATGAAAAAAGTTGTTGCATTTGCTTTAATGTGAGGTTTGAAGTTGGCTTACTTTGCCAATTACTCTATCTTGATTCGAAAAGTTGAGCCGATAAAGCAATTCAACATTGATTTGAGTGGTGAGGTCATCATTCTATTCAAAGTTACAATTTTTCATGGGTCACTTAATTTTGCTTTGCAAGATTGCATTTGACCATGACCTGTGGCCACAGGTTGCACATCCCTGGATCATGTTGTCTAAAGTCGTTGCTTTTATATTTTTACTGTTCTTGTTTTGTTTTTTTTAATTACATTTTTTTTAAATCATTTTATTGTAGAACTTGATGTTTTCTGTTGGAAAATCTTTTAATTTTGCCGCAATCAGCTTGATATCTTTGACATTAATTATTGTTAAATAGTAATAAAGCGAAAAAACAATTTTTGTTCCCAGCTAAAGGAATCAGTCATAAGATTGGGCGGGTTGACACGCCCGGTTGCTCTTCAAAGATGATGTTTGAGCATCATGATGATCCGAGCGTTGCTTCTCAATCTTCATTCAGCAATGCGTCAGATACCAATGATCAATTTAAAATAGTTATCGGTGATCCCATGCAAACAGGCCAATCCATAACCAATTATTACGTTGATTTGGATTCGTTTTCAAACGTAAGATTTACTTTTGCTTTTAATGCGATCTTTATTTTTGTCTAAATGTTTTCAAAAGTATTAAACGATAAGTTTATGATTTTAACTCAAATTGATCTGCTTAATGCAATTATTAAATCGTTTTACTGCAAATCGGATTCAATTTCTTCGACAACAACGTTCTATTTCATTAAGGTCTTTGACCCATCGAGCTTGTTGGTGTATTTTATTAAATTTCCTAGTTTTTCAGAACGATTCCCAGCAAATGACTGAAGCGGACACACCCAACCTTGTGACTTTCAACTCAGATGACGAGCAAAGTAAAACTTTAATTGATATTTTCATCGCTTTAGTGATCTTATGTGGATTGCTATTTTCTAATACATAAGTTTTACACTGTTTCAACCTTATTTGGCAACGTGAGTAGCGGTCAAAGAGTCTGTTTGAATCACAATGGCCCAATCTACGTCGTTCAAGACACCATCGTGTTGTTGCATGGAATTTCGACCGAAAAACGTTTCGAGTAAAAGCATTTTTTACGAAGAACGTGCTAAAACTTGGCAACAAAAACATATTTTGGCACTGTTACTTTAAAACGCGTGTCAAAGAGGAGCATTCGTTATCGTTCGAATTGTTATCGGTTCGGCCCTTGTCCTCGTCATGTTAATCTGCTTTTTTAAAGCATATTAGGGCATGTTATTGTAAAATAGAGTAGAAATTTGAATTAAAGTGTTGCCCGACAGCAATAGCTAGGTGACTAAAGCAGGCCGGGAAAATTTTCTTAATTTTTATTTGAAATTCTTAATAAAAGTTCAGATTTTAACCACTCATTGCGTGCGATCTGAAACGAGAAATTAAGTGAAAACTTATAAAAAAATGCTCAATCAATAGTAAAACGGTGAATATTGAATTTTTAACCACAACGCAATTTGAAAACCTTTTTGTACCAATTTGGATTCTCATAAAAAATTCACAATGCTTGTAACTTTGAGGCTCTTTACTTTTAATCAAATTTAATTCGTTTGTTTCAAATTGAATATATGTTTAAATACATTCTTTGAATTTAAATCTTAAGAAAAAATTTACACAAGATCGATTACTTAAAACTTCTGTTTCTTTATCTGTTGCAGATGATGGTAGAAATCCCGAAGACTCTGCTAATGATGCTAAAACTGATGATCAAGGTTTTGCGAAGCCCAAACGAAAGGTTTGTAGTTGTTTGATTAAAAGTGTGACCATTTTTTTGGCTGCTGTTAAAAAGCTCGATAAGATCTGATAGGCCAGTAGTCGTCGTTTGGAAAAGCATCTGTGCTGGGTCGAACACAAACAAAACTGAGGCCAAGGACTTCCCCAGGCTGCTGTACTACCCGGATCAGATGCTGGTAGTGACGGTGTTGAGTCAGCATCGGGTTTCACATCCAAACCGTCAGTCCTCGTACTCTAGTGGCGCCCGATGTATGGAACACGTTAGGACGTGGTCTGCGGTTTGTTCAGTGACGAAGCACTCGCAGTTTGGTGAAGGAGCGAGACCCCGTTTGTGCATGGACGAATGGAATCGTCAAACACCAGTCCTCAGGCGATGAGCTTAACCCAAGCTGTTCAAGGCAAGCCCATTTCAACAAGCCTGATACTGTTGATGGGCATATAATAATGAAGCCTGGACGTACTCCCACATTGGCCCGTGTTCCATCTATAATTCATCCATTGGGCTGCGCATATGCGTAGTCCGGCAAAGTTGTTTAATAAATTCCGCGCAGTTGGCACAAACGGGCGTCAGGTCTTAGTCTCACTTGGCGGCCATTTAAAGGCTCCCTTAACGGGCCGTTTAATTAACAGAATATACGCATTTATTTACTTTGAAGTACTGCGCAGGACGTCATCACCAAGTTACCCAAAGACCTTCGTGGGTTGATGGGGGAGGCCAATCTTGCGTACGCACGTGGTGCTCATGAGGACGCCATCAAAATGTGCATGGAAGTTGTAAGACAAGGTGAATCAACCCATCCTTTTGTGTTTGATAACTATCCTTAATTGGACATCTTGTTATGATTCTTAAGATAAAGATAAAATAAATTTTTGTAACAAGTGTCAAATTGTTATAAACATCATCAACATAGTAAATCCGCTATTGTTTTATGATTTATTAAACTGTTTATATCATGTGATAGATTTAGTTGTGATGATGAAAGTAGTTTGAATTTTAAAAGCCAATTTACGGATAGCAGTAGTATACACTTGATCATGCACAAATCAAGCTGTAACACGAACTCACTTTGCAGCTCCATACGCCGCTGAGCCTTACGACACACTTTCGATGATCTACGACGAGAAAGGTGAAGCCGAGCGGTCTCTGCAGTTCAGCTTGCTGGCTGCACACTTGTCCAAGACTGATTCGAATCAGTGGCTCCATCTTGCGGGCATGTGTATTAGTCAAGGAGACATGGAAAAAGCAATTGACTGCTATTCTAGAGGTAAGAATGCGCAGTTTGTAGTGTTTTTGTTATCTACTGCACTAATTTGCGACTTTAATTTAAAAAAAAAAATTGTAGAAAATCATTTTGACGCTTAAATTGTACCAGTAAATCTGTTTAGCTGTATTGAGTTTGATGGAGCTACAACATATTGGTGCCTGTTAAATTTTTAAATCAGACATTTTTCGTTTTTAAAATATTATAATGCTGCATGAAGATTTGATGAGCTGTTTTGGTAGTTTAGCAAAAGACTGTTTCTAAAGGATATGAATAGCACTACATTTATCTTATCATCATCTACAAGTTTTTTTGATAAATGTTGACCAAAGTAACTTTTTTTCAAAACTACCAAATTAAAATAAAGTTGCAAATTTGTCGGCTTTTATTCGGTTTTTCGTTTCTTAATTACCAACAACTTATATTCGAGTAACCACGTTGTGAAGTGTAGCAGTGTCAAAGTGTGTTTTCGGAAACTTACCACATTCAGCAGAATATTAAACGATCAATTATTATCAATTTCGATTAGTTTGATTGTTTTACTAAGCAGCTAATTTTTAAAAAAATGTGCGTTATTCAAAAGTCTGTTCTTCCAGCTGCCAAAGCCCGCCCGACGGACTACAATATACACACAGAATGCGGGAAGCTGTGTTTGAAGCAGGGACATTTGGCAAAGGGGATTCTTCATTACAAGGCTGCAGTGATGCTGATGCCACCCGAAGAAGGCCAAGTCGCGGTTGAATTGGCTATCAGTTTGGCCAAGTTAGTGCAGATGATCGCTTCTAGAAACCTTTTCAAAGCAATTTTGCGGTTAATTGTCGATTAGTTGAAGTTTTCTTGTCAAGAAATTTTAAATTTCTCATTGTCTTCTAATTAAGTTCTACGAACTTTTTAAAACTAGGTTTAATTGGCCTTTGAGTTTTATTACTATACTGTTTTTATATTTTCCGTAAAGTTTAACAATAACCACCTCTAGGTTATCATGGCCATAGGTTGCGTTTTATTTATTTTGTTGCCACAGAATGTGCCACAATGAAGGGCAAAATGTACTTGGAATTGGTTTATTGGAGCAGGCCTTTGAAAGTCATCCATCTTATTTCAAAGACGAGGACGCCAACCTTCTGTGTGAGTTGTATCTCATGGAAAAGCAGTGTCCCCAAGTGTTTAAAGTAAGAATCGCGCATTATTCGTTTTTTTTTTTTCTTTTTTATTCAGTTTTACGGCGATATGTCTTTGCAAGGAATTAGTTAAAATCAAAAATCAAGTACTCGACCTTTTTAAGCCGTGAAAAAAAATCTTCTGGAATAATCTATGTACTATGCTGATATGAATATAATCATTTTTGTTTTAGTTGCTCGTTGGACATTCAGAATTGCAAGTTGAGTTTGAAGAAAATCTTGAGACGCCAGGTAATTACCGGCATGAAATCTTTATTTTTACATCGTTGTCCTTGGCCTGTTTTATCATTTGCGACTTGAATTTCATTTTTATGTGCCGTGGACAGACTTCGTCTTGTGCAGGAAAGTGGAAAGCTTGATTGTATGGAGCGCGATCTTCGTAATTAGCAGTTTTATAGTTTCTGGCTTAATACCCAAATCAAGCCACGTATCTTTTGTTTTTTCAAAAGTGTTTCTCAACTAAACCGAATCGTCCATTTTATAATCCGTATCATGATTCATGATTCCGGCTAAAACTGCATACAACCGTATGAGGTAATCTATCTGGTCGACGCCACGCTATTGAGCGATGACGATTTTTCTTGCAAAACTCAACTGGTTTCTTGGTTCTTCTGACCCAACGACTTGTTTTAAGCGCCTTCTTGTTTTTCTGTTGGGTTCTAAAACAACGGGCTATTTGTCGATGCGCCGTTACTTCTCTGCTTCTTAAATTA
This sequence comes from Diplosoma virens, assembly GCA_963680785.1. NCBI lineage: Eukaryota > Metazoa > Chordata > Ascidiacea > Aplousobranchia > Didemnidae > Diplosoma > Diplosoma virens. The sequence goes on along the minus strand of OY796893.1, from coordinate 34,361,017 downwards.
TGCGACTGTTGCTTAAAAATCAGCTTTGCCTTTTCTAATTACGCTGTGAATTTCTCAGACTACAGCCGGGTTACAAAGCTGACCGCCCCCCCTACCATGCCTGTCGACCTCATGTGCAAGGTGGCCATGTCGGCCATACAAATGCGAAAGGCAGAGTTGGTGGAAGACATTGTAAAGTCGATATGTGCGCACAGTCCTTCTGATACTGGTAAGATGCGCTGAGCAAGTTGTTGTGGCCCGGCGGATTTTCATTTTCGTTGTATTTTTAAGGCGACATTCAATTCGAACTGGCCGAAGCGTACATGGCCGCTCATAGAGAAACGGATGCTCTTGTTATTCTCGACTCTCTGGTGGTATCTCGCGACTACGCATTGGCCGGAGTCTGGATGCGTCATGGGGAGTGCCATCGGATTTTGGGAAACGTTGAAAGTTCTGTTAACAGTTATCGAAACTGCGTCAGATTGGCTCCCGGCCACGTTCAGGCCCATCTTCTCTACTCAAAAATGCTGAGGAAGGCCGAAAAATACTCACAAGCATGCCAGGTTAGTTGCGACGGGCGCTAGCCTCATGTTGTTTCATATGTCTGAATAATATATAATTTCCATGAATGGAATTGTCTTTACCGTTATTTTTTAAATTATTTCTAAACAAAGCAACTAACTGGACCTTTGACCCTTTTTTCACCCCAACTTTTAGCACCAATCAACCGTATAGTATTTCCTTGTTGAAATGCAATCGACCGTTGTTATTTGTGACATTTTTTAGTTCTATCTTCAGTAGTTTGTATTGTATTTATATCTTTTGATGCAACCCAGGGGCTATAAACAAAAACTTCTCTACAGCGGAAATGACGCGGCAGCTCTTTTGCGTTGTCAAAGTAAAGAACAGCATTGAAAATCCCAAAGATCAAACGAAGGAACACTCAAATAAAGTGAAAAACCATCCAAACATTGTTGACAAAGCGAAACCGGCGTAAGAAAGAAAAAGAGTAAGAAAGAGAGAAAAAGAGAGAAAAGAAATAGAGAAAGAAAAAAAGACAGTATGCAAGCATATAAACATGAAGCCGACCTTAGTATCGAGTAAGCTCGCTGATAATGACAGACGAGAAGACATGAGCATAGGGCGTGGTGTTCAAAGTGCCAACGAGTGGAAGATTGGCGAGCGATTTACATTTGCGAAAGAGAACGAACGATTTGCATCTTTAGGTGCAACTTCAGATGGAAATGTTTAAAAAAATAATTCTTAAACAAATAATACTCTTTTTCTATCACCGTTTTGTTTTTAGACCCTAGACATGGCTGAAAACTACGATATCGACCCGGATGATCATGTGCGTCTCTTCTACGAACGATATAAAGTCTTGAAAGTTTGGGGGGAGAAAAGCAAAAAAAAGTAAGTAAAGCAGGTGACTGAGACACATACGGAGTAAACTCTACTACTCCAAACCAGAGCGATATTATAAGTTGATTTACACCGTCGTTTGAATTGAATTTGCTCTTTCTCAATACTTTCATTAACAAAGTAGATTTTGTTCGAAATCTGATTATGTAAACGTCAAAACGTTAAAACGACGTCATATTTAGGAAAGGCAACTTAGCTTTGGCGCTTGACGCTGCTTTGGTGATTTTTACGAACAAATTCAAAACGCCTGCTTTCAAAGAATCGAGGGTAAGTTGCCGGTGCTTGATTTTCAAGGTTCTTCTCGCTACTTGTTTCATACTTTTGATGTTTCGTCAGATCTATTTGATTCGGCGGACCAAGCCTTCGAACAACCCTCTGTCAGGTTAGAGCTTTTTTCGTCTTATCCAAATTAGTGCCTGACCGAGCAAAATGAAAAATTTAATTAAACTTCCTAAAAACGCCAACCGTTTTTATTAAATTTATTTATATTTTTGTTTATTCCTAATTCTTAGCTCAGAAAAACGTCCTTAGGGCAATGGTCAAGCGATTACCTTGACCTGCTTCCGTAGATGCCAAGTTATTGCTGTCTGGTTGAAATTTTTTATTTGATAGATTTGCTGCTAAGGTTACCCAGCAGAAGAAAGCGCCGTAAAGTGTCTTTGTCAAAGACACAACAGAATGACGAGAGTAGGTTTTGAACCGCGACCGTGTTGATTGTGTGCGCCATAAATCCGAAGCTCTCAGCCACATTCCCGATTGCTGTGCCAATTGCCGACCGTGGCAAACGATAACGATATCACACTTGTGAACCTAGTCTGAACAAGTCACCATTCTCGTTTTCGTGTACGAGACTTTATTATTCGTCATAAAAATCGAAGCAATTCTTTTACGTCAGGTGAATTGAGACTGGTGCAATTGCGTCACCTCCACCTTCCCGACCACACGGACCTCTGCCGAAGCGACCTCTATTTGAATTCAACCCTGGACATTAAAGTCACCAAGGAGAAATGGATTCAATTTTTCGACGTAAGCAATCTTGTTAATGTTTAGTTCCGCGACATTATTCCTCGCATGTGACACTTGGTTGTGTTGTAATTGTACCGAGTTGTCAAGAGCTCAGCAATTAATTTTGCTTAAAAAAAGAGATTTTCTAAAGATCAACTGTCAAGTTGATTTAAAATTTTCAAATCTTTATGGCAATCTTTAAATTTATTGTGGCAACACTACAAGACAGAGTCTGAAGCACCACCTTACATTGCTCGTTCGAAGCCAGGTTTTAAAATAAAGTTTTTGTCTCTGCGATTAATGATTTATTCTCGATACGGTATTTCCGAGTTCAAATCCTAAGCGAATAAGGCAAAGCAGTTAGTGGAAAACGTAAACAGGGCCAACCGAGGATGGAATGGAGGGAACAAGTTGAAGGAAACATGAGAAGGATTGGTTTAAGAAAAGAAGATGCAGCAGATCGGTGTAGGTGGAGAGAAGGTGTAGGAAGAGTTGCGGAAGTAGTAAGATGCATCCGGCCACCTCCACTCACTGGAAGTATTTAAACCGGATTAAAATTGGATTAATGATGATGATGAGTGCAACTAACGATTTTTATAAAAATAAGCCGTTGCTTTTTATTATTTTCAGCATGTTTATTGCGACCTTGTTTTATTCTTAGTATTATTCAAGTATCATATTGCTATGTTTGTGTTGTAACACTTGCAAAGAACGTGCAAAAAACCACTGAAACTCTTCAGCTGTTGTACGCTCGCAGGAAGTAACGTCACTCCTGATTCGCTGTCGCCGGTTTAAAGACACAATCGCACTGGCGGAAGGCCTGCAATGTCACTCCAGATGGTCAGAACATGCCCCCACTCGTCGGCACTTCGAACATCGAGCCTTGTGCGCTTGTCTTCTCGGTCGTCATTACCAGCGAGCTTACTCGATACTGAGGTCGGTTTCATGTTAATGGTTGCATGCTCTCATTTTTTCTGTCTTTTACTTTTTCTCGCTTTCTCATGCAGGTTCCTGTTCGTCTTCAATGTTTGGATTGTTTTTCGCTTTACTTTTATCTTCCATCGCTTGCTGTTGACATTGTTCAATGCTATTCTTTACGTTAGCAACGCAAAAAAGCTGCCGCGTTATTGACGTTGCGTAGAAACCCGTATGTGTTTTTCTTTACAGCCCGTGGGTCCGTAGCGATGTCACAAATAATCACTTGTGGAACAATTTTAATCAGCTTATCATGCACACTGAAGATCAGCGACATCAGAAGTTCTGCCTGAGGTTACTGGTCAAGGTGAATTGTTGATGAGATTTAACTCATTTCAACTCGTTTTTCGGTTAATAAAAGAATTTTTAAAAAAGTGCTGTAAGTTTTAATATATTAAATTGTTCAAGTTTATTTTTTGTAGAACAATTAGTGAACAAATTTGTTGAATCTGGTCCCGGTTATAAGTTAAGTTCCGACCAATCACGTGATGTTCTGTAATGAGCCGAGTGTTTATTTTAAAACTAGAAATTCGAAACAATTTTAATCTCAAATTATTGCGTGATCTTCAAAAGTAGTTTAATGAAAACTTTAAAAGGGTATACCGTTGTTAAACACTTTCGCTGGTGTTCTGCTCAATTATGATTGTGATTGTAACGTAACAAAACCACTTTTTTGGGGGGATTATAAGTTTGATTTTCAAATATTTGTAACATCATTATTAAATCACATTTTATTTTACAATTAAATTCTTATATTCCTCAAAGGTTTAAAGCAGTGGTTCTTAACCGGTGTGCCGCGAGAGATTTTCAAGTGTGCCGCAAAACTTTTTTAAAATATTAGTCCTTTGCTCCGCAACTTTTTTTTAGAGAGCACTACTTTTTAGGGACAAAAACCAGCATTCTGGTCCAAGTGTGCCGCGAATTTTGAAAAGATCTCTAAGTGTGCCGCAGGTGGTTTAAAGAACCACTGGTTTAAAGAATAATCAGCAAACATTAATGTTGTGAAAATTAAATGCCACGATTCTTAACAACTCAGAAGTATGAAGTGCTTAATTTTTTATCGTTCTCCGGTTTAAAATTAAGTTTTTGCCTTTTACGCTGACTATTTGCTGTAAATATCAAAGTTCGTTGGACCCTTCACTATTACTTGCATTAACGCAGAACCCTCGAAACCTGGCGTTGGTTGTGGTCGCTGCCCACAATTGGATGGCTTCTGGCCTCTACAAGACGGCGCTGGGCGAATATATGTACGCGCATAAGCAGGTATTTGTGTTCTTCGTGGATTTCGGTTTTAGCGAATTTTTTATTATTACGTCAAATGTCGATCACAATCATGGCGGTCTTGACCAGTCGGCCAACATCAAATGAACTTTCGCTCCATCTCTGGCTCCCCCTCCCCAACTCACCAAGTTGCCATACCCTTGTACATTGTGCCAACCATATTTCTTCACATCTACAGTCCTATTTCTCTACTCAAACCCCAAAACTTTTTCGAAGCACCGAGAAAGCTCAAATGAATCATATCAGAACTGCACACTGTAACACCCTGCACTCCACTTTCTGTTCACCATTCTCTTCTCTTGAACTCTCCACAGCCATCTCCCAACTCTCAACCTCAACCTCTTCAGGCCCTGATCAAATTACCTACCCTCTTCTAACCCACCTCCCACAATCAGCATTACCCTTCTATATATCTTCAACCTTTCTTGGTCAACTCACACCTTCCCATCTACCTGGAAACAATCAACAATCATCCCCATCCTCAAACCCGAAAAACCCTCTGACTCACCTTCCTCATATAGACCCATCTCTCTCACTTTCTGTACCTCCAAACTCTTCAAAAGAATGGTTTTAGGACGACTAACCTATTTTCTTGAACAACAAGGCACTCTCTCACCCGTGCAAGCTGATTTTAGAGCTGGTAGATCGACTGTAGATCTGTTCTCCTCTCACAGTTAATCGCAGATTCCTTCCACCAATCTAAACCAGGCGCACGTACAGTCCTCGCCACTGTGAATTTTGCGAAAGCTTTTGACTCAGTTTGGCATTCTGCCCTCCTCTCTAAATCCTCTCTTTAGATCTTCCTCTTTGCTTCCTCGAATGGATATTATCCTGTCTCTCAGATCGCCGTTCGAAAGTCGGCATCTGTAATTCATACAGTCGTCCTTTCCGTCTCCGAAGAGGAGTTCCCCAAGGTTCAGTTCTAGGACCAGTTCTCTTCTCTTTATATATATCAATGATCTTCCTACTTTCCACCCTACATCTGTTAAGACCTCACTCTATGCAGATGACCTCTCCATTTGGGCCTCCTCCCCGAGTGTTGAGTGTGCGACTTCCGCAGTACAAGCTGCCCTCAATAGACTGGTGGAATGGTCCTCAAAGTGGCGCCTTCCTCTCAACCCCCTCAAATATGAAACAGCCTAGACCCCTACCAATCACGTATACAACCCTCTCTGTACATTCTTAACACCCCTCTTAAATTTAACCCTCATCCAACCTTTCTCGGTGTAACCTTCGACCGCACTCTTTCTTTCAAACATCATGTCCTATCCTTACGGAAAAAGTTTCAGAGCCAATTCCGTGCTTTCTATCGCCTCTGCCTCCTGGGGCCCATCAAAAGAATCCTTATGTACCTAATATAAAGCCTTCATTCACCTCATCCTTACCCATGCTTCCCCAGGCTGGTTTCCCTTCTCATCCCTTACCCACATCACCTCCGTGGAGAGGATGCATAGATTTTCCTGTAGAGTAATCATAGGCTGTCTATCGTCCACTCCTATCCCTCTACTTTATATAGAAACACTTCTTCCTCCACTACGCGTCGCCCTCACCCACCAATCCCTCTCCTTTAAACGAGCCCTCCGACTACCTTCAACCGTTCCCCTAGCCTCTCTAGCAAATTCTAACCCCCGTACACATCTTAAGAAAGGCTCATGGAGATCCTTCTCCCAATCTCATAACCTTACCCCTAACCTACATCTTGCTCGTGAACCTTTAATCCTCTGCCCTCCTAAACCCTTCTGGTCTATCCCATCTACTTACACAATTTTACTCCAATTCTCATCCCTATGCTCTCTCAAAGACCCCTCCTCCCTTTGCAACACCACAGTTACCTGCCATCTTTTCTCCCTATCCCACAGCGATATCTCTGCCTTGGCTGACGGTTTGGTACCTGACGGGCTGGGGCAGGGTGGTGCAGGAATTCACATCAAGTGTTCAAAGTGTGTCACTGTTACCTCGCTCTCCTTCTCGACCAGTCTCTGGTCTACCAGTTACAGTGCTGAAACTATCGCTATCCTACATGCTCTTGAGTGATGTATCTCTCACTCCAAGACATGTGACTTCAAATCCATCACTCTATTTTCTGATTCTTTATCTGTCTTATCAACCCTATCTGCTCCCCTACCATATCTAACCCCCAAATCCCTATCCGATACCCAATCCATCCTCAATTCTCTCTCCAAATCCAAGGTAGTCCATTTGCAATGGATACCTGGTCACTCTTCCCTCCCAGGTAACGACTTAGCTGACTCCCTAGCTAAAGTCGGAGCCTCTCTTGATCCATCCAAAATATCCGTGTCCCTCGCACCCCTTATTTCCTCTCAAAGACAATCCCTCTACACCAGTTGGAGACGCAGTGTCCAATCTGGTCTCTTTCCACACCAAGTCTCTACCGTATCTCCCGAGAAGCTCATTCTCCCTCGCTCCGCTCGCTGTGCTCTCTCCTGTTTACGCTGCAACGGGCACAGCACCCTCCTTAACTCTTATCTCCACAGGGTTGGTCGAGCCGAGACTCCTTCATGCAGCAACTGTGGTTCTGAATCACAGGATCTTTCACATCTCGTACTAGACTGCCCTGTACTGGACCATCCGCGTCGGGCCATATTCGGGCATACCCTCTCACTTCTGGACCTCCGGTCCCGTCCGTGGGGAGTCGCCCGATTACTGGGACTCCGCGGAGTTGATCCGCGCCCCCATCCCCAGAAATGGGTCGGATAAACCCACCACCATCACCACCCCATCAAATGAACTAGTCGTGACATGGCGAAATTGGTTGTGTGTTGACTTTTTTTAACGAGAATTTCTTTAAATGATTAATCCTAATCAAGTTTGCTCTTTAATATTGTTTCAAAGCTGTACAACTCGTCTTCGTTACTCGTCAGAGTGAATTGTGCGCTTGTGTCTTCAATTTTGACCTGATAAGCACCTAGCGCTGAAGAAATCATTTAACAGTTTGCCTAATTTAAAATCAAATTGAATATCTTTATGCGCTTGATATTCAACCAAAAAAGAAAGAAATGATAACTTAGATACTTCACGCTTACGTGGAGGTTTGTGTTGCGTATACTTGTAACGTCATCGTAAAATTCACAGGAACCTTCCGACCCACTTTATCCCTTTCTAATGTCTGTGGCGTTCATCAACCTGTGCTCGCAGAAGTCGACTAAATTTAAACATTCCTTTATTACACAAGCCCTTGCTTATTTCAACAAGTACCTCGAGGTATGAATTTGATGACTTAATTTGATTAGTTTTGCACAAACTCTGTAGCTGCAATTTTATTGTTTCAGCTACTTTTTTGTCGCGCTCTTGCCTAAATTTGATTGTTTTTGAACGCTTAACGTTAAAACAGAAGTAACTCCTCCCCACGTTCGTGTCAGTGACTTTACCTTCCTGTTGCTTTGAAAGCAATTGTTTATACGCAACTGCGGCAATAAAAAAATTTAAACCAAAATACAACTGTCATACCACATCGAACAATAGTGTAATTGCAGCAAAGTTAGTTGCGTTTCAAGCTCTGATTTTATAGGTTTGGTTTGTTCAAACAATGTAGTTTTTTTTCGATATTTTATCTTTTAACAATTTATCTTCTCCCAGACCCGTAATTTGGATCAGGAATGCTACTACAACATCGGCAGAGGAATGCATCAGCTAGGGCTGGAACACTTCGCTATTCATTATTATGAGAAAGCGCTCAAATGTCCGGCTCCGGTTCTGCCCTTTCCCGATTACGAAAACACTTTTTCTCTGCGTCGAGAAATCGCGTTCAATCTCTCGCTTATTTATAGAAAAAGCGGCAACGACATAATGGCGAATGAAATGCTTATTAAGCATTGCGTAATATAGTGTTTTATGTTTTTGATATTTTTTTTATCATGTTCCTTTAAACTGCCCCATCTTTCGTGTTTTCTGCTCTTGTTTTTTCGTGATTGGTTTATCTCAATCAAAATAACATATTAAAATTCAAAAATATTATTATTAAAACCAACTTGGAGCAGAAATCAGTTAGTGTAACACAGCATATCAAATAGAAAAAATTATTAATTGTCACCGATTGCGAGAATTTCGACCCTTAAAAATTTTTCACTTGCCAATATAAATTTTGTTTGTTTTTGATGGTTCGCGCAGTTAAAGTCACTAATCAGCAAACCATTGCGTTGATCCACCAGTAAGTAGTCGAGTAATAGAACTTTGCATTTTTATCCTTAAGTTATTCTTGAATAGCACTGGAATACGTGGCAATGCTAATGACGGAGTTTCGTATAGCAAAATAAAAAAAGTTCATTATTGTCGAAGTAAAAATCAACATTTTTTAAATTTAATCTAAACGAGTGTATTTCACTCTCCTATAATATTTTCGGGAGTCTTCAAACTTCTAATTTCATCTCATTCGCTGCCATACGGGCTGTCTCTTTCGAAGGGACAATCCCGGAAGAGGGAGCTTCATAATTTCGTTTCTACTCGTGCTTAAACTACCAGGCTGCTGAAAGCTTGCTTGCTTTGATTTTGCGTTGACGTCACAGAGTTCTTCTATGGCGGTAGGTGACGTAAATGAGTCGTAGTTTTGAGCAAAATCAAGCCTTTTTTTGATGTACTGCTTCACCGATGAGGATGAAGTTTTCTTATCAGCGGGGTTTCCCTTAATTTCGGATTCTTCAGTCAATTGCAGGCCAGCTTTTTGAGGAAGTTTTCGAATCTAATGATGTATTTGTACATTGGTTAAAAGTAAAGATCAATCGTGAAAAAGTTTTTTTTTCATCAATTGTTTAGGAGAATTTAGGAGAAATTACTTAAAATGAATTTGTCGAGTTGATTTCTCTCGAGTAAAGAAATTATGCTTAGCAGTTTTTCTGTTTTGACAATTTCGTGATATAAAGATTTTTGCGTTAGACAACATTAAAAAATCCACGATACTGCAAATGATTTTCTGATTTCTTTTGAAAACTAAGATTGTTTTTACAAACCCTTGGTACAAATTTGAATTAGACAAAGTACAGTAAAAGTTACATAAATTGCTTCAAATTAAATTTAAAAAATATACTTAAATAGTAGCCTATTAAAAACTACCCAAAGTAGAAATTAATTAATGTTACAAAAAAATTATTTAGCCTACCATTTAAAAATTAATTTAAGCCAAGATTCGATATTTACATTGTCCAAATCGAATAGTTGCTAGAGCGTCGTGACTGTGGTTAATACGGCCTCGGTTGAAAACCTACTCGAGTCATTCTGCTGTGTCCTAGGGAAAGACAGTACCGTGCTTGCCCCATTCTGTTGAAAAAGAAACTTTATGACACTTTCCCCTACTCGCGCCATTCTATTGTGTCCTTGGGAAAGACACTTTACGGCACTCCGCCCTGCTTGGTAGTCTTGGCAAGCAGTTTTAAATTAAAAATCATATCTTTATTAAATTTGAACCGGACATAAATATCTTGGCAATTCCGGAAGCAGATCGGAGTAATTGCTTACCCTACATATTAGCGCTTCTGTCGCTTTCCTGTGAGTCAGGAGGATAAATATGAAAACAAAATAAAAAAATTGGCTTACTTGTCTTGACGGCAACCTGTCAGTCAGTTTCCTCTTAAGGGCCTCTTCACCCAGCGTTGGAGATATGACTCGTCGAAACATGGCAGGCTTTCCACAATGTCGAACTTTCGAGCGCCACCTTACGATTTGGTCAAAAATAGTTTCAATGTCGCTGCTTCGCGCTGGGAGTCGATAAGATATCGGTTTTGGATTATTATTATTATTATCTGAAGCCAAATTATCTGAACAAGGATCGTGTTTCCATTTGTACAAATGCGCATCACGCAGCGGCGCTAATTTTTCTGCGTTATTTTCCGACGGGGAATGAACATCTGAACTTTTTTTCTTGTCCCGGATTTGAAGTTCGGGACTTTCTTCAACGTTTCCCCTTTTCATTCGATATCTGCGTCGAACTCCGGGTCTTCTTTTGAGTATTAGGGGGGGTAACAATGGATTTACAGAAATAGACGTGATTATATTAGGGCTTGGGCTGTACTCCGTTCCGAGATAGCTGGCCATTAGTAACGTTGACATGCGTGAAATACTGCCACCTTGTGAACAGTTGTCGAAAAGATTTGTATTTTCCACCAAAAGACCGTTTCTAAATTTGATTAAATAGGAGTGAATTTTTGTATTGATAAATTAAATTATTCATAATTTACATTATTATACGAATATAAAAAAAATTTAGATTTTAAAATTTGTCCTTTAACAATAAGTTGCTCTGTCAATAAACTTGAAAAAATTCTTATCATAATATTTAAACTTTTTTTCAGCTCTTTTGTGTTTACTTTATCTCATCAGTGGAACAACTTAATCTTATTGAAATTTATAAAACGTTATATTTAAATGAATAGTGCAAAACATGTAGGGAGTTACTTGGTGGCTGACTTGACGGCTTGACTCAAATGTGGATCTTTAAAGTCAACAGCGGTCACAACCGGCGGGATAAACTCCAAACTTGATTTGTTTAAATTTCTCGTCCTTAAAATAACAATTAAATTTTTAACAGCTATATTTGTACACTGCTTTTTTGTTCTTATTGAATTCAATCAAAGATTTTGTGACACTTTGCAACACGGAATTAAAAGTGAACTTTGCACGAGCGTACTGTGCACCTTAATAAGTGATAAAAATTTAAAGGCTTTAAAAATAGGTTGTCTCTGCAATGGAATAAGAGGTTGAGGATTTATTATTTTTTATAAAGGAATTTTTTACTAATTGGTGCTACAAAATAATCTTTACTTAAAGTAAAATTTTTTAACCTTGTTCCTTTTTAATTACTAGAAGGTTATGATTTAAACTATTTTTTTATTAGTAAAGAGGATTGGCAAATAAGTTATTTTTGTTTTCTGTCTAATAACCAAAACCTACCCAAAATTATTATGTTATTTTTCCCTTAAAAAACCTACCCCGAAAAATATTGAGCTATTTTTCTCTTAAAAAAATTTGGATTTTGTTTTTGATTAACATAAAGAGTAAATTTTTGTTTTCATAGATTTTTTAGCTCATTCGAAAACTGTGATATGATTAAAAGATTAAATTTCTACTGTTTTCCACTGTAGCTTATTACTGCTACTTCAAACTCTAACTGGATTTCCCAACGTTAAAATTAAAAAAGTGTCAGCAACGTAGTTGAGTGGTTAGAGCGCCGTGCTTATGATCAACATGGTCCCGGTTCAAAACCCACTCGTGTCATTGTGTTGTGTTTTTGGAAAAGACACTTTACGGCACTTCGCCCCTGTTTGGTGATCTTGGCAAGCAGTTCTAAATTTCAATCATATCTTTATTAAATTACAAGCGGACAGCAATATCTTAGCATCTCCGGGAGGAGGTCCGAGTAATTGCCTACCTTATGCATTAGCGTCTTCGTCTCCTGCGGGTCAGGAGGATAAATATAGAGATAAAATAAATAAATAAATAAAAAAGACTTGAAATGGAATTTCGTAAATAATGAAAAATTGAGTGCTCGGTTTAATTTAAAGAAAATCGTGGTGGAAGCAAATTTGAAGGTAACTGTAAAATTCATTTCGAAAATTTTCAATGGACTGTCATGGGGTATCGTCAGAATGAGGTCGATCAGAGTCAGATGAAAATCATAAGGAATAAGTTTTCTTGCTGTCAGCCCATCTTCAGTTTCCGTTTTTTTTGAAAAATTAAAACACAGGTGGTGAGCAGATTTACTGGGTAAATTCCTGAAACAAAACCTTTGGAAATAGAGACTATTCATTGCTGTATTTCTATTTGTTAAAACGCCATGAAACAGTAGCTAAGGTTAGCAAGTTTTTCAAATCTTTTCAAAGCTCAGTTATAATAAGCCGAGATCGTGTGTGTTGCGGCGGGTGTTTGCGTCACTTTATCATCTGGTTTGTCGCGGTTAAAAATATCTCGATGTGTGACGAAGAATGTCAATAGAAAGAAAATCAAGAATCTAAACGAAAGATGAACAACCTTGGTGAAATTTGGAAATCTAATTTGGTTTAATCGAATCGATGCTACGCTGGGCAAAAAATGCTATAATGAAAAAAATTGAACAATTTGTAAATAGATGTTATAATTTGACAGCATAGAATCAAAAAAAAGAACGAACAGTCGAGTTATAGCCTACAAAACTGTCTTGGGCAATGACACTTTTACTTTTATAGACTACACTTTCCAATTTCATTCCATTACATACAAAATCAAAGCGTGGTCTTACCATTTTGCTGCGTGTTGCTTAAGTTCATTACTTTTTTCTGGTAATGGTGACTTTTTATCAGTTGATTCAAGATCATTACTTGTTGTATTAAGATAAAGTTCATTTTGCCTTTTTGTTTGGCAACTTTTCAGGACAATATTTTTATTTTCGGTGAGTTTATTTGTGGGCAAATTGCCCAGAAATTTTCGGTCTGCTGTAAAATGCTTCATTTCTTTTTTTTCAAGCTCATTTTTTTTTTGAAATTCATTTATATTTAAATCGGTCTTTTCGGTGAAGTCGGTTGAGTTTCCAGGAGTTTCTTTCATTTTATCAAGAGATAAATTTGGAGCTTTCAAAACTTGGTTGTTGCTTTTATTGAGTTTGACTCGATTCTTCCTGGGTGCGGGTTTATCCTGGGTTAAATCGTTTTCCTTTAACTTGGTACTTGTGTGACTTTGTTGAGGGGACACGCTGTTATTTTGCGAACGGCCGGGAAAGACAGAACGAGCATATTGATCGTAATCCCCCTTTAAAAAATTATTTTTTAAATAATTCGTTTTGTCAAGAGAAAAATTCAGTGACGCAGTTTTCTTTTAATTGATCCAAAACATTTAGTATTCAAGAACATTTGATTAAAAGTATGCGCGACTGCTATTTTTTAATTAATTTTGTGCCATTCGTTTTTAAAAGTAAACGTATGCTAACTTAGATTCGAAAATTTTCTTGCACTCAAGGTCATTTCTTTACTCAACTTTTTCCCACCTATTTTTGCCTCGGCCAAAAGCTTTTGTTCCATCATCAATCAGCATCATATATCAACTCTTGATTTAACAACCAGGACCAAAAACAACACTTTAACTTTAACAAAGAAGTTTTTAACATGGTATCAAGAAAACTACCTGAATGTTGACGTCATTCCAAGAAGATTTGTATTCAGACGCAGTCGAAGTTTGGTGCTTTTTCTCGATATCAGGTTGGATGAGAGTGTTCTTTAATGTTTTCATTGTTTGCATAGGAATAAGACCATTATGAATGAGAACGCTTCATCTTATGTTTCGATAACTTAAAGATTTTTTTTAAGTGTGAAAACTAACTATTAGACTTAAAAATTTTGTTTTTTTAAATTATCTTCAACCTCATAGTAGATAAATCATTTAAATTTGGTTAGAATTTTATTAAAAACTACACAATACAATGGAACTACCCAGTTATGACTTTCTTAAACATGGGCAACCAACAAATTATGAAAAACAATTGCTATCACAGTCTTGATAAATAATTTAGGTAGCGCACACAGATACTGATATGGCATGGCTAATCCTAAGGACGATTTAATTACATTTTAAAAAGTATTTTAATTACAGTACATTTGAAACAAAAAAAAGCGCACTTGTTGACACAAACAAAACAAATACTTAGTACAACTTATTTTGCAAATTAAAAGCCTCTCAGTCTCAAACACTTAAAATAAAAGAATTAAGCAAACTAGGAGATTTTTAAAATACTTGATTGTATTTGCTTTGCTACAAGTCTTTTCAGAGGTTAACATAAGTGAAAAACAAAATTCTACCACTTTGTAGTAGCAGCTACATGCTATTTCTCATGTAAACAAAATCATACCGCCCACAGCGCAACCTTTTCGAACAACAATATTAATCGCAATAGAAAAAAATTTTGAAACAAACAAAAGTTCTTGGCATTATATTTCAACCTCAAACCGTCGCTCCAAGATCAGACTGGGACTAACCGTATTGTGTCGACACAATAAGCTTATTGTATTGAAAATTGCCACATTTGCCATATCTTTTTAAAATAGAAGTAAAGCAAAGCAACAAAGCACTTCAGACGGCGCATATGTATATGTGTTCAATTTTCACGAACAGTACTTGCTTATTTGTTGCTTTTTTAAGAGTTTTCAGCTGTGTTTTCTAGAGATTAATAAAATAAAATGTTTACATAGCTTGGGCAAAAATCGACTTTTGCTCTTTTGATGTTTTATCACAATTTACTGGAAAACTGTCAAGTGCTATTCATCTTAAACTTTTAATCTTTTCGATTTTTCGAGCATCTGCAACATTTTTAAAACTCTTCGTTTAACAACAAATCTGGCTAATTCACGTTGCTGTAAAACAAAACTAAAAAAATATTTTTTAAGGATAAATTATACTGTCTGTCATCTGGTAGAAATTTTGTGTCATTTTGTAGCAGGATTGAAGCTTTTAAAAAATTACCAAGATTTAAAGATTAAAAAATAAATTGAGTAAGAAATAACTTCTTCCAATTCATTCTTCTTAAATCTAACCGTGCATAAATGATTGAATGATTTCTTGTCTCTATCAAGGCATTCTTTCTTGGATTCATCTTTCCGCGCTTAAAATCTAAGCAAGCGCTAAGCGAAGAAAAAAAATAATATTTCAGAATAAATGCTTGTAATTTTTAAAGAAAAGCGTTAATTTTTATTAATTTTTGAACTAAATTATCAAGTTCTTTATCCTTTTCCAAATAAATTTCTACCAATTGCTTTGTAAGATATCAAGCAAAAACCATGTTATTGTTTGACAAATAGATAAATTCACGCTTAAGATCATGCAACAATGGACGCTTGTCATATGCTTTTTGTTAAGATTTCATTGTTTACGAAAAGCGAAGCCGTCGAAAGCAACTTTTCGCTTGCGACGGAGAGACACGGACATAAATACCTTTAACCTTTTTTGTTTGACCTAATATAATTATGAGTCAAATGGATGAAGCTTTCATTTTTCCGTGACGTAAATTATCATATCAAATATATCAAGTTCTATTTGAAATTAAACCCGAGCTAATGAAAAGTTTCATTATCTATTGTATAGTAGTTACGTATATTAATAGGCCTACAGAAAATAATCTTATTGCATTGATTTTTGTACTTCAACAAAATTCAAGGCTGCAATTTTAAACGTTTTCAAACGCTTCGTTTGAACTTGCTGTAACAGTTGCATTAGCATTTTCAGATAGCATTTTGCCGACAATTTTACGATATGTCAACTAAATCAGTGATTTTCAACTTTTTTCATACCGTGGCCCACTTTCTAACCCAAAGTAACTTAACTTAACGACCCACTTTGGTAAACAAAACTTAATTTTCAACCCAAAAACATAAAGATCTCTAAAAAAAACAAAGTTCTTTACTTCGAATCAGTCTTGGATTTTATAATTTTTGTCCCTAAAGAGTAGTGTTCTCTAAAAAAAAAGGAGATCCTCACTTCCAATCTGTTTTGAATTTCTAGCGAACCAGCTGAGCTAAAGCCCTAAAAATCGGGACGTATGCTAAGCCTTTGGCTGTGTCCCAGCAAAAAACAGCGTCATGGCCCATCGGTTGAAAAACACCGGACTAAATAATTAAGTTCTTTTGTCAAGAAATTACTAGTCAATTCTAGTAGCCTAGCATACGGATTCCAAAAGGAAGATCTATCGGGTCCTGAACCATTCTTAGAAAAACCATATTTAAGCCTGCACGGTGTAGTCCTCCCCAAGAAGTGTTTCTAAAAATAAAAAAAACTTTTTTTGAAATTTTGCAAAACAAAAAATAATCTTTTATCCATTGACAAAATTTTGATGAGATAAACGATAAAAAAAAAGGAATAACTTACTTTTATTTTGTTTTTCTATCCTGTAACCAGCACTTATTTCCAAAAAGGTTATGTTTTTTCTACAAGCGGTTCTCATCTTGCTTTTAAAGCATGTCATAATCAATATCTTTTTGTTTTCAGCATTTTCGTGGTCCATTCAAAAACTTTTAGTGTGACTCTTACTTTTTTTTTTAAATTAAAATAGAAACAACCCTATTTTTAAAATGCAGAAACAGATCTGTGTTTATTTTTGAGTTATGCTTTGTTTGCATCATATTTGTTAGATAAGCTCTGAGATTTTAGAGAATATTTGTTTATGAAAATTTAAAAATATATCTTGCGCATCACTGCTATTTTCTCTTGCAAATTTTCACAGGTTATTATAGTCCAACTAGAAAGCTTTGTACAAACTTCGAATTAAAGCAAAGACCTTTTTTAGTCTTCAATTTACTTTAGAGGACAAAAGGTATTGGAATTAAACTGAAGACTATTTAAACTTTTATTTTATTTTCAAGACATTTGGCGGGCACTGCTTCTGCTGGTCCCTACAAAACCAAGTATTGCCCCTTAGCTCAACAATTCCGTTTACTAATATAAATATTAGCAATGCAGTATCACAATACACAAATAAAAAATTCTAGTAAACATTTAATCTACTTTTGACTTGATTAAGGGGATGTGGCCATGCTTTCTACCGTTTTGCACATGCACTTTCGAAATACCTTATGCATGTTTTAACGTCTAACGTTGTGCTGCTTCTTTTCTTAATGTTTCTCAATACTTCTGATTTTTGTGATAAGTATTTAATAGGGCTTCGGGGATTCACGAATGAAACAACCACAAGCTCAGTACAAGCGCAGGAGTTTGTTAATCAGGATTTCCCATGTTAGCCATGGCAAATATCAGATTTTTTAAATCTCCAGATATCGTCATTGCGAAAAAGTGATTTCATGTGTTCTTTGAAATATTTCCAATTTATATGCACTTTGCTTTATTTTTAACTTGTGGTTTGCAATATTCTCAGAATGTTTAAGTCAATTAATAAGCAAGTATCATCATGGCTATTTCGTCCTGATTAGAAGTTATCAAGACACCAAGCTATAATGTTTTAGTTGAGAAAGCTGAAAACTTAAATAGCCAGCGAAACAGTTTATTACGCTCTTTTTACTGCTTTTAGTGACTGCCAGTATTATCGGGTTTCGGCCAATCGTAGTCATGCATCTACATCACGCATGCGGGATCAGTGATCCTATACAGTTTTTAAGTTTCGGTTTTTTCAGTTTTCAGTTTATTTTGTTGAACTAAGAAACGTCTTGTGACCGAAAACGTAACAATGGACTGTTTAGCTTGTAACGTGATTGTTGAATTTGCCGCCTTTTTGAAACTTTGTTGTTGACAGCATGTTGTCGGCAGCGTGGTCGAGTGGCTAGAGCGCAGTGACTGTGATGAACATAGTCTTTGTTCAAACCTACTCGCTCAATTTTGTTTTGTCCTAAGAAAAAACACTTAACGGCACTTTCTCCTACTTGTTGATCTTGGCAAGCAGTTCTAAATTTCAGTCATATCTCTATACAACTAAAAAACCAAAATAAAAGATTTTAAGCGGGTAGCTATATCTTGGCATCTCCGAAAGCAGGTCTGTATAATGATTGTCGGGGTAATGGCAATGGTAACGGTACGGAACGCGGTTCCGGTAAAAGATTTGCTGCCAAAATGGCGTACAGGTTAAAGGTTTGCTGGGAAAATAGTCTTGTTGCCAAGTGTGGCAATGCTTTCTAATTTACTGTTCTATTGTCGCCGTAGTAGAGCTTGGCTGATCAGAAAGTGGAAATAAACCTAATCAGAATATAAACTATCTAGTTCCAGTTTTCCTGTTTTCAATCGGTACAGAAAAGGTTTGAAACTGAATCTAGCTTGTAGCAAATTATAAGATTTTGATTAATGTAGTTGTAATTGATTTTAATTTTAATAAGTAAAATATAATTGATTTTAAATTTCTACTGTAAACGGAGCTTTTATATTGTTGCTAGATTTGGACTATTACCATTGAAAAGTACAATCGTGTGCAAAAGTTTAAGACCCCTTACCAAAAATTTCTTTATTTTTGTTTTCCAGCATTGTGATGTTATCTGGCTCGTTCAAGATTGCACCAACTTATTACATCGCGGTTAAAGCACCGGCTCGTGACCAACACGGTCTCGGTTCAAAACCTACTCGCGCCATTCTGTTGTGTCCTTGGGAAAGACACTTTACGGCATATTCCCCTGCTTGGTGGTCTTGGCAAGCAGTTCTAAATTACAGTCATATCTTTATTTAATTACAAGCGGACAGCAATATCTTGGTATCTCCGGAAGCAGGTCGGGGTAATTGCCGACCCTATGTATTAGCGCCTCCGTCGCTTTCCTGCGAGTAAGGAGGATAAATATAGAAATAAAATAAAAAGAAAAACAAAAAACATCAGTCTTGCTAGATGTGTTTAGCAATACAATATTCAGTGCGTGCTTCATTAAAAAATATTTAAGCTGTTTCTTCAATATTTTTATAGTTTTTTAGAGTCAAAAAGTAGGCAAAAAAGCTAGTTTGTCTAAAACTAAGAGAGCCAAAATTGTAATTCCGCACAAAGAAGGGTTATCTCAAAGAAAAATTTGCAAAAAGGTGTTCTGCAGCAAAACGGGCTGTTCATCAAGCAATTGTTAGATTTCAAAACTTTGGACTTTACATTGAAAAGAAAAGAAGTGGAAGACCAAAAAAACAAGCCCTCGTGATGGCAACTTGATTCGGCAAATAGCTGTTCGGTTGCGTAACATGGTATCAAGAAAACTATCTGAATGTTGACGGCTTGACTTGCGAGTGCAACCAATTTGTAACAGTAGATTAACTCTATACAGCGCACAATGTTTTGTCGCTTATCTGTCCTTTTGGCCCTTATAAACTTTCTCTTTTTAACTTTTTTTTGAATTCACAAATTAATTAATAAAGAACCTTTAAAATATAAATAGCACACGCCAGAGAGCAAAACATTCATTTCATTTAAGCGGTAAAATTATTTTTGGCCGAAGTAATATTAATTGTTTTGAACTTCAGAATCGCGATCGTCAACTTAAGTTATTTGGCTCTCCATTTTCCTAAACTTCTGTAAGTAACTTTTATTTGGCTTGTGTATAAATTTTCGTCGTAGCTATTTTCAGTGATTTACTCGTATATGTTATGTACAAAATAGAAGTATTTATCAATCAAGTTTTAACGTGGAGAGAGAGAAAGATCCGCGATAAACTACTAAACCCAAAACAAATACACTGCTCAAGTGTTCAGGACAACTTATTTTGTCGCAAAAAAAGCAAACCTTTTACAGATTTTGAAAAATTGATTAGCTTTTAGCAAGCTAATTCCATAGACATGGGATGTGTCTTACACAGTAAAACTGTAGTCGTTGACATAATTGTCAAGTGGTTAAAGTGCCGTGCTTATGATCAACATGGTCGCGGTTCAAAACCTACTCTCACCATTCTATTGTGTTGTTGGAAAAGATACTTTACAGCACTTTCGCCCGCTTGGTGGTCTTGGCAAGCAATTATAAATTACAGTCATTTCTCTATTAAATTATAAGCGGACAGCACTATCTTGGCATTTTCCTTTTCTTGATCCTTCCAATATTTATAATTTTTGTGTAAAACTGTTTACTAATGATTGAGAATGAAATAAATGAATAAATGAACGAATGAATCTCCGGAAGCAGGTCGAGGTAATTGCTTACCTTATGTATTAGAGCCTCCTTCGGTTTCCTGCAAGTCAGGAGGATAAGTTTGGTCGGCAGCGTGGTCGAGTGGTTAAAGCACCGGGTTGATAATCAACATGATCTAGGTTCAAAACCCACTTACGCCATTCTGTTGTGTTCTTGGGAAAGACACTTTACGGCACTTTCCCCTGCTTGGTGGTCTTGGTAAGCAGTTTTAAATTACAGTAATATCTCTACTAAATTACTAGCGGACAGCAATATCTTGGCATTTCCGGAAGCAGGTCGGGTTAATTGCTTACCCTATGTATAGCGCCTCTGTCGCTTTCCTGCGAGTCAGGAGGATAAATATAGAGATAAAAACAAATAAAAAAATAAAAAAATAAGTATAGAGATAAATTAAGTAAAAAAATAAAAAACAAACATGTATCTTCACAGATGAAGAAAAAACGTTTAGGCAAAATTATAGAGTTGAAGTAAGATTAGAGATGACTTTAGTAGGCTACAATGCAAACGGAGCGGCCGCACCGGATCTCCCCAAAAAACGTCAAAAAGCGGGAAATTTCAAGAAATATTGTACAACAAATTTTGTTGAAAATTTAAAACTAATGGCATTTATCTTGAACGAATTAAAAAATTTATCATAAACACTGCAAACCAAAATACCACGTTACCAAAAGCTCATACAGTACTTTACTCACTGCGTATAAAAACGAATAGAAAGCCTTTTGCTTTTCGGAGGGAGCATTCCATTTTAGCCTTATGAGCATAAAACAAAGGCTCTTCACTGCGGCATCAAGCACAGCTTAGTGCTCGTGTTAGTTGAAAAAAGGAGTAAAAACCCTTGTTAGTCAATCGGATATGTAAGATCCCGAAAAAATTGAATATAAAAATCTTCGAAGTTTATGTAATACAAGCAGATGAGGTCAAAAATTTATGTAATACTCTTTGTCTCAACAAGCAAGGAACTCATCCTAAAGCAAGAAATTTAAGGCAAGTGGGGGACGAAGCATTCCTGACCAACTAAATAAATTGCCGGTGGCCTTTGACACTCTCTCACCAAGTAACGACGACTGTGAGCAAGGTTTCATCGCCATCGTTGGTGCCATGAACAAAATTATTACTGATATCAAAAATACGATCACAACAAGCAACACCGAGAAGTAGCTCTTTATCAGCACGGTGGAGCTTCCGCACGAAAAATGGAATCCAGAGCAATACGTAAGAACTTGGCTTGGAAAAGGAAGAAGAGCCTGCGTCCCACTCCAACGGACCACCTACCTGTACTCTCAGGCATCCAGCCAGCTGAGCTTCGCCGAATGGGAGCGACACTCTCCTTGGCTCACCGTGGATCTCTGGACCCCGATCATATTTTGCATGGTCTCTTAAGTGGGTCCTCAGATACTCGCCAAGTGAGACTAAGATCCAGACGCCCGTTTGTGCCAGGTGCGCGGAATCTTTTGGACAATCTTGCCAAACTTGGCATCCGCGCCTTTGAATGGACAAATCACAAATGGAAAACGGAGTACTGTGAAAGTGCTTCCAGGCTCCGTGCTTTTGTGCCCGAGACCGGTGATAGGCCTGTTGGGATGGGCTTACCCCGAGCAGCTTGGGTTAAGCTCAACCGCCTGCGGACTGGTGTTGAGCGATTCCATTCGTCCATGCACAAATGGGGTCTCGCTCCTTCACCGAATTGCGAGTGTGGCGCCTCAGAGCAAACCGCAGACCATGTACTATAACAGCGTGCCCTATACATCGGGCACCACATGGAGCACGAGGTCTGACGGTTTTGGATGACGAAACTCGATGCTGGCTCAATGACATCACTGCTAGCATCTGATCCAGGCAGTGCAGCAGTCTGGGGTAGTAAAAAGATAAACCCTCAGCCCCAGTCCTGCTTGTGTCTGACCTGGAGTGGAGAATACCCTTCAAACGACGACGACGACGACGACTCAACAACTGGCATGGCTTGTCAAAACTTGAAAAAGAAAAATTATTATGAGTCTTAAAATAATTTACTGTTTGTCTTTTCTAAGCCTATGTTGTTTATGTGCTGGGTTGAAAAAGTTTCGTTTATGTTTTTGGTAACAATAATGAGGCAATATATATACAATGTATTTTGCTTTTAATTGGCAACACGGAAAGAAAGTTATTCAACTTTCACCACTGGGTAATGTTATTAGTATTTCCGTCGCTTTCCAGCGAGTCAGAAGGATAAATATAGAGATAAAATAAATGTACCACTAGAGTGCTGTTTCTATTTATTTTATATTGTATTCAAGAAGTTCCCTTTTTGGGAAGTTGACTTAATAAATAATTTTTTTAATTGCTTGATAGTTGATTATTTGCCACACAACCAAACTCCAGTATTTGTCGGTCCTTCAAACTTTTGGTTCAATCTAAAGACAACGTAAAAATCCTTTATTTGAATAAAATCGCTGGCTAGCAATGCTCATGATCCGCTTTCTATACGTCAATTCTTGGTTTTTGTTTGTGTAGATAAAATACTTTATTTTCATCTCGCTGGTACAAAAGAGAAATTATAAATTTAATCTTTGTTAATGAAGGGACTCGTAAATTCAATATGTTGTTAGAAAGAAAGACTCGCGATTCTTAAATTCACTCTTCGTCAAAAAGATGCTGGCTTGTCCGACAATTTAACGGAATTCAATAACTTTATCCGTCCTCGAAGTGCTGGAACTTGTTTGAATAAGGTCAGAAATCCTTCCAAGTTACAAACTACCCTTATCTAAATATACGTAACTCTATGACGCCCGATCCAGAAAAAATATAGTTGTAACTTAAATACGAAAGAGGGGAGTTATTTTTTACCTGCGGTTTCACACGCGCAGCAACTTAGCATAATACAGCAAAAACAATGGTCACATGACCATTCAGCAAAATCACGGTCACCGTTCTATCAGCGAAAATTATGATCACTGTTTGATGAGAGCGATGTCTCTCTATTTATAATAAACTTGAATTGGGCCACGTGGCTCGGACGACAAACTTTACAATGAAATGAATTTTATGCCCTTACACAGACCACTGCCCAAAGCGAGGTCACATCGATACTATTTAATTAGAACGATGCATTTAGGTCATTAAGAGCGGAGATAGGTCATCACATCTAATTTAAAAAAGTCTATAAATTGATCGATCTGTTAAAAAAAATGTAAAATACATCAAATCTTCTCGCTATTGGTAGCTGCAACTTTCGCATTTTGAGAGGTCACGAAAATACTCCAATTTTTTTGCCGGAAAAGCGATTTTCATTACAGAACACTCGCCATATGTTTTTTGTTTCAGCTTTGGAGTTTTGAGCTCACTTGTGTCATCTTAGTTGGATTTTTATGTGTTAAGATTAGGAGTTTGGTTTTAAACTAGCCCTAACACAGTATAACCAGAACTTATATCAAATAAACTTTATTGAATTTATTATAGCGCTAGCACGTTATGCATTATTTCGTCGCCTGTCTCCTAAATCGTATAGCCACATTACTATATATAGTGAGCATGACTGAATATACAAATCACCGACCCTGGGACACAAAAACGCCTTCACACAAAATTTCACACGATGAATAATATGAGAAGCGGGGCACAACCGATAAAACAAATCATAAGCCGAGCATGCCGCAACCACGCATTCGGCATACACGAATCACGACACATGCTTTATTTAAAATTGCTTTTCTATTGAGTCCAACATATTCGCATGAATATTTTATTTATTTAATTCAAGTTTGAAAACCCACATAACAGAAAAAAAAAATTTAGATCCTAAAAAAACACTAACTTGAAAACCAGTCTTATAACCAACAATGCAAAGAAAAGGTGTAATATTTATCGTAAGAAGTTTGAAAAAATACATCAGAGTGAAATAAGACTTTTAATGAGAGAACTGCCGGAGTAAAAACAGTGATTTACAAAGAATACATTACATTTTTGCTATAATACATCAAATGTAATTATGTTATGCTGAACTTAAAAATTTTGAGCACTAGTAGAACGTGGCAAATTATGCAAGATTCTAAATGCATTTTTATAGGCTGTTTTAATCCGGTGATACAAAGATTTTTAAATAATTACGCCATAATTGACTAGAATAAACTGGGAACACTGAAAACGGAATTTTGAATTTTTTACAGAAGTAAAGCATTGAAAAAAATATATTTTTAACTTATTTAGAGTGCAATAAAAAAATTTTTCTAATTTGTCTACAAATACCGTCAATATCAGATAATAAAGCGTTAAGTTTAACTCCTAAATACTTAAGGTTATCAGAAAAATATGCAATGCTTGTACAAAGAAAATCTTTGCATGATTTGCATAAACGTGACTCGCATGAATGTGATTCGCATAAATGATTCGTCGTGTGATCATTCATGTCATTTGTGGTTGTTTGGCGCGAAAGACAAAACTAACAAATTGCACTTGAAGTTAAATCTTGGAATTATAGTCTTACTGATCTGTGTTAAATTATTAAATATTTTTTATGTCGAATCAAATGCTGAGCAAAAATGGTTTATTTAAGTATTAAAAATTGTTCGGTCAATTGGCTGCAATTTTTGGTAAATTTATACTTCTAAAAATTTTGTGTAATTGCCTTGTTATACTGTTATAGGGTAAAACGGGATAATGTGAACAGAACAGTGGTTATTGTAATTATATCTAATGTTTATGATAAACATTTTTACTGGGAAAATGTTTGTTGCTTTTTGTCTAACAAATATTTTAAAAATATTTTTATGAATGTTCATATTAATCTGCATAAGAGGTAATGTGAACAATTCTTGGGTCTGGTAAAGCATCGGCTGCCATGACCCTTTATTTTTATGCATGAATTTATTAATAAAATCATTCAAATTTCAATTTAACTCTTAAACGCCCAAGTGTTTCGCCCTACACTATTACCTATCTGGGTCGCTAACGACCCGGTCTGTTAAATGGCACTGTGCGGTTTCTATATTTGTATATCTTCAGAAAACTTAGTTTTGAATCCATTCAGCCTGATGTAAGCTTATTTTAATTCACCACAAAACAATGAAACAAACCACAAAACAATGAAACAAACAATGAAATGGCTTCAACACTGAGTAGAAAGAATAACACTAAAACAGTTTTGGTTTACTAGCTTTTA
This sequence comes from Diplosoma virens, assembly GCA_963680785.1. Taxonomy (NCBI): domain Eukaryota; kingdom Metazoa; phylum Chordata; class Ascidiacea; order Aplousobranchia; family Didemnidae; genus Diplosoma; species Diplosoma virens. Next base: position 34,335,668 of record OY796893.1, on the reverse strand, counting down.
GTAGAGTAGCCATAATTCCGCTGATCAAAGCATAGTGTGAATCATGCCACACAATATGAGCATAAAACCGTCACTTGTTTATGATCGACACAACATGGCTCACTACATTCTTTGCACATGTCAGCTGTTTTGCAATCCATTGAAGCTGGGCAGATGAAGCACCTTCATCTTTTACGCTTTCCACTTTGATGTGTAGCTGACTGAGAAGCCTCAATGTCTGTTTTGTACCCACATTTTTGCAGTGCAAGTTTAGTATCTTTGGGAAGCTGTTTTGCACGTGATGGTGTAGCCATGGATGAAGCAAACTCATGCCCTAATTTTCAAAGAAGACTTGGCATCCATGAGTTGCTTGACTTTCACCTTGTAAAAATTTTGCTTGGAAAATCACCATGCTGTTGATTCTGGCGATATTAAGGCAGTTGTAAAAGTAGGCAAGTGGCCAGCGCTTTTTCCTTTTCTGCATGCTGTAGTTATGACACAATTGATCAACTCGATCAATAGCTGCTTTAGTAACATTGTAGTTGAGTATCATTACAGGCAAATCTATTTTTTCGTCAACTTTGTTATCATTGTGCATAGTTGAAAATAAAACTACAACTTTGTTTTTCTTGGGTACATGCGACACTAAAGTCTGCCTGTCACTAAATCCAAACAAACTTGATCCGATGCTTCTTTTTCCTGTTGCAAATTCACATGGAAGTTCCCTTCTGTTTTTTCTCATGGTACCTAATAAGGTTATTTGCTTTTGAAGTAAGTCTGCAGCAAGCTGAGAGCTGGTGAACCAATTATCAGTTGTAATATTGATTCCAGAAAAGTGCAAAGGAACTAGAAAGGATTTTCACAACATCACTTGCCAAGCCAACGTTTCTCTGATTTCTTTGACACCCAAGATATGGCTTTCCATTGAATGTGTAGCCAGTGAGAACAGTCACACAACAAAAACAACTTCATTCCATACTTGTCTGGCTTGCTGGGCATATACTGTTTGAAACTACAGCGATCTCGAAATGGTATGAGTTGTTCATCTACAGTTACAAATGCACTCACAACGTAACATTTTCTACAATTTCAACTTACTACAAAATGGAGCAAACTTGTCATCTGCATTGCGATCTTCATGACTGTCAAACTGTAGGTTTGCTACAAGCTGCTCAAAGTGATTATGGCCGAAAGAAGCAGGAAATATAGCCTTTCTGGATGGACCAGATGACCACAACAAGCAAAGTGATTCATGTTGAGAACGATACACACCAATGAGGTACAGTAGACCAGCAATACCCCTGATTTCACACAAGTCAACTGGAGCCCACTTGTCTGGATTTTTACCCTTTGCTCTCAGGTCCTGCCTTGCTTGATTGTTTGTATGCTTGACAACCTGCTTTAGCATATCTTCATCAATGAAGCATGTAAAAGCATCTGCTTCATTTTTGATGTCTTTTGCATTTCCGACTGGTCCTTCTCTGGTGTGTCTGATATTACATGCACGTGTTCTTGATAGTGTAGGACATGTGGCAGCCCACACCTGACCATTTCTTCCCCTAAATGTGCTTTGGGTCACAGTGTCACTGCTTTCTGTAGAATCATCACTGTCACTCTCTTCCTTGCTGCTATCACTCATTGCATCTTCTCCACTTGTTTGTGCACCTGGGCTGTTTACAGGAGATGGATCATTCATATTCTCATTAGTCTCATCATTGTCATCTCCAGCTGACAGTAGGTTGTCTTCAGAATCCTTGCTTACTTCGCTACTGCCATTGTCCGAAATGTTGTCCTTTAAATCTGACCAAGCTGCCAGTTGTGTTGCAGCTTTTGCTGCATCCAGGAGCCTTCTTGCCATTTTGCTGGAGATTTTTTAAAACTATATATTTTTTATTATTAGTTACAGGCACACATAGAAATGAAAATATAAAAGTAACAGCACATTAGGATAAACTTAAAGATGTAATACAAATAACATGTTCATATGATCTATACATTAGTATTATTAGACATTACATTAACTTATAAAAAGTAATTTTATAATATATTGATAAGGACACTTAATATTTTTCATTACAATCAAATCAACTAATCGCTCTGTTTGATATTATTGTTATTATAACAAAATTGCTAATAGATAACATAAAATAAAAGAATTATAAAAAAAAGAAAATCATTTACTAATGCCATTCACCATCTATCATTTAAATCTGTTAGACTTCTTTTGTTACTTTATTAATGGAGGGTGTCTTCTATAAAAGATCTTCTATTGATATGGGTACAAAGATTACAATGTGTACAGTTGCATACAGTTAATTATAATTTTACATTAATTACATTGAGTGTATGTACAATTTAAGAAGATCCAAAGATTTATCATTCCCAGATCATAAATATCATTATTTTATAATGTTATTTATGATTCTTCTGATTATGATAATTTACATGCGTAATATCACAATTATAAATTGGGCTAAGTTGTATTTGTAGTTGTCCTAATATCCATTATAAATAAAGTTTTCTTAATGTTCTTTATAATAAATCATATGAGTTTATTGATTTTAGTTTCTTTATGTCTTGTATTTATAATTTCTAATAAATTTTTTTGAAATTTTAAGTTATCCCAATTAGTAATTTGATGTTGATCTAGTTCTTTTTTTTTTTTTCAATCAGTTTCATTTTTAAATGTGTTAGATCTTTTATTATTGTAATTAATTTTGTGAAATCACATTCAGAGAAATTATACAATATGTTATCTTTGTTTAATTTTATTTGGATCTTTTCATTTTTTAAAAATAATTTTTTATAATCTTGCCAAATTTTTTTAATTGGTTCATAATAAATTAATATATGTTAAATAGTATTAATGGATTTGCCACAAAATTTGCATATATTGTCATGCTGCCATTTAAAAGCATTTTGAGCAGTTCTATAAATAATTTCACGTTCTTTATTGTTGATTTTGTTTTTGAGTTTTTTATTATTATATATAATTTTGTTCCACAGAATAACTTTTTTATTTAAACTGGTAATTTCAGTTTTTTTATTTGAAAGTTCTTTTAATTTCAAGTAGATTTCTTTGTGTGTTATATTAGACCAATTCAAGTCGAATATTTTTAATTTAATAAATACCATATATACTCGCCGATAGGTCGCACCACCATATAGGTCGCACTATTAGTTTTGTGTTAAAAAAGTTTAATTTAGAGTTGACTCACGCATAAGTCGCACTGAAAATCTAGGGATTTAAAAGGCCCTTTTCCTAGCTTTTTTGCACAGATAACTTCCTTTTTTGTTTTTTTTATAGGGCTTAATATAATCAAAAAAATGTTTAAATATATCATTGCCAGTACATTCTGACCCCTAACCCTGTTTGAGAAATGACAAAAATATACACACACATAAATTTGTTAAAAAAATTTATTTGAAAACTTTACAATTTACTGGAAACATCAATTAGCTGGTGAAAATTAAAATAAAGTTTTAATCAGATTCGAATTCTTCAAATTCTTGACTTTCATTGTCACTCTCAAAGAGCTGCCTCATTTGCTCATCACTTACAAGGTCATCAACCCCATAATCATAATAGTCATTCAGTTCATCATCATCATTAGTTTCATCTCGAGCTTCATCTTGAGGATCAATGGGATCAGCAAGTGCTGTACTGGGAGCCATCAAATCTTCATACAAAATGTCATCTTCTGTGCCATCCATTGCATTGGAAATACCACATTTCTTAAATGATCTTATAAATGATGTCATCAGAAATGCTCTCCCAAGCCTCCTTCACCCACTACACTACTAAGCTTAGCCCAGGCCTCTTCATCGCCCCACTTTTTGTGAACTCTTTCTCACCAGATACCATCCAGGTGTTCCACAATTTTTGCAGATAAGTCTTAAAAGGTTTATTAATTGATACGTCAAGAGGTTGCAAAACAGAGGTGCACCCACCTGGAATTACTGCTTGTCTGGTTCTGTACTCCTTCAACTTTTCCTTAACAGAATCACAGCAATGGGCCCTAAACATATCCCAGACCAATACTTCTTAGGTCTAACACCCACTCACTCAGTTCATTTTCCATATCCTTGTATGGGGTTACACCATACCTCCCAGCCCTTTTACTTTTGGGCATCATTTTTAATTGATCTTTCTGTTTTCTCCAACCTCTGCACCCGTATTCATTGTTCGTGTTATACTTGAATAAATACGTTATATCCGCCCAATAAGCCGACTCCAGAAAATTAGGTCGAAAATGTAAGTCCAGAAAATCGGCTTATTAGCTGGAAAATACGGTACTTGCAATAGCTGAAAACTTTCAGTTTTGTTCCGACTTGGTGGCGATTTGCACTTATGTTGAGCAGATAGGTCGCACCTAAGAAAAAAGTTGTGACCTATCCGTGAGTATATACGGTATGTTAACAGTTTTGTTCCAAATTGAATTTCCAAATAGTGAGTGTGGTTTTTGATTTTCATATAATTTTTGGTTAATATGTCTTAATTTATAGAACAGATTATAAATGCTCCATTGGTGCCAAATATAGTGTGCTTTATTTAAATTTGTTAAAAATTTTATTTTTTCAACAAAGCACGTATCAAATTTACTTTCTATATCAATCATGGTAATGCCTCCTTCATGTTTTTCAGCAATTAGCTTTTTTCTTGCTAATTGTTCATGTGGATGATTTTGCCACAGATATTTGAATTTTATATTACAGGGTGATTCAGCGAAGTGTGCACAAATAAAAACTCATCTTTCGGACTTATAATTAGGTCAAATGAAACAAGTTATATGCTGTGAAGATAGTAAATTTAATAAGCTTTCAGAAAATATACAAGTTATTCAATATAACCCCCTTTGTTTTTGATTACTTTCCGAAGTCGTGGCAGAACCTGGGCACATGTGGCACGCACCACTTCTGGGTCAATTTCGTCCCATGCCGATGTCAATTTTTGCTTTAGAGAGTCCAGATTTGGATGAGAAGTACGGCAGGCTTTTGTCTCTAAAATAGACCATAACCCAAAATCCATAGGGTTCAAGTCTGGTGAAGATGGCGGCCAAAGCTCTTTCTCCCAAAAACCTTTGAAATTGCATTGACACCAAGCTTGAACTGAGTTGGCCGTGTGGGAGGTTGCACCATCCTGTTGAAGAGTAACTCCTTGTTCTCCGACTACTTCTTGGACCCAGGGAAGGACTTTCTCCTCCAGCATTTGCCTATAGACGGTCTGGTTTATCTTGACCCCTTCTTCAATGAATATGAGAGGAGTTTTCAGCCCTTTTGATGTTGCGCCTGCCCATACCATTACGGAGGCGGGTTTTTGTCTTCTGAAAGAGCTGCGACGCTCAACTGGGACCATGTTTATGTCTGGAAGCCAAATCCTGTCATTTTGATGGTTATGGACAGCTAGAACAGTGAAAAGTTTTTCGTCTGTCCATAAAACTTGAGGCTGCGTGCCATCGACAAGTTTCTTGACCAAAACCTTTGCTCTATCGAGCCTTTTCTTCTTAGTGGCCTCTGACAATTTTTACTTCGTTTATTTTTATTTTTACTATTTACAACGACATCGTTTATTTTTACTTCAAGTAATACCAGATTTTAAATTTTAACTCTTAAATAATAAGAAACTGAAATGTTAATAATTGAAAGTTAATAATGGACGAAATACATGTACATAAAACTAAGAAAAGTATTTGTGCACACTTCGCTGAATCACCCTGTATTTATTTCTTTGATAATATTGGGTGTTGGTGGATAAATTTTCGCTATGTTAATGGTTAATGGTATTATTAGAGTTTTTATAATTTAGTTTTTTCCGTATATAGTCAAATTTCTATTTTGATGTTGTTGAATAATTGTTTTGATTTTTGGTAATACAGTAGATTCCGTTTAACTGGATCACTTCGGGCAGAGAGCTTTTGATCCAGTTAGCCGAAAAGTTGCCTATTTAAAAAAAGATCAAGCTTGTTATGTCATCAAAGAAAATCAAGTTGTTTTATTGTAAAAAACAGTTAATGCTGCGAAAAAAAACGACACAGAGTAGACTGTTTCAAGTCTGCTGTGAGAACATGACTGGATGCTCATTCAAGCTTCGTCAGCAGATTTTCATTGTCAACGAAACCTCGTCCCAGCAGACCCCTTGTGAGAGTACTCAAAGCTTTGCGGGTCTCTGTAACACTTGGAATAGGTTCTTTATCTGCATCGTCATCACCTTCTTCTTCGTCTTCTTCTTCATGGCGAGCTCGCACAATATCCACGATTTCATCCTCATCAAGAACATGTGCAACCTCCAGGTCATCATCAGCTTTGACGAAATCTTCCCATTGTTTTTGGTTCATTGGTAGCTCAGAAGGAACTGCAGTTATTTGCGAAGGGTGAGCAGGTCTTTCATGCGGGCCCATTTTTAATCCAGACTTAACCCAGCAGTTTCTTATTGTAACTGAATCAATTTCTTCCCAGGATGCCTTCATAAGCAGAATCCCATCCAAAAGAGTGATTTTTTTGGCCAGTTCGCATGCAGTGGCAGTGACTGATTCATCCATTTGCTGCAGCACTTGTCGACACATGGCCTTGCGAAAAATTGCCTTGACAGCTCGAATGATTCCCATTTCACAAGGCTGCAGCACAGAGGTTGTATTAGGTGGAAGAAATTCCACTCTAATGCTGGACAGTCCCGTGACTTGTGTGTGAGCTGAGCAGTTATCTGCTAACAGTAGGATTTTTCTATTCTTCTTCAAATCTTTGTCCCAAGCACGAAGAAAACTCTCCCATATTCCTCCGGTCATCCAGGAATTGGAATTAGCTTCATAGTCAACTGGAAGTGGATTCACATTTTTAAAACAACGTGGGTTTTTTGACTTCCCAACAACAAGAATCTTCTTCTTTTCACCAGCCATACTGCATGTCAACAGACACGTGATGCGCTCTTTAGATTTCTTCGTGCCACGTCTTGTATCATTTCGAAAAGTTAGCGTTGAGTCAGGCATGGCGCGAAAGTAGATGCCTGTTTCATCAGCATTAAAAATGTTTTCCTTGTCATATTGTTGGCAAAGGCTTGGCCACACTGTTTCAATCCAATTTTCTCTTTGTTGAACATCTGAATCTTTGGCCTCGCCGTGCAATTTTTTATGCACCAGACCCTCTCGCTTCTTGAACCTCGAGAACCAGCCTTCACTTGCTTTCCAATCGCCTTGAACATCGAGTTTCTTGGCAAACTCTTCTGCCTTTTCATGCACAATTGGACCACTAAGGAAGTCGGCTCCTCGATGTAAACTTTGTTTGATCCATTCTTTCACAGCCTCATCCACAAGTGGGACCTTACTGTTGCGCCTCCGTTTTCGGTTGGACTCTTCACTTTCTTCAAGAGAATTCCGGTTTTTGAGGTGCCGGTTTAAAGTGCCTTGAGGAATGCCCAACAGCTCAGCTGCCTTTCTTTGTGATGTCTCCTGCAAAAATAAAATAAATAAGTTTCTGCATGTTTTATGCATCAAAAACAGCATTATGGATGCGAAACCTCAACTTACATTTGGTAGTTTGTCATAAGCTTGCAGCAATTCTTGAATTTCTTTTAGAGATCTTGAGGCACAGCGTTTTGACATGATGTCTGGTTAACTGCTAAAATTTAACTGTCACACGCTACTGAAGCAAGGCGGCATGTGACGATTGTTACGTATACTAATTGTAATTGTTACGATTGTAACTGCTACGGCCGCTTACCCGCATGATCACTGCATGGCACAAGCATGTTTTAGCGTGTTATCATTCAATGATTGAGATACGTGCCATTTGAAAATTGAAATACGGAATTTTACGGTAAGTTTCAGTGTAAAAGTGATCCAGTTATCCGAAATAGTGATCCAGATAAGCGGCGTACTTTTGCATAGAAAAAGCGCATGTGATTCGGGACTTAGAAAAAATGATCCAGTTAGCCGAGTGATCCAGTTATCCGTGAGTCAGTTAAGCGGAGTCTACTGTATATCTAGCCAGTTTTTTGTGTTTTTTTCAGGATTTAAGTAAAAAGTTATTCTGAGTATTTTTAAATTGTCTTGTATTTTGAATAATGGGTATTTATTATTAATTGTATTTGTAAGTTGTGTAGATGTTGCTAGTATTTGTGTTTTTTCTGCATTAATTTTTAATCCAGAAAATTTTTCAAAAGATTTTAACTCATTAACCCTTTGCGGTCCAATTGAATTTCTTTTTTCGGTCAGTCTAGGTCCAAACTCTTTTTTGTGATTTTTTTGAAAGATGTTTGTGTGTATGTTAATTTTATGATTAATTTTTGTTCCGCATCATTGCACCTAAAAAGTTATTCAACTTTTTTTTCTTGCGGTCCAAGTACATGTCACACATGCAAATGCAGTTTGAATGAAATTTAATCAATTATTTTTAACACGTATGGTGTCCCGATCTTGCCCTGTTAGGTGCAAAATCGAATTTTTCATCAACAACAAAAGAAACACAGCACTAACAAATATTGAAAACACTGGGTGAAAATGGTAACACAAAAACATAACTTAAATCATTTATTACATAATTATGCACATCAACAAATTGTTTTTCATCAACTTGTAAGCAGTCTATTAGCAATCAATTTTTCATCAAGCAATGCCGGTTTGGAGTTCAGAGTTTGAAATTCTGAAGAGTATGGTATCGCTTGAAGCATTCTCCAGGATGCAAATAAGGTTTTCGTGCACAAGTTTCACAGAAAAACACGGTGGTTTTTCGATTGTCTTTAGCGCTGCATACTTGGCAATTTTTGTTTGGACCCTTCACTAACTTGTTGATAAAATGAGCAGCTTGGTTCAAACGTTCGGCATCATCAGAAGTACTAAGCCTTCCTCGTCTGTTTGTTGTGTTTCTCACAGTTCCAACAAGTTGTGCAATGAGTTTGTTTCTGTATTTGAGTTGTCTTTCTGCAGTTGGAAGATGATGAAGCTCCTTGAATAAAATAAATGAATTCACCACACAAACTTCCAAAAGCCAGTAAAACATTTTTCGCCACCATTTTAGGGTTTTTCTAGTAAACGAGTAGGATGCACAGTAGTGATCAGCTCGATCAACGCCTCCCATTTTGGAAGTGTAATCACATACAACTGTTGGCTTGATTACTTCTATTTCTTCACCATTAATCCATCGTTTGCGAATTGTAGTATCCACATTATGCCATGTGGAAAGCATAAGGATCAGTCGTTTATCTTGCCATGCAAGAGTCATAACTTCATCTTGATGACGGTAAACTTTTGTTTCGTGGTTTTTCAGTTTCAACTTTTTTAGATCTGAAGGCAATCCAACCCTGTTTTTTTGTACAGTACCAGTAAGGTGAATTTGCTTCTGCAAAAGTTGATTAGCAAGTAAAATACTGGTATAAAAACGATCAATGTATACATGATAACCTGAACCATCAGCTTTTTCCAGCAGTTGATTCACCAAATGTAATACTATTCTTACAGTAAATGGCATTTGAGGGTAAGGTAGGTTTGCAGTAGTTGGCTGGCCAAAATATGGTTCAAAAGTAGATATATATCCATTTTCACTGTCACAAAGCACATAAACACGTAGTCCCCATTTAGTTGGTTTCTGAGGATTGTATGTTTTGAAAGAAATTCTTCCTTTGAAGCCCACCGTACTTTCGTCAACTGCCATGCTTTGTCGTGGAGTGTAAATTTGAATACATTTTTTTTTAACATAATCAACAACATTGCTGATTTTCCGACTACGAGTAATAGGTTGTGTGGTGGGCTCAGGTGACTGGACATGCAACATCCAGTGAATCTGTAGAAATCTCCTTCGTGAAAAGACATCGAGAAAGAAAAAGGTTTCTTCCGTCCACTCATGACTAAAATAGTCCTTTACATCTGCTTTTTCAATTACAGCCATTTTTAACACCACTCCCAGATAGGCTTTGAATTCAGGAAATGTCACATTTTTCCATTTGTACCATACAGAATTATTATTCAGCGTTCTTCCATGGAGATTTATAGCAGCATAGGCGTTAGTTGCAGTAATTATTTTCCTCATTAGCTCATCCGTCATAAAAGACTGAAAACATTCAAGTTCTGTTTGTGGAACCTGCTGAAAATTAGGCCCTGTATTTTGAACAGTAAAGGAAAAATGGGAAAAATCAGTGTCATTTGACATCCATCTTCTCCAACCTACAGTAACACCAGGTATAGTATTGCCTGTTTGGTCATTTGGACTGTCATTATCAGATTCTTCACCGCCATCAGTTTCTGAGTCACTCAATACCATGGTTATATCAAAATCACTTTCATCATCATCGTCGGAAATATCTGACACATCAGAAAGTAAATCCACAACAGCTCCAGCATCAAATTTTCTCTTAGGCATTTCGTATAAAAACTAGGCTAAATAAAATCAATAAAAATTTTTCAAAAAGCAAAATCATATTCGTTACTATTGCAGAATAACATTGAAATACATTAGGTAATTTTAACCTGTTATTATTTTTTGCAGTAAATTACTCTTACCACAAACAATGAGATAGCCTATTGGACATTGCTTGACTTCCTTGAGTATAAACCGGGGCTTGTAAAAAAAAAGCCGTATGCCGTACCTACCGGAACTATTTTGCTGACCTTAAACTTATTTTGTAAATTTTAAATTTTTGTTGTGGTTGGGACGAGCACTGATAGGATGGCGTTAGAGTTAGGGTGAGGATTAGGGGGCCAAAGGTTAGAAAAAAAATTATTCAAAATTGCATACGGCTTTCTCTTTACCAGCCCCGTATAAACCTACAACCTTTGGATCAAAAATTAAGTAAAGTAACTTCTAATGCTAGCAAACCTTTCTCAAAAACTGTTGAGCTAACTGGGTAGTGAACTTACAATCTTTTGATTCAATAACTCTCCATTGCTATAATTTCTGCTGGCAAAAAACATATATTTCACAATCAAACTGCTGCAAATAACACCATAACATCATCAGGCTAAAAACTAGTTTCAAGCGTTATAGGAATTCCCCTAAGCTGATAAGTTTTCAAACTAATCCAAATCGATAAAAAATCTTCTCTTTGCATTTGTTACATAGGTTTGGACTTCTTAAAAGGGTAGTAAACTAAATGCATGTGTGACATGAGTTTGGACCAAACAACATAAATTGTTTTTGCATCCCAGACGGTTAGTTGGACCGCAAAGGGTTAAGGATAATTTTTATTTCATCAATTTTTTTCAAAACAAAGGTTGTATCGTCCGCATATTGGGCAATTTTGAAATTTATTTTTTGAAAGGTTATGCCTTTAATTTTCTCATTTTTAATAATTTTATGTGTTAAAACAAGGGTGGGCAACTTCTCTAGTTGGTGGGCCAGATGTGGGAAAATGGAGTCCTTTGCGGGCCGGATTATTACATGAATAGTATTCAATATTTTAATCACATATTTATTCACATATGCAAGAAATAAAATAAGAAATTGTGTTTAATATAAAGTTTAAACTTTACAAAGTTTAGAGACCAAAAAATACATAATGAATTTATTATGTGAAGTCAATGAGACATTTGTGGTTGATGAAAGTTGTTAACAAGTTGTTTGAAATCTGGCTGCATGTTTGATGTAGAAATTCTCAGTAAAGACTGCAGGTGAACATCAGTTAGATTGGAACGTAGCTTAGTCTTGTTAATGTTCATGGTCGAAAATGTTTGTTCACAAATGTATGTGGACCCAAACAGAACGAGTAGTTTCATGGCCATCTTTCTCAAGTTGGCAAACTTGGATGTATTCAGTAATGCATAAAATTTGTCAATACTTTCAGATTGGAATTTCTCTTTGAGGGTAGAGTCACACTGCAGATCAATCAGTTCCAGCTGTATAGCATCAGGCGCTTTTTCAAAGTCGGTTGTAAACGGTGATGACACAATATCAAATTCAGCACCAAGTTTTTGAAAGTCTGCAAAACGACGACCAAATTCATTATCCAGTGCGAATATCATATTGGTGTACTTTTCAGTTGACATCATTGGTTGTGCCATAGTTGCAAGTGTTGCAAAGTGTGTTGTGTTATTCTGACTGAGCTGGCAAGAAAATAGTTTTAGTTTTACCCTGAATGCCTTCACTATTGAGTACATTTCGTGAGCAAAAGTGCCCTTCCCTTGAAGTTTAGTGTTCAGTTCATTCATATGTTCAAAGAGATCGACTGCAAATGCCAAATCTGAGAGCCATTCTGTTTGTTTGAATTGAGGAAAATCTTTATCTTTCCCTTTCATCTCCAAAAATAGTAGGATTTGCGTTTTTAGGTCCCAGACACGTCTCAGAACTTTCCCCAAACTCAACCAGCGTACAGCTGTATGATACGGAACACCACTGTGATCCGAGTCGCAATCTTCTAGAAGCGTGATAAACTGCCTGTGATTTAGACCTCTCGCCCTAATGAAATTAACAACCTTTACAACTGGATCAACAACATGTTTCATGTCAAGCACCTTTTTACACAATACTTCCTGGTGTATTATGCAATGTAGAAATATTAATTCCCTGGTGCAATCAACCTCTGCAACACGGTCACTTAGTCTCTTCAGTAGACCAACATTCTTTCCTGTCAATGATGGACAACCATCCGTAGTAACACTGACCATGTTCTGCCATGATAATTCCATTGTACGAAGTGCATTTTTTACACATTCGAAAATATCTTCCCCGGTAGTTGTGTCTTTCATTGATTCCATAGACAGCAATTCTTCGGTGATTTCAAAGTTTTCTGAAATGCCTCGTACAAAGATGAGCAGCTGTGCAGTATCATCAATGTCTGTGCTTTCATCTAATGCCAGTGAAAACAGTTGAAATGAAGGTACAAGCCCTTTCAATTGTGATGTCAGGTCTTTACCAATTGCTTCAATGCGGCAAGCCACGGTTCGTCTCGATAAACTTACTTCTTCAAACTTCTGTCTGTATTGTGGACAGACTTGATCAGCCACATCGAGCATGCACTTTTTTAAAAATTCACCATCACTGAATGGTTTGCTGTGTTTAGCAATGTTGTATGCGACCATAAAGCTGGCATGAGTGGAAGCTTCCTGGGCCAATTTGCCTTTTACAAATACATTCTGCTGCCTAGCAAGTTTTCTGTCCAGTTCTGTTGCTCTAGTTTGCCATTCCACTGCCGATAAATTATTACCATAGTTTCCATGTTTCGTTGCATAATGACGACTAATGTTGTACTCTTTCAACACAGCAACAGTTTGATAACACAGCAAACATACTGCTTTATTGCCAACCTTTGTAAAGAAATACTTCGGCATTCATTCTTCGTTAAATGCTTGACACTCTCTGTCAACTTTACGTTTCTTGGGAAATTCCATGGTTAATAAAAGTTAATATAAAATCTAATTTCTATAAAATGTTAAAAATCTTAAATTCTAAATCTAAATGTAACTGATAACAGCTTAATTTAGCAGTTAACAATGTCCAAACAATAAAAGAACATGAAGCGCGTTTCCTATCAACTGCAGCTGACGGCCGAACCTGCCTGTGAGGCAGCGAGGAGCCGAGCCTTATTGATAATTGACGTCATAATGTATGCACCAGCCTGATAAAGAGACGGCAATAGATACGCGCCAATCACGAGGTATTGCGCAAGCCTAGGTGAGGCATGGCTCCTTGCTGCCTCCCATCAGTATTTAAATAGGACATACGCAAATTTTGCAGTTCTAACCATAAAAATAATCGAAATGATTTCGTAACTGATAACAGCTAAAGAATAACTAACACTAACAACGTTGTCACACAGTAGTGGGAGATGTTTACAGCACTCTCTGCTGTGACCTAATTTCCAGCAATCGCACTAAGGCAATTGTTTGTTAGGAATGAGGCCTTGGGCTGGATAACAGAGTATGGTTAGATACAGTCTGCGGGCCGATCAAAATCCTTTCACAGGCCAGACCCAGCCTGCGGGCCGTATGTTGCCCACCCCTGTGTTAAAACATCTGTACATATTATAAATAATAGCATACTTAAAGAGCATCCTTGTCTGATACCTCTTTTAGTTTTGATTTTTTTAGTTAATGCCCCATTAATTTCGATTTTTGAAAAAATATCTTTATAAAGTAATTTAATAAATTCAAGTATAGTTTTTCCGAGTTTTAATTTTTCCATAATTTTAAAAATAAATTGGTGAGAAATTTTGTCGAATGCTTTTTCAAAGTCAATTGACATTATTACTAAATTTTCATTTCTTTGATTAGCTAATTCTAATAATGCTTGTATATTATAGTGAATGTTTTCAATTCTTCTACTAGGTAATCCAGTACTTTGTTGTAATGATATGTAATTTTCAAAAATTGGGATTAATCTGTTTACAATAATTTTACTAAAATTTTATAATCTGTATTTAATAAAGATATTGGTCTCCAATTTTTGATATTTTTGTGATCATTTTTTTTGTATAAAAGTTTAACAATTGCTTCTCTCATAGATTTAGGCATTTTTCCTTTCAAAAATATATTATTGAATAATTCATATAAATCTGTTATTATTGTTTTTTTGAATGTTTTGTAGAATTCTGCAGTCAGACTATCCGATCCAGGTGCAGCATCACTGTTTAGTGATTCAATTGCTATTTCTATTTCTTTTTCATTGATAGTTTGTTTATTTCATTCAGATGTTCTTGATCAAATTTTATCTGATCGAGAAAATTTAGATATTCATTTCGTTCAGTTTCATTTGCAACATCATCAATTTCCCATAGATATTTGTAGAAACTTTTTGTTTCATTAAGAATTTCATTTGGTTTAGATAAAATTTGATTTTTTTCATTTTTTATTTTGAGTAAAGTGTTTTTTTTTCCCTTTTTTTTTTCTGTTTCAAAAAAAAATTTCTCTGGGATTTCATTTTCAATGTTTTTTAATCTGGATCGAATTCTTGCACCTTCATTTTTGATGTTATATAATTTTTCAAGTTTTGATTTAAGAGAAGCAATTTTAAATGTATTTTGTTCTAGGTCTTCTTCTAAAAGTGATGAAATTTTATTGTTAGTAGTTATAATTTTATTTTGATTACTTTTATTAACTTCAATTGACAAATTTATAAAGTATTCTTTCAGCAAAAGTTTCCCTTTTTCTCCCACCAATCAATCAGATTAGGAAAATTTAACTTAGATTGTTTATGAACTTGCCAGATATTATAAATTTTATCTTGAACATATTTTAATTTTAGTATAGAATTATTTAGTTTATAAGTCCTTGACCCCATCTTATTTAAAGGAAATTAAAGGCATCATAATGTGATCTGTATTAATTGTTGGGTAATATTGAAAATTTTCAACCTTTGTTTTTAAGGAGGAATCAATATAAATTCTATTGATACGTGTTGCTCCTTTTTTATTGATATATAGAGCTTTTTAGTTGTATAATTTTTTCTAAATATATCAATAAGATCATTTTTTTCTTTTAGCTTTTTAAAAGCTAATTTATCTTTTGTTATTTTCAATAAATGTTGATTTTTGGTATCAATTTTGTTTTCAATAAAGTTAAAATCTCCTAAGAGTATTACATTTTTTTTGGTAAACTCCATTTTTTTTGGAGGTCTTCAATTAATTGAAGTCTTTCAAATTGTTTGTTATAAAATAACAATTATATATTAACAGGTTTTCATTTTCATTAAAAATATTTATAGTTTGAATTCTATTTTTGTATATTGATTCTTCTTTAATTGTAAAATTATCTTTAATTTTTTTTGAAATTATAATTGTTGTGCCTTCCTTGGCATGTTTTAATTTTGGTGTATCATATTTCTGATTAGTATAAACTGTGTAGTTATAAATTTTAGCCCATTTTTCCAAATTTCATGTGTCTCTTGGATGCACATTATGAGGTATATCAATAAAATTGTTATCCATTAAGTTTTGTATTGTGGTTAGTTTGTTATTTAAACCATTTATATTGATTGAACATACATTAATTTTATTACACTTAATTGACTCACCTTTTTCTTTTGGATCCATTTTTAAAATTAATTTAAACAATACATTTTCATTTTAAACATTTAAAATTAAACTTTATAACTTGTTGGTATATTTTTAAGAGTTATGTCTCTATATGTCTCTCCGTATTGGGATAAATTTGAAGAGGATGTCTTCTCATCCATATCATCCTCTTTTTTCTTTTGTTCTATTTTGTGGGTTTCTAATTCGTTTTTTTCTGATTCGGATTTATTTTTGGAATCACCTTCTTTGGTGGAGTCTGATAATTGAGGATGTGCATTATTGAGTACATCCTCTTCATCTGACTTCATTTCCTCTGTTTCAGATGTTTCGAATTCTGAAGTTTCTGGTTCACTGAAATTTTTTTCTTTTATTTTTTTGGATTTTGGCTTCTTTTTTTTTTGTTTTTTGGTGAGATCCTTGATCTCTTTTTTCTGACAATTGTAAAGTCTTGTAGGGTCATTTTTTCTTTTTTTGTTGATTATTTTCTATATCCTCTTCAGATGAGGATGTTTCTATTTGATTTCTTAATACTTTTCTTCTTCCTTGTTTTGTTGTTTTTTCTTTCAAAGTTTTGAGCAATCGTTGATTTTATGTCCTCTCACTTTACAAAACCTGCACATTGGCAGGTGTCTATTGTGAGGTGTAGTTACGAACATCCAATGTCCCATTATATTTACTTGTCCCGAGATCTTGAGACAATCCGGGTCTTGAAAGTATAGATTCACATAACCATTTTTTATTTTGGGGTAGTTTCTGAGGGATCTGAATAGTATTTTTTTGATAACTCCCCATCCACGACGCTCCAAAATTCTTAATTGCTGTTTTCCCATTTCAAAGAGAACAGGAAATAGGGTTATAATTTTCGCAGGCTGCTGCAGGATTGTTGTTATTGTTATATCATCTTTCCTTTTCAGTCCATGCTGACATAAAGCATGGACTGGATCATGGACACTTGTCATTAAGCATTTCTCTATTTTTTGAAAAGTTACTAGGAATTTCCTTTAGTTGTAGCTTATCATTCGAATTCCTTCAATTTCATTTTTAAATTTTTCTAATTTATCATAAAAGCAGTCTATGATTGTCTCTTAATTGCAATTGTTTCTCCCTTCTATTTGAAAGATCAAGCTCCTGTCCTGATTCAGATAGGGATACATTTTTAATTAAAGTTTTTAAATGTTATAGGTTTTCAGAGATCTTTGTTAATAACAAGGCACAGTAAAAATAATTTTTTACTTCCAAAAAAAGCCCAATATGTTAACCTGACCTAATTTATTGATTCCAGTTGAGATTCCTATACTTTTTTTTTTTTTTTTTGTCGCACGAAAGAAATGTTAATAGCAATTAAAACTGTCAACAAAGAAATTCGTGCTGTTTTTTTATTGAGGAAACAAAAATCATTTTTGTCACTAAATATAGTGGCAAGTTTATGATTTTTTTTTTTTTTAATATTTTATTTTTGAATATTTATGCAGAAGCAAGAGCAAAAAGAAAACAATAAAATAATAGAAGAAAAATACACATATAAAGCATAAAGTTTTTTCACATTTTGATTTAACTTAAATTTTCATGGATAGTGTTAATCACACTCATTATATGTCTTTGGAATTGTTTGTTTGACCATGTGTAATGATTTTGTTTGTCTAATTCTTTCTTTTTTTTGATAATTTGGTTTTTTATTGATACTATTATTTTTAAGATTTTTATCATGTTTTTTTGATCTTTTTTATAGTGGTTATATAGTATTATAGTCAAACTGGCCAATGCGCAGCGAAAACGCGGAAAATTTTTAACTTTTGATTAAATAGCTTGCTTTTTGAATGCAATGAAGCCGTGAATTTAAGTTATTTTATTTAAGAATTTATTGACGTTTTTAAAAAAAATATTTTTTTAAAATTTAACTTCCGTTTCCGGAGCCGGCACGGCTTTTTACGAGATACGGGTAATGCGCCAGCGATTGCGGTAATGCGCAGGCAATCGCGGTTATTGCGCATTTTTGTACTTTAAATGTTAGACAATCATAACTTGGGTGGAATGATTTAAAAAAATTTAAACATGGAAAGGACTACCTGAGGGGGGGTTAAAGGGCCAAAATCCACCAGTTAAACAAAATAAAAATAGCTTTAAAATTTTTTTTGCGATTCAAAAATTTGTCTCAATTTTTCTTGCTGACCTCTCCTTTCACATGTTGTTTCTGTTTCATCAATGCATTATATACAACTGGAAGGGAATAATTAAGTGCACTGATCACGGGACAGAATTCTCTGTTCCTGGTAATGAAACTACATCTCTAAATAACCTATTGCATAGTTCATTATTTTAAAATCTATTCAATTATTTATACGAGCAAAGAGCCTAACCTGCTTTTTCCTGGTATAATTAGATTCAAATACGGTTAAGGCAGGCATAGAAATAGTTAGGCTACGCATGGAACCACATAATGAATAAAAGATTTTTTTGTGATTATAAAAAAAAAACAAAAAAAAGTTATTGGAATTCTAATAAGGTTTTGTTGTTTTAGAGAAGTGTTCGATCAGAGAAGAATAACATTATATTAGTTTTGAAGAACAAATTCAAATCGATAATGAAGATTAGAGCACACTCAGATTATTATAGATTATGTTGATTCAGCCTCTTGTTATTCGTAGTGGTCTGCTTTTTACAGATATCAATTTATTTCAGAATTTAGTGTGTTTTATGTTGTCCTGTTGCGCGTCATTAAGTAAGCAGTAGTTTACGAAAGCTAATGCAATTAAATAAATTTTGATCAACTTCAGTGTATTTTTTTTTGGTTTATTTCTGAAGAATTTTCATGCCAGTTGTTGTATATAGGCCTATTGCTCAAAATTTTTTTTCTTGTCCACAGTTGATTTTCCCGATATGCTTCCGGTGATGCCAAGATATAGCTGTCCGGTTAAATTTTATTATTTGGATTTTTGTTTATTCATTTATTTTGATATAAATACTGTAATATGTAAATATGCTAAATAAGAATTTCAAGCAGAGAAAAGTGTCGTAAAATTTCTTTTCCAAGGATACAACAATTTGACCCAAGTAACTTTTAAACCGCAACCATGTTGATGCGGCGCCATCAAAATGGCGCTCTTAACCACTCAACCAGGTTATATAAATTTTTGTAATTCTTAAAAAATATTTGTCATACGTAACTTTTTTCTCAATTTTTTTGTTACTAATTAAACAAGCAAAACATCTCATTGAAATTTTGTTTTTGTATCTAAAAACATCTAATTCTCCAAATAGAAATACTTTAAATATAATTTCAGAAAAAAAAATCATCAAACCCTAAAGAAATCTCTGCTCTTCCCTTGCCCTTGATCATAAATATCAAATCATAGAACTAAGTTTACTGTTTCTGACAAAAGATGCGAGTTGGAAGCATGTTCATGCTATTATGCACGGTCGGGTTTAATTCAAAAAAAAAAAAAAACGACTGAAGTGAAAGTGAAAGATAGAAACAGAGAGAAACTAGTTGATTGAAAAAAAACTAAGCTCTTCTCAAGCATTTTTTTCTTAAAAAATTTTTTTTTAAATTTTGGGCTCACAAATTCAATTTGTGCAGGTTTTTTCTTTTTTTATCTCTTAGAGCAACTAGTTTTGTTTCTTTTTTGCTCTCACTCCAATTGGTTTTTCTTTAAATTACACTTGACCATTATGCGCATTGGACAAAATATAATGAAAAAAATATGGGTAAAGAACATCTTTTTATAAGAGAAAGAGAAAACATTTTTTTTCGCTGTTTTTTGTTCAGATATGTTCTTGACCATTAGTAGACTGGCTAGAAACTATAGATTACATTAAGCGTTCAGTATATTTCATGATGTAAGCAAAGTTAGCAGGTTGAAGGGCAAAGTTAAAAGTTAAAAAAAATGAAGCGGTTTGAAGAACGTGTAGTTTAATGTCAAAAAACACTTGGATTCACTTGATTTTGATACTGACACTTTTTAAAGATATAAGATAAATCCTGGAATAATTTTTTTTTTTTCTTTTTTTTCTTTGTTTATTAAAAAGCTTCTACGCATTAGGCGGTAAAAAATGGGTAGCTGCGCATTGCCCAGTTTGACTATATGTCTTTATTTAATTTGATTTTAGCAATTTCGTTTTCTTTTAAATAATTTTCCAAATTTTGCCATATTTTTTGTATTGGTTTACATTTTAGTAGAATATGTTTGATTGAATCTGGGGGTTTTTGGCAGAAATTACAGTTTTTTGTTATGTTTGTTTGATGCCATTTATATGCATTTGTGGCAATTCTATAATTTACTTCACGCTTGTTGTTATTGAAATATTTTTTTATATTTTTTGTTTTTAATATATTTTTCCATGGAATTGTTTCCTTATTTTTATTTAAAATTTGTGTTTTTTCGCTTTTTATTTGTTTAAGGAGTAAATATATTTTTTTGTGTGATATTTTGTCCCATTCAATATCGTACTTTTTTAGACTCATAAATAAGGAAAAGGTGTAGTTCCAAGTTTCATTTCAAATAGATTGTGTGCTTTGGTTCTATCAAATAGTTTTTTGTTTATGTGTTTTATTTTATAGAAAAGATTGTAAGTGGCCCATTGATGCCATATTTCACTAGATTGGTCTATGTTAACTAAATATTTTATTTTTTCGACGTAGCATGTGTTGATTTTGCTCTCAATGTCTATCATTTTAATACCACCTTCTTTGATTTCTGCAATTAGTTTACTTCTTGATAGTTGTTCGATTGGATGTTTTGTCCATAGAAATTTGTATAGTATTTGGTTAATCTCTTTTATGATTTTTGTCGTTGGTCTATAGATTCTGGCTATATGAATAAACAAGGGTATCACCAGTGTTTTTATAATTTGGATTTTGCCAAATATTGATAGATTTCTGGTATCATGTTTCAGTATTATACCTCTAATTTTTGAAATTACTTCTTTCCAATTTTTCATCTTTTGATTTGGATTTAGGAAGAATTTTATACCTAGAAGTTTGAAGGAATCTTTTATATTGAATGTGGGGTAGTGTAGTTTTATTTTTTCTTGAAAAGAAAGACTTGTTGTTAAGATTTGAGTTTTTTCTGAGTTTATTTTTAAACCAGACACTTTTTCAAATTTGTGCAATTCTTCCTGTATTTTTTTAATTTCTAAAAAGTCTTGGCATGCAAATGTAGTGTCATCTGTGTATTGTATTATTTTGAAGTTTGTTTTTTGTAGGGTTATTCCTTTGATTTGTTTATTTTTTAATATGTGTCTGGTTAAGAGATCTGAGCATGTTATAAACAATAGCATGCTCAGCAGACATCCTTGTCTAATACCTCTATTTATTTTAATTTTAGTGGTAGTAATACCGTTTATTTCAATTTTTGAATATATGTCTCTGTAAAATAATTTTAAAAATTCTAAGTTCTTTTTGCCAATATTTAATTTTTCAAGAGTTTTGAAAATTAATTGGTGGGAAATTTTATCAAAGGCTTTTTCGAAATCAATGGTCATGAGTATTATTTTTTCACCCCATTGTTCGGCTATTTCTAATATGGCTTGTATGTTATAATGAACGTTTTCAATTTTACGGCCAGGTATTCCAGCATTTTGTTGGGGTAGAATATAATTTTGTAAAAGTGGAGACAGTCTGTTAACTATGATTTTGCTGAGGATTTTGTAATCATTATTTAATAAAGAGATTGGTTGCCAATTTTTTAGGTTTTTGTGATCATTTTTTTTATATAATAGTTTTATCGTTGCTTCTTTCATGCTGTTAGGTAACTCTTTATTGAGTAGAATATTATTAAAAACTTTGGTTAGCTCTGGAATTATTAATTTTTGGAAGGTTTTATAGAATTCTGCTGTTAGTCCGTCTGATCCAGGTGAGGAATTATTATTTAATTGATTTATTGCAAATTGTACTTCATGTTCAGTTATCCAGTTATCAATTTTAGTTATTTCATGGTTATAAAAGGCGAGATTCTCAATAATTTTCAAATAAGAGGCTATCTCATTTTCGTTGTTTTTAGTGCAATTTCCCCATAATTCTTCGTAGTATTTTTTAATTTCTTGCAAGATTTCCTTTGGTTTATATAGAGTTTGGTTGTTTTGATTGTTTATTTATCAAGAGTATTAATTTTTCCCTGATAAACTTCTTTCTCAAAAAAATATTTATCTGGAGTTTCATCCAATTTTTTTAATTTTGCTCTTACTCTAAGCTCCTTCATATTTGTTTTCATAGAGTTTTTCTAATTGTTTTTTGAGAGAATCAATTTTGTTTTTGTTTTGGTTGGAATTTTCTTTCAGTAAATTTGATAGGTC
Organism: Diplosoma virens; assembly: GCA_963680785.1. NCBI lineage: Eukaryota > Metazoa > Chordata > Ascidiacea > Aplousobranchia > Didemnidae > Diplosoma > Diplosoma virens. The sequence continues at coordinate 34,313,467 of OY796893.1, read as the reverse complement.
AAGTTTTGTTTGTTCAATGATTTTTTTATTTGAGCTGTTGATTTCTATTGAAATTTTTTTTAAACATTCTTTGAATATCAATTTTCCTTTTTCCCACCATTCATTTGAATTTGAGAAATTTTGTTTTGTTTCTTTATGTAATTGCCAACAATTGTAGAATTCATCTTTTACGCATTCTAATTTTAATATTGAATTGTTTAGTTTATAAGTTCCTATTCCCCATTTAGTTTTAGAAACACATTTAATCTCAACAGTTGGCATAAATATATGGTCCGTTCCTAATGTTGGGATGTATTGAAATTTTTTGGTAAATGGTATTAAAGAAGAATCAATATATATTCTGTCTATTCTTGTGGCTCCTTTTCTATTTTTGTAAGTAAAGATTTTTTGTTTTTTATATTTTTTTCTGAAAATGTCTATTATATCTTTTTCTTTTCTTAGAATTCTAAAAAGTGTTTTATCTCTTGTATTTCAGAAGAGATATTGGTTTTTAGTGTCTAATTTAGATTCAACAAAATTGAAATCTCCTAAAATAATGTTGTTTTGATTTTTAATTGATTTTTTTAAAATTTCAATAATTTTGGTTCTTAGAGCCACTTTTGTCGGAAAGTAACAATTTAAAATAGACAGATTCATATTTTCATTATATAATTTGATATAATGAATTCTATTTTGATATATTATTTCCTCTTCAATATTAAAAAATTTTGTTGTATTTTTTGTTATGATTGTGATTGTTCCTTCTTTGGAAAATTTCATTTGGGGTAAGTTATAAAATTGATTTATGTAAACTTTATAATTTAGTAAGCTTGCCCATTTTTCTAATTTTGTTAAGTCAATTGCATGGGTTTCTTGTACGCACAATATGTTTAGGTTATTGTCAAAATCATATTATGAATTAAATTTAGTTTATTATTCAGACCATTTATATTAATTGAGCCTATTTTAATTAATGTATTAAGGTTTTTACCTTTTATGTTGGCTTGTTGTGTTTTAATGATATTATTAATGATATTATATTTCCGATGTTTCATATGTTGTGTTTTCTTTAACAGATCCATTTTTTAAGTTAAATCAAAAAAACTGAGCATTAAATTAATATTATACAATATCTAGGATTTAGTTAAAAAAAAAATAGAAAAAGAGTCAAAGTTAAGATGTTGTTAAAATATTTTTTAGGATCATATCTCTATATGTTTCTTCAATTGGAGATGGTTTTAAGGAGGATGCCTCTTCATTTGTATTTTCTTTTTCTTTTTTTCATTTGTTTGCAATATTGATTCATTTTCATTTTGGATGGATTTATTTTTTGGATCAAAGTTTTCTTCATTTTTATTTTCTTTTCTTTTTTTCTTTTGTTTGCAATATTTTTTATTTTCATTTAGTTTGGATTCATTTTTTGAGTCAAAGTTCTCTTCTGATAAGTCAGATAATTGAGGATGAGTGTTATTTTTTTCTTCATTTTGGGGTATCTTCTCTTTTTCTTTTTGATCGGATTCATTTTTAAGATCAAAATCCTCTTCTGTTGAGTCAGATAGTTGAGGGTGTATGATTTTTGATATTTCATCTTCATCAGATTTGATTTCATCTTCTGTTTCCGATGTTTCATATGTTGAGCTTTCTGGTTCACTGTGTTGGGTTTCTTTTCTTATTTTTTTTGTTTCTTGTTTTCTTTTTTGTTTTTTGGGGAGATTCTGGGTCTCTTCTTTCCTACTACTATAAAGTCTTGTAACGTTGTTTGACTTTCTCCCTTGTGATGATTTTCTTTGTCTTCCTCGGAAGAGGATGATTTTATTTGTTCTGTGGTGCTCATTGTTTCTTTACTTTTCTGTTGATTTTTTCTCCATAATTTGGCACAATCTCTAATTTCGTGGCCACGTGTTTTGCAAAATCTGCACATTGGCAGATGTCTATTATGGGGTGTTGTTACCGAAATCCAATGGCCCATGATGTTGACCTGTCCTGTAATTCTAAGGTAATCTGGATCGTGTATGTAAAGATTAACGTATCCATTTATTTTTGGGTAATTTCGAAGAGTTCTAAAGTGTATTTTTTTTATTGTTTCCCGTCCATGACGTTCCAATGTTTTCAGTTCTCTTTCTCCCATTTCGAAAGGTACTGGAAATAATGTTATGAGTTCGGCAGGTTGCTGTGGAATGGTTGTTGTAATGGTGATTCCACCTTCTCTTTTAAGTCCATGCTGACATATACAGTAGCATGGACAGGGTCTCGGACACTTTTCATTAAGCATTTTTCGATTATTGTAAAAGTTACTAAAAATTTTTTTTCATAATAGCTAATCATTCTTATCCCTTCAATTTTGTCTCTGAACTTGTCTAATTCACCATAAAAGCATTTTATTATGGTTTCAAAGTTGCATTCATTTTTTTCGACGACTTGGAAATATAAACTTCTATCTTGACTAAGATAGGGATACATTTTATAATTTCAATAAGTGCCGTCAAACTTATGGTTTTTAATGACGGCTTGTTCTGTAATAGACCTTTTGCAAAGAAGTGTTGCAGTTTCGCGTTAACAAATCTGAGCTTGTTGAGCTGACTGTCTACACCAGGGGTGGGCAATTGTTTTGGCTTGTCACATCGTCGCCACGGAAGCTAGCTGAGGCCGCACTTTTTAATGAACGCATTGGTATATTATTCTAGTATGATACTTGTGATATGTAGCACTGTAAGCTACCACACACGTAAATATAGAATTACTGTTGCAGCTAATAACCTACACTACTACCACTTGCAATACTCACAGCACTGGCACTTTGCACTGCAATACCATCACTGCTACAGGATGTATTTTAAGGTACCATACTAGCATTCAAACAGCACCGAAATAACTACAAAGTGCTGTATAGCTGCTGCAATTTGCACAATCAACTTTTCCAACTGATACAACTAAAATAGCAGCAAGCTTTCTATCAACTACGTACAACTTTGGGTGACATGCAAACATCTACAATATGCAACTTAACAACTGCAAGTAGTTTAAAGTAGCCTTAATAAATTTAACCTACACACCTTCATTAATTACAGCTTTGGTATTGTAATGAAACACATACACATTGGCCTATCAATAGCATTCGTATTTACAACCACGACTGCATCAACTATTTAAAATCTCCAACACCTACAATAGCTACATACTTTTCCAGCTACAGCCTGGTGAAACTTTGCACTATAAGCTTCCATGCACACAGCCAACATTTAATGATAAACTGTTGCTGCTTGCAGCAAATATCGTACTATACCCTAATCTAGTTAATTTGCTTTTTAAATTTGGCATAAAATTAAAGACAACAATTATTAGACAAATAAATCAAAGTAGTTTTATTCAATTTAAAATGCAAGCACATTTAATTTTCAAATTCTATCAATGAGAAAAATGCACTCTATCACGTTCTTCTACAATTTTTTTAAAATTAGGAGTCATATTTGTTGTTGAGATTCTCATCATAGCCTGCAAATTAACGTCTGTCAAGGAGCATCTATGTTTATTCTTGTTAATTTTCATGCAAGAAAAGCTTTGCTCACAAATATACGTTGACCCAAAGATAGAAAACATTTTCCCACCGAATTTCTTCATACATGGGAATTTTTCAGCAGAAAGAGAACTATAGAAGTCAATCAATGTCTTCTCATGAAACATTTCTTTCAATGTGTAATCCGACTGCAAATCAATTAGTTCAAGTTGCAAATCCTCAGGTGCGGTGTCGATATCTGCTGTGAAGGGATACGATAGCAAATTGAATTTCGGCTCAATTTTTTGAAAGTCCTGAAATCTTCTCGTAATTTCTTCGTTCAAACTCTTCAGATAATTTGTAATCTTGGTAGAAATACTTTCGGGCACTTTCTGTTTGCCTAATAAAGGGAAATGACAAAAATTGCCCTCTACCGCTTGCCTTGCAAATAGATCTAGCTTAGCTCTGAATGATTTTACATGATTCCACATTTCATGTGCCAATAACCCGTTACCCTGCAATGTCACATTTAATTCGTTTAATTTCTCCAATATATCAGCAGCAAACATCATTTCGTATCTCCATTCCTGACATTTCACTTTTGTAACAAAGTCATGGGATATATTTTTCATGTCTAAAAATAAGAGAATCTCATCCTGCAATGACCAAACTCTTTTTATCACTTTGCCCAGGCTCAGCCACCGCACACTGCTGTGATAAATTACATCTCCATACTCTGCCTTCAGATCTTCTAGCAAAGATTTAAATTGTCGATGGCGAAGTGCCCTTGCTCTGATTGTGTTCACTACACTTACAACAGGATCTATCATGTGTCTCAAATCCAGCGCAGCTTTACAAAGGTTCTCCTGATGCAAAATGCAATGAAACAACATGACATCACTGTTTGCATCTTCTGTTTTTAACTTGTTCTTTAAAAGCTTAACCATGCCCACATTTTTTCCAGTGAAAGCTTTGGCCCCATCTGTTGTAATGCTTGCAAGTTTGTTCCAAGATAAGCTATTTTTTTCCACGCAATGCACAGTGTGCTCAAACAAGTCTTTACCGGTGGTTGTATCTTTCATTGATTCTAGGCCAAGTAATTCTTCCGTGACAACGAAGTTTCTATTAACTCCACGGATAAAGATTAATAATTGAGCAGTGTCTTCTTCATCGGTACTTTCATCCAGTGCCAAAGAAAAACAGACAAAATCCTTACTCGCAATCATTAGCTGTTCTGTGAGTTGGTCACTGATTGAGTCGATGCGACGCACTACAGTTCTTCTTGACAACGAAATGCTTTCAAATTTGCTTTTTTCGTTAGGACACATTACACTTGCACACTCTACCATGCACTGCTTGATGAAGTCGCCGTCCAAAAAAGGCTTATTGCGTTTGGCGAGATTGTAGGCTACCATAAGACTTGCTTCAGTAGCGCTATTTTGAAGAGCTGATTGCTTCATAAACAATGTCTGTTGCTTTTTCAGTTTTTCAACACACTTCTCAGCTTTTAGTTTTCGTTCTTCCTCTGAAAGATTGCAGCCAAAATTTTTATGTTTGGTTTCATGATGTCGTTTTAAATTGAACTCCTTAAGTACTGCTATCGTTTCTTGACACAATAAACACACAGCTTTATTCTCTGTATCGGTAAAGAAATATTTGCCTGTCCATTCTTTGTTAAACACGCGACGTTCATCAACAATTTTACGTTTTCTTTTAGAAGTGTGCATGAGTTTACTATTCCTTAAAATTTGCAAATAAACTTTAACAGTTTAACTAACCGCTAATTTCTGATCTCTGGTTTCTTAAAAAACAGTACAGCATGTCTGCCACGTGTGATAGTTTGTTCTCAATGTTACGTAACAATGGAAAATTTTTACAGTTCTAACCGTGATTGTCTCAGCAACTAATTTAACATTCTAAATTTTTGCAGCAGTAGGAACCACGCTTAAAATCAAAAGAGTGAAATTAAATGTATCTAAATATTGTCAGTGCTGTGTTTTTGCTACCTTCAAACGGTAAAATTGAGCAATCGCAAAACTTTGACCACTCGCGGGAATAAAGTTCGGTTCTTCAAAGTATAGTTTTCTGAATGTTTTGGCGGGCTGCTAGAAAATGTTAGCATGGCCGCACATGTAGGCTACTCCAAAATATAGTCCAATATATTCCTGGCTCATTGTCAGAAATATTACACATGAAATTCTTTGTAGGAAACAAAACTCTTTTAATATTATTGATTGATTGATTGAAAAGTACTGTCAGTCATTTCAGTCTGGCGACATAAATCTGCCTTTACAGAATTGTAATATGATTTTTAGTGAATTTTATTGATTTTTTTAAATTATTTCCTTAAGGCTTTTGCGGGCCGCACAAAAGTTCGTCGCGGGCCACAGTTTGCCCACCCCTGGTCTACACCTTTCGTTTCTGTTTACGATTTGAATCTAAACTGACTAGCTAATCTGACAAGACGTCAACTTACCTTATTCAAATAGAAACTTACCTTTTTTTTTTTTTTTTTTTTATGTATACAATACTTCATTAATGGAAGGTTTATCTGTCATAAAACCCTTCATTAAAATCAAATTACAAGAAAATAAAATTATTACATGCAGTTAGCTAGATTTATATGTATACATACATTTATACTTATATGTATACAATACTTTGTTAATGGAGGGTTCATCATTATAAAACCCTTCATTAATATCAAATTACAAGAGAACAATATTATTTTATACAGTCAGCCATACTCATATGTATACATACAGTCATACTTATATGTAGATAATACTTCATCAATGTAAGGTTTATCTATCATAAAACCCTACATTAATATCATATTACAAAAGAACAAACTTATTACATGCAATTAAATGAAGTTATAAAATACAATATATACAGTTAGATACATTTGAATACTAAACACTTTATTAATTATAATATTATTACAGTTAAACTTAATAACAATTAAACACAATACATATCGTTTAATAATTAAAACTTACAAATACAATCTGTTATATACATAAATATATATTAATTTATTAATAGAGGGGCTACAAAGGCCCTCCATCAATATGAAATTACAATACAATAATACATACAATAATTAATATGAAATTACAATACATGCAGTTAAATAAAGTTATAAAATACAATAAATACAGTTAGATACATTTGACTACTAAACACTCTATTAATATAATATTATTACAGTTAAACTTAGTTACAATTAAATACAATACACATCATTTAATAATTAAAACTTACAAATACATACAGTTATATACATAAATATATATTAATTTATTAATAGAGGGGCTCCATTAATCGAGGCCCTCCATCAATATGAAATTACAATACAATAATACATACAATAATTAATATGAAAGTACAATACATGCAATTAAATAAAGTTATAAAATACAATAAATACAGTTAGATACATTTGACTACTAAACACTCTATTAATATAATATTATTACAGTTAAACTTAGTTAGCATTAAATACAATACACATCATTTAATAATTAAAACTTACAAATACATACAGTTATATACATAAATATATAATAATTCAATAATAGAGGGGCCACACCAACCAAGGCTCTTTATTAATATGAAATTACAATACAATAATACATACAGTTTAATATTAATATACAATACATTAAATACACTATATTATTATTACAATTAAAGTACTTAAAATTATAGATAAAATTGCAATTTGCAAGCAACATTATTTTATAATGTTGCTTTGATGGAGACAACTTATACTTGTGTTTGTCTCAATATTAGGAATAAATAAGATTTCATTTTTGGTATTTTAAATAATTCATTTGAATACATTACTTTTAGCTTCTTTGTGTCTTGTATTTATAATTTCTAATAAATATTTTTGAAATTTTTGATTATCCCAGTTATTAATTGGAGATTGATCTAGATCTCTTTTTTTTTCAATTAGTTTTAATTTTAAAAAAGTTAAATCCTTCATTATTATAGATATTTTGGTAAAATCGCATTCAAAGAAATTAAACAATATATTATCTTTATTCAGTTTTATTTGAATATTTTCATTTTTTAAAATTAGATTTTCATATTTTTGCCAAATTGTTTTAATAGGTTCACAATAAATTAATATATGTTCAATCGTATTGCAGGATTTACAACAAAATTTACAAATATTGTTTTGTTGCCATTTAAAAGCATTATGAACAGTTCTGTAAATTGTTTCACGTTCCTTATTGTTAATCTTGTGTTTGAATTTTTTATTATTACATAAAATCTTGTTCCAAGGAATAACTTTTTTATTAATACTGATAATTTCAGTTTTTTTACTTGAAAGATCTTTTAATTTCAAGTAAATCTCTTTATGTGTTATGTTTGCCCAATTCAAGTTAAATTTTTTCAATTTCAAAAAAATGTTAAAAGTTTTGTTCCAATTACAATTGCCAAATAATGCATGTGGTTTAAAATTGTCATATAATTTTGGATTAATATGTCTTAATTTGTAAAATAAATTATAAAAACTCCATTGATGCCAAATGTAATGTGCTTTATCCAAATTTGTTAAATATCTAATTTTTTCAACAAAACATGTATCAAATTTGCTTTCAATGTCCATCATTGAAATACCCCCTTCATGTTTTTCAGCAATAAGTTTTTTTCTAGCCAATTGTTCAAATGGATAATTTTGCCATAAATATTTAAATAATAAACTATTAATTTCTTTGATAATATTGGATGTTGGTGGAAATATTCTTGCTATATTGATAGTCAGTGGCATTAAAAGAGTTTTGATAATTTGATTTTTCCCATAAATAGTCAAATTTCTATTTTCATGTTGTCTAATAATTGCTTTAATTTTTGGTATAATGTTTAGCCAATTTTGGGTATTGTTTTCAGGTTTTAAGTAAAAAGTTATTCCAAGTATTTTTAATTTGTCTTGTAATTTAAATAGTGGATATTTATTAGTTATTGCATTTTTAAGTTGTGTAGATGTTGCTAAAATTTGTGTCTTTTCTGCATTAATTTTTAATCCAGAAAATTTTTCAAAAAAATCCAATTCATTAAAGATAATTTTTATTTCTTCAGTGTTTTGAAAAACAAAGGTTGTATCATCTGCATATTGGGCAATTTTAAAATTTACTTTTTGAAAGGTTATACCTTTAATTTTCTCATTTTTAATAATTTTACGAGTTAACACATCAGTACATATTATGAATAATAACATACTTAAAGGACACCCTTGTCTTATTCCCCTTTTAATTCTAATTTTTTTAGTTAGAGCCCCATTTATTTCAATTTTAGAAAAAATATCATTATAAAGTAATTTAATAAATTCAGTAACAATTTTGCCAAGTTTTAATTTTTCCACAATTTTAAAAATAAATTGGTGAGAAATTTTATCAAATGCTTTTTCAAAGTCAATTGACATTATTGCTAAATTTTCATTTTTTTGGTTGGCCATTTCCAATAGTGCTTGAATATTATAATGAATATTTTCAATTCTTCTCCCAGGTAATCCAGTACATTGTTGTGGTGAAATATAATTTTCAAAAATTGGAATTAATCTGTTAACAATAATTTTACTTAAAATTTTATAATCTGTATTTAATAAGGATATTGGTCTCCAATTTTTAATATTTTTATGATCATTTTTTTTGTATAAAAGTTTAACAATTGCTTCTCTCATAGTTTTTGGCATTTTACCTTTTAAAATTATATTGTTGAATACTTCAAGTAAATCTGTTAAAATTAATTTTTTGAAAATTTTGTAAAATTCAGATGTCAAACCATCCGACCCAGGAGTAGCATCACTATTAAGTGAGTCGATTGCTACTTTTATCTCTTTTTCATTTATGAATTTGTTTATTTCATCTAAATGTTGTTTATCAAATTTTATCTGATCAAGAAAATTTAGGTAAGTATTTTGTTCAGTTTCATTTGCAACATCATTAATTCCCCATAAATTTTTATAGAAATTTTTGGTTTCTCTTAAAATTTCTTTTGGTTCAGATAAAATTTGATTTTTTTCATTTTTTAATTTAAACAAAGTGTTTCTTTTTCCCTTTTCCCCTTCTGTTACAAAAAAGAATTTATCTGGAACTTCATTTTCAATATTTTTTAGTCTGGATCGGATTCTTGCACCTTCATTTTTGATATTATATAATTTTTCAAGTTTTGTTTTAAGAGAAGCAATTTTTAATTTATTTTGTTCTAAATCACCTTCTAAAAGAATTGAAATTTTGTTGTTAATAGTTAAAATTTTATTTTGATTACTTTTATTAACTTCAATTGACAAATTTAAAAAGCATTGTTTTAATAGAAGTTTTCCTTTTTCCCACCAATCAATCAAATTAGGGAAATTTAACTTGGATTGTTTATGAATTTGCCAAATATTGTAAAGTTCATTTTGAACATAATTTAATCTTAATATAGAGTTATTTAATTTATAAATCCCTTTACCCCATCTTAATTTTGCAACATACTTTAAAGAAATTAGTGGCATCATAATATGATCTGTGTTAACTGTAGGGTAATATTTAAAATTTTCAACCTTTGCTTTTAAAGAGGAATTAATATAAATTCTGTCGATGCGAGTTGCACCTTTTTTATTGATATATGTGAATATTTTTTGTTTCAAATTCTTTTCTCTAAATATATCAATAAAATCATTTTCTTCTTTTAGCTTTTTAAAAGCTAATTTGTCTTTTGTTAATTTAAAAAGATGTTGATTTTTTGTATCAATTTTGTTTTCAACAAAGTTAAAATCTCCCAAAATTATCATATTATTTTTATTACACTCCAATTTTTTATTAAGAATTTCAATTAATTGAAGTCTTTCATAAGGTTTATTAAAAAAATAACAGTTATATATTAATAAGTTTTCATTTTCATTAAAAATATTTAAAGTTTGGATTCTATTTTTATATATTAATTCCTCTTTAATTGTAAAATTATCTTTAATTTTTCTTGTAATAACAATTATAGTGCCTTCTTTGCCATGTTTTAATTGTGGAGTATCATAAACTTGATTAATGTACACTGTATAGTTGTAGATTTTGGCCCACTTTTCCAAATTTAAATTATTAATTTCATGTGTCTCTTGAATACACATTATGTCAATAAAATTATTTTGCATTAAATTACTAATTGTAGATAATTTGTTGTTCAATCCATTTATATTTATTGAACATATATTAATTTTATTGAAGATATTGCACTTACCTTCATTATCCATTTGTCTATTAAATTAATCTAAATATTATAAAATTATCAATAAAAGATTAAAAACAATTATAATTTTTTTAAAACCACATCTTTATATGATGTAAAGGATTTATTATTTGATCCAAAACTATCTTCTCCTTTTTTGGAATTATTGTCAGAAAGTGATTTGATTATAGTAATTTCTGTTTTAATTGTTTCAAAAACATCTTCAGATAAAGATGAAGATGCTTCTTCAGCTGATTTCTCATTTATTTTATTGATTGATCTCTTATTATTATCATCAATTTTTCTTTCTTCATCATCTGAACTAGAAGACTCAGATGAAGTCACATTTAGATTGGATGTAGATTTGGATTTGTACTTTCTTTGTTTCTTCTTCTTTATAGGTGTACTTGTTTTTTGCATACTTTGATTATTATTACTTGTTGATCTTTTCCTTTTGGAGATTAGAAAATCTCGAGTTTGATATAGAAACATTTTTATACTAATATCTATCAATTACGTATACAAAAGCAATTCACAAAACAATTTTTTATACACTAATTAATATTACAAACGATAATTTTACAAATAAATAACTATATACACTATTAACAATACCACTAACTTACACAAGCTAAATAACTACGCAATTAAACACTACTTACTAAACAAAGCACACAACTAATTTAAATACACAAAAAAAAACAACTATATGCGATAATTACAAACTTTTATTAATAAACTACAAAATTCTAGAAAAACACAGTAAATAACTTACCTTTATATATTAAAATTACAAAAAATTACAACTTTAACACTTTTACACTACTACTACCTGTCAACCTTCTTTTTTTTTTTTTTTTTTTTTGAAACGTTTAATAGAAATTGTATGTACATAAAGCAAAATACAAAACAAAAAAAAGCAAAAGCAAAGTTTTAAAGGATAATTAACAACGAATAGAGGACTTAATTACATGAATGCAGGTCGTGTAAAGCGCAATAGTGAAATATATTTTAACAAATATTAGGTTGGTGAAGAGGGATGCAATGATGGGGTTAATAACGATAAGTAAGTTAGATATAAAAGCTGGCGTGGGACAGAACGAAGCACATAGCAACAGCGATTAGTTAGGGCATGTTTAAAGTGGGAAGCAAAAACTAAACTACAAATGCAGTGAAGAAAAAAAAATCATAAAATATATGTTGGAAAACATATAATGACGAAAAAAAAAAACAACACTTACATGCCTTTATACAAAATATGATTGGTTGGAGGAAAAGCAATAATAATATGTAAAATATAATTGGTTGAAAAAAAAACAATGAAAGTATTTTTATTGGTAAATCCATGTGGTTAATTTGGGTTGACAGCTTAGGTAAGTCTATGGGTTAGAGATTTGTAAAAGTTATTCATTAGTGCGAAAACGTGTAAGGCATGATAATACAATACATTTGAAAATATTAATTATTCGTATCTGGATACAAATGGGAACGAGAAATGAATCTTATTCAACAATCACGGTAGGGCGAAGGAAAAAAGATGGTAATAAATAAAATAAATGGATATAAATTTTCACTGTAGAATATGACTGTTTATTCATACATTTATTAGTTAAAATAGCTTAGATAAGTCCGAGGGATTAAGAAAAAAAAAGGGATGTTATTGGTTGGGGGGAGAGTATAGAAAAGTATAGGTAGAAAAAAAATTATTTTAGATAGTCAGGAAAATGTTTTTCCAGAAAGAATTTAAATTTTGTTTTTATTTTATATTTTTCATCAGAAAGGGAAGAATTAGAGATAGGTTTGTTAAAGGAGGAGAGTCGGTTTCTTAGGGTGAATAGGGAAAGTCTAATTAGTGATGCTAGTTTGGTTGTAATAATGTGTGGTGTGCCAATTGTATTTGTGTAGTTGAAAAGTAATGTGTCTTGTGTAAGGTGGGTATGTTTTTTTAATGTGGAGGAGAGAAGGGGTTCTAGGTATGATATTAAAAGGCGGGTAAAAGGGCAGTGGAAAAAAAGATGGTGAGGGTTGTCAGTAGAAGAGAGACAGATTTTACATAGGTAATCATTGGGAAATCGAGGTTTGAAGTTATGCTTGAAAAAGAAACATCCCCAGGTATAGCCTTTATATGCTGTCCTGAAGGAAATTTCCTTTTCCAAGTTGGTGAAGAGGGATGGACGGGGTTTTAAAAGGGTTAAGCAGGTCCATGTATGGGGGATAGTATTGTTTAAGAAAGGAATAGAGTTAGGTTCAGGTTGAAGTAAGGTTAAGTAGAGAGATTTGAAAGTAAGAAGATCAATTTCATGAGAGGGGATAGAGCATTTAGTGAATAAGGAAAGAGTTTTGGACCAAAGAAGGTTGGGTTTGGGACGGTGGGGTTGGGAGTTGGAATATAATTCAGGTTTAATAGGTATTATTTTAGTTCCAATATTATAAATTGCATAGGACATCCAAAAGTATGAGAAAGGGTTAGGGGTTTTAAGTAGATAGATAAATTTCCATAGAAAGGCGGTAGAAGTTTTAAGACCAATATTAGGAAGGGCTATACCACCGTCGGGTTTGGGCAAGTAGAGGGAAGATCTTTTAATTGGTTCAAAAGGGGAGAAATTCCAAAGGAATTTGAATAGAAGGGTGGTGAGGGATTTGATGTGTTTAGGTGAGGGAGGGATGATTCTTGAAAGAAAAAGAATTTTAGGTAAAAAGTGTTGATTAAGTGAGAGAGTTTTAGAGAATAGAGAATCTTTAGGGTTTAATTTAGCAAGTGAGGTATGGGGGAGTGAACGGATTAGGTCATCCCAGTTTTTAGACAGGTCTTCTTTGTGGAAGGAAAAAGTAATTCCAAGGATTTTAGTGGAGGAAAGAGTTTTACCTTGGGGAAAGGCTGAACGAAAAGATGAAAGCAAATTTGGGGAATTAGAGATAATGGAGGTTTTGGAATGATTAATTTTTAGACCAGAAAAAGAAGAAAACTCTTCGATTATCTCACGAATTGTTGAAAAGGATTGAGGGGATGATACAAAAAGGGTCAGATCATCAGCATAATGACTGACTTTAAGAGAAGAGGTACCAATGGAGATTCCTTGGATTTTGGGTGAAGAAAGTATTTTTTGGGTTAATGGTTCAATACCAATTAAGAAAAGGAGCATACTAAGTGGGCATCCTTGGCGAATGCCACACTTAATGGAAATAGGATCGGAAAGAGAGCCGTTGAGGTTAAGTTGGGCTGTTGAGTCTGAAAGAAAGATTTGAATCCAGTTAAGAAGAGTATCTGGAATTCCTAATTTTGAGGCAGTAGAAAGAATGAATTCGTGAGATATTGTATCGAAGGCTTTATAAAAGTCAATTTGGAGTATAGCTAATGGTTGAAGAGAGTCGTTAGTATAGTTTATAGCGGAGAGGATATTTAGGTGGTTGTTGAAGATCTGTCTGTTTGGAAGACCACATTGTTGGTGAAGAGAAATAACTGAATTTAGTAGAGGTTTGAGTCGGGATGAAATGATAGTAGAAAGGATTTTGTAGTTGGTGTTTAGGAGGGAAATAGGGCGCCAGTCTTTTACAGATATAGGGTTGGAAATCTTTGGGATTAGTTTTATAAGGGCAAGGAATTGAGAGTGTGATAGTTTTCTTTGAAGGTAGACATTATTAAAAGTTTGACATAAAATTGGTATTAGAGAAGGAAAAGAGCTGTAAAGTTTAGGGGTAAAGCCATCAAGGCCAGGGGCAGAATTTTGATTAAGAGTTTGGATGGCAAAGTGGATTTCATTATTTGTAATTAGAGGAGAGGTGGGGAGAGTTTGAAGAATTTCGTGGGAAATTGAGGAAGTTAGGGTGTCAAGGTATATAGCGGGGTTTAATAGTGTTGAAGAGGGTTTCCAGAGGTTTTTGAAGAAAGAAATAAAAGAATTAAAATTTGTAGAGTTAAAGTTTACTGTAGGGATATTAAGAGGGGGAGTGTTAGAATCAGTTGGAAGAAGGGATTTGGATTGGGAAAGGTTTTCAAAAATTGAGGCAAGGGGGGAAGGAACGTCTATGCTTGAGAGAGGGGGAAGGCGGGATCTAATTTGTGTGCCTAATTTCTTCTTTTGTTCTATTTGATCTAATTGATTTGATATAATGGCTATTGCTTCATTTTGATTGGATTGTTTTGCTTTAAATAGATTTTTTTGTAAGTTTTTTTGTTTACTATTTGTTTCATTTCGAATTTGTTTGGAGTGAAATATTAAAAATTTTTGAGTTTAAATTTAGTTAGATCCCACCATTGAAGAGGTTGATGGGTAGGGTTTTTTGAGGGAAAAAGGTTTTTGATAAAAAGGTTGGTATAGCGAATTATTGAAAGGGATTCAAAGATAGAGTTGTTCAATTTCCAGTGTGAAGATTTAAACTTTGTTTTTGAAGGTATTTTAAGGGAAAGAAGGGGAGCTTTATTGTGGTCTGAAAAAGATATGTGATGGTATGAGGAGTGTGTTATTTGAGGAAGAAGAGGTGAGGAAATATAAATACGGTCAAGTCTAGATATTGGACAGGTACGGGAAAAGGAGTAGGTTCGGGAATTGGGATAAAGGTAGCGGTAAGAGTCAGAAAGGTCAAATTGGGTAAGGATATTTTGAAATAATATTTTGTCATTAGTATTGGGGGTGTAATGTCCGGTTCTGTCAAAAGGGTTTAAAACTAGATTAAAATCACCTGCAATAATTAAGAATTTGTTTTTGAAGTCCAAGGTGTGAAGGTAAGAGGTTAGGGTTTTTATGGCTTTAATACGATTCGAAGTTTGGGTAGAGGTTTTTCCGGAGGGGAGGTAGCAGTTAATAAGGGTATAATTTAGATTGGATAGGGTGAAGGAAATAGATTGGATGTAATTAGAAAGGATTATTTGTGACGAGATCGTTTGTGGATTTAGATGTAAATGTTTGTTATTTATAAGTGTAAGTGTTCCTTGTTTATGTGCAATTGTAGGTGTAAGTGAGTGATCAGAGTTAGGATAGGCAAGAAGGGTGTGTCGATGTTGAAAGTGTGATAGTTGTTGGTGTTGTATCGTGTGAGTTTCCTGTATAAATGTGACGTGTATGTTGTGTTTAAAAATAAAGTGCGCAAGTTTATCTGTTGATTTATTAAATCCGTTAATATTTAAGGATCCGAAATTTATTTGCATAATAGGGAATTTTATTTAATACATAAGGATATAGTGCATGGAAAGAGATTAATAATTGAATTGACTCAAGGTGTATGTAGGAAAAGTGCATAAGTAAACAAGAAGAAGTGAAGAAAAGGTTACTAAAAATAAAGTAAAAGAAACATGGGATTCGAGTTTGTGTTGTTTTGGAACGAAAAAGTAGTGTTGTAAGAGATAGAAAAAATGGGTTTAATAAGAAAGTGAGAAAGGGAGGACTTACCTTCATTGTCGAACTTCATAAAACAGCACAATAATTATTAAAAGTTTATAAATAATACATAATAACAGTTAAATTTTTATACTAAAATAAAAAAAAAAATTAAATACTATTTTTTCTATATTTTTCTTTTGTATTTGTTTTCTTTTTTCTGGGTTTAAGTTCAATTGAGATGGAGGAAGATTGGGAAGAGGAGGGGGAGGGGGATAATTTTCTTTTTTGTGATAAAGAATCATTTATAGGGGGGGGGGTTTGGAGAGAGATTGGTTTTGAGGTAGAGGGTAGGGGCATTTTAGCAAATTGGGTTTCATCAAAGGATTTGATTGCTTCTTCTTCGGTAATGTTGAGGGATGAAAAGTTTGGGTTGAGGTTAAGTTTTTCTTCTTCTTTTGTTTGGGTGGTGGGGTTTTGGCTGAGGGGGGGGAAGTTTTGGGTGTTTTTTTTTATATTTTGTTTAACAAGTTTGACTTGGGTTGAGGGGTGGAGGATAGGGGGTTGAGGTTGTTTAGGGGTTGAAGTTATAGTTTTAGCATACGTTTGCTTAGGTTGGAGTAGAGGGTTGGAAGGTTGGTTGTTTTTAGGGAGGGTTTTAAAGAGGCAATCTTCTATGAGATGATCAGTTTTTTTGCAGTAGTTACAGCGGGTTTTAATTGGTTCACCATCTACGTTTACGGCAATAAATCGATTTCTAAAAACAAATTGGTCCGGTATTTCTTTATGGTTGAAGTTTTCTATATAGAGGTGGAGGTAGGAGTTATGGATTAGTGGACATTTTTTGTGTCGGCCAAATTCAAAGTTTTTCAAGTTTCCCCATTTCGTAGTGATTGCCTTTATTTGATCAAAGTTTACATCGAAGGGCATTGGGTAGAGAGTGATTAGCTGCCGGTAACCAAGCGGTCTGTTAATTTGAATGGAGCAATTGATTTCATCTTTTATTGTAATTTGTTGTGGTTCCTTGAAGGTGTCGTATAAATCTTCAATTGTTGATTTAGCTGTGGTTTCCTTGAAAGTTACGTTAAAAATATTGAGATTAAAGTTATGAGTAGCAATTCCGTAAATTTGGTTCAGATAGGATTCGAAAAGTCCTCCTTCTAGGAAAAAGTCAATAAATTCATTAATTTGGAATTCCTTTTTATCGTTTTCCAAAGTGATTTTAAAAAGAAGAGAGTTCTTTTTGGTAGTCATTTTTAACTTTGATAGATTAATCTTGGATTAGGGGTTCAATAAAAAAGGTCTAAGAGAATTACTTGGATATAATAGATAAATATATAAAAAAAAACGGTGAAGTCAAACTTGTGGGTTTTCCTTGCGGCGCACAATATAGTAGACCTTGCACTTCTTCGGAAAAGAACTTCACGTTAAGACTTTGTAGAAACAGCTAAACCTGACTGACTGACTCAAGAACGCACTGATAACAAATTGATCTAACCTTTCTAACTAACCTTGTTGACGCCAAAGCAAGACGTCAAACTTTCAAAGCAAGACGTCTTACCTTATTCAAAACTTGCATGAATACTAAAAGGTAATGACAGTAGTTTAAGTACTATTTATAATTTGACTTAAATTTATCATTTGTGGTACCGTAAAACGGGGTGACTAAGGCACCTTTTTAAGATTGTCCAATAAATAACTCATGAAAATCTGCAAAGAGATTAATATTTTTAGTTTCAAAATGGGAGGAAGAGTGAATGGTACTGATTTTATGCCTTTTGTGTAAATCTGACCTCATTGAAAGAAGCAATGGGGCATAATTTGAGGGTGCCTTAGTCACCCCGGTAAGGGGTGACTAAGGCATCGCCATAGTTATTAATTTATAAAACAAGTACATCCCACACTGGGTTGATTAAGGCATAGGAAGCTCAAAATAATGCATTAGTAAAACAATGCAGTCTATACTTTCACTTCTTAAACCTATCTTAAAGTCACTAGGGGCCTCTACACTCTACAGTAATACACCAGTAGGCAGTTATGACAACTTTCCCTTTGCTTAACCAGCTAAATTTTAAGCACTTATATGATACTCAACAAACAAATATTTTTGCTCAAAAAATCAAACTGAATCATGCAAAATATTAAAAGCTTTATTCACATCAAAAAACAAGTATGGTGAGAAGTTCTTAAGGATAAAAAAGAGAAAAGATGTTTCTAGTTGTCCTTTGATTCTCTTTATCTTTAGGGCTCTGATTCTTCTCTTCGGATTCTGATGTGCTGATATCCGAGATGAATTCAGTGTCTTGGGCTTCATTGCCACAATTTTTCATAGATATTGTAGATGGCCCCGCCTCTTGGTCTGACTGTTCTTCATCAATAGTGCTGATGCTTTGACCAGGAACAACATTCATTCTTTTGCGGTGCATTTTTCTCACAGGGTCAGTTTGATTTTCTCCACGAAGTTGTTGAAGATGTTCAGTGAAAACCTCAGAGACATAGGAATTAGCCTCACTGCCTTGTGATGGATCTCGTGGCAGTCTGTTCAAAATCTTTGTTTTGTCGAGGGGAACAATCCCACACTTGCAAAAGCCACTAATAAGGTTTTGTTTCTGGTTTGGCATCTCCATTAGCTGTTTGAGTAAGCGTGGAAACTGATCTTTCGGCACGGATCCCGCATTTTTCCTGTTTAACTGTTTATAAGTAGTCAGGATGTTTCGCCACTGTCTTTTCATTGGAGAAACGTATGCAACGTCTAATGGTTGGCAAAGGTGAGTGGAATTGGGTGGTAAACATACAAAAGATATGTTATTACGTTCACATTCACGGAGAACTTCATTGGAGAAATGTGATGAGAGATTGTCCCCGATGAGGACTTTCTTGCTACCAGGAATACGCTTTTTGCAGTAGGGTAGTGCTACTCTCCTGAACCAATCAACAAAGGTCACATGATCAAACCATCCAGACCTTGTACGGTTGTATCTAGCTTTGGGGGGACCTCCTTCAACCCAAGTATTCCACAGATGGTCACTTTTGTAAACGACATAAACAGGCAATACTTCCCCTGATGCAGTGCCTGCAAGCATAAGACTTGTTGAAGCCTTTGTGCCGTTTAAGATCCTTTCAGGATAACGTGCGCCCCGCTTAAATATCATCTGCCGTCTTCCTGGATCATCTGTTAAATTTGTTTCATCGTAATTGATGATGTTTTCTGGGGGTACACCATCAAGACTTTTTTCCAATTCCTGGAAATATAAATTGATTGTTTCATGACCAATGCCAGCACGCTTTTTACTGATGTTTTGACACAGGCGGTTTTTTATTCGGTCTTTGTGTCGCCTCATAAATGAAAATGCCCAGTCTTCACCTGGCACATTATCTTTGAATTTAGGAATTTTAGTTCCTTTCTTATCCAGCAGCCTTTTTACTGTAATCCGAAGATCCAATGTGTCAAACGGGAAACCCCATTCGGACACATGCAGCAGTTATTTTCTCTTTTTATTTTCTCAGTTTCATGGCTCAGAATAGTCTGATTATTTTCTCAGTTTCATGGCTCAGAATAGTCTGACCTCCTGGGGTTCGCCTGCATTCTCCTGACTGATGTTCTTTTAGGTACTTTTGAAATACAGATCTTGTTATCAGGTATTTTTTACACACATCTGTTTGAGAAGCACCAGCAGCATTCTCAACCCGTGCTTTTTCCAGAATATGGTCAGGGGTTCTTTTGTAAACACGAGACCCTGGTTTGCATTTATAAAGACGTGGCATGTTGTCTTCCTCGCTGAAAAATTTACTCAAACTGCAATTTAAACAAAATCACTGTTGTGGTGTTAAAAGCAAACTACTATGATGCACACATGGCTAGCAACAAGTCCACAAAAGCAAATTGTTTACAAGTATGGATTGCCTTAGTCACCCCATTTTGCCAACAAAAGCTGGGGTGACTAAGGCAACCCCCCTAAAAAATCTATCCAGAGACAATATTTTCCCAAAACTGCTTTCTACCTTTTGTTTAGGTCTCTATGCATCTAATCATTTCAATAGAAACCATACCAGTACAATAGATTAGCAAGTACTCACCAAAGTTTGCAGATTTTAATTTGGCAAAAAATATTCCAATCAGAGGGTCTTTTTTTAATAACACACTACTCAGCACCAACTGAGGTTAGCAGAACTAATTTTACACAGATGTACAGCTAATTAACTTACTTTTTGAAAACACTTCTAAAAATTGGTGCAAAGTATAAGATGAAATAAAAATAACAACTCAAAGTATTGAAAAAGTTTTCCTAGAAGCCTGCCTTAGTCACCCCGGGATGCCTTAGTCACCCCGTTTTACGGTACTTAGAAAACTAATTTTGATAAAAAAAGTACTTATTTATGAAAAAATTACACTATTACCTAACATGGGTACCTAGAGACCCTGTAAGATTTTTGCTTCAAAACCTCAATAACTATTAAATTAGATGAAAAAATTTAAAGCTATCAATGTGCAATGGTAGAGAAGTACATGCTTTAAGAATACTGTGAGTTATGCAGATCAGAGTTAAACACTCCGGGAGATATGGGAGGAGAAAAAACCGATCGGGTTGCTGGAGACCCACATAGGTGCTTAACCCTTAGATGCAGGAACCTATGAACACCCACCAATGCAGAAACCGGGCCTCCGAGGCCCACCCGTTCTAAAGGAGTATGTTTTCATTCGCGGTTGTGTTTGTTGGTATATATTGGAGCATTCACACTCAAAGTACAGTATTGTAGAAGTATGTTTTATCTATTTTGGTTTCAGTGCATAACTTTATGTACAAAATCAGAAAGAAAATCAAATCCAAAACTCACTCTGGAGACATGTACGTACTAAAATAACAAGACAGTTAACAAATGACTCAGCATTTTACAGACAATTGTTACAAACGACATGACTATGTTCCTTACACACATTTTTGTTACATTTCTTGCATACCATAGCACTTTTACGATCTTTTTTCGAAGGGCAATAGTGGCAATGTTTTCGCTTGGTTACAGGTGTCTCGCAAACAGTCCCTACATTTTCTTCTCTTCTGACCCCGCATCGTTCCATTGCCACAAGTACAGTTGACCGTAGGTTTGTAGTCACTCTCAGTCGCCTTCTCATTTGTGGAATTACCAATTCCTTTGCGAGATTTCGCAGAAACAATCTTCGCTTGTGGGTCTTTCCTACTTCAAATTCCGAATTCTGTGTTGAAAAGATGAGGAAAGCATTTAGCGCAGCAACATCCAGCAAATTGTACCACATCACTACTGGCCATCTTTTTGTCTGCCGCTTGCAACTATATGTGCAAATCATTTGGTCGAAGGTGTCCACTCCTGCTTTGGTACCATTGTAGTATTGTATTACCTCTGGCTTTTTCTTTGAACTGCCTTCATCAATAGCTTTGTCATGATGCATAGTACTCAGCATTATAACTGCCTTTCCTTTCTTTGGTACATAGCTTACCATAGTGGTATTACCCTTGAAGCCAAACTCAGTGCTGTACCGTTCCCGACTTTTACTTGCTTTCATGATCGGGGGTATATCCGGTTTATTTTGTCGAAGGGTCCCAACTAATGTTAGGTTTTTGTTCAGCAGGGATTCAGCCAATTGCACGCTTGTGAAAAAGTTGTCTGCGGTTACGTTGCGACCACTGTGCTGCAAAGGGGAGCACAGTTCATGCACAATACTACTACCCACGTTTCTCTTCACTTCCTCACCTGGTTGTCTACCAGTATAAACACTTCCGTTGAAGCCATAGTTTGTTATCGAATCACATAACCAGAAGATTTTTATGCCGTATTTTCCTGGCTTGGTTGGAATATACTGAAGAAATCTACATCGTCCCTTGAAAGCCACCAGTTGCTCATCAATAGTAACACATTTGTGTGGACTGTACCATTTTTTGCAGTTTGAAATAAAAAGTTTCCAAATATATCTAAATGCTGCCATGTGGTCTGTCTGCAGGCGGAATTCTCTCGTTCTTTTGTCATCAAACCTCAAAAAGCGACGGATGTCTTCGAATCTTTCTACAGACATTGTTGCCTTGTACATAGGGTTTGAGAAGTCATTCCCAAACAACTCGCGTGTTGATATGTCCCACTGCTTTTCAGAGCCAGCAAGAAGTACAAGCCCAAAATAAGCTAGAAGTTCTTCCTTAGATACATTGTTCCACCGCTTACTTCTACTACTCGCCACTCTCCTTCCTTCCAAGTTTGTGCATTTACACACCTCATCCAGAATCTCTTCTGATAAAAACAGTTCTAATGCATTGGATGGAGAATTTGCTATTACAGTCCGTTTAGGGCCTGGCTGTTCATGCATAATATTATGCCTTGGGGTCCTACTTGGAGGAGGGGTATCCGATCTCCAATATGTGCCATTGCGACCAGTCCGATTAGCGATTTCTGTGTGCGGTTCATTGTCTTCATCAGAACTGTCATCGCTTGATTCCTCTGAACTCTCAGACGATGAAGGCAAATTGCTAGAGACTGGCTCAAAATCTTCATCCTCTGAACATTCTGATTCTTCGTCTACGCTCAAAACACCCTCTTCAATCATATCTTCTACTTCGTCAAGCGTTAGCTTATCACCTTTACGCTTGGCCTTCTTCATTAGAAACAAACCACAATACTAACAAGCAAAAATTACTAACGATCTGACTTCAGTCAAACGTTTTTCTACGTTCACAACCTAAGCAAAGACCACGTGCTAATCTAAGTAAATGGCCACTAGAGGCAGTAGAGATTTTTTGTTAAAATTAGGCTGTGAAAAAAATGATAGAAACAAGTAGCAAAAGAGACATACTCCGAAAAATATCTGCCTAATATCGTAAAATGATCGAGGCAAAGCAAAAAAACTGGAAGTCCAAGCGAAAGTGGCACCCCAAAAATTTAGCATAGTCTAATGAAACGGGTGCCCCTCCCACCTCGAAGGTTTTTTTTTCTGGATCAATCCACGAAAGTAATCTGGCATAAGTTGCAGAAGAATACCTGGAACACCTCAGCCATATGTTAAATAGAATCGACATAAATTAAAAAAAAAATCCTTGCCGGGCCTCCCAGACCCATTCCTGCATCTAAGGGTTAAGGGTTAATATAGAAAATAAAAGTTAAAAATTTAAAACCAACTGTTTTATTATGAAAAACCGATTTTGACCAACAAAGGTCATCATCAGTTCTACTTGAATAAGAAACTGATGATGACCTTTATAGGTCGAAATCAATTTTTCGTAATGATACAGTTGGTTTTAAATTTTTAACTTTTGTTTTCTATATTAAATTGAAATTTGACCAATTTTATTAATAAATTCATGCATCACAATTGATCAATTAAATAAAATCATTGTTCTGTTCTCTTGTTTGGGTCAAAGGACATTCAACAACTACATCATGAGAGTGTAAAACGTATTTTATTACACGACAAGGCCCTGTTTCGCCCTTGTGGGGCTCATCAGGTGCAAGCAAAGTACGAGTTACAATATCAATACGTCAAGCAACACGGCACAACGGTTAGTAAATACAATAAAGTTCAAAACTAAACTAAAACTAGCAATAAATTTAGCATCACCAGTTGATTAATAGTCAGGAGGCGGGGAAAACTATTCCTGCGTTGCTTTGGTCATCCTCTTCGAGTCATAGCAGAGTGGTCTTAGTTCGGATTTATAACCAAGGTATCTAGTCACCAAGGTGGCCGATCGCACTCTACTATTGAAGTGAGAAAACCAGTTGTTTTTATACACAATTGTTACATAACGTATTACGCAAAATTAGGTAGGCGAAACATGAACAAGCAATGACGTAGTGATAAACAGCGCAACAATAACATAGAGATTAAATGAAAGAAAGAAGCCGGATTTGCCACATATGGAATGCACGGAATCCACCGTATCTGTAGACCAAAGTAGAACCTCGCACCGGCATGAAAAACAAACATACAGAAGGATTTAAGCATCGCGCTTATCTGATCCAACTATTTTGGCTATTAATCAAAAGAAACGAGGATTTGGGCTAGGTCAAAGGACATCTTGTTTGGGTCTTAGCAGAATTACAGTTTATGCTTTAGCTTTTAGTATTACCATAAAACCTCTAATTTTGTGCCACCCTGTCTCTTCAAGAAGTCGCTGTAAGCGATTTCTTTTTGCAGTGAAACTAACCCGAAATTCCGCTTTCAGCATCAGCAGCATGGAATAAAAAAAAAAACCAAGAGAAAATGGATCTCTGAAGAAGCGATAGTAACCGCAGGGGAATCTGGGTTAGTAAATCGCTTACGGCGATTTTTGAAAAAATAGGGTGGCGCTCAATTAGAGGTTTTACGGTAATTTATTTACAGCAGGTCTTAATCAAACAGCAAGCTAGAGAATCAGAAAATATATACTAAAAGGAAAAACATTCACATATGTTACTCAATCAATGGTCTGTAGATGGTGCTATATATTAGGTTGTACCATAATTAATGTCCTTTAAAACTAAATATATAACAAATTTAAAAATTAAAAAAAATTTTTTTTAAATATTATTCTCAATGAGGAATAGTGCTCAAAAATCATTTTTAAAAATTTTTTATTTAAAAATTTGTGCAATATATTTATGATTCAAAAAAACGTAAAAATACTCAAACAACATTTAATCTTGTGTCTTTTGAGTAAAGTATTGCAAATTTGCACTCTCTTCTTTTTGTGCAGAATTGAGGCTATGAGGAATCCATTGGCTTAACTTTTTTTTCATTCCAAGTTTTTTCAGACCTCTAGACACTGTCATTGGTGAGCATTCAAGAGAAGAAGCCAACTCTCTGGTGTTGGTTTTTGGATTCTTCGAGATTCTTGAATCAAGATCTTGAAGACTGAGTCTTCCTTCCAGTGCGTTGTTGATCTTCAAGATCAAAATTTCCTTCCTTAAATCTTTTGAGCCATCTTTGGCATGTTTTTTCTGTAATGGTGTCGTTTCCATAAACATCACAGATTTTCTTTGTGGCTGCAAACGTGGAAATTTTTCCTTTAGACTGGTGGAAGAAGAAAAGTAGCAGGTGTCGGCAATGAATTTTGGGGAGGTTTTTCATTATTATAAATTGTTTAAATTTGCAGAAAAAAATATTTATGATTTATTTACACATTCTCACATAAAATTTTAGTAATAAATATCTAGAAAATTAAAAAAAATTTTGTAAATTTTAAAATTTGCAATATAATTAGTTTTAAAAAAAGGACACTAATTATGGTACAACCTAATATATTTGTCTATTTTACAATATTGTTAAGGCATAAACAATATGTTACATCCCCGTTTTTTATGAGTTTTAGCTACAACCATATTTTCCGGCTAATAAGCCGATTTTCTGGACCTATGTTTTCGACCTAATTTTCTGGGGTTGGCTTATTGGGCAGATATAGCTTTGGACCAAAAAAACAGCAGTCAAAATTGGTCACAAAAACATGTATTATCGGTAACTAAAAGTACATACGGTAAACAACAATAAAACAATGTCAGCAACACAACTTTATTAAAATCCATTAAATTCATCTTCATCTTTGGAATCGTCGAATAACAAATTCCATTCTTGACCAGACACTTGGTCATCATACAGGTCATTTTCTGCTGTTATTACCAGTAGTTCAGTGGATACATTGCTGTCTTCCTCCTCATCATCCAACCACAATAAATCATCTTCAGTACCGTCCATGGCATTAGAAATGCCACATTTTTTAAATGACTTCTGCACCAATTCAATACTAATATTGTCCCACGATTTTACGACCCATTCACAAACAGTGGTGAGTGATGCAGCGCGCATATTTCCAGCAGCAGTAAACGTGTGATTGCCAGAAACCATCCATTCATTCCAGCATTTACAAAGACCATCTTTAAAAGGTTTGTTTAAGCATACATCTAGTGCAGGGGTTCCCAACCTTTTTATGTTCTCATACCACTTAGCACCACGGATTGTCAACACGTACCACTATTTTCAAAACAACTAATTTGATCCAATATTAAATTATTTGCAAGATGATGAATCTGGATGTAAAGTCAGCGAAAGTAGCACAATTACCAACAAAACATCACAGAGTCTATTAAACCACACAGCACAGAACGCATCAGAATAACAAAGAAAAAGACACAACTAAATTTAATGAGATTTTTGTTTATCTTTCACCAGTTGATCGATGTGTGGCATAACTTTGCTAATAGCACATCTAAAGTCATGTCCAGGGGCACTTAGTCGGTTGCGATTTTTTGATTTGATGTTCATAAGAATAGAAAATCCCTGCTCGCATTCCCAAGTACAAGGAAAAATCAGTAGTTGTGGAACAGTGTGGGAAGCTAGCGTTGGGTATGAAGAAGCCATACTAAGCCAGAAGTTTATTGCAGAACATTCTTTGCGTTGTTTTTTTGCTGTCTGATCCTCCTGCATGTCTATCAGTTCCTCTTGTTCCCCTGTACTGACAGGTAGGTCGGCTGGGTCCACTGAGAAAGGATCTATGATGTATGGGCAGCTTATGGTATCTGGAAAGTAATGGTGCAATTCAGCAGTTAGCAGCGAGAGGTGCTGGGTAATTTCTCTGGAAAAGTCATCACTGATTTCCATTTCAAGGGATGACAGAAATTTAAACATACCATAGCACTTGTTTTCCACATTTTTTCTCTGTAAATCCAGCTTTTGGATAAAAGCTCCCAGTTTTGAAACAAAGTCTATGACAGTGCAGTTTTACCCTTGAAATGACAGATTTAAATGATTGAAAGCTTCAAATATATCTGACAAATAAGCCAATCTTGCAATGAATTCCTCGTCCTCCAGATCGTTTTGAAAGTCATGGTCTTTCTGTTGGAAAAATAAAAGTAATTCATTCCTCATTTCAAAAAGACGCTTAGTTGTATTTCCTCAAGAGAGCCAGCGCACTTCTGTGTGATAGAGGAGACAAGTGTGGTCTGAGCCGAGATCTTCACAAAGAACCTTAAACAATCGAGTATTTAAAGCTGATGTTTTAACAAAATTTACGATTTTGACAACCCTGTTCAAGCACATTAACAACTTTGCAGGAAAAACCTTTGTGCAAAGAGCAAACCTGTGTATGAAACAGTGAACACTTATGACGCGAGGTGACACAGCTTTAACATGGACTTGAAATCCAGACTTTCTACCGAGCATAGAGGGAGCCCCATCTGTCGTACATCCGACAAGATTTCCCCAATCCAGTTCATTTTCCTTGAAAAAATTATCCAAACAGTTGAAAATATCTTCTCCTTTTGATGTAGTGGACACCTCATGATTCAACAATAATTCCGTTTTTACAGCATCGTTCTGTGTAAAGCGGACGTAGACAAGCAGTTGGCAGCAGTTTGTGACATCTGTGGATTCATCAAGTTGTAAGGCAAATTTAAACTTCAAATCTCTTACTCCTGCAATCACCTGGTCAGTGATATCAACTGACATTTCCTCGATGCATCGTTTCACAGTATTGTTAGAAAGCGATACACTATCCAACTTTGCCACTGACTCTTCTCCAATCAAATTTCTGACTAATATCTTTGCTGCTGGCATAATAAGTGACTCCGCAATGACAGGAGCTTTTTTGTTTTGGGCCACCATAAGAGATACTTCATAGGATGCCTTAATAATTCCATCATTATTTCAGTAAAACTGGCCTGTGTGATCCATGCGCTGTTGCTTCACGTTCTCCCTAAGTCACTCAAAATAACTCTCAATCTATCTTATCTGCATGATTGGACTCAAGATGCCGCTTAAGCAAACTTGGTTTCAAAGCTGCATTTGAAAGGGTTTTCATGCAGATCACACACTGAGGTAAGGTATCTCCACCATGTTGAATAGCAATGAAGCCATACTTAATATAATCTGCGCTATACTTTTGCTTCGACATTTTTATATATTTAGACAAAAATGTAATGCTGTTCAGGATTCAGCCACTACACGTCGGAAACCAACATCAGAATAAACGCAATTATGCAATTGAACAGACAACATTACACACGTAATAGTTTCGTCACAGACACCATTCACGTTGCACGCATGATAGTTTCGTCACAGACACCATTAAGTTCACACAGCTGTATTAATAACAATGACAGCAGGGAGCAAGATCGACAAAAGTAGCTTACTGATTGCAGAAAATTTAGTACAGAAAGAAATAAAAGTGTTGTTTGCATATTTTAGCAACTCAAAAGTAAATTGTTGCAATAGGCCTACTTTATTTGACAATATATCGCATGTAACGGAGAGCTGCTTGCATATCACCTGAAAAGCTCCTGCGTACCACCGGTTGGGAACCCCTGATCTAGTGGCTGTAAAATCAATGTCAGCCCACCGGGAGTAACCGCAATATCGGTATTAATTCTTTTAATTGTTGCTTTAATGTTTTCACATAGGTGTGACTTAAACATGTCCCAAATGAGCAGTGATTTGCAATTCAGCAATCCACCTAAACAACGCTCCCAAACTTTGTTGATCCACTTAATGCATCCCTTGTCATCCATCCATCTGTTTTCTTGTACATGTACAATCACTCCTTTAGGAAATTTTTTTTTGGAAGTGTCTTTCTTTTAAAAATTACCATAGGCGGCAATTTTGTCCCATCAGCAAGGCATGCTAAGACTACAGTAAACTGTTGTTTCTCGTGGCCTGTTGTCTTAACCCAAATGGTTTTTTCACCAGCTTGATTAACGGTTTTGTTACCAACCATATCGAAAAGTACTGGAGTCTCGTCCATATTTCCAATCATTTTTAAAGGGTACTGGTGTTTTCGGCAAAGATCAATAACAAACTTGTGGAAGGATGTGATTTTATCATCTAACTCTCTTGGCAGTTTTTGCGCAATTTTAGTTTTTTCTCGAAGCACAAGGTTATATCGATTCATAAAGCGACTACACCAGCTGTTAGTTGCTTTAAAGTCTCTAGAATTTTCTTCATTTCCATCTGCCCAGTTAATTGCAAAAAGGTGAATCTGTGCATGCGTAACAAACAGGCCACTCTGTCACTTCTCGTTTACCCATTTTGCAACATCTTCTAGTTCTGGCCATTTCGGTTGAATTTTCTGATTACATTTGCTTTTCTTTGGCATTTCTTTCAGAACACTTTCTGCTTTTTTCCATTCACGAACCTGTTTTTCATTCACACTGTAATGGCGAGTGGCATTCATATTTGAGGTTTGGAAGGCTAACTCCACTACTTTCAGTTTAAACTCAGCAGCATAACGCATTCTTTTCTTTGCAGGACCTGGCATTTTTTCTTGCTAAAAAAACAACCAACTAATTGCATGAAGTCATTCCCTGGTAATCACCGCTAAAAAAACAACCAATTGCACGAAGTCATGCACCAGTAATTACTGCTTACGCAAACAATCACTTTGTCTTTTGCACGTGCACCATTACAGTAAATGCACTGGTGTGTGAAAGAGGACAAAAGAGTGAAGAGAATCACTGCTACAGCAATTAAAAGAGGAAGTAGGATCAATTTTACGGTGGTTAATAAAGAACATGAGTTGGTGCATAATGAATGTAACGCATACCTGACAAACTTTGTTGCAAAAAGAAAAAAAGGTACTAATAGTTAACGAAATTTTCTGATTAGGCTTATTAGGCAGTAATATGGAAAAACTCTCATTTTCAGAGCTAAAAACTGGCCTCGACTTATTTGCTGGGTCGGCTTATTAGCCGGAAAATACGGTATTAAAAATTTACACATAATTATCAAGTCTATCAGGATAATTGAGGCGGCACCCAAAACACAATCTTCTGAAATTGCATTGATTGTTAACAGCACTTTGGAAATCATTGAAATAATTATAATCAATGTCAGCACATAAATCATTACTGTTAAAATTAGCATTAGAAGGAGCATGAAACAAATGACGTCTATTTTATTGAATAAAACCATTTTGATTTTTTACAGTATATAAACGATGTTTAGCATCACAATTCACAACAATAGCTTCATCTCTTCTGTTGCCTTGTTTACAATACACTTTCTCCTCCTTTTGTGTGTTGTTGTGCTTAATTGTAATAAAATTGCTGACGAGATTGTTCAGCATTTATAGAGTCACTAACATCAACAATATAAGGTTCAAGGAACTTTAAAGCACAAGGAATTTTGCTGCGCAATCATTAACTTATTAAAATTTGAGCTGGGGAATACAGCAAGTCAGCATGTGAAGTATTACAATATTCAAGCACTGCTAAATAAGGATCTTTGTTTTTGTACTCAGCTTTTTTAAGAATCACTTCAGGGTCTGAATAGTGCATTCTACTTGATCATTACTTTGGCGATACTTAGGACTAAAAGTTGTAGTCTTAAATTCCATTCTTTAGCAAACATTAAAAATTTACGGCTTTGAAAAGGCATATTATCAGACATTATCTCATACAGAATACTGAATCAAGCAAAAATACATTTCAATTGTTCAACAACAGTCTTTGTGGTTTTATCAGGCAAAACAACCATTTCGGGAAATTTTGAAAAATATTCAACAACAACTAAGTAATCAACATTTTTGAAAGTCATAATATCAACGCCAACTTTATAAAATCATTCATTAGGTATTTCATGAAAAATCATTGGTTCATGCTGATGTTCATTTTGAAATTTACTGCAAACATTACAATTACTTATCAATGACTCGATTCATATTGATGGATCCATAATGGTTACCATTATAGAGCAGGATACACTTAAGGCTTCTTTTTGAGCTATCAATAAAAAGTCTCCAGTCATTTGAACGATATGCAGACAAACCCATAGCAAGAAGAAGCTTCTCAACATCTGTACAGTAAACAAGCTGGCCATCAGACTGAAAGTACTTTCTTAATTTCTCTTCCTGGTTACTATAAAATGAAACACTTCTACCAGCTTTGAGAAGATGTTTTCCCTGCAGTTTGGAAGCCAGCACTTCAGCGGATTGCTTTGGCAAATTTAAATCTCATATCAAATCACTCAACTCAGATTGAATATACAAAGAAACTTGGCCAGCATTCCATGCCTTGTGTGCTATATCCTGTTCTTCATCATCATCATCAGAATTGGTTGAAGATGTGGAAGACCTAAACTGGTCCTGATCAATGTCCGAAAGCTTGGTGAAAATGGGTACAGGTACTTTATCACTTTGGGAAATCAGTTGCGTAGCAGAATGTATGTTTGGGTATTGCAAGTGTTGCTTGTTTTTCTTGTTGAATCCTTTGACATTTATGAGGCAGAAGTAGCAGTCATCCACGTGGTTTTTTGGTTCTTTCCATACCATTGGCACAGCAAATTTGAGCTTCGCATTCTTTCCTTAAGGCCAGGATCTCAATGTTTCAACACATGTTGTGCAAACTTGATGAGGCACCCAACTTTTGTCCTGGTCACCAAGCGGTACTGCAAAATAAGCAAGGTAAATTTTTTTGATAAAACTATTGGTATTACATCTTTGGGGTGGTAAAGTAAAACAACCACAGATATAACAGAAAATATCTGGGTCATTGCAGCATTTTCTTTGCTTGGAAGTCACAAACATGTTAAGACCTTAATGTAAGATGAAACCTAACAAAAGCTTTAAAAACACTGAACTGTAAATATTACTGAACCTATAACATATTAACAAACCACTCCTGTTTAGAAACTATTGCTGTTACAAACAAACATATGTTTAAAAAGAACAACCTTTCTTAACCTTACTACCTTGTCTGCAAAGTGCAATTTTTGTAACTTCATGGCTAGTTCTCGTATTCAACATCAAAATAAGAAGTTGAGTTTCTCACGACTTTCCGGCGCCATAAACACTATTATGGCCTTTTTTTCCCATTTCTCAAAATTGGTTTAAAAACTATGCTTTTGAAGTTGCTTTTGTGCTTGCTTAATGGCATCAAACATCTGAGTGAATGAGCAACTTTCACACAATGCAGGACTTTAAAACATGCAAATTGCACAAAAACGTGATGTGATAGAGAAAATCTGAGCTCAGATTCGGATTCAGCATCCCAAAGTTACCCTAACTCTGTTCTCAAAGTCCATGCAAGACAAAAAATTTTTTTTGCTGACCAGTGTTATAAAATTGCAATTAAAATTTCAACAAAATAGTAATTATTTATTGACAGTCTATTGCCAAGGAATAGCACCAATAGTGTTAAAATACTTACAGTAACTGTTTCTTATAAACCCGGCCTCTCTAGAGTAGAAATTAGAACCTAAGTTTTCACATGCAATAAAATTTATAGATTTGTCCACACTTTTTCTCCAATGACCTTAATGACCTCTCCAGAAGATAAGATGTATCACCTACATCAGAACTTATTGATTGCAAATAATTGTGAAGCACAACTGCAGCTTGAACAATAAATTGGGCTGTTTCAACCTCAAAACTAATTGGAGAGTAAAATATTTGCCATTGAGCAGCTGAAACACCAAATCCATTTTCAATGCATCTACGAGCACGGCTAAGACGATAATTAAAAATATTTTGATTATCTTGCAGTAGTTTACCAGAATATGGCTTTAATAAATAAGATTTAAGGGGAAAAGCATCATCACCAACTAAAATATATGGAGCTGTGAATGATGAATTAGGTAAAAAACTGGTCTGGTATGTCCGTATTGTTACTTTCAAACACTTTTCCCAATTGAGAATTAGAAAAAACACCACCATCACTGTGGCGACCAGAATCACCAATATCAACAAGTGTAAATCTATAATGTGCATCACAGACTGCTAGTAGAATAATAGAAAAATATCTGTTATAGTTATAAAATTCAGATCCACTGTTTGCTGGTGCTTTAATGCAAATGTGCTTTGCATCAATTGCACCTAAAAAAGACAAACCGTAAATCAATAAAATAGGGTAATAGAAATTTTAATTTTTGATTTTTAATCTTTAAAAATTACCAATTTTTTATTTGAGATAAAAACTTTCAAAATTAAATCCAGTTAACTTTACCTAGACCAGGGGCGTGCAACTGTTTATTGCAATGGGCCACAATGCATAAGAATAGTGATGCTGAGGGCCAGACCATAATACAAACACTCACACAAAATTTTTATGAATAATTTTTTTTAATGGAAAAGCACATACAATCAAATTATTTATTGAGTGATTAATGAGATGTTTGATATCTTCTTGATCCAGAGATCTTGCCAATGTCAGCTTTGACAGAAGAGGTGGCAACTCGAAGTTGACTTGACAAGTGCTCATCTGTAAGCTGATTCCTGCATTTTGTCTTAGAGCTTCATTTTTGAAAAGAACTGCTCACAGCAGTATGTGCTTCCGAAAAGAGAGATCATTTTTCTTGCATGCTTTGCTAGATTTGTGTAATTTGTATACACATAGCTTCTCTGTAAAAAGTGAGCAAGTCATTTTCATAGTAGGCTCGTTTGAGATCAATGTTTGTTTGCAATTCTATTATTTCTAACTGAAAGCTAGGTGGAATATTCTCCACAACCAGGTCAAACGGTTGAGCAAAAATCTGAAAATTGGCATTGTGTTTTCTGAAATCTTCAAAGCGAGTTTTAAATGCCAAAGTTAACTTTTCAACCATTCCAACATACTTTTCACAGTTAATAGATTGAATTAAAATTTTTCTACTCTCCAGACAAGGAAAGTGAGTCAGGGATGCTTTGCTCAATTGAGATCGAAAAAGTTGCAATTTTGCTTGGAATGAGGAAACATGTTCGATCATCTTGTTCACTAACTGATCCTTTCCTTGCAGTTTCACGTTTAGTTCTGAAAGTTGGTTGGTGATGTCAGTTAAAAAAGCAAAATTGTTCAGCCATGCATCATCTTTGAGAAAGGAAATATCTTGACCTTTACTTTCTATAAACGTTTGAATAGCCTCCTTGAGATCCCAAAATCTTTTCAAGGTAGCAGCTTTGCTAAGCCATCTTACTGCACAAAAATAAGTTACATCTGGGTAATCAGAGTTAAGCGCTTGCAGAAACGACTGAAACTGCTGATGATTTAATGCTCACGATCTAATGTAATTAACACAGGAAGCAACATTTTTCATGACTTCACCAAAATCCAGTACTTTTGAGCATAGGTTTTCGTGGTGAATGATGCAATGGTTCACCAAAACATCTTCACCTTGAATAACATCCAAAAATCTTTTGACAAATCCATTGTTTTTCCCCACCATTGATGGTGCTGCATCCGTAGTGATACCAACCAACTTAGAAGTATCTATTTCAAATTTTTTCATCATTTTTATCACCTCTTCGCAAATATTTTGACCAGTGGTTGTTGCTTTCATACTTGCCATATCTAAAAATTCTTCAATTACCTCAAAATTATCTGTCACTCCTCGTATGAAAACAACTAGCTGAGCAGTATCTCTTAAATCTGTACTCTTGTCCAAAGCAATACTCAAAGCAGAGCATTTACTTATCCTGTCTTTTAGAGAAACTTTGATATTTTCCGATAGGTCATCTATTCAGCAAGCCACAGTGAAACGAGACAGACTTATTTGCTCCACTAAGTTTTTCTTCTCTGGAGACACATTTGTGGTGAATATCTCCAAACAATTCTTAATGAATTCACCATCACCGTACGGCTTTCCTTTTTCGGCAATTGCTTCAGATATCTTGAAGCTTAGTTTTGTAACTAACTCAGTGTCCTTCTTGTAACCATGAAATACCTCTTGCTGTTTGCTTAAAGACTTTTTCAACTGATGCATTCTGTCAACCTGTAATTGACCCACAATGCTATCATAACTAGCAGAGTGTTTTGTACAATAGTGTCTCTTTATATTGTACTCCTTCATTACTGCTATAGTGCTTTGACAAATTAGGCAAACTACATCTTGATTGTGCTGAACAACAAAGTATTTTAGACACCACTCATTGTTGAACTTCTGCCTTTCATTATCAATTTTCCTTTTCTTGCTGGTAGACATTTTAACTTTGCTAAAAGTATTTTACAATGCTAGAAGAACAAGGCAGTATTTTACAATGCACTGTGATGCAACAACAGGGGTCGTCACTCGTCACAGAAGAGTAAACGCAATTTAATCATAGTATGGACGTAAAACAAAGTCAAAAATGCCAGTGTTTGCTTTACCAATCAGAAAACGAATGAGCTACTACTGAGTCTGTAATGGCCAACAGGCCACTTAAATAGGTACTGCAGGCCGTATGTTGCACATCACTGACCTAGACAATTGGAAAAATTCCAAATTTTGTTAAAATGTTAGCAATTTCTTGCCATTTTTGTTTATTAGGTGGTTGCAAAACTTCTTTCCCAAGACAATTACTCAAAGCATGGCAAACTTGTCGAATAAGTTTGCAAATAGTGCTATGTCCTACTGGAAAGGAATAAGACAAGTGCTTTTTACAGGCACCAGTAGCCAAAAACCTTTAATATGACAAAATTACTTTTCTACCAAATATCATTTGATTTAAATAAAAGACATAATTTCATGTACAAATATTTTTAAAGAACTGATTTTTATGCTATTTTTCTTGCTACCAGGTGTATTATTCATTATATTCTGCTGTTCTTCTGGTAAAAACAAAAAACTTTTGTTAAAAACCTTTTCAGTTTATTAAAAACTAAAAATTAAAACAAACAGTCTACGTTTCAGGTGCAGTTACAAACACGCTTTGTCAGGACAAAAGCTAAAATGATTGCAAAGTTAGGAACTCTAACTTAATTTGTTTTCAAAAAACAAATGCCAAACATAGCGGGAAATTACTCAAGCATAGTAGTAAATCAGTACTTCAAAAAACAACAAGTTTCATGTTAAAACATTGAATGCGCAACACGGAATCGATCAAGCATGAGAAAACAATTCAAAACAACAATTCAATTTTTTTTTTTATAAAAAGAAAGTAAATAAAATACAAAAACAGATTTTATATTAACTCATTATATATTTCATTGTAATAGACACTTTCTTTGTCATTTATCAATGAATTAGTTTTATGTATAAAATATGATTCCAAAAAAACGGCGTTTATAAAAGTCTGGTTCATAAGTAAGAATTGATGAGCCAAGCCAGTTGATTTTATGGTTGAATTATACAGCATGTTTGGCAAGAGCAGTTTTTTTATTTATGTTGTTATCATCAATTTTTGCTAAATTGCAGGGGTAAAGGTCACGTTTGTGTTCCGCACAGCATGTTTTAAAATTACGACCTGTTTCTCCTATATACAATGCAGAGCAATCTTGGCATGGAATTTGATAAATAGCTCCTTGTCATTGAGTAGGTTCAATTCTGTCTTTAGTTGAAGGTAAGATGTCTTTTATAGTTTTTAAAGGTTTAGTACAGACTTGGACATCAAAACTTTTTAGAATTCTTGTAAAATTACTACGCTTGAGTAATTTCCCACTATGTTTGGCATTTGTTTTTGAAAACAAATTAAGTTAGAGTTCTTAACTTTGCAGTCATTTTAGCTTTTTTCCTGATGAAGCGTGCTTGTAATTGCACCTAAAACGTAGACTGTTTGTTTTAATTTTTAGTTTTTAATAAACTGAAAAGGTTTTTAACAAAAGTTTTTTGTTTTTACCAGAAGAACAGCAGAATATAATGAACTGATCTTTATTGAAATTCATGCAATAGCTGTTAAATATAATCTAGTCATAAAAAGACACTTATAAACATTTATTAATCAAACAAAAGATTTATTCATTACTAAAATTTGTTACATAATTTTTAAAGAAAAATTAGTTATGCAAATACAAATAATAAAAAAATTAACTGCTATATACCTAAGTGTTATAATTATTTTTGTACTAGAGTAAGAGCTTTATGAAAATATGTGTCTTTTTTAGTAATGACAGGATAATGATAAGAGTCAGAAGATTAACAAGGTAATGAAATTGATCAGGAGACATTTGTAAGTACTGTCTAAACTTCTCAGGATTTTTAACTGGTAAAAGTTTTTCAACTAGAACAAATTCCAACTTGGTATCACGATCTAAAAAAATTTCATCAATTCAGCGACTTCTATATAAACACATATTTAAAGCTTTTAAACAGTTGTTCTTAAAATAATTACAATGCAAATTATCTTTGATTAGATGTCATATCAAAGATTTGATATAATCCAACTGCAATTTGTTGCTAAATCAAAATCTTTTTTATGAGTACTTTTTGATAATCTATTATAAGTTCTTCTACGTGCAAAATATAAAATCAATAAAATTGTATTTTTAGCAGGAAAATAAAACAATGTATAGTTAATCCTTAAAGTGTTTTTTTTTACTGTTTCTTTTTCAAAAATGTTCTAGGAGCCATATCTTAACGCTATAGCAACAAAAACCTGCACACTTTTAAATGATTTCAATGGGGTATACAGGGTGTCAAGAAAGTTCCCGATCCTAAACAAAATTATATAGGGCTAATGACAGAAGGTTAAATCAACAAAAGGTTTATTGTGGTGATAGAACAAAGCTCCATGAACATAAAAAAATCTGGTTTATTCAAAATGACCCCCATCTGTATCAATAACACGTTGGAGCCTCTGTCGGAAATTCTGACAAGCAGCACGAAGGGCATCTTGAGGAATTTTCTCCCATGCTCGTTTCAGGGAAGCTCGAAGATCCTCCAGATTGTTATGGGGTGAAGAACAGGCTTCTTTTTCCAGAATACCCCACACACAGAAATCCATAGGATTGAGATCGGGCGAAGATGGTGGCCACAAATCTTTGGTCCAGAATGAAGGAAAGTGCTCTTCGCACCACTTCTGCGTCTTCTTTGATGTGTGAGAAGGCGCGCCGTCTTGTTGGAAGGTGAAGGACTTATTTTTGAACTTTTCCTTCATCGATGCAAGGGCAGGGGTTAAAATATCATTGACATACGAATCTGTATTCACTTTGACCCCCTCTTTAACAAAAATGAGGGGAGATTTTCAAGATTTGGAGATCGCACCCCATACCATCACAGACGAGGGTTTCTGTCGGCGTGAAACGAATTGAAGATGATCAGGGAGGTCCTTGGGCGACTTTCCGAGAATCCTGTCATTCTGGGTGTTGAACTTTGCCTCCACTGAGAAGAGTTTTTCGTCTGAAAAAACGATTTTGCCTTTCTCCGTGCCTCCCTTCAGACGGTTCAGCAGAATTTTGGCCCTCTCCTTTCTTTTTCGCTTCTGGAGGTCAGTTAGGAGTTGTCTTGTCCTGATTTTGTACGGGGACATTTTGAGATCCTGTTCAACAATTGTTCTGACAGACTCATGGCTGATATTCATGTCTTTAGCCGTTTTCCTCAAGGATCGTTTGGGGTTCCTCCGAATTCTCTCCCTGAGGGCCTTGATCTTCGCTGGAGTGCGAGCGGATCGAGGTTGTCCACTCCTATCCCGATCCTCCATGGTTCCAAGTTCTTGGAAGCGCAAGATTGTATTGCAAACAGTCGATTTTGGTGCTTTTAGCAACTTCATAATTTTAGAATTTGAATGTCCCGCACGATGAAGTTGAATGATTGCAGCTCTTTTACTCATTTTATTATTATTTTAGCTTGTAAAAGTATTGGATTGTAAAAGTATTGGATTTGTTTTGCAAGTAGTCAGACAAAGCCTGAAATATTGTTTGACCTTTAGTCCATTTCTAAACACTTACAAAATAGAAGCTCTTCCACAATATTTTCATTACTTAAGTAACAGACGTAAGCCATCAATAGAGCATTATTGTCTGATGTGGTGGTTTCATCCAATTGTAAGCTGAAAGAAGTGTTTCGTAGGATTTCACAGAGTTGATCTTCAATGTTAGTACCCATTTCGTCGATTCGTCGTTTTACTGTTGTATCACTCAGTGGAACAGTTCGTAGTACAGGTGCGGGGTCTCTTTCCATTACAGTGGAAATAATTTCTTTTAGAGCAGGTACCCCTAAACTTTCTCCAACGTTGAACGGCAAACTCCTTTTTGCAACCATGAAAGCTATCTTATACGAGACTATTAATCCTTTGATATTTTGGCAAGTGTTTTTAGCAAAAAGCTTGCTTACAGAACTTTGAGTTTGACGCTCTTTCAAAGCTTGAAAAAACGCAATAGATTTATCTGCTTTATCAGGATGAAGCCTGGTTAAGTGGTCTTTCAACCTTGATGGCTTCATTGCCTCATTTGAAAGAGTTTTGTTGCACAATAGGCACATTGGAAGCTGAATATTGGATGGGCATGGCACAAAGCCAAACTTGATATAATCTACAAGATAACCACGGCATTTTCTTTTGGGATTAAAAGCCATTACTTTTGACAAGAAAATTATTATATGAAATTTAGAAAAGAAACGTAAAGTACCTTACAGCACATGTAACAATATATTGACAATCCTAAATTTTAAGAAACTATGATTATTTTCTTGCATTGTTAAGATCTGTTCTTTCCTGTACTACACAAACAATCTGCACTTCACAACAATTTTACAATCAACTACTATTTCACCAGTTATTTAATCAAAATGCTTTTTTAGCTTAAATCTTATTTATTTCGTTCTTATTTGCATTCTTGATTAGGGCATTAGCACTACTGCTTTCTCTTTGCGTCCTGCGATACTGTAGTTTGAACACTTCAATAAAAGTAAACAAACAGCAATGTCCTGTTTTGCTCTAGATATCTCCTTTTATCTAGAGCAGGCTTTTCGCACTTCAATCATTACATGTGTGTGCATGAGCAGGCAAAGAATACCAAAACTGTTTGGTACTTAAAGATCAAAAGAATAGGAATGACAAAGTCAGCGAAAACGTTTTTATTAAGTGCTGCGCATATATCGCATGCATATACACATTGATGCCAAGCTGAGCTTTTTATTGTGACGTGGATCTCGTTTGCATAACTCGTAATGTTTTCTCTTTCAATGGCTTTTTATTGGAATTTAATTATTATTTTATTTGTGCATTTTCGTTAGTTCAAAATTTATGAAAACAAAACAAAATCACAAACGAAGAAAAATTTGAATTTATATAACTATTTAGAAATCATTTTATGACAACTTATCCGATAATAAAATCGCCTCTTTAGTTGTTTAATCGCCCCCCAATTTTAAAAATCATTAAAATCGCCCCTCTTTTGGTTAAAATTGCCCAAAGGGGGCGATATCGCCCCCGTTGAATAACCATGATCTAGACCAAAACTGGTCAGCCAAGTACTGCACTTGCTTCCAGTGATGCTTTGTGTATAAATCTGAACTTAAAATACACCTGGTGACAAGTTAGGTGACGCTTGAACTTGCAATAAATGTTTTGGGGGTAAAGGGGCGTTATCTTCTGAATCAATGATGATTGGCGTAAGTAGTCGTGAATTTAAAATGCATTCAACTTCCACGAATAATGTTAGCAGTGTTTTGTCAGTAACAGTTTGTTGCTGCAACAACATGCACAAAATTTTTCACGTTAAGCAAATCAAATGTTTCCAGATACCTCCAAAATGACTGGTGGTTGGAGGATTGATTGAATTTCCAGCAAATGTTTTTCTCTTTCAATGCTTGACATAGTTCCTTTTCTGCACCAATCAAATTAGTGTCGTTATCACTGAATATGGTGTGTGGTTTCGTTCCTCTACAAATAAATTGTCTGAATGCGTTGATAAAAGAGTCCGCTGTCAGAGAATGAACGACCTCCAAATGCATGGCTCTGGTTGTCAGGCATGTGAAGATGCAGCCATACCACTTTACTGAGGCTCGTCTCTATTTAACAAAGAAGGGACCAAAGTAATCTGTCCTGGTATTATAAAAAGGTGGTTTATTCACAGCAAAACGTTTGCTAGGCAAGTCAGTTATAATTTGCCCCATAGATTTAGCATTAGGTTTTTTACATAGCAAGCAATTTCCTAAAATTTTGCAAACAGTGGAAGCTCCACAGATAATCCAAAACCTTTGTTGTAAAGATGCCCATGTTATACTAGGCCCGGAGTGTCC
The DNA here is from genome assembly GCA_963680785.1 of Diplosoma virens. Classification (NCBI taxonomy): domain Eukaryota; kingdom Metazoa; phylum Chordata; class Ascidiacea; order Aplousobranchia; family Didemnidae; genus Diplosoma; species Diplosoma virens. Next base: position 34,272,639 of record OY796893.1, on the reverse strand, counting down.
AACGGCTCTGTGACTATCTTCAACAATTAATTTGATGATGTGGTAGGAACTAGGAAGCACTATTGGGTGTTGTACATCAAATGGTTGTTTAGATTGTTGTACTCGTCCTCCAACTTGAAGGATACCTTGAAAAACGCGCAGGTTTAGTTTCAATAAGAAGTTATTTCGCTTACGTTGTTTTCCAGATCAGAGTTGACTTATTTCTTCCGAAAGGCTTCTTTCTGCACGCACTTCCACACAGTCTAGTTCGTCCACTGAAATAGCTTGAGATGTTATTTCTTTACGTAACAGTTTATCTTTTACACATAACAACCAAGCAACACTTCTAAGTTCATACCAGGTCGAAAAATGAGAAAATTTACTTTTCATAAAGTCTGTTTTCGTTTTTAACAAGGCATTACATGATTTTTTTCAATGTCAAAAATTCAGGAGGTAAATTTGGTAATAAACATGGTGGTTGAGACCACAAATCCTCTACTTCTAGTAAAAATTCTGGTCCCTGTAACCAAACATTAGAATTAGATACAAACGATTCCGTGTCAATTCCATGAGTAGCCATGTCTGCAGGATTTTTCTTTGAGGGAAAGTATCTCCATTGATCTGCGCTTGTGTGTTCTTTAATTCTAGTCAGCCTGTTTGCTACAAATACAGGAAAATGTTTGTTAGTGTTAGCTATCATTTGTGAGACTGCTGTAGAATTGGTCCAAAAGATGGCACAGCAATTTGGCAAAGTTAATTCTCATTGTAACATTTGATCAATTTGTACAGCAAGCACTGCAACCATGAGTTCTAAGCGCGGAATTGATATCGTCTTAAGCGGTGCTAAACGTGTTTTTGAAAATATAAAACGGCAAATCACATTGTTATTTTCACACACAAATCATAAAAAAGTCACAACTCATAAGCACCAGATGATGCATCACTAAAGTGATGAATTTGTGTCGACTTGACAAAATCGTAACTACCATTAAAAAACAGGGAAATCTTATTGTATGGCTTCTTGTTGCATGGGTGGAATCATCACTTTCATCATGATCGCTGCCATACTTTTCGATATCCAAATTCTAAAATAAATGCTTTCGCAGTTACAATAACTAACTTACAAATGGAACAAAATCAGCAAAAATTATTAAAAGTAAACACAAACATTAAATATGTATGTGCCTAAGTAAGCAATAAACAATAATTATAGTCAACCTGATTGATTTGTGGTACATTGTTATTTTCATCATCACTTTCAGATTCATTTACTTCTCCATCTTTGCTCTCATCACAATTTAATCATGTCAATCAATTGTACTGCTTTATAGTGCTTAGAAATAATGTTCTTCCCAAAATGAAAAATTGAGTATCATTGTTGATTAAAATACCACAGTTAATACAATACTACAATAGAATTCTCTTTTTTCATCACTATTTGGTACAATACACTTGAAAGTTGCAGGATACCTATGATTACTGAAGGAAAAAATTTATAACAGTTATGGCAAAAAAATACTTTTATTTAAAGTAAATAATCAGCAATTGATAATATCTGGCAACAATACCCCTTAGTTCCACTTCCTAAAACTTTTTACCAACACTGAAAAAGTTGATAATAATAATAAACTATTTCAAAACATAACAATAGGGTCAAAAAATGCAGTTTCTGTTTTATGTTTGGTAACATCAGTTAAACAATTTTTACTAAATAAAATGAAACCTGGGATTGCTTGAAGAAGGCTTATGTGGTATTATGGAAGTTCAACAATTTTGGTAAGAAATTGAGGGCAGTAACTCATCTTCTTTGTGGTTGGCATATTTGAAGCATGAAGCACTGACTGCTTGACATAGCGGTAATTTAGAGCTTAAGCCTATACTTTTAAGGTGAAAAGTGGAATTTAACTTAATAAATTTTACTGCAATACCACCTACCAAGCCAGTGATTTTGTTTGTATTATTTGTGAAATAATACAGCCAATGTTTTACATTGGTCACTCTTGATGACGAATTTCTGAGGGTTTGGATCACTTTTTTTCATTTTGTTGGCAGTTTTCTTTGGGAATCTTGCTGCCTTGCAATGCTTCAGCATAAGTAAAGGAGCCAAAAATGCTTAAAATTTACTTTTCATGATAAAATTGCAAATTTTTATCATGAAAAGTAAAAAGTTTACAAAATTAAGCTGAAAATTTGCAATTTTATCATGAAAAGTAAAAAGTTTACAAAATTAAGCTGAAAATATAACTTAAAAAATTAAATTGACTATTTGAACAAAGTTCTTGATCAAATTTTTGCTTCGTTGTTTTGATCAATCAGTTCTGTGACATTGACCACAGCTTGGAGATATTGGCAGGACAGTTGGGTTTTGCAGCTCATAACTTTTTTCTACACTAACCCTATTTTGGTCCACAAAAAGTAACCTTCTTAACACAAATTTCAAAAGCTTTGATAAGTTTCTGATTTGAAGTTAAAGATGAAATAAATGGAATTAGAAGGCAGCCCCTTAAGACATCAGTTAGAAAACTGTAAAAAAACAATAGACCAAGTCAAAAAATCATTTGTTTCTTTAGATTAAGTTTAATACTTACATGAAGTATACAAGTTACTCATAAACATGTTATAAAATTAAAACATTGTTTAAAAAACTAACATACTGTAAAACCTTTTTCACCGCCATGGTGCTATATTTTTCAACCATTCCTCCATGGTGGTGTTCTATTACAGGTGACATTCAATTACAGGTTGGCGCTCAATTAGAGGTTTTTCATCTCTGTATGATTTGCAAGGGATATGCAGTTAAACAGATACACAGCTTTGTTCTCCACCCACTTCACAAAATTTACTCCATTTGCTTCAAAAGTTATAACATCGCCTTTTTTCATTTTTGCATCATCTGGTAATTTGTCTTTTGGCAAGTGTTTTCAATTTGATCAAACATAGCCAACACTCTATATATTTTTACTGAACAATTCAACTTGTAAAGCTGGTGAGTTCAAAAAAATTATCAATGTAAACTTGGCAAAACAAATTTTCAAGCTTTTGAGTAAGATGAAGCACAACACCTTCACATAAACTTTTTTCAACTTCATTTGTTTTTTTCCTAAATATAGATCAAACTGAAATAAGTATCCTGTTTTTAAATCACATCTGTACCACATTTTGTATCCCCACTTGATTGGCTTTCCTTTGACATATTGACGAAGAATGTTGTGACCTTTAAACTTGACCATATGTTTGTCAATGGATTAGTATTTAGTAGGAGCCATTGCTGTAATAAAAGCAGAATTGAAATGCTCTAATACAGGTCAAATCTTGAAAGCTCTATCATGAAAAAAATGTGTAGCTGGAAGCAATAAATTGTTGTCATTAAAATGAAGTAATGATCAAAAACACTTCTGATCACTACATTGGCTACTATAAAAGGTACTCCTAAATCAGATTCAGATGACCAGTAGTCACAAAGACTTGGCAAAACATGGTACCTCATTACCACAGTCATGCCAAAAAAAGCTTTAATTTCATCCAATTCAATTTTAAATACATGACCTTGTTGCTGACCATACAAAATTGTTTGAGGAATCACTGTGTCTATTAAGAATTGATCAAATTTGCTTACTTTTTAAAATTTCAAATGCAGTTGCTGTTTTTTCAAGTGGCAACAAAATTTGACCATATTCATAATCAATATTATTATTCAAGATAGCACTAGAAACCTTGAGACAGGATCTATCTTCTTCCACCTGTACTTAATTTCTTTGCTTAATTTTACATTGACACACAAGTTTTGCTCATTTGTCTCAAATTAGAGGCTGTACTAGAACTAGAATTTGAGTATTGAATTGGTGGTTCAATGACAACTTTTAAAGGTTCCAAGTCAGCGGCATGCACATTGTGTGCAATATGATCTACATCACTTTCTAGAAATCCCAAGTCTTTTTCATCTAACTGTAATGCATCTTCAGTATCACTGTTATCACAAAACAGCAGATATTGAATTTTATCACCATCAACTTGAAACAACTTTTTTCTTGATCTAGATGCCATGAAAAACTTCAAAATATAGAAAAATAGTGCACTGTTTATTATATAGCCTACTGTACATAAGCAATGTAAAAAAAGTAAACTTTCCAAAAATTATAGAACACTATTTATTAGCTGACTATAAAGATTACTTCTTTTGCTCATTACATCATGTAGTATTCATTTGCTGCATTCAATGTTTCAAGTGAGTGAAAACTTACCCATTATTTTCTGCACCAAATAAATTTTCCCTCACTCACATAAAGAACTAGGTAAGCTTACAATCACTCACCTAAAACATTATATCACCATGCACTTGGTGAAAAAGTAAACACATAAAGGTACAAACTAAATTTTTTATTGCAATTTTACAAGAAAATTGAAAATTGTATTTAAAGAAAAAAGCTTAAGTTAAAATCTTATCTGCTGCAGCATATCTTACTATCACCTCAGGATCATACTTTGATTTTATGATCATTATAGCAGATCTTAAAATATCTGTGTGTTGGCTAATATAAAATTTGCAATTGCAAGAAAACAAATAAGTAAAAATGCTTTTATTACATTAAATGGCTAACAATTACATTGATTAAATATATTTTACTATACTTTTCTTTTTTTTCATTTGCATCAACATGACTCACAAATTTACCACAAAGGACCAATGTAACACGTATGTTACATCAAAGTTAATCAAAAATTTTACAATGTAAACTTGAAAAAAAAATAATGATTTTTATTTACAATTTTAGCTGTGACTGTAAAAAATAAATAAACAGCCCTCATGAACAAAATGCTTTAATTGTAAATTATTGAGGATTAATGCTGACCAGGAAATTCAACAGATTTTTTGCACTTTTACATGCTCTCAATTTTTTTCTATTTCAGCTGTGTTGCCAGAGAAAGTTATTTTTTGACTAACAGTCGCTAAACTTGTATATAAAAAAAAAGGTTTAAAATACTGCAAGCATGAGGTTGAAAATACCAAAAACTACAGACTAAGACTAAGACCAATGTAACATATATGTTACATTGGTCCTAAAAGGGTCAAGCAAAATAGTCTGTAGTTCTCAACAAAAAGTTTTACGTTTTTTTAGGTTTGTAAAAAATAAAGCTAAATTTTTTTTGAGTCATTATACTTGTTCCCAATCCCTGTACAATATTTTGATATTTAGTACAATGTATATTTGTTGGAAAAAAACTTAAGTTGCACCTTTGTGTTTTGTTTCAGTACTACATTTCCACTGTACTATGTCTAAATTTTCCATGCTTTCTGTCCTACTTTTTCAAAACAAACCGCGACAGTTTGTATTGTTTTTTAAATCGAAATGTTGAATTTATAATCACTCCTGTGTATTTTTAGATTGATGCCAAGTAATACAGTACATGGTGTCCATAAAGTCTCTTTACAATTTAAAAAAATTATTACAAAGTGAAATGATGAGATATTGCAATGAGGGTTGTTTTATGTTAAATATTTCATAAAGTTTTTATTGACACTAAATTTTTTGTTTCAGATAAAATTTCTTAATTAAAATTTCTTATGTTTAATGATTTAGTTATATGAACTGAACTCCCATAAAATGAGTACTCCTCAAGAAAAAGCGCAATGTGTATCCTGGTTCATTGAGACAAAATCAGATGTTCAGACCCAGCAAAACTACAGAAGAAATATGGAAGAGACCCACCATCACGTCCTTCAATTCGTTTATGGCACAAAAAATTTATGGAGACAGGTACAGTGTTCGATATAAGGAGGAGTGGGTGACCAAGAACATCTGAAGAAAACATCAAGCATGTTAGGCAAGCCTTTCAACATTCTCCTATGAAGTCCATCCGTACTGCTGCCAGACAATTGGAACTACCACGTTCACCAGTGCACAGGGTCTCTTCCATACTTACTTCTGTAGTTTTGCTGGGTTTAAACATCTGATTTTGTCTCAATAAACTAGGATACACATTGCGCTTTTTCTTGAGGAGTACTTATTTTATGGGGGTTCAGTTCATATAACTCAATCATTAAACATAAGAAATTTTAATTAAAAAATTTTATTTGAAACAATAAATTTTAGTGTCAATAAAAACTTTATGAAATACTGATTAACATAAAACAACCCTCATTGCAATATCTCATCATTTCACTTTGTAATAATTTTTTTAAATTGTAAAGAGACTTTATGGACACCCTGTACATTCGTTATACGTTTACTTAGTGGCTATTAATTAGTGGCGAAAAGCGATTTGCGTGGCGTGGAATTGTGTTTTCGCTAGTCATTCAAGCAGAGAAAGTTTTAGCACATTATTTATTTAGTTATTGTGCGTATTTTTCTCAACGTTGTTGGCAACTTGCATGTTAACCCTCCATCTACCAGCAAAAAAATGTGCATTTTGTACCAGTGGGGTCAAATTGACCCCAGTCATGGTTCTTATTTTGGAGTTTTTTTTTGTATTTTTTAAAACATTTGTTTATTTAGCACATAACAAACGAAGAAATCGATCATTTTAGTAATAAAAAAACTTTTAAAACCAATAAAAAATAAAAATTATGCTTGTACAAGATGCAACTGTATCAAGTACACACAAGTTTTGCAGTTTGTTACAAGATTAATTTGGATGGTACTATTACTTAATCTATATTCTATAATTAGTGTTTTCATTCCAAACAAAAAGAACAGCAAGGAAAAACGAAACTAATAGTCCTGCTGCATAGCCTACTGATTTCATTTATGTGTTTTACATAAATATCTCCCCAACACAAATCACCAAACCGCGTGCAAATAAACGGGAGTAACAACACAAACCTCAAAAACACTTTAGTACAATAGTAATAGTAATAACCAAGCAAAGTTGATCCATACAATGTCCGAGTGTTCAGGACATATATGTTTTTCACATATAGAACAACAAGATGGACATTCTTTGTCCTTTCGGTCACCCAAAGTACAGGAAAATCTCTTATTGAATGAAGCACCATTTGCAGCAAGAATAACATTCATTTTTCTGGTTGCAGAAATTGATGCAGGTTGTGCTTCTTTTGTAATTCCCCACGGTTCTTTTCCAAGACTGATCAAAAACATTCTTCTTTGCCTCATGCAGATTTTTCATTTGCATGTTTTTTTTCAAACGTAAACGCATTGATTGCTCTGACATCAATCACATTGTAGAATAAGGCTAACGACCATTTTCGAGGCGTGCATTTGATGGAGTATGATCTCACCATTCTGTCTAGAGTGTCAACACTACCTTTTGTTTTTTTGTAGAACAGAATAATGCTACAATTTTGATCCGAAGTAATTTCGATTTCTGGCTGACTATGCATTGTTGAAAGCATATTGACTACACGGTTTTTTTGGACAGTACAATGCAATTATTGCATCTTGTTGAAAGCCGAAGACTGTGCTCTTCACATTCCGTCTTTGGTCACTGTAAATTCCATGGGGAGTTCCTTCTTGTTCTTAATTGTTTCTACTAATGTGAACTTATTTAGAAAAAGTTTTCATGCAAGCGATAGCTTTGTGAAGAAATTTTTACAAGTGATATTTCGGCCAGACTTCTTAATATCTTCTACAACAAATCACGAACAACTCTTGTGCCTTAATTATTTTATTCGGCTTTCCAACATCTTCACCAGTGTTTACTTTCATTTTTCATGTGTAAGAGCAAGTGGAGTCGCAATTTGTTCAGGTTTTTATTCCGTATTTCGCCTAGCTTCGAAGGAATGTATTGCTTAAAAAAGCACCGTCTTCTAAAGTAGACCATCTGTTCGTCCACTGTCATTCTTGGTCTGCAGGCGTAGGAATCGTGCTCGTAAGGTTCCCAAGTTTTAAACGCTTCTTTGATTAGTTGCAACTTGTCAGGGGGCTGACATTGTCATCTTGACTGTGCATTGTCAAATCAAAGAACGCGTAAAATTCGTTGATACCATTCTCTACTCACAGTGCGATTGAAAAGGCCATCAAGTGTGCTCCATAGTGATGCAACGCTTTCGTTATTAGACTTGTACACGTCAATCAAAATTATTACACCAAGAAAAACTTTGAATTCTTTATCATCCACGGGTTTTCATGAGCTACCGTATGCTATCGTTTCTTCGTGATTCGGTTTTTCCAAGAGAAGACTGCAAAAATAAAATGAAAGTATCACTAATATCAGAGCACCGATATTTTGCAAACCTTGTCGGTCCTGGACTTTGTAGAATGACATTATGTGCAGCTGCTCTACCAGCAGTATTTGCAAAAGGTGTTGTTTGCCGGGTTTTAGTTTTGAAAACCAAGTAGTTTGCTAAAGCAGAAAAAAATGGTCGGTCATACATTTCTTCTTTAAAAAATAAATCACATGATGATATTTCTTTCCAGTGTTCTTCGCCATCATCAGTAGAAATCCAATCCGCGTCGCTAATTTCTTTTAGCGTTCATCACTTGTCAGAAAACCCAAAACTGCATTTTCAGAGAGATATTTTGACAGGATGCTCCTTTATATTGTTTTCGGATTTATCTTCGTTTTGTTTTTATTTAATATAAAGAAAAAAATTAATTTTTATTTATAGTACGTAAGCAGTGCAATAATGAGAATTTTGTTTATGTATTTGCATATTTCATTGGGTCACTTAGTCGTAACAATGCTTGAGGTAAATTTGACCCCACTGGTATATGATGCTGCTTTTTTTATTATTTCTCGTGAAAAAGATGTCCCATATTGAAAATTTTTTAAGTCAACAAATCTCTTCAATATAAAATAAAAGTCAAGAGGTTTCATAGCGCTGCTGCCAACGGTTTAACAACAGTAACTTTTCAAAAACATAGTTGGAATCAAATTGACCCCATGGTAGACCGAGGGTTAACTGAAGTGATTTTTTTTGAAAGACAAATTTATATAATGAAAACGTTTTTGTCTTTTCGCAGCCTTAATCACTAACCGTTGTTCTTGCTATTCAGTTTTCAAATCGTTTGTAGCAAACCACTTTGATATTTAATTTCCACTTTTAGTTCTTTTTGAAAGTCAAATAGTTTTGTGACAGATTAGAAATGTAACAGATAATTCGTTCAATGTTCGTGTCCGAGTAGGGTTTATTCTCAACCCGATGCACTGGGCCATCAGCGTGCTGCTTTAATTGCTGGGGTTGCGCAAAGAGTTAAAATTTTATTTTTTTTGGTTTTCTTTAAAAGCCTTTATTTGAAAGTAAAAATAGCTAAAAAAATTGTTTTGGAGTGCCGCGAAAAACGAAATATTTCTTTGACGGGTGCCAAAGTTAATAATAAGAGTTGAGAACTACTGGGTTGTTGTGTTGATTTGGAAATTAATCTTCCAACTTTTATAATAAGTGTAAGCGATATCAAAAAAATAAGTGAGTTGTGTGAAATGACTTAGTAATGATGAAGAGATCCTTGACAAGAACGTGTTTCCTGGGACCGATCATTGATTGTTTCTAGTTGACAGATTTCATTTGTATCGATTGGTTGTTTTATAAGTCGAAGAATGTAACAATACTTGAAGAATCACCGTCGATCCGCTAAATCTATCCGAAGCAGAAAATCGGTCGTTTATTTTGCTTTTGATGCAATAAGAAGCTTTTTCCTTACCGTGTAAAGACTTTTATTGATTATAAAAAAATTTCAAGTCTCAAGTTATTAACCTGGCATCTATTTTTAAAAAAATCCAATTTTGAAATCCTTTCCAATTTTAAAACGTTACGGAAGAGAAAGAGTGCTTCCTTGTAAAAGGTGCCAAACATCTGTTTCTGCTTCCTCGGCCAATACATGTTAACGAAGCTATTAGCCAATGATTCTATGTCATGTGCCCGAGGTTCACGCCATCGAAATGTTGCTTTGTCAACTGTTGGATAGTAAAAGTTTCTGTTACCGTAAATTTTGTCTTTATTCTCGTGTTTGAACGATCCCGTCGTAGGTTCTGCAACAGACTTGCAAAGTCCAGTATGATGTAAAGCGGCAATGATGTTATTCGTTAAAGGAATTGTAAGCTGTATAAAGATGAGGTTTTCCCTTCGGCATCAAATAAGAGAGCTCCTTCATTTTTTTGCTTTATCGATACTTGATCAATTGAACCAGTTAAGGCTGTTCTGTTCTGATGAGTTTACGACACGCACAAGTATATCTGTTGGGCATTTATCGGAATATCTATTGCAGCCGGCGGCAACAAGAGAGCGGCAACTAACCCAAGTCGATCTTTCCGGTCGCGGTGTTCGGCCAAAGACAGCTGTTATTGAAGCGTTTTCGATTTATTACGACTAGGTTCGAGATTCGAACAAGGTTTGATAAGTTTTTAACTGGTGCGTTATATTGTTTACTGTTTTACGTTTTGGCATGCTAATTTATTCTTTGGCAAAGAAGTGGCGGAAAGAAGACAGCGTGGTTGAATAGGAGGAAGCTTCCTTTTGACCGTGACTGTGATTAATATTGTTTAGGTTCGACTCCAACCTTCGTTGTGTTATCTCCTTGAAAAAATATTTTACATCACTCAACCGTCTTTGGCCGTATTTAGCTCAGTATAAATTAAATTGTTAAAAATGTTGATCATAACTTATAATTGATATAATTATGACGTTGAAAATTCTTTAGCCTTTTGTTCGTTATTCAATTTGGAAATTTCTGTGTATTCTTTGTGTTAATGCCATGTCATAGTATTTTAGGGATCTTTTGTAGAAAGCCCCCGCCAGCGCAATCTGCAGTACTTAAAACGTGGCGTGGGTGTTTTTCTCACCTTCTTTGTTTGGGAAATCTTTTGTAGAAAGCCCCCGCCACGTTTTAAGTACTGCAGATTTCGCTGGCGGGGGCTTTCTACAAAAGATCCTATTTTAGACCAAATATAAATTTTAAAAAACTAGTTAAATGTTAAGATTGCTGAAATTATCTAAGGTGACCATATTTCTTTCGTTTTGCAGGATTTTTCCTCTGCTTTTAAATTTATGCAGTTCAATGAGTTAGATGAGATTTCATGTCGGCAGCTTTTGTTTTCTGCGTGGCTAAAATGAAAATTCGTGTTTAACTATAGGGTAAAGTCGGGTGATATGGTATATGGATACCATAAGCTCTCAGCAAAACTGGCTCGTTTCCAAAAAAATATTTTTTTGCTGATTAAATGTCATACATTATTTAAAGTCTACAGAAAAAAATTGGACTTGCTGGGTCTTCTGCTTTTGAGGCAGTGAGGCGTTTTCTCCGTCTCATATCACCCACTAAAATTTGATGCTGGTGGGGGTGATACGGACCACTACAAAAAAGTTTTAAGATTTGACAATTTATTTAGAATTAAAAGGCGAAACATACATCTTCTAAGACTAGAATAAGATTAAACAAAAAAATTTCAAAATTCAGTCACTTTCACAATGATGACACACATAAACAGAGAAACCGGGAGTACAATCGTCATGTGCCCAACGTGTACAAAGGTTGCATTCGATCCATTGTTCGCCAGGTCCACTGTCTTCAAACTTTTCAAAACAAACAACGCAGATGTTGTTCTCTGTGTCAATATTTTGATTATTTTGAGTTTAAACGCCCATTTCTTACTTTTCATAGACCCCTTGTGGCCAGCACATTCTTTTGCCTTTCGTTTTTTACTTTTTTTTTCGGGATTGTTTTTCTGGGGAAGCATGCAAAATCATGCTGCTCTGTTGTCGTGATGTGCTTATTTTTCAGACTGTTAATGTTGTGGTTAAGTGATAATTCATTGATCAAGTTTTCTACACTTGTTTGAAGAGGCTATGTTGGAGTCTCGGCACTACTGGAAGTTTCGTCAACGTCAGACACTCCAGTAGCTTCATAAATGTTTTCATTTGACTCGTTTCGTGAGTTCTCATTATCAGCAATAAAATCTTCGGGGGTAAATATATTCCGGTTGAAAGGAAAGATCCCAGTTGCAGCAAACCCAGACACGGCCAACTCCATTCGGCAACTGGATAGATAAGCTTTGCTGAAGATGCCCGCAACTCTGCTAGGCGTCACCACTTGTCCAGGATTTTGCATCAACCACAGACGAACGTTTATTTTAGAGGCTTGAAAAACGAAACATCTAATGGTTGGAGACTATGTGAGGTGTGTGGTGGAATTGTGACGAATTTAATACCATTTTCAGGCAAAAAATAAAAAATCTTTAAAGAAATGTGACTGCTGTAGTTGTCAGCCATAAGAAGCACGGGGTTTTCTGGAGAGCACTTGGTGAAATTTTTAAAATAAATGAGCCGTTTTCCAAACAAGTCTTCATTAACTCATCCAGATTCGGAGCAATCTCCAGTAGAGCCGACCGGCGCATTATTCATAAGATGTTCCGCCATTCGTAGCCTTTTAAATTAACATTGGCGGAACAAAACTTCCGGTTGCACTCATGCAACAAACCACTGTAGTGTTGGTTCCTCTTTCTCCACTTGTGCCTACTACTACTATTGCTTTACCACGTTTTGTCAGGATCTTAAAAAGTCTTGCAACTGTTGTAATTCCCGTCGCATTTACGTTGTATATTCAAGAAGGATCAATTGCTAAAAAAGGTTGTTAAAAAATTTTCCCACAGCTATTTTGTTGAAAACTGTCGCACGATTTATTGATGTTCCTTTCAGGAGTCGAACCGAAATTTCTGGATGTCTTTTCATAAAAGCGGCAAACCAATCTTTTCCAGCCATTTGTGCTTGTCGATTGAATTTGTGTGAGACACCAGTTTTTTCTGCAAGCCATGAATTAAAAAAAGGAGTTTCAGTAAAAAGGTTACCTTCTTTATAGCCAATGAATTTTGCCTAATAAGCAAGTTTTCTAAGATCTCTTGCTGTGATTCCAAATAAAGGCTTTCCATTTCCAAAACGTGCTTTACCAAATCAGCTTTCAGATCTTTAAGCACAGGCTTACCTCCTAAAGGAAGTTTTTTCGCTGAAGTTTGGGACAAATTTTAGTATAAAGTTGTCGGGAATTTATTGTATTCTTTTTGCGGCTTTTCGCAGCGACATTACTTTTTTTACGCTTTCAATAGCTTTTAATAAACTTTCTTCACTCCATCGAGCTCTTTTTTTAAGTGAAACATATCTTGGCATCCTAAATAATAAAAATTATGAGCTGGTTTTCTCACAGATATTAAAAAAAAGTTTGATTAAACAAAATCATTGTAATGCGGGTGATAAGGACCACCGATCCATATCACCCGCGCTTGGGTGGTTCATATCACCCGAACATTGCTTAGTTTAAAGTTTTCAAATTTTTATCTATAGAAATGTTTAACAACAACTCCATAAAATATAAAACAAGTTAAAAACAAAAACTTACTTTTATGTTGAAATTTTTAAGCAGGAGAGCGAAAATTCTTGTAAATTTTTTTATATAAAAACACTAAAAAACCAAAACTTGCTGTAACTACAAAATGACTGGACTTTAATAATCAGCCAATTGTAACAAGGCATTGTGGGTATCTTCTAACTTTTTAACGCATTCGTTAAATTTCATTTTTCGAAAGAAAGATATTAGCTGTCCCATATTGCCCTAGGGGTTCATATCACCCAACTTTACCCTATTACTGTAGCTTTAAAAGCGTTAGTTTGTCTCGACGGTTTCTAAGTGGTTGTGCACATTATCGCAATTGTGCAAAATTGCATTGAGAGACAAGCATGCTTTAATCAAATACTGAGATACAGTTATTTTATTAATTTTACTTCGTTTGATTTTTACCGTATGCAAGTTGTGTGTTCTTTTGAGGATTGAAAATATGGTCACCTTAAGATTATTTGTTTGGCAATTTTTACTTTACTGGTAGGCGTACATCATAATCTTTTCCCCTTGCTATAATACTCCTACTTGGTTTATTTTGTATCACTTTTATTTTTTTGCCTATGTGTTCGTAATATTTTTTTGTCTTATAATATACGTTAATTGTATACGTTAATAAAAAGACCACCGTCAAAAATGTAGTTATAAACTTGTTTTAAAAGCTATTGTAAACATTGCCATTTAAAAAACTTTGCTCATTATGTCAAAAAACGGAAAAAAGTGGATTAAATACAATTTTCACTGAGCAATGTGAGTAAACCAATGTCGAAACAGGCAGCAAAATTGTTAAGCAGCTCACGCCAGACTCGAGGCGCAGAGCTTCGAGATTGAGACTAAACATAAAGTTTTACATAAGTTGCTTCAGTTTAAGCCAGGGTTGTGTCTCGTATGAGTTTGCGTTGAGTTACACAAACGTAAACTTAAGTTTGAATGAAACTTGTTTATCGCCTTTAAAAATCAAGTGACGTCTAAAAAAACGGCTTTATTTAAATTTGGGATTCTTTAAAGTTCTCTGCTTAAAGTTCGCTTGTGGCCCCTAATTAGCTTCAACCGAACTGAAAAAAGTCCTTTGTTTACTGTCACAAAGTACAACTTGAAAAAATTCAATTTTAATATACTATTAATTGCAAATAAGACAAGCATCATAAAATGTTAACTCTGCAATTATAGTTACGATTGCTAAAAGCTATTTTTAACGTTGTAATTTTGAAAATTTTAAAGGTGTGTCGTAGCCTACCTTTTCTGCTAGATCCTCCCAAGTTGTTAAGTGTGACTTACAACTTTGTTGTGAATTCGCACATTTTAGGGTACAGTCGAAAAACTAAATAGGTCTTTAGGTGGAGCTAGAATCGAAGCCTGGAAATAATTCTTCGATTTCTCAACTGTTAAAACAATAAACTCAAAAAATACATTACCTTGAAAACCTTTTTTCTACATTACAAATTTTCAACATAATGCCTAAAGAGGTACCCCATGTTAAAACATTGACCCTCTCTTATAGGCTTAATTACCAAGTTTTGTGTTGCCGGTGGTAATTAAGCATGCCAGATAAACAAAAGAATTTCCGCAGTGTTGATTGGAGTGATTACTTGCTTTTGACCAAGTAATTCAAAAACACTTTGTTGCGATGAGTTCACCTAATGTCAACGTGGCTTACCTGGACTTTTGCAACGTCATCAAAAAATCAACGCAGTTTCCGAAACAATTGTAGATAGGTTTACCGTGCTGGCATGCAGAGTGCGAAACTCTTTATACAACTTTTTTGCAGTTCCTTGAGATGAGACAGAACTCGAGTTCGGCTGGTATAATTTACTGGCCAGACTTGACAGGAAACGGAGGGACCCATAGTTTCGATCAAAGATCCATCTTTTTTTTATACTTTAATCTAAAGGCATGGAACATATTAAAGCAACCTTGTTAGTAGGGTCACAACACTTTTCTTGTTTTGATGGCCAATGCAACTAACACTATCGCCAACAAAACAAGAAAAGCGTTGTAACCTTCTGATAAGGTTGTTTTAAGATAGTTTATCTATACCAAAAAACTAAAAAAATAAAGTGAAATCTTCATACACCAACTACATCTTGGTTCGTGGTAATCGGTTGACAATGTAGGAATTTGCAGCTAACTTTTTTATTTTTATCTCTGTATTTATCCTCCTGACTCGCAGGAAAGCACCGGAGGCGCTATACATAGAGCAAGCAATTACCCCGACCTGCATTCGGAGATGCCAAGATATTGCTGCATGTCCGCTTGAAATTTTAATAAAGATATGATTTTAATTTAGAACTGCTTGCTCAGACCACCAAGCAGGGGAATATGCCGTAAAGTGTCTTTCCCAAGGACACAACAGATGGCGCGAGTAGGTTTTGAATCGAGACCGTCTCGATCACGATACCGGCGCTTTAACCACGCTGCCGACAACTTAACGCGACTCAGTTAAAATTTAGAAAAATTCTAACCTTTTAAGATTGTAAAAGATCGAGCATTTAATTCGCAGTAGCAGTAGCTTATAAACAATTTTATTTCAAAAATTTTGAAATTGCTTTGTCAACATACCTGAAGACGTTTGAAATAATTAATTTACTCGTTGTCGAAACAGAATATTTTGTTTATTTCGGTCTCTAGCTTGTTCGATGCTGTCACCTATTGACCCTGACGGTTTTGGATAAAGAAACTCGATGCTGGCTTAATAACACCACTGCCAGCATCTGATTCAGGCAGTGATGCAGTCTGGGGTAGTAAAAGGATAAACTCTCGGCCCCAATCCTGCTTGTGTCTGACATGGAATGGATGCCCTTCAAACGATGACGACGACAACCTATTGACCCTCATGGCAACATTAAAAAAATAATAAAAGAAGATTGCGAGGACCTGCTACCCGCCGCGGTCTTGTAAGTCAGAAGCATAGATAAAAATAATGGAATAGGAGAGACCTTTTTTTGACCGCGACCAAAATTGGTATTGTTCAGGCATGACGCCAACCTTCGTCGTGTTCGGGGACCGATTAGCAAATTCAACCGGCACGGAAACTTTGAAATAAAACCGGCCCATTTTTGACAACTAATTGCAAATCTTATTAAAACGTTACACGGTTTATCTTACAAACTACATCATATTTACCCCATTTCAAAAACGAATATTTAGATTTAACAAATAAACAGTATGAAACACTATTTATAGAGCAACAGTCTTCGCATTTCTGCGTTCATTTTTGCCAGTTCGTCGATGATCGTGTGGTTCGAAATGCGTAACAAAACGTCTCGTTTGACGCACATCAAAAGAAGGGAATCCAAGCGATCTTCGCGTAGCTGATTTCTTAAGCGGTTTTTTACATATCTCAACTTACTAAAGGTTTTTTCCAGGGCTGGGGAGCCGGAGTCGGAGCCATCAAAATTTTTGCTGGCTCCAGCTCCTAACAATATATTTTTTTACATTAATTAATTTGTGGAGCTAAATGTGCATTAAGGAAATTGTAAGGGTATGTTTGTGTTTGAGTCATTTGTTTAACATGAGTAGCATGGAGTTTGAGATGGGTGCCCGTTGGTAGGACACTGGTTTTGTCTTGCAGGCCTTGAATGCTCGTCTCTCGTGTGCAGCCAGTAGCAATAAACAAAGCTTGAATGGTTTGCAGTTTCTTGATGTTGGTGTTGGATATAATAGGGCTACACATGGTGTTTGCAAGTTCTAGTACGGGCGAATGATAGCTTTATATGTAGAGATAATTAGTTAGTTTTGTTTACGCTATTTGTTTGAATTACGTGCTTTGAGAATGTTAAGCGTTTGTTTTGCTTTAATGACGGTGAGATTTATGTATTGTGAAAATGTTAGTTTTAGCTCAAAAGTAATTTCAAGAATTTTTGGGTGTTTTGTTGTTGGTAATGTTTGATTGTTTAAATTAAATGATAGAGTTGTGCCATATTCAGCTGGGTATGGTGTAAAACGTTTAATACCGTACTTTGTAAAAATATTGTTGAATCAGTTGTTGGGCCTTAAATGGTGATTTGGGTGAGATGCTGTGATTGTTATGTCATCGGCAATCGGCATATGCCGAGATTTGTACGTCGTTTTGGGGGAGGGTAATCTCAGAGATGTAAGTTTTAAATAATGTTGGAGACCGAATTCTACCTTGTGATACTCCAAATGCTGATTTGAATTTAGAGAGCGTTCCATTGAATTGAATGCATGCTTGTTGTCCTTTATGAAATGTTTCTATTATTTATGGTAATAGCGTTTTCTCTAGTGCTTTGGCAATGGGTAATAAAAGTCATATGGATCGGTAGCTTGTGCCAATGTTTTGGTCCTTATTTGGTTTTAAAATGAAAATGGTTGGAGCACCTTTCCCAAGATATAATATTGTGCTTGTGTTAGGGGCAGTGTTGTGCATATTTAAGAGATATTTGATGGAAAGTGACCCTAAATGTTTCAGGGGTAACCGGTAAATTCTACCATGGTAAATTCCACCGTAGGTAACTGTAACCACGGTTGTTTTCGGATTTTGTTTTGTGTTCATGTATTTGTTTGATTCATTTATAATGATTATGCATTTGTCTGTTTTGTCAAAAAAAGTTTTACGCCGGAAGCCCTTCCTGCCACAACCTTTCCCATTTATCCTGGCTTGGGACCGGCATCAAAAGACACAGAAATTTGCCTCCGATGGCTGGGTTGGATTTATTCGAAGATATGAGGGAAGTTGGTGCAAAGGAGACGGATGTTGAAGACAGAAAGATTTGGAGAATGATGATACGCTGTGGCCACCCCTGACTGAAGGGAAAGGATAAAAGGAGAAGAAGAAGTTCATGTATTTGTTTGTTTATGTGATTGTTAAAGTAATGATTTGGGGTAATCTGCTTCGCTTGCAAGTGTGATTACGTTGTTGAATGAGCTTGGCAAACGAGTGTAATCTGTGCTATTTTGATTTTTTTAAAATAAAGAGTCTGTCGGCATCCATTATTATCTTAACAAGATTTTTGTTTGCCTCATGGACGCCTTATAGACATTTGTGGAATGGGGTCTGTGATAAAAATCTTCAACATGATGTTTAAATGATATCCAATTGGATTTTTGTTTTAGTAAAGTGAGATGCAGTTGCTTTGGTCTTGTGATGTACTGAGAGCGGATAGTAACAATAAATGATTTGATGTGTGGGAGGGAATGGTCTTCCAGCTAGTGCAATCACGCAAGTCTGCTGAAGCGGTGATGTCTGATGAAGTAGGCTCTTGTATTTGATTGGGTGGTCGACGTCTTGAGCATTTGTGTTAAGTGTAATATGATTTGAGTTATTTAATCGGTTCTCCTCTGTGGTCTTTGGTCGGTGCGCACCTTAATTGTTAGTGAGCATTGACATCTACAGTGATGATTGAGTTTGGACAATTTGTTTTGTATGTAAATGTGCTGGATATATTGAGTCTTTTTTTGTTTGAGATAAGATATATAATCAATAGGACCCTTGGATAATATATAACACTACCCACTGAACCCTTGAGTAACATTAAGCCCTTGGATAGTGCAAGTTAGTAAATCTTTGATGATCGACATATCATCTGATTATACCTTATTGGCCAATATTTATATATGTATTATCAAGTTGAAGCTGGAGCTGGAGCCGGAGCCGGAGCCTAACTTAAATTAGGCTGGCTCCCCAGCCCTGGTTCTTTCACAACCAACTTGTGTAACGGAAAGAGTAAGGATTACTTTGTATTAAAATCTTTATTCATGCTCTTCTGGTAAAATCTGAGTTAAATTGCTGTTAATTATTTATTAAAACTGTCATTCACAGCAACAAAAACTAGGTATTATTATTAGTTTATTAAACAGATCATCTAAACTAATTACCATAGGTGGGCACGGTACTTTTACTCGGTACTTTTGAATAATCCAATTTAATAGTTATAACTATTAACTTCTCTGTCATACATTGAATTTCAATTGACATTCAAAAATAGTGTAATTCAAAAATAAAAAATAAAAAAATAAATAAATAAAAAAAAATAATTTTTTTATTACTATTAAATTGGATTATTCAAAAGTACCGAGTAAAAGTACTGCGTTAACTGCGTTACTTTTACTCGGTACTTTTGAATAATCCAATTTAATAGTTAGAACTCTGTCATACATTGAATTTCAATTGACATTCAAAAATAAAAATAAAAAAAAAATTTCAAAATAGTTTTTTTATTACTAATAAATTGGATAATTCAAAAGTACCGAGTAAAAGTACCGCGGTACTTTCGTGCCCACCTATGCTAATTACAGATTCGAAAAATTTTAAAGAAGAAAAAGAAATGCTACGACGTACGTTGGACGACAACAACTACCCAAATTGGCTTATAAAGAAAACATTTAATCGATTCAAATTTAACAAAATTGAGAAACATGAAGAAAGCAAAAACTACAAAGAAACAGTAACCCTACCTTATTTTCAAGATATAACTGAAATTTTAAGTCGTATTATTAAAAAACAAAATATTAGAGTATACACAAAACCTTTTCAAACAATCAAGCAAATTTTACCCAACTTAAAAGATTCAATTGAACCAAAGCAACAGCCAGGAGTAATTTATGAAATTCCGTGTTTACATTATGTTGACGTTTATATTGGTGAAACTGGTAGGGCATTTCGTACAAGATGTAAAGAACACATGCGTGATGTGAATCCAAAAAATTTAGCACGATTAGAAAATAATGATATAAACAACAAATCTGCTCTGGTGAAACATGTATATTCGAAAAATCATCATATGGATTAGCATAATTCAAAAATTTTGGCAAAAGAAACAGATTATATAAGAAGAAGATTTTTGGAGTCCTTTTTTATTCATTTTAATAATCATGCTTTTAATGATAAAACCAATTGTTTTTATTTAACTGCTTATTATAATTTAAAATTTTAAATCCGTTAGATGTCGTTTTTGATCACAAACAATTTTGGTATCGACATTTTCAAATGTTGGGGCTTTCGTCCGATTTCACATCTTCGTCATCTGTTTTTTAAAAACAAATTAAAATTTAAGTTGTATGAAAAAAAAATTATTAGTATCAGCGCAGTTAACCTGCGAAAAGTGCTGGATGATAATACCAAAACAAAATTTTGATCAAATAATAACATTTCCATCGGTATGGAAAATAGGCATCAAGTAATTATAAGCTCGAGTTGTATCATACAGTGAGATAAAAGGTCAAAACATTACCGTAACCTGTAAATAGTTTATCAATAATAAAATCAAAAAATAATCACCTGCTTCATCCAATTCAGTGCAGTGCTGAGGTAAGATCTTTTTTAATTTCGGCCTTGTGATAAAAATCCAAGAGCTCTTGCCGAAGATCTTGCTGAACATGAAAATCTGAACTTTTAGTTGGCAAAAGGTTGCATATCATATTCACAGCTGAGATAGGAATCCTATGAAGAACTGTTTCAGAAAAGCGTTTGGGATCGAAGTAGCTTAAGTCAGCATATAACTTTTTATGCGTAGCAAATCTTCTATGCAAACTTTGAACCACTTGATCTAGGATTCTGTTATGTACATCGACCTCAAACTTTTCATTGAGTCTAAAGGACATTCATCCAAGGGTTCATTTTTACTTTTTCGAACCCGTTTAGCAGAAAAGCTGCTTTCAATCAAGACATTACATCCACGTTCTTCCAAAACTTCATTGGCATGTTGAACAAAATAATAATAACAACAATGTTTTTGTAGACCACTCTTTACCGTCAGAATTTTAAAGTCATATGGTCTCAGAGCGGAAAAAGTATCAGTTAAAAAATAAAATATAGTAGCAATCTATAATCAATAAAATACAGTAGCAAAAAATACAAATAGCATACTAAAAAATAAAAACAACAACAAACAACAAAAACAAAAAAGACAAGTTGTACACACTATTTTGAAGAAAACAATAATAAAATACCTATGCTGACAATTTTATACAATACAATACTTCCCAGATATTCCATTAACAATAAAAAAAGAGGTAAAAAATCTTTAAAAATATCAGGTTAAATATTACAAACAAGGTAAAAATACATAACAAATATTAAAAGAGGTAAAGATTAATTTGTTTACACTTGAAAAGCAATTCTAAAATAATAAGTCTTTAAATTTTTCTTATATACATTTAGATGATTACAAGAACGTAAATCTATCGGCAGTGAATTCCAAATTACACACATCTTATGAGAAATAGTTTTTTCAATGTGATGCCCAGTATTAATAATTGTATAGTCATTTTCTGATCTGATATTTTTAATGGTCAGTTTTGGTTACAACCATTGCGAAATTGTGATGAATCTGTTGAATATCCTTTTTTGTAGCTTCCACCATATTAAAAGCATTAATGAAATCCAGTCCAGAGGTCTGCAAGTACTTTGAAAGTGCAGAGGTTATCTTCATGATGCGTAGATAAGTAATGGCTGTCAAAACATGTTAGTATCGAATCATATTATTTAACATAACACTGGCATCAAACTGCGCTTTAAAACTTAACTTTTCAGAAGTAGAAACGTAATACAGAACTCCAATTAAATCGCAGAACATGCCGCTGGAATCATCTTCAAATGTGCCGAAATTTTTTAAAAACATTCGTGCTCAGACCACCATCTAGTTGCTCCAATCAAGTTTAACCTACTCTGAATATCATGACCATGTCTTTGGCTCATCTGCTCTTTCCACATGTCCATTCGCAAATACGATTCCCGAAAGAACACTCCAAACTTTTGAACTAATCCAAATAGAGATATGGATGCATGATTAGTTGTAGTAACATCATAGAGAACCAAGTTGAGAACGTGGGCATAGCACCATGTGTGAATGTGACCAGGAGATTCTTTTTCAAGAAAAGCTGTAAATCCGTTATACTCCCCCGACATGTTTGATTCTCCATCTGTACTGTCGGAAATGCATTTGGAAACGTCTATATTTTGCTTCTGCAAAACGTTTTTTTAACAAATTGTACAGGTCTGCTCCAGTTTCCAAATGAGTGTCAACAATGGCAAGAAGTCGTTCTTCGATGTTTTCCCTAACAAAGCGTAGAATAACTGAACATTTGTCAGTTGAAGTTATATCTTGAGTTGAATCGATTTGAACTGAGAAATGCCTGCTTCTCTAACCGAATTTGAAATTTCTTCTTTCATTAGCTTAGATATAATAGCAATAATAGAGTAATTTTGGAGATATACTTGTATGTATTTCTGTTTGCACGGTTATGCTTGTGCTTGTCGGGTTTGTTTTGCAAACATTTTTTTGATAACATTTTCCAAATGACACTTAAGAATGCTATTGTACTTCGCAAGAAAAAGTACAGTTTCTGAAAATGTACTGTGATCAACTTTTTCATCACATAAAGTAGACACCGCTTCCGAACTGCCTGTTCCTTATAGCTCGTTCCCCGTTTTCCCACCATTTTCACAATGGAGACGACTCTGTCGAGAATTTTCCTTCTTTGCATGACCTGTTTGTTGTGTAATGATGCTTGACTGACAACAAGTAGGTCTACCATTGTCTTATTACTGCGGAATTGTATGTGAGCTTCAACACATGCCTTGTGTTTTTGAGAACTTTCGTGTTCATCAATTCGTTGGTAAATGTGTTTCCACGAATTGAAACCCGTTAGAAATTTGCTGGTGTTCTAATTGCTACTAGTAGTAGTACCATATGCAATGCAAAGATTGCAAAATAGAGCTTCTTTTTCTTCACAATACAAGAGCCATTATCGCTGCAAACGACCTCTAGAGTCACCAGGTGAGAAGAACACATTTGTAGCGTTGAATTTGGTTGTTTCTGGTTGATGTGGGTAAAACTCAAAATATTCGGATAGTTTATCTCGTTTTAGTTTTACAAACCACGAGTGGTACGCTGTCACAGAAGGAATTACAGACTGATCTCGTTGAACTTCTGAAACTTGCTTTAGGGAAGCAGAACATACTTCAGGATTGTCTTGGCTGAGGCTGTCTGGTTCTGGTTTATCAGTATATACAGTCTGGACTTCGCTTTTTTGTGATACTGGCGGAATAGGTAAGTCAGAGCAATTTTGGTTTACTAAATCTGATGTTGGTACATCATGATAACTTACAGACTGATGGCTGATCTTGATGTTCTAATAGCAAAGCGGGATTAACTGTCGTTTGGCTTTCCGTTGAGGTGCTTGCTCTTGCAAATGCTTCCTGAATGTTCATACATTTAGTAGCAATTTCTTTCAATTTCTTTTTGTTTCTTTCACGCTCTTTCTCAGCTCCACCTTTCCGCTTTTTTGTTTCTTTTTTCATTACTTAAAATTTAAAGAGGCCTGGAGAATGGATGGTAAACAACTATGTGGCATACGCGATATCAGTTCTCCTACGATTCTTTATTACGTCATAGTACTGCAAATAAGGGAAAGAAGTTACCACTGACACTTTAAGGCCCGTTTCCACTACGAGCGTGGAAAAGAGCATTCTTTCTCTCTTTTATTGATCTTCGATTGAAGCGAGCGGTTAAAATTGAAGCGAGCGGTTAAAATTGAAGCGAGCGCAAAAAAAAAGCAATAAAACAAACAAAGAATGCTTTTTTCCACGCTCGTAGTGGAAACGGGCCTTTATTTATTATTTTACGTCAAGTACGACAGTCACAAATCACAAGAAGAAAATTATCTCTATTTGAGCGCCACCTCTATTTGAACGCCACCTCTAATTAAACGCCGCTTTGACGAATTCTTCTATTTTAGCAATAATTACGGCTGAAATCGCCTTTCTAGCTGTAAGAAGGGAAGAATGAATTGTCAAATTGCACGTTTATTTTTAGACGCTGGGTAGTCCCTGTAGTTTTTAAATGGGCTAATGGCGATGACCTAAACGCCAACTACACTATCGGTGGTGAGTCTATTCGAGTAAGCGGTAAAATCAACACAGACTGCGCCTGACCTTCTTGTTGAAGCACACGCACGCTCGTACGAACGATTCGACACGATACAGCACGATTACGAACGAATGAACGAATGCACAAACGACAGCACGGTTCTTCTGCAAGAACAGAAGTACTTATTATTAATAAAATAATTATTTAGCTGATAGTTTTGTCAAATGATAATAAATTTACCAGGTTTTTTCGGCCACGAAAAACGCTGCAGTCGGTGCGGCTGATAGCAATTAAATTCCAATAATCCAAAATTTTTAATTCAAAACATATTCGCTTAATATTAGTCAAACAGAATCTTGTAAAAATAGAATTAACAAAACCTTATTCAATTAGAATAACAAAACGTATCAGAACACTTAAACACAAGCGAAATTTAAATCTTTACAAACTAGCTACTCAAAAACCTTCTCGCTTTTAAATTTATTTATAAGCTTTTACTTGCGAGTTTTCAAATTACCTCGTGCCGCAAAAAACGAAGAAAAAAATCAAACAATGGGAATTGTGATTTAACTACGAAGTATGCATATGAAATTAACTTGATTTGTAAAAAATAAAAAGGCAAAACGGAAAACGAAACGTATTAAGCTTAAAATCTTACAGTCCTATTCTATGGAGCTACATCGCACGTTTATTTTTAAACACTGGGAAGTTCCATTCTATGGAGCTTGTGTAGTAGAAACGTATTTAAACTTCCGCAAAGCCCGATGAGAACATAAAAAATTTTGCAGCCATGTCAAGCAGTTTTGAATCTAAAGATGCGACTCCTTTGAAAGAACTACGACATGCACTTTAAGCTGGAAGTTGTTGCGTACGCTGAGAAATACAATAAACCAAAGGCTGCAAAAGACAAGAAGGTTCCTCGTTTATGTGTCAAAGATTGGACAAAACAGAAAGCAGAGCTCGAGGCTCGCTTGAAGGCGTCTTTGTCATGTTCCATCTCTTCAAGCAAGCGACTCCAAAATGCCAGACGTCCTTTAAAGGACAAGGATTTCGACGAGAAGCTCATCAATTGGGTTCGTCAGTAACGTCAGAAGAAGCTCCGTGTCAGCCGCATGATGATCCAAAAAGAGGCGCTCATTTTGTCGATTGACAAAAATTTCAAGGCAAGCAATGGCTGGTTGGAAAGTTTTTTGCTTCGTTACAACTTGGTCTCACGCCGCCCAACGACGACTTGTCAGAAGGAGCCGGAGGTGTACGCTGAGAAGATCGTTGATTACTTATTGTTCGTCGAGCAGAGGCATCGCACCTCCAACTATACATTAATCTATGCTGCCCATGAGACGGCCGTCTACTTAGATCCCTCGAGCAGTCTAACCGTTGAAAATAAGGGAGTCCGAGAGGTCCCCGTGAAGACTAGCGGTCACGACAAGTTACACTTTATGCTCACCGCTCTATCTGACCGATTTAAATGCCCACCGTACATCCTACTGAAGAACAAGCGACCAATTAAGGAGATCGTCATCAAGTTCAAGAATACCCTCCATCTTTGCTGGGCCGGCCGCTACTTCTTCAACGACAACTTGACTTCTGAGTTTCTGCAGAAGATCGTCGGCTCTTCTATGTTTGGCAAGCGCCTTCTTGCCTGGGACTCATATTAATGTCACATCAGCGATGCCACAAAAAGCTATTGAAGAAGCTCCAGATTGATACGGCCGCGATTCCAGGACGCTGCACCAAGTTCATACAGGCCCCCGACGTCTACTGGAACACCCCATTTAAGGCTAAAGCCTGACAGTTCTATGAATTGGATGTTGCACGGCGAGAAGAGCTACACCAAATCCTGAAACCTGCAAGCACCATCAATGGAAGTTTATTTGAAGTGGATAGGCGATGCTTGGGATCAGCTGCCGAAGGATCTGATCATCAAGTCGTTCAAGAGATGCACACTGACCAACGCTTTAGACGGCTCTGTGGATTGCAAGATCCACTGTTTCAGGTCAGATTGCTTGATTCCGACTGGTCAGGAACTTCTCCAGCAAGCGTGGGCCAATGCCGACATTACCGGTAAACCTGAACTTATTCAGCAACTCGACGTTGATGCGGAAGGTGTTGAAAATGACGAGGACGGCTATAACAGCGACGTGTTACTTGATTTTCACCAATGAATTTGTGATTATTTACCACTAATCACCCTGTATTCGTGTCTTTTGCTAATTGAATAATTGTGTTAAATGTTTTTTTTCATTCATAAAATTTATCTTTTCGAAATTCTGACCAGCTAGTCGAAAAATAGAGCGCTACCCTCTAATTGAACGTCACCTCTAATAGAACACCACTATGAGGGAAGGGTTGAAAAATAGAGCACCATGGCGGTGAAATAGAGGTTTTACGGTAGGCTATACAAAAATACTGCTACTGAAAAATAATTTCGAAATCATTATGTAGGGAACTGGCTCATTTTCTTGATCATTTGTTAGCTTTTAAAAGTTAGTTTTGAGGCAGCCCAGTGAATCGCTGGACCGGCCCACAGTCGAGCGGCCCACCGAAAAACTCGTGTTATCTCCTTGAAAAAATATTTTTGATCACTCAACTGTTTCCAAGGGCGCTTTTATAAACAGTTTATAAAAATGTAAATCCCGAGTATTTCACGTCACTTTTCAAAATTTTGTGGAACTTGCAAGCCGTGGCCGGTAGGAAACTATCTCAGAATGCCAAAAGCGATTTCATTTCATTCATTTCAATTCATCTCTGTATTTGTTCTCCTGACTTGCCGGAAAGCAACGGAGGCGTAAGCAATTACTCCGGAGAAGCCGAAATATTGCTGTCCGCTGCAATTTCTTATTTTGCTTTTAGTTTCAAAGGGAAATTACTAAATTACTAATTTTTTTGGTTCTTATTTTTCTGCTACTCGTTTTGTGCTGCTGCACACGCAATTTGTGCTGAGTTTTTAAGGTTTTAAATAAATTTTTTTGAGGCATAGATTGGCTTGGATAGTTTGATGTACATGGTTTTAAATAAATTTTTTACAACTCGCCCACTACTTCTTACAAAACCCCCAAAAAAAGATTCCTTGGCCGCCTCTCTCCAAAGCAAAGAAGTAAGTCCTTCAAACCATGTACATCAAACTATCCAAGACAAATCTGTCTTCACAAAGAATTTGTTTTCAACTTAAAAATTCTGCGCTGATTACGTGTTGTCATGCCTTTTTTAAAAAACAATCGAATTCTAAAATAATTTGCTGTGTAAGACAATCAAATTGGTTTTTACTTCATTTCGACGTATCATTTGACGAATGTCAGATAAAAAGCGTAAGAATAAATTCATTTTTTAGGCACCGTGGTCGAGTGGTTAAGAGCGCCGTGATTATGATCGACATGTTTCAAAACCTTTTCGTATCATTCTGTTGTGTCCTTGGGAAAACATTTTACGGCACTTTCTCTTGCTTGGCCGTTTTGGCAAGCAGTTATAATTTCAGCTATATCTCTATAAAAACTAAAAAACCAAAATAAAATTTCAACCGAATCTTGGCATCTTGGGGGCAGGAAGCTTGTATAGCTCAGTTGAGTTAAATTTTCATCTTGGCTAGCTGTGCCACCCACCATCATTACGCAGCCTAGTCGTGCACTAATTATGTAATCGTTCAGTTGGTTTGATAATATTATTGTTATGTATTTTTTTATTTTTTTATTTATTTAATATTTTTTTTCACTTCTTATATCTTTATCTGATTATGATGTTGCGGCCATGCTTTATACTGTCTTGTACTTTTACTTTATGATTATCATATGCATGTTTTAACGTCTGACGTTGTACTGCTTCTTCCTTTTCTTGATCTTTTTAATATTTATAATTTTTGTGTTAAACTGTTTAATAATGATAGAGAATAAAAAATGAATGAATGAATCAATGAATGAATCAATAAATAAATAGTAATTGCCATATTCGAGTTCTCTTCTACCATAAATCACCTGCTCGAAATTTTTCTTAGAGGGCAAACCTCAATTAACCACAAACCTAGACATCGTTTAATTAAAAAATGGTTAAAAACTGAAACTTGTATCCTACATAATTGAGCAAATATAAAGCTTGTTTGGAAACTTTTTTTGAAGCGTTTAAATTACATAGTGAACCTTGCAAGTGCGGGTTTCTCGTTCGAAGAAAAAGTGGCTCAAATTTAAGCTATTTATCACAGAAACGAGTTAGGTCAAGTAGTAGTAATAACAGTAGTTTGTTTTTATTTGCAAATAAAAGAACAACCCATAATTGAAAACAAAATAGAGCAAAGGTTACGTATTCATAGAGAGACGGTAAATAAACGTCATACGTTATAACATGCACAATGGTCACCGCACCTGAAAAGTCAGTCATTGAATTTTTCACGCAAGTATAGTCACCCGTTCAATTTTTCAAAAAAGCGCCATTTTGCAAACTTGCATTTGCTTACTTTTTGGGCAATACTTAGACTTTAGATGATTAATTAATATAAAAAAGCAAACAATGTAACTTTTTCAACCTTACTTCACAATTTAGTAAGGTGTTCATATGCTATTGTTGAATTGCTTTAACTAACAATAAATTCTGTCTTTAAATTGCGACTACAGAGCTCAATCCACGTAC
The DNA here is from genome assembly GCA_963680785.1 of Diplosoma virens. Classification (NCBI taxonomy): domain Eukaryota; kingdom Metazoa; phylum Chordata; class Ascidiacea; order Aplousobranchia; family Didemnidae; genus Diplosoma; species Diplosoma virens. Next base: position 34,243,934 of record OY796893.1, on the reverse strand, counting down.
ATATGTTTAAACAATAAATTTTTCACACAAAAAATAGTAGCGGTGATTACAATATAACGGAAAAACAAATTTAGCGTTTGGATAAAGCCCTGCACAGTCTCTCGAACTCTTCAGATGACTTGGTGGGTTTTGATACCAAAGGCTGATGTCTTTGGTTGCGATATGTGCATTAGAATAGAATTGCGAATGAGTCCAACGCCATACTTTATCGCTCTTCCGCTTGTTAAGTCCAACCCACACATAATCGTCGTATTGGATAGCTTTCCTTAACACTCTACAAAACAAAACACAAAACGTAGTTCCACTCGTATTTTGTTCGTTTTGCAGGCCTGCTTTTTCAGTTCTGTATTTTTACATATTTTTTCTTTTATTCAATGAATTTGTAGGTTTGTTTTGTTTTATATCTCTATTTATCCTCCTGACTCGCAGGAAAGCGATGGAGGCACTATTTGCAGGGCAAGCAATTACCCCGACCTGCTTCTGGCGATGCCAAGATATTGCTGTCCAATTGAACTTTAATAGAGATATGATTTTAATTTAGAACTGCTTGCCAAGACCGCCAAACAAGGGTAAGTGCCGTTTATTGTCTTTCCCACGATGTATTTTGCAGTCCTCAAAAAAATTAAGTTTACTGCAGTATTAAAAAAGAGAAAAATTTTGCATTTAATTTATAATTAAAATATTATCTTTATTGAATGACCTGAATTAGGTTTAAAATAAACGTCTATTAGCAATTTAAAAAATTTTTACCCGCGAATTTCTATGCTTCGAATTCCCTGTGATGCCAAAAATCCACCTGAGTTTGTACAAGACAAACTTGCAGAATCCCAATTATGCTCTTCCCGAAAGAGTTTATATTGGTACCCATTATACGGAGATACCCAGCTATCATTCAAAGTTACAAAACCTATAAAAAAGTACAACAATAATTAGCTTTAATGGAAAAGTTTGGTTGCTTATTTATAATAATAATAGTAGATCCACTCTTTTATTTTGCTAATTGAATTAAAATAATTAAAGCAGAATTAATATTTTCAGCATAAATGTCTAACTGAAAAACATTATTAAAGTTTTTGTCTTATACAGTAAGAGAGTAAATTGATATGCTACTTTTATGAGGCCACATAAAGGCTAAAAACCATACCAAATCCTTTGTCAAAAAATGTTTTATTGCAATTTAAAGCATTCTTAATAAAACATTAAACCTTTTGTCACATTTTTTATTGTTCCGTAATGTTGCAAGAGTTTTATTTGCTCTTCAAAGCGACTCTTTCTTGATTGATATGTGTTACTTCCACAAATTTTAGTTTTCTAAATTTTGGAAAGTTTTTTAAATTTTATTCCGATGTTAAAAAGTTTTTTGAAATTTTGTAGAATTTATTTGGTAACTTAGTACGTTGTTTAATCGTCTACCTTTTTTTGGCGCCTGCTAAGAAGGCCTCGCCAATAACACAATCTCGGTGTCTACTAAACGATAATTCTTAATCTTCTTGCTGGATCTGACCTTCGAACCAGCGACAGCAAAAAATATAGTCTAGCTAAATCACAGCTCAGACTACCACAATATCTTCTTTATTAAGAAATATGCTCCAATCCACTTAGGAGCCCGAATAGTATAAATCAAAGCAACAGGTTAAAGCTCAATAGCTTAATTCTTCACAATCACGTAGATCACCAAAGACTTGCGACCAAAAAACTATGACTTCACACAGTTAACAATTTTCCAATTTTAAGTTACCACAATGAAACATCCAATTATTTAATAATACTGCTTTTCAGCGAATCGTATTTATACCATTCAGTAAGATTACTCGAATGTTCTGAAATTATCTCAATCAAACAACTATTACGTCATAATCAAAACAGGTCAATCGGATAGTTCTGGAAATTACTTTAAATTTCGTGAAAAATAAGCGGTGTTGCCATTTTTTCTTGTAAATAAAAATAAATTATTTAAATTGCTCATAAAACTGTTATTTCTTCGGCTATTTGAGCCGGACCAAAGCGAAATCAAAGATATTTTTTATGAGATTGTGAATCTACATAATTTGGGCGATTTTTAGGAACGGAACAAAGCGGCCCCAATTTGACACACAGTTGTCAAATTTCAAACACAAATGAAGTTCGAAAAATCGCAACTTAACAAATCACAAAGACACTTGAATTCGATGTACAAATACACAACTTCACTTAACTCAATACTCAATAAAAAAGAAACACAGCACAATAAATAAATGAAATACACTAACTTTAACACTGCAGCCAATTGTAATCAATATCTTGTATACAGCACAAATGTGAATAACAGAAACATCAGTAGTTTATATTTGCTGCAACTTATTGCCTGCTTCAAATCAACAATTCAACTTCAAAGTCAGCATTTATGAATCACAAGGGCAGAAGTAGTACACAGCTTTCTTTTACAATTTAAGCAGCAATATCTCAGATTCATTACATGTAAATAGGGCCAAAATAGCATAGGCTACAGCTAATGTCTTCTACTATCAACAGGAACGTCTTATTCTTCCAATAGAAAACCCAATAAGCAAAGCACATAAATAAACAAAAACACAGGAAATAACAACACAAGAGTAAAACTATTATGGCAGAGTCTGCCCTCTGTCAACCTTGCCAAGTTGAAAATTCAGCTATCTAAGGGGCAGTCTACTGGGGCAATACAAGAAAGGTCCCTTAATACATAAACCACTTTGACATCACCAGTGCTTTCATCTGTACTAGTAGTGGCAACTTTAACTCTACGCACAATTTCCTTTCCATTTCTACTCTGGGGAATGACCTCATGCACCCTCCCAAGTTGGTATTTGCCTCGTTTTGATATATCTTCCATTGAGGTTAAGATTACCAATTGGCCTGGCGTTAGATTCTGTGCCATTTTCAACCACTTCTTTCTCCCCTGTTGCCAAGGTAGGTAAAACTCCAGCCATTTTTTCCAAAACTGATCACTAAGAGAGATATTAAAGCGATAGTCTCTCCTTAAATTGTCTTTGTGTTGTGGTGAACCTACCACACAATATGGGCTTGAATAGGGAGTTAAGAGCGAGGCGGGGGTTATTGCTGTAAAGTCTTTAGGGTCATCATTTAAGGGGGTCAAAGGTCGATCATTTACAATCTTGGTGGCACTTCCCACGTATGTCAGCAATTCTACAAAGCTGGGTCTGCGTTGTGACTTTTCAAGTATATTAGCAATCACATGCTTGATTTGCTTCACCATAGCTTCCCAAGCCCCACCTTGTGCAGGGGCGTAAGGGGGAATAAATTCCCAGTCGATACCTTTACAAAGTGAATTTTTCAATTCTGTAGACTCAAGCAATTTTGGCAGCACTTTGGCTGCAGCTTGGAATGTAGTTCCATTATCAGAATAAATTGTACTTACTGGCCCTCGTAAGTCTGTAAACCGGGGAAGCAAAAAACTCTGCAGCAATGAAAGTGAATGCAGCCATGCATCCCACTCTTTATCAATCTCATCTGGGACTTTTGTATCCCAATCATACTTATCTATAGCCAACTGCTGCAATATCAAATGTGCTTTAATAAAGAAAGGGGACCCAAATCCCAGTGGATCAAAATTCTGTCCTAATTGACTGAGCATGGTTCTACGTGTATACTTACCAAGAGGCTTTAATGAACAGTCAATACGCAACTCATCTGAGTCAGGATCCCAGACACAGCCTAAGGTTTTGGTAGAAGGCAAGGCTAGCTCTTCACCACACAAGTCTAATTCTCTTATAGAAGCTGACAAAAGTTCAGGACCTAAAGAGGACAAAACACTCATAGTGTCCCTATTTGTGCTCCACTTAACAAGTTTAAATCCACGACTTTTAAATAGACTCACTGCCTCATTTGTGATTGTCTGTGCACTCTCTAAACTATCTACCGAAAAAATAAGGTCATCCATATACATGTTCTGCAGTATATTTTGAAGGGTCATGTCACTAGCACATGTGGGGTTTTCCTCAACAAGCTTCTTAAATGCAAGACAGGCAATGTAGGGGCTACTTTTGATGCCCCAAGGATGGACTCGAAAACGGTAGGATACCAACTTACCTCTTTCTACATCATTGTTTTCGAACCACAGCAAGCGAAATAGGTCTCTTTGGGCAGCCGGCAACTGAATTTGGAAAAAACACTTTGTGACATCTGACATCAAAGCATACTTACCTAAGCGAAACCTGGTTAAAACATGCAGCAAGGGGTTTAGAAGATCAGGTCCAGACATAATAATATCATTCACACAGGTTCCCTTAAACTTTGCTTTTCCATCATACACTATACGCTTCTTAACTTGAGAGGTAACAAAATAAGGTAGATACCATTTTTGGTCATTCGCACAATTAGAATCAGGCACACGTTCAATGTAATTATTGGACTGCATTTCTGCCATAGATTCAACTAAAAATTCTTTAAGATGAGGTTGCCGAAGGGCCTTCTTATGCAGGGCAGACAGTCGCTCGTGTGCTAACTCAAAGTTATTAGGCAATGTTGCTTTCTCAACCACAGGTACGGGAATCTCAAACCGGTCATCTTTTACCTTTATGGAGGGCTCTACCAATTGACTGGCAATAGTATCAGTGCGAGACCATTGAGGTATCTCATCTTCAACAGATAAATCTTTAACAACACAACGCAATTCAGCAATTTCTGCATCTTTTCTGTCAATAGCCTGTTGCAAGCTTAATGTCTTGCTTTGCTTGTCTTCAACATTGGCTCTTAAGACTTTGACAGGTACCTCACTTAAAGATGTTTTTCCTCCAAAGGCTAACCAGCCTAATGGAGAAAGTAGTGCGTGTGGGTCAGTTTGACTCTTGCCCATTCGTTCTTGCTTGGCATACATAAGATGGGCATTGTCATTGCCCAGTAACACATCCACACTATGACAATTATCCAAGCAAACAATTTCAATATCATTAAAGTGCTCATACACACTCAAGTCCTGTTTATGAGGCAAAGTATTTTCATCATCACTCCAAGGTTCATTGACAACTGACACCACATTACCAAAATTCTCACCAGTATGCAATGACTGCACATTAAACTTGACTAAATCTGCCGTGGTAGCCTTGCAACTAGTCATTGTTTGCATTTCAAATGAAACATTATCAAATGCAGTAAGACCTAAATCTTGTACCAGCTTGTTTGAGACCAGAGTAACCTGTGACCCTGGGTCATGCTGTACATACACCAACCTGCTTTTACCATTTACAGGGTTCATTATGCGGGCAGCTGTGACACGACTAAAGGCAGCCTTCACACTCCCAATACCAACTTTGCGTACAGTAACTGAAGGTTCTGAAGTGTTATCACCACTCTCATGTGCTTGAGATGGTGTGACAAAGGCATCATGCAACAAGAAAGAGTGCTTTCTACTATATGCAACTCCACATTTTCCACAGCTATTGGGGGCAAAACAATCTTTAACAAAATGCTTACGCAGACAGTTGAAGCACCGACCAGATTTAACAATTACATCTTTGCGATCAATAGGCGTTAAATGCAAAAATTCAGAGCAATTCGACAAATAATGATGCTCAACCAGCCCTTTCGAAGAACAGTAGATGCACATAGGATGCTCTGGTCGACTATTAGTAGTTGGAGACTTCTTCTGTTTATCATTTATATCAGACCTTCTTGGGAGATTAGGTGATTTAACGGAAGTTTGTCTTACTGGGCAAGCATTTTTACTTTTATCATGGGGCTTTTCAAATTTGCGCAATTCACTTGAAGCATTTAGAAGTGAAATACCAAAATCTGTCGACTTGTAAGATTCTTCTTCCGTTATAAAATCAAATAAGCTTTCAAAACTAGGCTCATTTGTGTGTCCAAACCGATTTGCCAAAAACTTTAAGAACTCTTTTTTAGTTACATCTGGCAAACGCTTAGCCAAATCCAATACAAAACGACCTTCTACTTTATCTGGTTGATTATAAGCTTTGGCATAGAGCAAACATTGAGACAATTGGTCTTTAAATTCTTTTAGTGCAAAGGCCGAATCTGATTTTAATTTATCTCCATACCGAAACTTGCGGATTTCCGGTTCAGCATAAAAACCACCTCTAACACCAAATCTCTGGGACAATCTTTCAAGAGACATTTCAATGCGCCTAGCCTCAGACAGGCCAGGTGTGTCAGCAACCAGATTAGAAATATTTTGGCCAGCAAGTCCAACACAAGCAGCTTGCAACAAAGTTAAATGTGAATTTTCGAATGGACAACTATCCATTAAAGCCTTAATGCGATTATGAAAGAAAATATATGGCATATTACTTCCGTTGTAATTAATCAAAGATGCCTTATCTATAAAAGTACGACAATTTTGATATTGAAAGAAACTGTCCTGCTGAGTCGAGCCTGACTGCACAGGAGACAATCCATTATTCCAATTTAAACCACCAACATTGCAAGATCTAGCATTCGTAACAGCAGGTAAGGCAGCACTAACATACTTATTTTTAACACCACCATCATATTCAACAGCACTTTTACCATATTGACCACAAATTTTAGGGCATGTCTCGGCCCGACCAGACGACACACCAGGGGAAACTACATATTTCTCAAAGTCAGGAGGCACACTTCGGGCGGCCCCAAAAGCCACATTGCCTCGCAGAGACCTATCATTGCTACCTAGCAAATTATTTGAGTCAGAAAACTTCTGCAATGTTAAATTCTCCCGGACAGCAGTCTTGGGGAGTAACACATCACCAGTCTCACCACCACCACCAGAGATCACAGCCTTACTTTGCTGACTATTATTATTCAAATACCCACCATGGGTTTCAAGAAGTAAATCAGTTCCGGTGTGGGCTGACCGCCTTGAACTGACTTGAGAACCAGACCGTGACTTACGGCATTCCAAGTCCTTCTTTAAAAATTCAGCCTTTAATGCTGCCTCTTTTAAGGCCAGCTCTGCCTTGAGCTTTGCCTCTTTCTCCTCCCGGGCCAGTTGTGCCTGCCTTTCCTTTTCCTCTCGGGCCAGTTGTGCTTGCTTTTCCTCCCGAGCTAGTTTTGCCTGCCTTTCCTTTTCCTCTCGGGCCAGTTGTGCTTGCTTTTCCTCCAGAGCCAGTTTTGCCTGCCTTTCCTTTTCCTCTCGGGCCAGTTTGGCTAACCTTAAATCAGCCATGATGCGATTAGTCTCCATCTGCCGTTGAATTTCAATTTGTGCTTCAGACAAAACAGAGGTACATGAAGCTCTAGACCCCAAGTTGGAGACACTATCCTCTGGGTCAATAATCCCATCATTATCTACCCCCCTGGCCATAGATCTAGTGGTCATCCCTAAGCGAGTACCAACCTTCACCCCCCCCGGGACAACCTCATCTAACCCCAAACCAGACGGGCCAACATCGGGCAGCCCTACGTCAATATCTTTACTAGACATGGCTAAAAATCTTAACAGTAAATACACTACCAAATGAAATAAATCACAATTACCACAAATTAATAAAGAAACAAACTACCAGTTCACAGCTTAATTAGAAAATCCAAATTCCACGGTACCTTTAGTTGTGAGGAATTTTCTTGCAATTCCCCTCTGGAGTCTTCAAATTAAATTATTCTTTTCACACAGTTCGATTAAATTAAGCAATTTTACCAACAGTTTATTTCAAAGTAGGTTATTCAATTTAAGAGCTCTTCTTATATAACAAATTTACTTGATCTTCTTAAAACTTTACTTGTTGAAATTTACTTGTTAGCTTGTGAAAAATCTTTTGAAATTTGCTTGTTAACCTTGCGAAAAGTTTTTGAAATTTTGGAGAAATTTAGTAAATAGTTTTTGAAATTTTGTTACTTCCACAAATTTTAGTTTTCTAAATTTTGGAAAGTTTTTTAAATTTTATTCCGATGTTAAAAAGTTTTTTGAAATTTTGTAGAATTTATTTGGTAACTTAGTACGTTGTTTAATCGTCTACCTTTTTTTGGCGCCTGCTAAGAAGGCCTCGCCAATAACACAATCTCGGTGTCTACTAAACGATAATTCTTAATCTTCTTGCTGGATCTGACCTTCGAACCAGCGACAGCAAAAAATATAGTCTAGCTAAATCACAGCTCAGACTACCACAATATCTTCTTTATTAAGAAATATGCTCCAATCCACTTAGGAGCCCGAATAGTATAAATCAAAGCAACAGGTTAAAGCTCAATAGCTTAATTCTTCACAATCACGTAGATCACCAAAGACTTGCGACCAAAAAACTATGACTTCACACAGTTAACAATTTTCCAATTTTAAGTTACCACAATGAAACATCCAATTATTTAATAATACTGCTTTTCAGCGAATCGTATTTATACCATTCAGTAAGATTACTCGAATGTTCTGAAATTATCTCAATCAAACAACTATTACGTCATAATCAAAACAGGTCAATCGGATAGTTCTGGAAATTACTTTAAATTTCGTGAAAAATAAGCGGTGTTGCCATTTTTTCTTGTAAATAAAAATAAATTATTTAAATTGCTCATAAAACTGTTATTTCTTCGGCTATTTGAGCCGGACCAAAGCGAAATCAAAGATATTTTTTATGAGATTGTGAATCTACATAATTTGGGCGATTTTTAGGAACGGAACAATATGTTTGATTTTGAACCTGTTTTAATTTTTCTGTTGCTTTAAAGTTATCAAGAAATTTCTTTTGTATTTTGTTGGTTTCATTTGATTGGAGAAAAAACTGTCGTATAACAAATAGTTTTTATGAAAGTAAATTGACTTGTTTAATCGTTAATGTTTATAATTAGCACGCGTTCGATTATTAAAATTTTATTCAAAATTAAGCAAAAAAAAAAGAAATTTATCGCCTATGACAGTGCTTTTCAAACTTTTTTTCACTACGGCACACTAATAAACTCTGAATTTTCCTGCGGCACACTTACATTATGAAGACGAAAGCTGCGGCACACTTACAATACTAAATACACTCTTCAAGTTTACATACAAAAATTATATTTAATATATAACAGTAACACCTAATGAAATGGTGTGCCTACAGAAATTGTTTTAATACAGGGTACAACAGGGATGTCCAACCAGCGGTGGATATTGGGTGAGGCAAATGAGGCAGTTGCCTCGGGCCCTCCTTGAAAATACCGCATATAGTTTCATTTTGCTGTACATGTTTTTTTAAAAATCACCATGATTTGGGAGAAAAATAGCAAAATATGAGATCAAATCGAAATGAAAACCTTTTTTATTTTTTTTAGAGATCAGTATGATTTTGGGAAAAATAGGGAAATACGAGATCAAAGCTCCCCTTTTTTTAAAGAACATCAATTTTTGGGAATCCTTGCCTCGGGCCCCTAACTTTAAATATTCGTCATTGTGTCCAACCTTGCTTTAATTTGGGCCAAATTTTAAATCAAACCAAAGTCGCTGGGCCGCAAAAAGCTTGTCATGCAAAATCTCGCTGCAATTTCTTCATTTTTGTCTCTAAAATCAAGTGTTCTGTAAAAAAAAAGATGGACCAAGACTCTATCTATGGCTTTTTGTCAAAACACGAAAATTTCGCGGCACACTTCAATCCCTTTCACGGCACACCAGTGTGCCGCGGCACACAGTTTGGAAAACCCTGGCCTATGAAACGATTAATCAAATTGTTTGAATTTTTTTTATTTTAAGATTTATCAAATTTTATTCGCTCAATTTTTTTTTATTTTTTTTATCTCTATATTTATCCTCCTGACTCGCAGGAAAGCGACGGAGGCGCTATACATAGGGTAAACAATTACCCCGACCTGCTTCCGGAGATGCCAAGATATTGCTGTCCGCTAGTAATTTAGTAGAGATATGACTTTAATTTAGAACTGCTTGTCAAGACCACCAAGCAGGGGAAAGTGCCGTAAAGTGTCTTTCCCAAGGACACAACAGAATGGCGCAAGTGGGTTTTGAACCGATACCATGTTGATCATCAGTCCGGTGCTTTAACCACTCGACCACGCTGCCGACTATTTTGGGTATTACTCTTCTAAAGATTGCGTTGGCGCAAAACAGAATGGAAGATGCTTGCTACATTATTTATACTTTGAACACTTGGAATGAAATAAACTTGCTTGAAAGATATTTATTTGTTTGCCTTCGATCCTAAATCTGTTGATAAACAGGGCAGCGTAAACAAATGCGATAAAAATGCAAAAGGCCAGGAAGCACTGAAGAACCAAAGGCCAGGAAGCTGGATTTTATCACCGAGCTTTTTTTCAACGCTTTGAATGTACTTCCTGAGAAATATGGCAAATGCAATTAAAATTTTGAATTGATTTCAGTCGTTAGTCGGATTTTCACTAAAAATTTTGTTCCTTGTGTTCTGTCTTTGATTTGTTAAATATTCACTTTTTACCGAAACAGAGAGAAAAAAATCGATTTTTGTTAAAAAAAAGAAAATTTAATTTTAGTATAAGGGTATGTTTCTTCAAGAAAAACGAAACAACTATCGTTTTGGACAAAAATTGTTAAAAGAGCAATAGATATAGCTTTTTTATTTTAACATTTTTAGTTTGAAGCTTAAAATTAACAATAGCAAAATCACGAAAATAAAAACAAAGCTAAAACCCAACAGACTGTTTCACCCATAAAAGAGATCATCAGGGGTATCTAAAAAGTAAAATAAAATAAAATAAAGTTAAGATAAAACTGCCAGAAAGAATTGAAAACAATTGAAACAATTGAAAACAAGAATTTTTTTTATTTCCGTGTTTTTATTTCCGTGATTTCGCTATTGTTAATTTTAATTCAAGCTCTAACTTTGTTATCGAGCACTTTAGAAGAACTGATTTTCATGCAGTGTTAGTTTGAAGCTTATATATTTACAATTACAAACCTCTGTAAGTAATCCAATAAAAACAATTGTAAAAACTGTGCAGAAAGTTATAGTAAAGATTGATACAATTTTCAGCTTTTTTTGGCAGTTACAAAAACTACATTCCAATTTTAATTCATTGTAATTATTTTCTGAAGCATTTGCTCTCTCATCTAAATTCAAAAAATTCAAGTGTAAATCAGAGAACAGGTTCATTAATTTTTTTGGTAAACATAGTGCTTTTAAATAAAGATTAGAATTTTCGTTTCTTTAAAAAGTTTTGTTTTATAAAAACCTCAAACATTTAAAATTCTGAAGCTTAGTTGTTTCAATCTGTTGTCGAATTTTTAAATACTGTATAATAAAAAATACGTCATTTGTTTTGTTTTTTTTAGGAATGATTAAAACAATATTTATTGGTGTTACAAAGCAGCTTGCATACTTAAACCCAGTCAAAGCATTACTTTGCTCGAAATTTGGACGTCTTGTTTGACGTTTGCACTCTGAAAAATATTAAGCAATTCAATCAATAGATTACAACTTAGTTTCAAATACAGTATTTGATTTATTTTTGTCACAAACATTTAAATTTTATTTCAAAAAAGTACTAAAGAATAAATCAACCTGTAAAACCAGGCTGTGTTTTGTAAAAATTTTTTTTCCATTAGAAACAACAATAAAATTAGAAACATATTCACAAAATTTTTTTGCTGATCATGCAACTAGCACCAGAGCATTTTTTGCTGCACCATAAAAACTTTAAAGCACTACAACGATGTCGTTGGTGTAACCGTTGAATTTTTCAAAAGTCTTTTCTTTACCACTTGTGTGATTCATATACTTACCTGTAAGGTCATAAGAGTCATGAAAAGTTGGCATCTTCAATGTTTATTTGAAAAATATCTAATTTATCTAAAATTGCAAGAAATAGCTAAAAAGAAATTTAAAGTTTACGTTTTTCAATACATTTTAAACCATTTTGCGCTTTCGATTTGATATATAGTAGAAAACTTTGCTTTGTTTAAACGTAATTCGACGGGGGCTGATCTTTTTTATGCCATTGCCTTGCACTAATCTATATTTACTTATTTAATTTGATTTTTTAAACTTTAAATAATTTCTAAAAAATTTGCTTTAATTGGAGTTAAACTTTTTTTTGTCAAACAAAATATTTAGAACTTTTATGTATTCAACATAATCTATGTTTTTAGGAACCGTTTTTGTTTTTTTAAACCTTGTCAATAAATACGCACATTTTAAACCGCTTTTTTTCTAGATGAGCCCTGCAAATGTTGCAAACAATCTTGGCGTTTTGCAAGATATGTAAAACGTTTTTGCTTTTATCTCGAAACGCATCTAGTAAAAGCAAGTTGCCGGCCAAAACAAAAAAAACCTCAACGTTTTGCAATTTAAAACATTTCCTGATTTAATTTTTTGCTTAACGTTTTTGAAATCTTACTTTACTTTTGTCTTTTTTGTTGATGGTTTTTTGCTACGCATTACGAAAACATTTTTTCTTCATTTTTTAAAAGAGTAAGAGCAGTGATTTTACGAAAAATAGATTATTACGAAATTAGATCGTCCTTTGAACACGGAAACAATCAACTTTTTTTTCAAATTAAACTATCTAATTAAATCTAAACCAAGAACTTCTAAATCAAGGACATGCATTGTCTATGTCCAGACTTTGCTAGCGAAGGCGATCATCTTTACTGTATAAGTGCTAATGTATTACTGAAATCAATTAATGATTGGTCCGTAATTGCTTCAGACAAAAGCATTAAAACGTTTAAACGCATATTGAGGGATAAATACCCAAATATGTGATACCATGCCCACAGAACTACCCTTGAGTGAAATACCTGAAACCTGCCATATACAGCGCTAAATAGACATAAATATTTAATATGACATAAAAACTTTCACACATAAAAATTACAGTTATAAGAAATAAAAAAAACTTTTCAATTGCTAATAAACTTAATCGGACAAGCGCGCTTTCTTGATTGATGTCTGGAGGAGGACGGCGTTCTTTTGCTGATCCTTTTCCAAGTTATGCAGACCTTTCAAAAGTACATTTGCCACGTGTCGTCTGAGCTTGTCACTAGTGTTCAGGTTATTGTAGTCCTCCATCACTTGCAAAATCATCATGAGTCTCCTGCAGCAGCAGGCCCTGTGTCTGGCTTTGGTGATAAAGGCAAGTCCACATCGCACAAGGTCAAATGGTTTGGTGGGGGATTTTCAGGGAACCTCGTGAAACTTCGGAGATAAAGGCACTGACTTCTGTTGAGACTAGTTCATCCTCCTCATTGAAGATCAGGTGTTCCTCACACTTTTTCTCCAGCCACCCTGCCACATAGGCTGCACTGCTTTCCTCATGGATAGAGAGTGAAGGCTCAGTGCAGTCTTCAATGAAAGTGGCGTCCTCAGCATCGATGGCACTAGTAACACACGTGTGAGCCATGGTTTCCCCATTTACGTCCAAGGTCTCCAGATAAGAAGCGGCATGTCTAGCCAGGCGTTTTTTGCAGGCAGTCAAGACATCCCCAGAAGTCATAAAAGCATTTGCACCAGTCGATTGCCTGTACATAGAAAATTCACCCTCTATCCTGTCACTCTGCAGCTCACGAAGAAGTACATACTGGGAGCCAGCATGGGTCAGGAGGTGTGCACAAATGGAAGTCAGGCCTTGCATGGTTAAACATTTGGTGGTACAGAATATGAAGATTGCTTGAAGTAAAAGATTTTTCTTCCCAAAGCTTTTCATCTGACACTCTTCAGGGGAAATCGTCAGAATGAAGCAGAATTGAAACCGAACTAATTTATAAAGGAAGAAAGTAGAGTTCTCATTGGCTGAAAGAGTCAACCAATGAGAGAAAAGGTTAAGAAATTTTCAAAGAGTATACGAATTCTTTTTGCTTACACAGAAGGGGATTGAGAGATTTAATGAAAGTCGCTTCAAGAGCAGAAAGGTGAAAGGAAGAGCGACCTCGAGCGAGAATAGAAAATTTTTCGTTGCTGTAATGGAGGGCACATTGGGCGTTATCAATAAGATGTTGACCAATGGCGGATTCGTGAAATTGTTGTGGGCGAATGTTGTTCTTACAAGAGCGGGAAAGACTTTGGCGGTTGGCCGAGGTACGAGGATTGGTGATGGATTTAGGAACGTGTTGTTTAATTCGCTCTTCTAGCCGTTGAGACGTGCGACCAACGTACCGACTATCGCAGTGGCACAAAAACTGGTAAATAACATTGCTGTGATGATGGGAAGGTAGCACGTCTTTCTTAATCGCTGGAAGGAGCTGTCGGGTGTTGAAAATAACACGTGGTTCGACGGAGAAAAAGCAGCGTTTCACAGCAGACGTAATCTGCTTTTCAAACCTCATCGAGACGTTTCCAATCCATGGAATGTGTAGGTAGACAGGGCACTTTTTTACTGTGTGGACCGGGTTAGAATTTATTTGTTGAAGTTTTCGCTTGAAAGCCGAATTGATTACACGTTCCGGGTAGCCATTTTCCAAAAGAATTGAACGAATTTTGCCAAGCTCTTGGTTCAGTTTGCTTTTAGAACAAATCATAAAAGCTCTGTGAACGAGAGTACCAATTAGATTGATTTTCCGTTTCTGGGGACTGAAAGAGTTCCAACGTAGATATTGGCCAGTGAAGGTAGGTTTCCTATATACTGAAGTTAGAAATTCTGAATCATGCCTTTCTACTAACACGTCAAGGAAAGGGAGAGAGTGATTAGATTATCCATTACAGCAACGAAAAATTTTCTATTCTCGCTCGAGGTCGCTCTTCCTTTCACCTTTCTGCTCTTGAAGCGACTTTCATTAAATCTCTCAATCCCCTTCTGTGTAAGCAAAAAGAATTCGTATACTCTTTGAAAATTTCTTAACCTTTTCTCTCATTGGTTGACTCTTTCAGCTAATGAGAACTCTACTTTCTTCCTTTATAAATTAGTTCGGTTTCAATTCTGCAGCCTTGCATGGTCTGCACAAGTGCTTTCTTAGTGTCATGGGTTACACACTGCTTTCTGCCTTTTCTGTGCCCAGAAGGGGCTTTCTGGAAAATCTGTAGATAATCGGACAAGTTGGTAGTGGTGTGGTCCTGAACATGCTGGTGGGGATCATTTAGCCTCACTTCTTGATGTTTTGATGACACATTCACAATATTCCACCAATTAAGCACAAATTAAATAAAGTCGGCTGTGTCGCCACACTTCTGGAGCCTGAGGGCAGCTTCAACTTTGTCGTTGAAAACTTTCAACACGTGCTGGACATTCTGCAGTTGAAGTTTTGAAGGTCGAACAGCAGCATCTGTCAGGGGAGATGTTTTCAAAAGGTTTGCCTTCTCAGCATCGTATAGCTTTCTGACGTCGTTGAAGGAACCAGTGACTTGGTTGTCGAAAGTCATCTTTTGGCAAGCCTCTGAAACAAAAGGAACAAACAGTAAAATCATCTCATGCTGGCATTTTTTGTTGTGGTGCTGCAGTATTCATTTCATTTTTTTTTTCTGTCACTGATTAAACAAAACTTTTTCACGTAAGAACTACATGAAGATATAATTATTTTGTAAGTGCTTTTTCTTAGGCTATTTTAAGTAAAATCACGAGTAATAATTGTTCGCTGTTGGTACTTAAATTTTTTTGCAAATCATATTTTTATAATAGATACGAAGTCTTTGCATAGATAATAATATTTAAATTTCTTATTAAGAGCAATCAAAATTGACAAATCTACTTATTGCGCAAAAAAACTCTCACAAACAGAAATGTCGAAATACAGCAAAACGCAGTCCAATGCATGAATACCAACACAATTAAAAATTAAATAAAAAAATCACGGAATTGTTATTCTTTTTATTCGTCAATTAAGTTCCAGTTATAATCAAAGATTTTCATTTAAAATAAAATAATTTTCTTTCAAGCTTTTTTTCAAAATTTGTATTAAAATGTTACATACAGCAAATCAAAAATAGTGTAGACTCACCTGATATCCAGTTGTTTCTTATGCACTTCAATAGATGCACTGTGTCAAACAGTAGGTACCAACTCCGTGTGTTATCTAAAGGATGAGTAGCAGTGGCAGGGTAATCCGACTCTGATGGACGATCGAACATCTTGCAGTAAAGCTGGTTGATCTTGTGGTTGTCTGTGATGGACCCAAGAACAGTGCCTCCAGCCTGTTCTACAACCATGGCAGCCTGCTTCACCACCTCAAATTGAAAAGAAGCTGTTAATTTATGGACAGGTGTAACAGATACCATGATGCTGGGGCCTCGATGAAGACACTTGGACATGACGCAAAGCATTGAAGTGGCTTTTGCGTTGTGGTCATTCTTGGCCATGCCACTGAGGACTCCTCCGGAGAAGGCTACTGTTGGCCGAATCTTCATCTCGTCAACTAAGAGAACTACATTTTTCTGTTGAGGCTTTTGAAGTTTGGCAAACGTCTTTGATAAAATGTCCTTCACATTCACTGAAGAGACGACAGCTTGCAATTTTCTTCTACTTGGCAAAACTAGATACTCACGGAGTACTTCATAATTGCAGTGTGGAAAAGATCCCACAGCAAAGCAGTAGTCTTTTACAGTAAAATTTTTGTTGACTAGAAGCTTCAAATTATTGATAATAAAATCGATTTTTTTGCCTTTTTTTTTGTCTTCAGTTTCTTGAGCCTGAAGCACAGTAACTACTTTCTTCAACACTTTATCCAGAGGAATTTTATAGTTAAAGCAAGTATGCACAACAGCATAAAACTGTGAATAGGAACTGAGGCCATTATTGGGGTTCAATATAGTTCCTAGGGGTACGCGAATTCCACTCTTGTATGCAAAACACGTAAGAGGAGAACATAGCGTTGACTTGTTTTCAACCAGAACAGTCATTTCGCATTCACGAAAGTCAGACAACATAAAAAGGAAAGCACACCTGTCAGATCTTCGGGTAATCACAACATTGTTATATTCCTTGTGAAGTTTCTTGTCAGGTAGAAATTCACTGAACGACTTGATCCTGTCTCTGGCCATAAAAACGTCAAGTTGTTTGTCTACTTGCTTTGCAGGGCGAGGAGGGATTTGGGGGGTCGGCAGACATGAAGCAGGTACATCAAAAATGCTAGGTGCAACAGCTGGTCGTGTTGTTCCACCTGGCAGTTTCTTCATTGGAGGATTTTGTGGCCAATGCTTCTCACAAATAAAAAAAGATTTAGCATTTGCAACATTAAAGTCTTTGCGAGGAGGAATCACAGCCGGCCACCTCTGCCTCTCAGGATCAAGCCTGGGCAGTTTGAATATTCTACGTTTTGATAAAAGGTCGTAGTTTCCTCTACAATTCACAATTCCACATTTATTCGGCATAATTACGTAAATTAATGCTCTACGAAAAAAGAGAAAAATAATTATCAATATTACTCACAAACCTTGACCGGTCTGACCGGCCGGTAAAAAACCGGTCGAAACCTTTTGTTTTTTGACATTACAAAGTATATCATTTAAAACAATTTTATGGATTGTTTTGTTTCTAAAGTTATTTAACAACGCGATTTCTGAAATGGAGAGTCGTCCGTGATGAAAATTTACCATGTCGGCCGTAATGAAAATTTAGTACCGCAGCGTAGTTAAATCTAACCTATTCTTTGACCTCCTAACCCTCACCCCTATAAGGGTGAGGGTTAGGAGGTAAAGGTATAGTGGGTGTAAAGGTATACAGTAAGTTAGGGTGAGGGTTAGGAAGTCAGGAGATAGCGGATCTCCCGTACTATCGGCCGTCATCTTCATTTTTAAAACTTTTTCTTCTCTCGTTTAAAAACCTTCTCTCGTTTTCGCTACTCTCACTCACTTTTCTCTTTTGTTTCTCTTTTTTAATAAATAGCGAGTTATACCTTTATAAACCCATACGGCAAGCTAAGCTTTGCGAAATAAAATACTTCAAACATCTATTTTATATTTTTTACCATTATATTTTAAATTAGTGAACATAAATAACTTGATTTTAAACCAAACTATTTACTTTAAATGGTGTTTTAGTTTTGATTTGTACGACGGCTTACAATAAATGAGATGATAATCGGTCATACGACCAAGCTAAGCTTTGCGAAATAAAATACTTCAAACATCTATTTTATATTTTTTACCACTATATTTTAAATTAGTATAGATAAACAACTTGATTTTAAACCAAACTATTTACTTTAAATGCTGTTATAGTTTTGATTTGTACGACGGCTTACAGTAAATGAGATGATAATCGGTCGTACGACCAAGCTAAGCTTTGCGAAATAAAATACTTCAAACATCTATTTTATATTTTTTACCACTATATTTTAAATTAGTATAGATAAATAACTTGATTATAAACCAATCTATTCACTTTAAATGCTGTTATAGTTTTGATTTGTACGACGGCTTACAGTAAATGAAATGATAATCGGTCATACGACCAAGCTAAGCTTTGCGAAATAAAATACTTCAAACATCTATTTTATATTTTTTACCACTATATTGTAAATTAGTATAGATAAACAACTTGATTTTAAACCAAACTATTTACTTTAAATGCTGTTATAGTTTTGATTTGTACGACGGCTTACAGTAAATGAGATGATAATCGGTCGTATACGACCAAGCTAAGCTTTGCGAAATAAAACACTTTAAACATCTATTTTATAGTTTTTACCACTATATTTTAAATTAGTGAACATAAATAACTTGATTTTAAACCAATCTATTCACTTTAAATGCTGTTATAGTTTTGATTTGTACGACGGCTTACAGTAAATGAAATGTTAATCGGTCATACGACCAAGCTAAGCTTTGCGAAAAAAAATACTTCAAACATCTATTTTATACTTTTTACCACTATATTGTAAATTAGTATAGATAATCAACTTGATTTTAAACCAAACTATTTACTTTAAATGCTGTTTTAGTTTTGATTTGTACGACGGCTTACAATAAATGAGATGATAATCGGTCGTATACGACCAAGCTAAGCTTTGTTAATAAAATACTTCAAACATCTATTTTATATTTTTTACCTCTATATTTTAAATTAGTGAACATTAACAACTTGATTTTAAACCAAACTATTTACTTTAAATGCTGTTTTAGTTTTGATTTGTACGACGGCTTACAATAAATGAGATGATAATCGGTCGTATACGACCAAGCTAAGCTTTGCGAAATAAAATACTTCAAACATTTTTTTATATTTTTTACCACTACATTTTAATTTAGTATAGATAAATAACTTGATTTTAAACCAATCTATTCACTTTAAATGCTGTTATAGTTTTGATTTGTACGACGGCTTACAATAAATGAAATGTTAATCGATCATACGACCAAGCTAAGCTTTGCGAAATAAAATACTTAAAACATCTATTTTATATTTTTTACCACTATATTTTAAATTAGTGAACATTAACAACTTGATTTTAAACCAAACTATTTACTTTAAATGCTGTTTTAGTTTTGATTTGTACGACGGCTTACAATAAATGAGATGATAATCGGTCATACGACCAAGCTAAGCTTTGCGAAATGAAATACTTCAAACATCTATTTTATATTTTTTACCACTATATTTTAAATTAGTATAGATAAATAACTTGATTTTAAACCAATCTATTCACTTTAAATGCTGTTTTAGTTTTGATTTGTACGACGGCTTACAATAAATGAAATGTTAATCGGTCATAGGACCAAGCTAAGCTTTGCGAAATAAAATACTTTAAACATCTATTTTATATTTTTTACCACTATATTTTAAATTAGTGAACATAAATAACTTGATTTTAAACCAAACTATTTACTTTAAATGCTGTTTTAGTTTTGATTTGTACGACGGCTTACAATAAATGAAATGTTAATCGATCATACGACCAAGCTAAGCTTTGCGAAATAAAATACTTCAAACATCTATTTTATATTTTTTACCACTATATTTTAAATTAGTGAACATAAATAATTTGATTTTAAACCAAACTATTTACTTTAAATGCTGTTTTAGTTTTGATTTGTACGACGGCTTACAGTAAATGAAATGATAATCGGTCGTACGACCAAGCTAAGCTTTGCGAAATAAAATACTTCAAACATCTATTTTATATTTTTTACCACTATATTTTAAATTAGTGAACATAAATAATTTGATTTTAAACCAAACTATTTACTTTAAATGCTGTTTTAGTTTTGATTTGTACGACGGTTTACAGTAAATGAGATGATAATCGGTCATACGACCAAGCTAAGCTTTGCGAAATAAAATACTTAAAACATCTATTTTATATTTTTAACCACTATATTTTAAATTAGTATAGATAAACAACTTGATTTTAAACCAAACTATTTACTTTAAATGCTGTTATAGTTTTGATTTGTACGACGGCTTACAATAAATGAGATGATAATCGGTCGTATACGACCAAGCTAAGCTTTGCAAAATAAAATACTTAAAACATCTATTTTATATTTTTTACCTCTATATTTTAAATTAGTATAGATAAACAACTTGATTTTAAACCAAACTATTTACTTTAAATGCTGTTATAGTTTTGATTTGTACGACGGCTTACAGTAAATGAGATGATAATCGGTCGTATACGACCAAGCTAAGCTTTGCGAAATAAAATACTTCAAACATCTATTTTATATTTTTTACCACGACATTTTAAATTAGTATAGATAATCAACTTGATTTTAAACCAAACTATTTACTTTAAATGCTGTTATAGTTTTGATTTGTGCGACGGCTTACAGTAAAAGAAATGATAATCGGTCGTACGACCAAGCTAAGCTTTGCGAAATAAAATACTTAAAAAATCTATTTTATATTTTTTACCACTATATTTTAAATTAAGGCCCGTTTCCACTACGAGCATGGAAAAAAGCATTCTTTGTTTGTTTTATTGCTTTTTTTTTGCGCTCGCTTCAATCGAAGATCAATAAAAGAGAGAAAGAATGCTCTTTTCCACGCTCGTAGTGGAAACGAGCCTTAAGCCGTCGTACAAATCAAAACTAAAACAGCATTTAAAGTGAATAGATTGGTTTAAAATCAAGTTGTTAATGTTCACTAATTTAAAATATAGTGGTAAAAAATACAAAATAGATGTTTTAAGTATTTTATTTCGCAAAGCTTAGCTTGGTCGTATGACCGATTATCATTTAATTTATTGTAAAGGCCCGTTTCCACTACGAGCGTGGAAAAGAGCATTCTTTCTCTCTTTTATTGATCTTCGATTGAAGCGAGCGGTTAAAATTGAAGCGAGCGCAAAAAACAAGCAATAAAACAAACAAAGAATGCTTTTTTCCACGCTCGTAGTGGAAACGGGCCTTTACAATAAATTAAATGATAATCGGTCATACGACCAAGCTAAGCTTTGCGAAATAAAATACTTCAAACATCTATTTTATATTTTTTACCATTACATTTTAAATTAGTATAGATGAACAACTTGATTTTAAACCAAACTATTTACTTTAAATGCTGTTTTAGTTTTGATTTGTACGACGGCTTACAATAAATGAGATGATAATCGGTCGTATACGACCATGCTAAGCTTTGCGAAATAAAATACTTCAAACATCTATTTTATATTTTTAACCACTATATTTTAAATTAGTATAGATAAACAACTTGATTTTAAACCAATCTATTCACTTTAAATGCTGTTTTAGTTTTGATTTGTATGACGGCTTACAGTAAATGAGATGATAATCGGTCGTATACGACCAAGCTAAGCTTTGCGAAATAAAATACTTAAAACATCTATTTTATATTTTTTACCACTATATTTTAAATTAGTATAGATAAACAACTTGATTTTAAACCAAACTATTTACTTTAAATGCTGTTTTAGTTTTGATTTGTACGACGGCTTACAATAAATGAGATGATAATCGGTCGTATACGACCATGCTAAGCTTTGCGAAATAAAATACTTCAAACATCTATTTTATATTTTTAACCACTATATTTTAAATTAGTATAGATAAACAACTTGATTTTAAACCAATCTATTCACTTTAAATGCTGTTTTAGTTTTGATTTGTACGACGGCTTACAGTAAATGAGATGATAATCGGTCGTATACGACCAAGCTAAGCTTTGCGAAATAAAATACTTCAAACATCTATTTTATATTTTTTACCACTATATTTTAAATTAGTATAGATAAACAACTTGATTTTAAACCAAACTATTTACTTTAAATGCTGTTTTAGTTTTGATTTGTACGACGGCTTACAATAAATGAAATGATAATCGGTCGTATACGACCAAGCTAAGCTTTGCGAAATAAAATACTTCAAACATCTATTTTATATTTTTAACCACTATATTTTAAATTAGTGAACATAAATAACTTGATTTTAAACCAAACTATTTACTTTAAGTGCTGTTATAGTTTTGATTTGTACGACGGCTTACAATAAATGAGATGATAATCGGTCATACGACCAAGCTAAGCTTTGCGAAATAAAATACTTCAAATAACTTTTTTATATTTTTTACCACTATATTTTAAATTAGTGAAGATAAATAACTTGATTTTAAACCAAACTATTTACTTTAAATGCTGTTTTAGTTTTGATTTGTACGATGGCTTACAATAAATGAGATGATAATCGGTCGTATACGACCAAGCTAAGCTTTGCGAAATAAAATACTTCAAACATCTATTTTATATTTTTTACCACTATATTTTAAATTAGTGAACATTAACAACTTGATTTTAAACCAAACTATTTACTTTAAATGCTGTTTTAGTTTTGATTTGTACGACGGCTTACAGTAAATGAGATGATAATCGGTCATACGACCAAGCTAAGCTTTGCGAAATAAAATACTTCAAACATCTATTTTATATTTTTTACCACTATATTTTAAATTAGTGAAGATAAATAACTTGATTTTAAACCAAACTATTTACTTTAAATGCTGTTATAGTTTTGATTTGTACGACGGCTTACAATAAATGAAATGATAATCGGTCATACGACCAAGCTAAGCTTTGCGAAATAAAATACTTCAAATAACTTTTTTATATTTTTTACCACTATATTTTAAATTAGTGAAGATAAATAACTTGATTTTAAACCAAACTATTTACTTTAAATGCTGTTTTAGTTTTGATTTGTACGACGGCTTACAATAAATGAGATGATAATCGGTCGTATACGACCAAGCTAAGCTTTGCGAAATAAAATACTTCAAACATCTATTTTATATTTTTTACCACTATATTTTAAATTAGTGAACATTAACAACTTGATTTTAAACCAAACTATTTACTTTAAATGCTGTTTTAGTTTTGATTTGTACGACGGCTTACAGTAAATGAGATGATAATCGGTCATACGACCAAGCTAAGCTTTGCGAAATAAAATACTTCAAACATCTTTTTTATATTTTTTACCATTACATTTTAAATTAGTATAGATAAACAACTTGATTTTAAACCAAACTATTTACTTTAAATGGTGTTTTAGTTTTGATTTGTACGACGGCTTACAATAAATGAAATGATAATCGGTCATACGACCAAGCTAAGCTTTGCGAAATAAAATACTTCAAACATCTATTTTATATTTTTTACTACTATATTGTAAATTAGTATAGATAAACAACTTGATTTTAAACCAAACTATTTACTTTAAATGCTGTTTTAGTTTTGATTTGTGCGACGGCTTACAGTAAATGAAATGATAATCGGTCATACGACCAAGCTAAGCTTTGCGAAATAAAATACTTAAAACATCTATTTTATATTTTTTACCACTATATTTTAAATTAGTGAACATAAATAATTTGATTTTAAACCAAACTATTTACTTTAAATGCTGTTTTAGTTTTGATTTGTACGACGGCTTACAGTAAATGAGATGATAATCGGTCATACGACCAAGCTAAGCTTTGCGAAATAAAATACTTCAAACATTTTTTTTATATTTTTAACCACTATATTTTAAATTAGTGAACATAAATAACTTGATTTTAAACCAAACTATTTACTTTAAATGCTGTTATAGTTTTAATTTGTGCGACGGCTCACAATAAATGAGATGATAATAATCGGTCGTATACGACCAAGCTAAGCTTTGTTAATAAAATACTTCAAACATTTTTTTTATACTTTTTACCACTATATTTTAAATTAGTGAACATTAACAACTTGATTTTAAACCAAACTATTTACTTTAAATGCTGTTTTAGTTTCGATTTGTACGACGGCTTACAATAAATGAGATGATAATCGGTCGTATACGACCAAACTAAGCTTTGCGAAATAAAATACTTCAAACATCTATTTTATATTTTTTACCACTATATTGTAAATTAGTATAGATAACCAACTTGATTTTAAACCAAACTATTTACTTTAAATGCTGTTTTAGTTTTGATTTGTACGACGGCTTGCAGTAAATGAGATGATAATCGGTCGTATACGACCAAGCTAAGCTTTGCGAAATAAAATACTTCAAACATCTATTTTATATTTTTTACCACTATATTGTAAATTAGTATAGATAACCAACTTGATTTTAAACCAAACTATTTACTTTAAATGCTGTTTTAGTTTTGATTTGTACGACGGCTTACAATAAATGAGATGATAATCGGTCATACGACCAAGCTAAGCTTTGCGAAATAAAATACTTCAAACATTTTTTTTATACTTTTTACCACTATATTTTAAATTAGTGAACATTAACAACTTGATTTTAAACCAAACAAATGCTGTTTTAGTTTTGATTAGTGCGACGGTTTACAATAAATTAAATGATAATCGGTCGCATACGACCAAGCTAAGCTTTGCGAAATAAAATACTTCAAACATTTATTTTATATTTTTAACCACTATATTTTAAATTAGTATAGATGAACAACTTGAATTTAAACCAAACTATTTACTTTAAATGCTGTTTTAGTTTTGATTTGTCCGACGGTTTAAAGTACAAGAGATACAAAAGAATGACCAGGTATCCATTGAAGATGGACTAACGTAGAATCGGATAAAGAGTTGGACCAACAAGTCACCTCAATGTGGGGTTCAGTCGTCTTGCCCGCACTGGGAATGGTCAAAATGCTAGTCGATTTTCGGTGGGTCTCATCCTCGGGCGACCCCTTTGGACACTTTCCCTTTTTTTTTGTCCGTGCTGTCCACTGAGGTGTCACACTGGACAGCATTTTAAATCCTAAATGACCGCCCCCTTCTTTTTTCTATAACTTTTGCTGTTCTCCACAACCCCTCTGTTCTTAGTAATTACTCTTCCACTTCAAAATCTTTTTTTTTATACATCTATTCTGTCGCGGCTGCTCAGTCTCTTGCTTTTTTGTATAAGCGGCGATATTCACCCTAACCCTCGCCCTTTAAATCCTTGCTCTATCTGCACCCGTTGGGTAACTTGGAGAAACAGGTAGGTACAATGTACAAAAATGTTCTCTCTGGGTATACTTTTCTTGCTCTGATATTTTTCTTCTTCGATTCCGGAAGATATTTCTAAGACTTGTCCAAAGTGCTCATCTTGCTCAAGTTTCTCCCTCTCTTTCTCAAATTGTCTTCCTATCATCATCTTCAAACAAGAGCACTCAAAACTAACCATCTATCAATAATAACTCCTCCAATTTTCCTAACTACTCTCAACTAACCTCTACTTACCCACCCTCAGCTTCATCTCTACCTCCTCCTTAACCCTAACCTTCTACTTCTTCTTCTTACGCAATCTATTTTCCATCATTCTCTTCCCTTCCAAAACTGCTTACGCATTCTCCAATGGAATGCCAATTGAATTAGCCCTCGCCGTGCTGAACTCATTCATATAGTAAACATGAGGATTTAGATAATTATTTAGAAATAATATATTCTTGCTTTGCTCGTCAAGCTCTAAGAGAGTAACGCGACGCTTAACGCTTTATTGTGTAAATCCCGGTCATGAGGTGCGGCCTTGGTCTTACAAGATAGTGGATTCTATTTACTCCTTGCGCCGTAAAGCCAGGAATAACTTCTGAGCTGCTTATAGTCGACTTGTTGTTTGGCTTGCCTGGTCTCGTGTTGTTGTCTCTTGCGTGGAGGACCACATGCAGTCGGTTCGATTCGCAGTGAGATAAGCATCACTGACGAGCTCTAACAAGAGCAAAACTAGAGTCTGATACTTTTTATATTTTTAGCAGCTTGGTTTTGTAAATCAACTCGTTTAATTTTTTTCACAAATTAGTACGACCTCTTCTTTGCGAAGGAGTCACACCTCTCTTCTGACTCTACTCTCCATGCCCCAGACAATAAAACCCTCAGAAAGGACCGCTCTTGGGCGAGGAGAGAAACCACCAACTTTACGGGAAACCTAGAAGGTGGTGTCCTTATTCTTATCAAAAACGGTCTAACCTACTCCCCTCACTCTACCTAACACCTTTTCTCGCTTGATCCCTGCTCCAATTATGTAGTTATTACAATAAAAATAAAAGGAAGCTCTCCTACTTACTTTTTTGAAGCTCTATGTCCCACCTATCCGCTCTTCTTCTTCTGACTTACCTCCAAAACCTTTCTCACCCTCCTCTTACCTTCATTCGCTACTATTTTTGGCAATTTTAACTGCCATCATTTATCCTGGGACTTTCTCACAGCCCGAAGAATCAATTAGGCAAAGATTTGTTTGATTGGCACGTCTTCTCTAATGTATTGCAACTCAACAACCCTAAACATTCCACATTACTACATCGCGCCACTGGAAACCGCTATTATCCTGATCTCTCTCTTGTTCCTGCCTCCATAGCCTCTAAATCTACACGGCAGGTCTACAATCACCTTCATATTTCTATTACTATTTCTACCCCCCTATAACTAATCCAACTTCTCGCTCTTGTTCATTTAACTTCTTGCACTTCCAAACTCTTCGAAAGAACAGTTCTCGGACAACTTACCTATTTTTTAGAGCAAAACAATATCCTCTCATCCGTACAAGCTGACCTGGAAGATCGACTGTAGATCAAGTTCTTTTTCTCTCGCAGTCAATTGCAGATTCTTTTCACCAATCTAAACCAGGCGCACGTACTGTCCTCTCCACTGTGGATTCTGTGGATTTTGCAAAAGCTTTTGACTCAGTTTGGCATTCTGTATTCCTCTCTAAACTCCTCTACTTTGTTCTTCCGCTTTGCTTTGACGAATGGATACAATCTTATCTCCCAGATCGCCGTTCGAAAATGGGAATCTATAATTCTCACAGTTGTCCTTCTGTCTTTATGGAGGTGTCCACCAAGATTCAGTTCTTGGACGAGTACTTTTCTCTCTTTTTATCAATGATCTCCTCCTCTCTTCGTTCATCCGTTAAAGTCTCCCTCTACGCCAACAATCTCGTTATTTGGACCTCTTCCCCAAACGTTGAGTGTGCAACCGCTGCTGTCCAGATTGCCCTAAAGAACAGACTGGTGGATTTGTCTTCTAAATTGTGTCTATCTCTTGTCCTCTCAAATGTGAGTCATATTTTTTTAGTCTAGATTCCTATCAATTCCATCTTAAAATCTTTTTGTCAATTTTCAACACCCCACTTAATTTTTACCCAAATCTGACTTTTCTCTGTGTATCTTTGACCAAACCCTTTCTTTCAAACATCATGTTTTATCTTTACGGAAGAAATTTCGCAGTCAATTTCGTGCCTTCCGCTCTATCGCCTCTGCTTCCACGGCCATTCTAAAGAATCTCCCTGTACATTATCCTACTTTTTTTTCTTCATTTTCTTTTGGCCTTTTCGTTTAATCAGGGGTTGCCACAGCGTATGATGTTTCTCCACATCGTCCTGTTTTCAATGTCCTTCTCCCTTGCACCACCTCCCCCATATCCTCCTTCACTACACCCAGAAATATTCTCTTCGGCCTCTCTCTTTTCCTCTTTCCCGGTAGCAATTTTCAATTTTTTACCCATGGAATTGTAATTTACATATTTTCAATCTAACAAAAATTCAAATTTCTTTCTGTGCTCGAAAAATTCTCACTCAGCTCTTTACAGTTCAACCAATTTATTTTTCGCTACATTTGCAAATCAAGCATATTTATTTTTCGGTACATTTGCAAACGCAATATAAGAAACAGATTGGCTTGTTTATCATCTTAAAAAGTCTCTAAAAAAAAGCTTTGCCATGAAAACTAACATAAAGTGCTCCTTGATCGTTTTAAGAGCTGAGTGATAAAATTTTTATGAGCAGAGAAAAAATTTTTGATTTTTGATCAATTGAAAATATGTAGATTACGATTCCATCAGTACAAAATTAAAAATTGCTTCCCGGTGACTCCATTTTTATCACCCTTCTTCCTACATACTCCTGGTCTCTCCTCATGACATGTCCGTACCACCTCATCCTGCCCTCTCTTATCTTCATTCCTAACCTTGATTTATATCTGTATCTGTATCTGTATCTGTATCCTTGATTTATTCATTTCTAATCTTATCTTTTCTCGTCACTCCATAGCAAACCTCAACATTTTCATCTCTGCAACTTCCATCTATTCTACTTGCTTTTTTGTGACCGCCACCGTCTCAAGTTCATACAGCATTGCTGGTCTCACCACTGAACTGTACGCTTTTCCTTTTACTCTAGCTGGTAAACTCCTGTCACAGATTATCGCCGATACTTCTCTCCTTCCGTTCCATCCTGCCGGCACTCTCCTGTTTACTCTTTTTCTTCCTCTCACAACTACCACTTTCTTGCACCGTTGATCCCAAATACTTAAATTTCTTTACTCTTGGCACTTTGGTATCATCCATATTCACTGTTTCTTTGTCATTTCCTCCGTTTACGCGCAGATGTTCGGTCTTTAACGTACTTACTTTCATCTCTTTTCTTTCCAACGCGTACCTCCACATTCTAGTCTCCGCTTCACTTCTTCCCTGGTCTCTTTGCAAATCACAATATCATCAGCAAACAGCCTTGTCCATGGTGGTTCTCTCCTCACTTCATCCGTTAGCCTGTCCATAACCACAGCAAACAGAAACGGGTTTAACGCTGATCCCTGATACAGTCCGACCTTGACCTTGAAAATTTCTGTAGTTCCTACTGCACACCTTACCACTGTTTCGCTTCCCTCGTACATATCCTGAACAAGTCGCACATACTTTTCCATCATTCCTGATTTTCTCATACAGTACCACAACTCTTCTCTCGGAACACTGTCGTAAGCTTGCTCTAAGTTCACGAATAGACAATGTAGCTCCCATCAACATTGTTGAGGCTAACATGGCATCGGTAGTTTCCTTTCCTGGCATGAATCCATGTTGCTGTTTACTGTGCTCTACTTTATCCCTTAGTTTGGCTTTAATAATTCTTTCCCATGGTATGGCTCATCAACTTTATTCCTCTGTAGCTTCCATAGCACTGTGCGTCCCTTTTGTTTTTATAGATTGGGATAAGCACACTCCTTCTCCATTCTTCTGGAATCCGTTCACCCACTAATAGTTTATTGAACAGTCTGGTCAAAAACTCTATTCCCATCTCTCCTATGCACTTCCAAACTTCTACTGGCAACTCATCTGGTCCAACCATTTTACCTTTTTTTATCCTTCTCGGTGTATTCTTCACTTCTTCTCTACTGACGCAATTTACTTCTTCGTTAACCACTTCTGCTTCCTCTGTCCTAGGCTCTCTATCATTTTCCTCGTTTATCAGTTTCTCAAAGTACTCCTTCCATCTCTTTTACACTGCCTCCGAACTTATCATTACATATCGTATTCATCCTTCATAACCCTCACGTGCTATATATCTTTCCCCGCTTGCTTTAGTCTTCTTTTCTTTGCACATCTGTTTACTTTTTTCATCTCTTATTTTATCCCATGCTTTCTTCGCCTCTTTCTTTTTTTTATGCTCTCCTGAACTTCCTTATTCCACCACCATGTCTCCCTATCTCCTTTTCGTTTCCCAAATGTCACCCCCAGCACAGTTTCGGCTGTTTTACATAATATGTTTTCTGTTTTGTCTCACTCATTAGGTAATCCATTCTCGCCTCCCACAATCCTGGTCACCTCCTGTTTAAACGCTTCTTCACAGCTTGTCTTCTTCAGTTTCCACCATCTTATTTTTGGCTGTACTTTCTCTGCTTTTTTCTTTTTCACCATGAGAGCCATTTGGCATATCACCATATGGTGCTGCTTTGCGACGCACTTATTCACCATTACCTTACAATCGCACATTTCCTTCAGGTCCCTCCTTCTGCACATCACCTAATCTACTTGGGTACCTTTTCCGCCACTTTTATACATCACCCTGTGTTTGTCTTTTTTCTTGAAATAAATGTTGACAATCGCCAAATCCATTCTCTTCGCAAAATCCACAACCATCGATTCTTCCTTATTTCTCGTTCCAGCAGAATACCTCCATATTATTTCCTCAGCCCCTACCTTTCCTTTTCCCACATGTCCATTTAGGTCCGCACCTAGAACTATTATTTCCTGTTTCGATATACTTTCTATCAACCCATCCAGATCTTGCGAAAAATCATTTTTCTCCTCCATGCTGTTGCCAACCTGTGGAGCATTGCGCTTACTACGTTAGTATCGACCATTTTACCTCCAGTTTTATGGCCATTAGTCTATCTGACACCCTCTTTACGTCCAAGACACTTTCAACCAGCTCCTCCCTCACCACTATCTCTATCCCATTTTTTCTTCCATCAGCTCCAGTGTAGAATAATTTGCAGCTTCAATATTCATATTCCTCGCTTTCCTTGCAAACCTTCAATATTCCTCGCTTTACTCCTTTCCACTTTGAAAAAGCTTTACGCCGGATGCCCTTCCTGCCGCAACCCTACCCATTTTTCCGGGCTTGGTACCGGCATCAGAAAACACTGGAATGTGCCTCCGAGGGCAGATGTTCACTATATAAAGCCTTTATTCGCCCCTTCTTACCTATGCTTCCCCAGGTTGGTCGATTATTTGTCAACATAACTTCTCAACATAACTCAACAAATTATAGGAGTAGACTGATTTTGACTATAGGCTATATTCCATTATTTGAATCAAATCGTTCATTAAGAATTATTTGGTTTTATGTCAACTTTTTACGATTTTGAAAAAACAACGTTGAAAATTTTGCTCGGTACTTTGTTTTAGGAAATAGAACGTAATGGTTAGAATTATATAATTGCTTAGGCTGCTCTTTTTGTTTGAACTTTTGCTGATCAGAAATATTTTGGTGTATAAAATAGGCGGCCATGATTATTTCAGTTGAATTTAAAATAACAGTAAGTTTTTTTACAAAATGTTTTTTTCAGTGTTGGGATACGTACACCGCACTATCAATAATCCACAGTGTTTTCTAAACCCACAAGAAATTCACATTAATCGTATAGAATACTTTTGGGCACGATGCAAACATTGTAAAAAATATAGCAAAGATGTGTGAAGCCTTATTTTTTATAGATTGTCTTGATCGTATGTCCGATTAATATCTTTTTTACTCTAAGCCGTCGCACATCGATTACTATCTCTTTTACTCAAAGCCGTCCCACAAATCAAAACAAAAGTAGCATTTAAAATAAATAGTTTGGATGGAAATCAAGTTGTTAATGTGAACGATTTGAAAATAAAGTGATAGGAAATATAAAAAAGATGTTTAGAGCATTTTTGTTATAAAGCTTAACTTGATCGTTTGATCAATTAAAAGCTTGTTTACTCTAAGCCGTCGCACAAGTATGATCGATTAATATATTTTGTACTCTGAGCCGTCGTATAAATCAAAACTAAAACACCATTTGAAGTGAATATTATGATTTAAAATCAAGTTGCTCGTGTTTACTATTTTAAAATAAAAATAGAAAAAAATATAAAAATGTTGTTTCATGTATTTTTATTAACAAAGCTTAGCTTGGTCGTATGACCAATTAACACCTTTTTTACTCTAAGTCGTCGCACAAACCAAAACCAAAATACCATATGAAGTAAATATTTTGAAAAAAAAATCAAATTGTCCATGTTTACAATGTGAAAATAAAATGATAAGAACTATAAACAAATCTTTGAAGTATTTTTATTACAAAGTTTACCTTGGTCGTACGACCGATTAATATCTTTTTGCTGTAAGCCGTCGCACTAATCAAAACTATAACAGCATTTAAAGTAAATAGTTTGGTTTAAAAACACGTTGTCCTTGTTTACTAATTAAAAATATAGTGGTAAAAAATATAAAATAGATGTTTGAAGTATTTTATTTCGCAAAGCTTAGCTTGGTCGTATGACCGATTATCATCTCATTTATTGTAAGCCGTCGTACAAATCAAAACTATAACAGCATTTAAAGTAAATAGTTTGGTTTAAAATCAAGTTGTTTATCTATACTAATTTACAATATAGTGGTAAAAAATATAAAATAGATGTTTGAAGTATTTTATTTCGCAAAGCTTAGCTTGGTCGTACGACCGATTATCATCTCATTTATTGTAAGCCGTCGTACAAATCAAAACTAAAACAGCATTTAAAGTAAATAGTTTGGTTTAAAATCAAGTTTATTATGTTCACTAATTTAAAATATAGTGGTAAAAAATATAAAATAGATGTTTAAAGTGTTTTATTTCGCAAAGCTTAGCTTGGTCGTATGACCGATTATCATCTCATTTACTGTAAGCCGTCGTACAAATCAAAACTAAAACAGCATTTAAAGTAAATAGTTTGGTTTAAAATCAAGTTATTTATCTATACTAATTTAAAATATAGTGGTAAAAAATATAAAAAAGATGTTTGAAGTATTTTATTTCGCAAAGCTTAGCTTGGTCGTATACGACCGATTATCATCTCATTTATTGTAAGCCGTCGTACAAATCAAAACTAAAACACCATTTAAAGTAAATAGTTTGGTTTAAAATCAAGTTGTTTATCTATACTAATTTAAAATATAATGGTAAAAAATATAAAATAGATGTTTGAAGTATTTTTATTATCAAAGCTTAGCTTGGTCGTATGACCAATTATCATAAAGTTTTATTGTAAGCCGTCGTACAAATCAAAACTAAAACAGCATTTAAAGTAAATAGTTTGGTTTAAAATCAAGTCATTTATGTTCACTAATTTAAAATATAGTGGTAAAAAATATAAAATAGATGTTTTAAGTATTTTATTTCGCAAAGCTTAGCTTGGTCGTATGACCGATTAACATTTCATTCACTGTAAGCCGTCGCACAAATCAAAACTATAACAGCATTTAAAGTAAATAGTTTGGTTTAAAAACACGTTGTCCTTGTTTACTAATTTAAAATTTAGTGGTAAAAAATATAAAATAGATGTTTTAAGTATTTTATTTCGCAAAGCTTAGCTTGGTCGTATGACCGATTATCATCTCATTTACTGTAAGCCGTCGCACAAATCAAAACTATAACAGCATTTAAAGTGAATAGATTGGTTTAAAATCAAGTTATTTATGTTCACTAATTTAAAATATAGTGGTAAAAAATATAAAATAGATGTTTTAAGTATTTTATTAACAAAGCTTAGCTTGGTCGTATGACCGATTATCATCTCATTTATTGTAAGCCGTCGTACAAATCAAAACTAAAACAGCATTTAAAGTAAATAGTTTGGTTTAAAATCAAGTTATTTATGTTCACTAATTTAAAATATAGTGGTAAAAAATATAAAATAGATGTTTTAAGTATTTTATTAACAAAGCTTAGCTTGGTCGTATGACCGATTATCATCTCATTTATTGTAAGCCGTCGTACAAATCAAAACTAAAACAGTATTTAAAGTAAATAGTTTGGTTTAAAATCAAATTATTTATGTTCACTAATTTAAAATATAGTGGTAAAAACTATAAAATAGATGTTTGAAGTATTTTTATTAACAAAGCTTAGCTTGGTCGTATGACCGATTATCATCTCATTTACTGTAAGCCGTCGTACAAATCAAAACTAAAACAGCATTTAAAGTAAATAGTTTGGTTTAAAATCAAGTTATTTATGTTCACTAATTTAAAATATAGAGGTAAAAAATATAAAATAGATGTTTGAAGTATTTTTATTAACAAAGCTTAGTTTGGTCGTATGACCGATTATCATCTCATTTACTGTAAGCCGTCGTACAAATCAAAACTAAAACAGCATTTAAAGTAAATAGTTTGGTTTAAAATCAAGTTATTTATGTTCACTAATTTAAAATATAGTGGTAAAAAATATAAAATAGATGTTTGAAGTATTTTATTTCGCAAAGCTTAGCTTGGTCGTATGACCGATTATCATCTCATTTACTGTAAGCCGTCGTACAAATCAAAACTATAACAGCATTTAAAGTAAATAGTTTGGTTTAAAATCAAGTTATTTATGTTCACTAATTTAAAATATAGTGGTAAAAAATATAAAATAGATGTTTGAAGTATTTTTATTAACAAAGCTTAGCTTGGTCGTATGACCGATTATCATCTCATTTACTGTAAGCCGTCGTACAAATCAAAACTAAAACAGCATTTAAAGTAAATAGTTTGGTTTAAAATCAAGTTATTTATGTTCACTAATTTAAAATATAGAGGTAAAAAATATAAAATAGATGTTTGAAGTATTTTATTTCGCAAAGCTTAGCTTGCCGTATGGGTTTATAAAGGTATAACTCGCTATTTATTAAAAAAGAGAAAGAAAAGAGAAAAGTGAGTGAGAGTAGCGAAAACGAGAGAAGGTTTTTAAACGAGAGAAGAAAAAGTTTTAAAAATGAAGATGACGGCCGATAGTACGGGAGATCCGAGATAGCTTTAACTACAAAAAAATTTTCATCACGGCCGACTCTCCATTTGAACCCGATTTCTTAGTGTGAGTAAGTTTGAAAAAATTTTAAAAAGTGGTCAATATGCATGGAAAATTCACTTGTCATTTATTCAGAATGATGGGAAAAAGTTGAGCCCTCGACAGTTGAATATCTTTTTCTAGTAGTAGTAGGCCCTAGAGCCCTAGGCCTACGACTCAACTTTATCTTCTTTATGTAAGCTCGTATTTACTGTGCGTTCTACACTTAAAATAAAACAATGATTGATTGAGGAGGTCACCTAAATTTTCTGAAATTTTGATAGCTTTGAAGTAACACTACCTGACTACATTTTACGACCACTTGCAGCGACGCCGTTGATTTGACAAGTAACAACCCTTAAAAAACAGTCAATTACCAATCAGAACAATGCGTTTATCTGCCGGCCAACCGGAGAATGGTGTCACCGGGTCACTAAAATAGCCTATTATCTTAAACAGGCCTAAATAGGCCTACCTATTACCTAACACTCGCCTATCCCTATGCCAACCAGTTTTGACACTCCACCTAACTTTCCTCAATTTGCTATAAATTTTAATGCTGTTCTTATTTAATTTTAAAAATCATTAAACGGTATTTCTTATTATTCTTTTTAATTATAATGAAACTTGAGTACACCTTACTAGGATTAAACTGCCTCGGTAACATACATTTAAATTTTTGTAAATGAACCTACCATAGTTAGCATTGTAGATCACAAAGTCTACCCTATGATGTAACAATAAGCTTTTATCGGCTGTGCAAATTAATAGAAAAAACAGTCGCCTTCGCTAGGATTATCTGAAACTAGCGCCTGCATGTCCTTGATTTAGAAGTTCTTGATCTAAACTATTTTTATTTTAAATTAAGCTATCTAATATCGAATTAATTTTATTTCAAATTAGGCTATCGAAAATGAGTTTAAACAATATATTTGTAAATATTTAAATTTTACTTAAGTTTTTAGGATTTTTTCTTCCGCTGCAGTAGTTACGGATTCGATTTCCCACCCCAGTTAAATGTGTCATAATGTTGCCAACGACACATAAGTTGTATCCATATCACAAGCGGCTTTGTTGCCCAGGCATAAAGTTTTCAAGGCAGGAGTTCCCAACACATTTTGATATAAAGAAAAGTTTGGTTTGGTTGGTTTCATAAAATAGCGCAAATTTTTTACTGTAAAAATCGCAATACGTTTATTTGAGTTTTTAATCTAAATTTAGCCTTTGTTTGTCTATAGCTTAAAACAAATCATTTAAAAAACATTTTTTTTAAGCAAAAAGAAATAAATCTAATATATAAACAAGTAGAAAAAATGTCTTGCAAGATATAAAGTTACATTAAAACATTTAGTTTATCAAATTGTCTATCTTATAAAATAATTTGAACTAAGGCCGAAAGAATTTTTGTTTATAGGCCAATTGCTATCAAACTGAGGTCCGTCAGCAATTTTTTTGTGATTTTTTCTTTTTCAAACAAATTTACCAACTCACCAATGTAATTAATTAAAATATTAACGAGTTTGGTCACTATTCATTTTTGACATTTTTATTTGTTTAACTATTGAACTTTTTTTCTTTAAAAATTAATAGGGTACATTTGCTAAAAAACTTTGAAAACCACTGGTGCAGGCACTTGCTTCTTTAACTGATATTTTTTCACATCAATTTTTGCTTGCTAATCTTCTAATAGAATAAGTCTAGAGTTCGATTTTTTGTCGAAATAATAAGTTGTTAAATTTTTCATCTTAACAAAAATGCCAGCCTGAACTGGGCTTTGACATTGCATGTAAAGTGCAAACACTCTGTTGCATAACTGCTAGTCCAATGTTATCGTTTCAATGTAAGAATTTACATGCCTTAGAGCAGTGATTCCCAAAATTTTTGATACTAAGTACCATCTACATATTTTTTGTTTTACTACCTTGCGTACCACTAGTGGTGCGCATGCCTCAGGCTAGCAACTACTGCACCAGAGTGCTTTTTTACTTAATTTGGTGTTTTTATTATAGGGTCAATTTTGTAAACATTTTAATTCATGAAATTTTTTAAAATTATTGTATTAATCAAGTTTTTTTATGTTATCACGTCATATAATTTTAAGTATCTTTATTTATTCATACTGGACATCGGCGGAGGTATTAAACTGAAAGAATTGTTTAAGCAAATATTCTGATTGGTTTGCAAATTTAATTTAAGTTCTTTACTGATTTTGTTTTGCTTTTGTTTTTTATAGATATAACATGACATCACGTTGAAGTTACTTGTTGAAACTACCAACAGGTCTCGCCGTATGACTAGACAAGATAAAGACATGACGACCTAAATCAAAATAATAACTGCTGGCCATATTGCAAAATTAAAAAATGCTTTATTTTATGCGAACTTCTGGTAAATGCAAAAACGATTCTGTTTAATGTTGTCTAACGTAAGAATCTGCCTCAATTTTCCCTCGTTTAAGCAAAATTTAGTATCCAGTAAATATAGTATAATTAAAGGACAAATTAAGCCCCGCACACAATTCTGTTTTGCAACTGATTTAGAAAGGATGGCCTAACAGGCAGCGCCTAAAAACAAATTGCTTTTAAGTTTTTAAACACTCCTAGCGAGGTGAAACCAAAAAATTTTTGGTGTGACCTTGTTTGATCATAATTTAGTCTTAATAGGTTTTGTAAGCGGTTTAAATCTCGTCTTTGTTACTTTTTGTGTTTTTTACGTTATATGATACAATGCGCAAGTCGCGGCTAAGTATTACAAAAAATCTAATTTAATTAACTTTTAAATTATTTTAGCTTATCGATTTTAAATAAGTTCAGATCAACGAATTTCGATAATAGTTAGAACGCTGCACTGTTAAAAAATCTACTGTATTTTATCTCACAATAATAGTTTGGACATACCCGCTATATTTTTATTGACAATTTCCGTAATCTAATTTTACGGATGTTTTCAGTAATTTATTTTAAGTATGCTGCCACTAAAAAAATCTACTGTATTTTTTCTGGCGGCAAAAAGTTTAGACCCAGACAAAACTGTTTTTTTGTTTTCTGAAAAATGAATATCGCAAAACTGCTACTCTAAGTTTCCGGTGGTTACTTCGTTATTTTTTGAAAGTGTATCTTATTAAAGATGTAACCAAATTGTTTTTTTTTGTACCGTTTACATCAAAACATACATCACACAATCAATTTAACCCTGCGTCACCCAGGTGGAGTTTTTAACGTGATTACTCAGGTGGGTATTTGAACACCCCAGTGCAAATGTTTATAACGCTTTTATTTTATAAGATGTAATTATACTACTGATATGAATATATTTACAATCTATGTTGAACAGTTTTATGGCGCTCATTAATAATGTAAAGCAATACATTAAAATAAATACAAAAAAACTAAGGAGAAATGATAGAAACATTAGACTCAAGTTGCACTTATTTACAATACCGATAAAACGAAAAAGAACTTTTATAAATCATCAGTGTTACATTTATTCCAATGCACCAGTTTGTGTGATTTTTAAATATTTATGATTCCTTACTTTCTGTTGAACGTTTACAAGGTGTGCATGTCACACTTACAGTACTGTAATCACTACAAACATATTTTATGCAAGTGCTACATACTGTTTTCTCTTTTCGATCCCTTGATCTGTCGCAAAATTCACATAGTTTTGCCCGGCTTTGCAACGACTGTGAGCTTGTTATGGTTGTGCATCTGCAGCTTTGGGCAACAGTCTCGCAATGCCCGCTTTGAGACTTTTTCCCAGGAGCTAATTCTGGAGCCTTTTCTTGAGATGGTCCTCTAATACAGTGCTTTTCAAACTTTTTTTTACTACGGCACGCTAATAAATTTTGAGTTTGCCTGCGGCACACTTACTTCATAAAGGCAAAAGCCTACTTAATACACTCTTCAAGTTTACATACAGAAATTATATTTAATATATGACAACAGCAACACCTAATGAAAGGGTGTGCTTACAAAATTGTTTTGATACTGGCAGTGGTGGATATTGGGTGAGGCGAATAAGGCAGTTGCCTCGGGCCCCCTTGAAAATACCGCATAGTAGAGATCACTATTATTTCGGGAGAAAAATAGCGAAATTAGAGATCAAATCAAAGTGAAGACCTTTTTTTTAGAGATCACCATAATTTTGGAAAAAATAAGGAAAATACGAGATCAAAGCCCTTTTTTTTTGGAGAACACCAATTTTTGGGAATCCTTGCCTCGGCCCCCTAACTTTGAATATTCCAAAAAGCAAACAGCTTTATGCAAATGGCCTCTTTCCTTTCACATTTTTACTGAAGCAACCTATATTTAAGATTTCTAGCAATACTAAAATTACATAAAATACATAAGTCATCCGTAGACCAAGACTCTATGTCTTTCTGTCAAAACACAAAAATTTTGCGGCACACTTTAATCCTTTTTACGGCATACCAGTGTGCCGCGGCACACAGTTTGGGAAACCCTGCTGTAATAGCTCTTGGCTAACTTTCTTGATAAATACGCGGCATTTCAATGTATTCTGTGGCTTATGAACATAAAGAATATATAAATTAACACGGGAAATATTTAGAAGAGCAAAGAACATAGTTAGAGGCCAACACCTGCTGTTTCTGGAAACGCTATACTTGCCCATCGTCATGTCGACCTCATCAACTCTTCCTTTGGATGAATTGTAGAACGTGATTCAGGTTTCTTGTTACCTCCACTATCTTGATCTATCTTTCTATCATAGTGCATACTACTGATCAGTATAACATTTTTCTTTTTGATCTTGATGTTTGGCATGTAAGAGACTAATGTAAGGTTGTTTCTAAATCCAAACATGTTATCCGCTGAAAGTCTATTTTTATCACCAAAAATTCTTGAGGAATCTCGCGCTGATTCTTTCTTAGAGTTCTCACAGCAGTTAAGTTATGGTCACAAAGAAGTGATTCCACTTTTTTTATTCTTACATACAATTCACACTCATTATATGCTGGCTTACCAATTATCAAATGTTATATTTCGAGCGGACCCAGGGATGTCAGTTATAAGTCTTGTTACTACACCCTGTGATGAATTGTATTGCTTGTCAGCCTTGTATGGTCCTTCAGGCTGCGTTCTGGGATAAATTTCCATGTTCCATACATAAAAAAGTTTTAGCATCACGCAGTGCATGAATTTTGATTTCATATTTGGCAGGCGTACTGGGTATACTGTATATTGTCTAAAGGGACACTTGTCTCTAAACCCGACAAGCATTTCATCTATAATCATATATTTCGATGGGATATAGTTATTTTTGCAATTTGTAAAAGCAACTAAAATATTTTCCTAAATGGGGCAAGCTTGTCCTTCTTCATTCTTTTATTTCGTTTTGATTTGTTGTCGAAACGAAGGCAACATAGCAGAAAACGAAATAGATCCAGTGACATAGTCAGCCTACAATCTCCATCCCAGTGCCATCTGCACTCCATGCATTAACAAGGTTAAGCCTATTGCTGTGATATGCACCAGCTAGCATTAGGAGGCCAATCAGTGCTTTCATTTCAACAATATCAGAGTCTTTTACTCTGCATGGTTTGCTGTAACTCTCTTTCTTTGTAGCAATTACAATATTAGCATACTAATAAATTTATTATATCTGATGTTATAAAGACTTCCCAGAAGTCTTCTGGAGAATTGGCATTTAGAGATGGTCCCATTATTCCTTGTCTAAATTTGATGATATTAGTAGACTTGGTACACCCATGGAACGTAGGTGCGTTTTTCCTCCACTACGTTGTTTTATCTTTTCCAACCCATGAACCAAGTTTTGACTTCTTTTTTTCTGGGATTTCTTGTGAATTTTCGGAATCTGACATGCAATTGTCAGAGTCGAGAACGTGCACATCTTCCTCTAGACAATCTTCTTCACCGCTACTATCAGAGGAAAAACTATCCTCATCACTTTTCTTGTCATCTGAGCAATTTACTTCCTCTAGCAGTTTTCGAATCCTACTCAATTCTTTTTCGTAGTCCATCTCGGGCTTAAATACTAAAAAATCATTACTTTTC
The DNA here is from genome assembly GCA_963680785.1 of Diplosoma virens. Classification (NCBI taxonomy): domain Eukaryota; kingdom Metazoa; phylum Chordata; class Ascidiacea; order Aplousobranchia; family Didemnidae; genus Diplosoma; species Diplosoma virens. Next base: position 34,203,345 of record OY796893.1, on the reverse strand, counting down.
TATGCTTATAGTTATTATACTAAAAGATATAAAAATTGTGATTAGAAATACAAAACATCAATTTATAATTATAGTAGAAATATTTGTTCACAAAAAATATTAGTGTCACTTACGTGGGGTGAGTGGAAATCCCGAGAAAAAATACCACATTTAACTCCTAGTAAAGTAGCATCACAACTATTCCACTTCAGCTACATAACACCCTAATTGTGGTGGAAAAAATACAGGGAAAAAAAGAATAAAATATTTTCCAATTAGGAATTATGTGTAATTAATCAAAGTTGGGGTGTCCAAACACCCCACCTGAATGACGCAGGGTTAAATAAGAAATCTCCCATTTACGAACTTAGATCTGAAAAAGTATACAAACAATCGTTTCTTTCATAAATGATTCGCAGACAAAATCCTAAATCAATTCAGTTTAATTTTTTGCGAAACGTTTTCCTATTGATAAAACAGCTGCTTTTTCAAGCTTGCATGACAATCTTCACTTGGAACTCCATCACCTACATCACAAAAAGATGTAAGATGTCGATTAACAACAATATAAACCATCTTAAGCTTTTTAATCTACCTAAGTTTCTAGTGACGGTAGTCTAACTTAAAATTTTTATTTGGGTTTTTAATTTGTATTTAGAGATATGAATAAAAGTTAGAGGTGCTTTTTAAGGCTGCCACGCAGAAGATCAAATAAAATGTCTTTTTCAAAAACACAACAAAATGAAGTGAGTAGGTGTTGGACCTTGACCGTGACTACCGCCTTTGGCATCAATTCGTCGCTCCCGACTAACTCGGTCGCTCTGCTACAACACGATGACCAAGTGGCAACGTAGAAAAGCAAAATATCACAAATTTTACCAACTTTAAAAATCTCTGCTAGATGTTTCCACACAACATTTAAATTACTTTAAACTCCTTTGAAGTTTAATTGGCAAAAACTATTGTGCTAATTGCAAAGTTGGGTATTTTTTCTTTCTTTAAGAAAGCGCAGCGCAACTTGCGCAATGCGCTTCTGAAATTCAAGTAAAGCGCAATGTAGACTTTTTAAAAATTATACTGTGTTAACCGCAGCGCAATATGATTTTTAAACCAATTAAAACTTTATTTAATTTTTCAAATCATCAGCGCATCCTAATTGGTTTTCCAATCGCCAAAACTGAAAAAAAAAAAGTAGATTGAGCCTTTGCAAAATAGGACTATATAAAGCGCAACGCAACAAAACGCAATTGATTTGTTTGATCTTTGATGCGCAGCGCAATAAAGCGCAAGTAATTTTTTTATTTCTCGGTGTGCACCCAATTAAACGCCATTTATAATTTGATAACCAAGAGAACAGCGCAAAGTGCGCAAAGCTTTTAAAAAAGTATGAAAGCGCAGCGCAACTTCCGCAATTGCGCTTCAAATTGCGCTTTGTCCACCTCTGGTTAATTGTAATAGAGTTAACAAAACTATTGTATTAACTATCATTTTGACTGTGGATCATATTCACCAATTAACTATAATAAAATGCACGGATCTTGATACACACTTACTTTTTAAAATTCAACTTATTGAAAATTAACTGCCATCAGATTCAAGCAAAAAGCCTTTTGGCTCAACAGCGAATAATGTCATTATGCTATTTATTTCGATGCGTTTACAAATTAAAACTTTTTGATTAAACTAAATCGGTCGATTTCGTCTGTTTACCGCTTTTAGGTTAATTACATTTTAAAATTCGGGAAGAAAAAAGCAATAATCACGTGAATAATTCTGAATGGGTCGATAAAGAACATTTTGTTTTTAAAGAAAATCAATGAAAATTTTGCGAAAAATATCAGTAAAAATGTTTTACATTGGAAAATTACTGCGAATTTTTTCAACAGTCAAAACTCTTAGCAAGCTCAATATGATATTAGGCATAAAACACGGATCCATGTCAGGGGCGTCGTCGAATCTTTTTTAAGCCGAGGTCCATTTTGGCTCATCATATACATTCGTGGACTAAAAGAATAAAACACGGCGGCCGAACTTTACAATTGAATATATTTTTTGTCATCACTTCGCTTTCCGATTGCCTTCCTATTTTAGATTTTTTCAAACTTTTTAATTCACGGAACACCTAGTCTTGTGATTTTAGCTTACGAAACATTTAGTGCTAGTTTTTCTGAATCCCCTATTTTCGTCCCAAAAGTGCAGTGATTTCTAAAAAAAGAGGTCTTCACTTTAAATCTGTCTCTAATTTTTCGATTTTATCTTAAAACTTAATGATCTCAAAAAAAGGTTTTCACTTCGAAATCTCTGGTCAGCCTATGCAAAACGTCATGTTTATAGTTCAGCTGGACACTTGAGACAAGGCCGCGAAAAGTAGTTTGCGAAACGCTGCCCTATTTAGGTTACGTCATTTAGGAAAACATCTCGAGGGCAACGGATTAGGCACTCCTGGAATGTACTTTTTCCTTTTTGCTGTGCTTGAAAATTATTTTTGTATGGTGACTTTTTGTCCATCGATTTAACTTTTTGATTTAGAGTAAGTGCCTTTATTTTTGATTTCACTTCTATTAAAAAGCAAAAAATTTCCTTTTTTGCCTTAAATTTGTGGAAAAGATCTTTTTTGTTCTTCACTTTGCCATGGATCGTGCAAAAGTTTGGTATAGGAAAATTGTGGGAGGGGCAAAATTTTTAAGAAAAGCACTTTTTTGTGGGAAAGGTGTTCGCAATAAACGCATATTTTAACATATTACATAACAGTTTACAAAAAACTTTATGAAGAGCAAAAAAGATATAAAGTATAAAATTCGGACTCGGGGGTTTTATTTACTTGACCTGCAATTACTTTTGGTCGTTGGCTCAAAAAGGTTAAAAGCTCTTGATGCAAGTCTTTTTTTTTGTTTGGACTTTGCACTAACCAAGAGTTTAACACCTTAAATCAAGTCCTTTTTAGTTCTTTGCTGAATGTTTAGCAAAAATTTTTTCTAATATGCTAAAAGCTTAATTTCTGTTTTTTGAGACTGCTCTTTTTACAAAAACTATTGCATTTTTTCTAAATTTTGATCCCTTGCTAAATTACTGTCATTTGCTGTGTGGCTCTTTTTAGAAAATGTTTGTTAACTCCTGGTCTAAATCAATATTTTACAATCTTGTTTGGATTAATTTTGGTCGAGCTTTATAATTTTAGAAGCTGATCTGACAAAATACTTTTGTTTCCGAATTTCACAGTTCAATATCTTGCCTCCCTTTGTGGCGCTTCAGTGTTTTGGAAATATTGCAGGGGAAAAATTGGTCCCTTGCCACATACCTCTTTGTAATTGCTTCCTGTCCCCTTTTCCTGCTTCCGGCTTCCGTGCGAACATCCCCGATATTTAGGTTGCTTTGGCGGACCAATCACTTAATGAAAGCGCAGTCAAAAGCACGTTAAAAACGATGATTAATTTCACTATATTCATAAATTTTTACGTAAGCTATACCAAGTTGTTTTTAAAATAGTTTTACAGATTTTTACGTAATGTAATTTACTGTCAAAACATACGGAATTTTTCCCGTAAAATTTACGGATTCTTTTAACAGTGTGTGGTTTAAAAACAGCTAATAATTTTATAGCAGTGCTAACGCTTTCTCCCGCCTATTGGAAGTGGGTTAAATAAAATGAAATTTGCGGAATGTGAGTCGTAAACGTTGATTATTAGAATAATAACGCATAATGTCTGCTTCATTCTGTAATAAAGTGTGACCAATTACATTAAATACATGTAGATGTTTTGAAAGTTTTGGTTTGGTTCTGTTATTTAAACTTGATTCATTTGAAAGATTTTTTTACTTTATTTAAATGGCGCCTTTCAATCAGCAAACAAAAAGTTTTACTATACAGCTAAATTAGCATAAAATCAGCATCTGTATGACATAATAAACGAATAAAATATATTTCACAATCCATGCAAATGAAACAATATGAATTACCAAAAACTTCACCGACAACCTAAAGAAAGGAAAAAAAAGTTTTTTTTAATGCAATTTTATAAAAAAATTCATTCAAAATGTTGCTGCCCAAACAATTCCAAAAAAAATCATAGAAAAACACCATTGCGGTAATTGACCTTGTAGAGTTTAAAGGGACAGAAGAAGACTTTCATTGGAATGTTTGTTTTAGAAAATATACTCGTAATTAAACACCGATAAGCTGGCAGCTGTTTTGGCAGTTTTTGTTGCAAAACAAAATAGTATTTTCCCGACTTTTTTTATTCAAACAGAAAGTCTAATCAAACGTCATCAGCTCAGCATATTGTATCGCCATTGGGTACAACGTTATCAAGCTATAAAAACTAAACAGCTATTTTCAGTTTTTCCACAAAAAGTTCTACAACAGCGTGGTCCAACTACGGGCCAGCGGATAGAATTTTTGCGGCCCGCGGAGCCATTTTGCACAATTCAAGTCTTGTCGATCAGGAGTGGCGGCAACTTTCTCTAACAAGGCATGGCGAGCTTATGGGACAGAGTTTAGGATTAAGACGAAAATAGGAAAATCGGAGACCGATTCCAAGTGAATTTTTTTTTTTTTTTTAGCGAACACTATGATTCGGAACAATTTCTAGCCAGCTGAGGCCCGCAAGCTGGAACAATTTAGAAAAGTGGCCCGCAGGAATGAAAAAGTCGGACCACCCTGTTCTACAAGTTTAAAATTGTCATTCTAAAATTTATCATTCAATTACGATGAAGGAATTATGATTAACTGACAAATGTTTAAACATCGCAAAGAGGTCAGCTAACCGCCATGGTTGTTAAAAACAAATTAGATAATAACTTCTATTGGATAAAATTTTTTTAAACACATGCTTTGTTTTGGAAATGAAAAAGTTAAGTCAAAAATATATGCTTGCTAGATGCAAGAAAATAGAAAGATTAAGCAAAATTAATTTTTTTTGATAGTCTAAAATTCAATTTTACTTGAATCAATTAATAGCAAAGAATTTATCTTTATCAATTTTTAAAAAGAGTCAGAATTGAAAATTACTTTTTGGTGCTTATTGCACCGTTTTTTTCAAACGATTTGGAACTTTACATGTTTATTATTTCTGACTCCAATATTCTTTGGTTTTGAAATATGTAAAAAAAGTAATATTACTTTAAATATTTTTAGTTTCTTAATAAAATCAAAATATGTACAAAAATCTTGCGATAAAAAAATTGGTCGAAAAATTATCAAAAATTTTTTTAAATGCTCAGATCTTTTTTTCGCACAAGAAATAATAACCGGAATAACAATATCCAGGATACACATATTCAGAGGATGAGTATAAGTAGCCGCAATCGTATGAACTTGAAGCAGTGTCAGGATCTTGATACCATAGACTTATATCCTTTGTTGCGTAATCTCCGTCGTAAGTCGAATTGGACTGTGTCCAACGCCATTCATTATTGGTTGATATGTCGTTGAGTCCAATCCAAACGTAACCACTATAATTAATCACCCGTCTTAAAATTCTGAAAATCGTAAACATAAATGGATCAATTGAAGTAAGCTCTACTTAAAAAAGTCGCAAAATAGAAGCAAAGCTTTATCACTATAAAACACAACAGACTGTTTCACCCATAAAATGGATAAAAAGTTGTATATAAACAGCGAGGGTTTTCAATCAAGATGGGTTGGTGCAATGCAAGAAAAAGCATAAATTGACTTAAATCAAAAAGTAAATAAAAATGTAACATTCGAACCGTGAATACAAGTTTAGTTTCAGGTTTTTTATTTTAAACTGGCTTTAATTCCGACGCTTGCTGATCAACTCAATAGAGTTGAATTTTGATCAGCTGTTATAATTGTGCATTTTTCCGCCAGGCAAAGATTAGATTGATTATTCATTGCTGATTCAAGATATTTTGTTTTAAAAGTGTTTTCAAGCACTTTTCAACTCAGTCTTATCTACAATTTAATCTGAAATGTAAATCTAAACTGAAATTCTGGAAAAATTATCAAAATATATCATAAGTACCGGTAACTATTTTTTATGGTTTAGAAGAGATTTAGATTTTTTTCGTTTAAAGTTTAATTAATTGTATTTTATATTAAATTGCAAATTTTACCCTTAAAAAAAGCAAGAATTAAATTTTTGGTTCGTACAGTATTTACCCATTGTTTGGATTTGGAAAAAAAGCTTTAATAAAACAAACACTGTAAAGCAAATATAGACTTAATAAAATTTTTTAGAAACTTTTAATTTTTGTTTATTTTTTCGGTCATCACCTAGTTTCCTAACTAAAAGTAAATTTGCTTGCAGGTTTTACTAATTGTGTAACATTTTGCAAACTTAGATTGAAGTATATTGGAAAAGCAGGGCAAAGCGAAGTAACCTTGGCGAGAACGGGTTAGGAAACTTTCGCTTGTAATATAGACATTGATATAGCTGCTCAAGAATTGTTTTTTCTTTTCGTTGAAAAGTTCTTAACTGAGAAAAAAATTTCAAATTGCTGAATTTTGTCAATTTTGCATTTGAAGAATTAATAAGTCTAAAGACTAGTAGGTAAAAGCAATGATGTTTTAGAAAATTTTAGTTGCACTGAAGGGTTTTAGAAACTTTTATTACTCCTTCTACTTTTGAAAAAGCAAAAGTAGCACCAAATGTAACTTCTGCTACTATTTCACTTTTTGTGTGGGAGCAAGTATAATTTGGAGGTGTAGCTTAGCAGAAAATTTTTACCATTATAAAGTGAATCTTTTAGCTTAAATTCAGGGAGTTGATTCTCTTGGTATATTCTTGTTGTTAAAACTTTTCTTGGCATCGAAGGAGCTTGTAAAGTGAAGGGAGGTTCCATACCATTCGCTGAATGATTTTTCATTACAGAATTTAACTTCTAATTTAATCTATTCAACATGGACATTTTATGGGTCTTGTCAAGAAGCAAGCGTCAGCAATTTTTGCAAGTAAAACTACTCCGGAACTACCCCTGATTAAGGCCGCTTCTTGAAGTTGTTATTTTGGTTTTGGTTTTTCTTTTTTTTTCTCAAGGTAGCCGAAATTCCAGTTTGTTTCACCGACAAAAAACAATGATGGTTTCTTCATGAAAAGACTCTATTTGTGATATATTTATAGTAAAAATGAAGCGAACAGGTAACCATATATTTTTTTGCAAACCAATTTTTTCGATTAATATTTTATACATTTTTGACTCAGGATTATCCAAATGAAATTTAAACATTAAAACTTTTAGATTTCAATTTCGAGAACATTGGTATTCTTTAACATACATATCTGACTAAACTAATTTGTTAACGTGCAACTATTTTTTGTCTTGAACCGATAAAAACCGTTTGCGGACTTTTTGACTTCCATTGTAAAAGCAATCGAAACAATCGACATTGCCAACAACAATAAAGCTTGCAAGTTTTAGCTTGAAATTGTAAAATGTCCGGCTGTATCTTGAGTCGACCGTTGGTTATGTTTTGTTTTATAATAGAACTAAAGTTAGGTTGCAATTTGCCAAGTCTTAGAAAAAAGAATTCTGCCAAAGCTGAAGCAACATCAGTAGGATTGTGGTTTTAGATTAGTTTAAGAGGCTGCAGGAGGTTTTGAAACTAGAAACTGCTTTTAATCAAAGCCAAGAAAAGAAAAACCAGTGGATTGAAAATATAAATATAAGCTACAGTTTTTACCAGGGATGTGGATCCAATAAATTCTTATGGCTCCGGCTCTGGCTCCTTTTAATCTTAAGTCAAAGATCAAAAGCAAGCAGTAGGAAAAAATATTCACAGAGCAAAGAAGATAGTCAGTAGTGGAGAATAAAAGAATAGAGCAAGCTAGAGTATGCTGAACCGTAGACTAGCATAGCCTACAAGGTAAACTGATAGAAAAATACATTGATTGAAGGTTAAGGAGAACTAAAAGTGAAGCGGTATTTTTTAGATGTTTTATTATACAATGAAAAACGACAAAACTTTTTCAGCTAGAAACAAAATCACCTCTCTCTTGGCAAGAAAATAAAATAAACTTGAAAATTTTTTACGTCTATAATAAATAAATTTCGTGAAACCCAAAAAATAAAATTAATATGGGTCGGGAATGGCCATGTGGATTTAAAATAAAAGTTTGTTAAAGTTTTTTGAGTTAAATTGAAAATACTTAAATTTACCTGGCAATTCCCACCCGTATTAATTTTTTTAGTTTTTTAGGTTTGAATAAAAAACTTATGAGATTCCTCTCCTAAAAATGTAAAATTTTACTAATTTTTTAAATGAAAACAATTGTCTTAAAAAAAAATCCCAACTAAATATCACTATAATTTTTTGTTTATTATAACTTCTTCAGATAACTTATACAAATAGAGACTGTTGGAGCCGCAGTTTTAAAGCTAGGGCTCCGGCTCTACATCCCTGGTTTTACCATTTATATAGCTTTCTGCAAATTTGCCTTGCTCGTATAGGGTACACACCCAAAATTTTTTTTGTGCTGCGCTTTGATGACGAAGATGCTTCATCTTGATTATGTGGCAAAAATGTTTGACTGATGCGCTTCACACTTTATGGAAGGTTTTTCCTCCAGACGTCTCCGAATACTCTATGATGTTAGATTGGTATCCTCATGCTCTTTGCGAATCTTTAGCTTCCTAGATAGAGCTTCAATGAATTTTATAGCCTCGGTTGCTGGTAGGAAAAATGTTGAAAAATTGTTTAGAAAAATCATAAGCAAAAAAAGACTTCTCCAATAAAAAGCCGGAGTTAGGCGAATGCTTTTTGTGCTCAACAACCGAGTTTTATGGTTTGTTGACTTAGAAGAAAATTTTTGCATTGACGAAAACATTCGGCAGCGTAGTCGAGTGGTTAGAGCGCCGGTATTGTGATCGACACGATCCCGGTTCAAAACCTACTCGAGCCATTCTGTTGTATCCTTGGAAAAGACACGGCACTTTCCCCTGCTTGATCGTCTTGGCAAGCAGTTCTAAATTAAAGTCATATATGTATCAAATTACAAGAGGACAGCAATATCTTGGTATCTACGGAAGTAGGTCGAGGTAATTGCCTACCCTATGTATTAGCGCCTCCGTCGCTTTCTTGTGAGTCAGGAGAATAAATATTGAGATAAATAAAATAAAAATAATTGTTTCATATTACAAGAAGCATGGGGCTTCAATATCAAGCACTGAGATTTCTGTATAGATTTTGGTGCACTCTGCGGTCGCCTTTGATAGCTCATTCGGTACGAGTTTTACCAAAAAGCAACAAAAATTGGTCGTCAATGATTGCAAAGATATTGCTATTGAAGCTTGGTTGTCCCTCACTTGATGTCAAAGCTTCCCAAAAAATGTATTGTTTTTTCCTGTACTGGATGCTTTTGATCTATTTGAGAAGCAGTCACAGTGTGCGGTATTCGGCAAAATGCATCGCACAGTGATTGCTTTGCACAAAATCATCAAAGAAAATGGTAGAATTGTTAATTTTATTTAAAAAGTCTTGTACTTTACTTATTTTTGGAACTGGGCTTGCCTTGTAACCTATTTGTTAATGCTTTAACACGAAATTTTTATTGTTCAATAGATGCAGCAACGACAACGAAGGATCCAAGCAGGATGGATGAGTTGGAGGAAGGTATCTGGAGTTCTGTGCGACAGGAAGTTATCAGCAAAGGTTAAGGATAAAATATACAAGAGTGTTGTTAGACCAGCCATGCTTTATGGAATGGAAACGGTGGCAGTGACTGAACGACAAATGGGAAAAATGGAAGTTGCAGAGTTGAAAATGGTGAGATGGGCACTGGGAGTGACAAGAAAGGACAAGATAAGAAACGAATATGTGAGAGGGACTGCAAAAATTGCAAAGCTGGGAGAAAAACTTCTGAATGTGAGGCTACGTTGGTATGGACACGTAAAAAGGAGAGAAGAAGACTATGTGGGGAAAAGGATGATGGAGATGGCAGTGCCAGGCAGAAGGAAAAGAGGAAGGCCAAGGAGAAGGTGGATGGATTTGGTGAGAGAAGACATGGAAAGGGTTGGAGCTAGGGAAGGAGACGAAGTAGACCGAGTGAAATGGAGATTACTGTCGCGCTGTGGCGACCCCGAGTAGGGAGAAGCCGAAAGAAGAAGAAGAAGAAGATGCAGCAACGACAACGATCACCTAGAATTTTTATTTGAAAGTATTTATGACTTTTCATAAAAAATGGATATTCAATTTTCATCTACCCATTTATGCCCACTGTTGCCGTTTAAGAACAACAATAAAAAACCTTGTTTTTTAAAAAAAATTATAAAAAAAAGCGGTGAAACATGTTCTAGCGATAGGAAAAAATAATAAAAAACATAGAAATAAAATTAAAAACCAAAAATTGAAAATTCAGGCAAAAACGGATTAATAATAATACTTTCGAATTTTCACGTTCCGAATGCCTTGAGACGCCAAGTTTCCGCCCAGTGAGACACAGTACGACCTAGCCCCACGCCAATCGTAGCTTGATCGTTTGAGCTTATATTTGTATCCGTTGAAAGGAGAAATCCATCCATCACTTAATGTTTTGTAACCTGCGAGTCATATCGTAAAATTTTATTTTTGCTAGATAACTTTTGAAGAAAAAATTCTATATAACCCACATCGTTAATACAATAAAGCAAACTCATTATTTTCTTGATGTTTTGCTTTGCGATAAAATTACAATTGCTTAAGCAATGTTTTTAGAAACTCGTCAAAATTTAAAGTTGGGTCAATTTTTTTCAGAAATATATGATTTTGAAAAAGGGTGTCAAACCAAACTTAAATTTATATATAAATTTGTATTTAAACCGTTTGTTTTATTTGAAGCTTAACCAAATCTGATTGGAAAATTTGACAATGTTATAAAAGCTAAACTACGATTGAAATAATAAAAATAAAAAAATTTTTTTTCTACTTTATTTTCGATGCTAAATTACCAACGCTGTCTGTTCAAAGTAATTGGTATACTAGAACAATAACTAGTTAAAATTTCTCAGTTTATGTTGTGATTTTTACGCCCTCCCTCAATAAAGCAATATTGTTAAATTAAAACTCGACGCTTCTTGTACAGAATCATAAATATACTGTAACAATAATACAAACTTTTTAAACATGGTTTTTTAACCTGTTTAAATTCGTGGCTCAAAAAGCTCAAAGCGCAACTGTTGCAGCCTAATAAGTCTAGTCTTCAGCAGAGGCGCAGGAAAGCCATTTTCTAAGGGGGGGGCAAAAAAAAGCCATCAATTTCAATCAATGTACAAAATCTCTATTTTTGTCGGAAATTTTAGGTCAGAACCAAAAAAGTCATCACTTTCAAATGCCGTACCTAATTTTACCAAATCGTTTCTTCACAAAAAAATACCCACCGAGGATATGCTTTCAACACTTATTTAAACCATTTTTTCGGGGCCAACTAAAAAGCTCGCTGTGGCCCACCGGTGGAGAACTTCTGCTTTTAATACAAACAAAAATATTTGCAAAAAATGCTATTAAAACTTTTTGGTACTATAAGTTATAGCATTTTCATTTTTTTCAAATAGAATAAAAAATGATATTTGACTATTCAAATAAAAGAGAGTTGAAATGAGTTGGATAATTTACAATAAGATTGAAAGCTTACATGCTTACATAGTCTAACCCAAACAAACTTAAAATGCTACTTTGTGCAAAAATTATAACGAATTGGAAGGAAAAGAAGTTGGGAAAGCCGTGTTAACTATTGAAATCAATCAAAAAAGAACAAAAAATTATGCACTGAATGTGATTGAGTTTTTATTAATCGCACAAGCTTTCGTTCACTGCTTGCTCACTTCGTCACGAACAACGGAATAAAAATAGTATGCAATCCAAAACAAAATTTACACCAACAGTATTAAACGTAATAAAGAGACATATGTGACGTAATGAAATACAAAAATATAAGTTAGAAAAAACTGAGGTTGGTACAAATACGGCAGTACGGTAAATTACAATAATTCAAAAAAGATACAAGTGTGAGAAAATGGCATGCAAACGTAAAACCGTGCGAAATAGAGAAAAAAATCATACATGACGCTCACGTTTATGGAAATAGACGTTACATATAATGAAACATGAACGAGTAATCTCTATTTAAGTTTAAACCTTTATTGACGCAATCGAGTCTCTTCGACTTCCCGTTGTTGTTTTGTTGTACCTTTGACTTTTATGATCACTACTAATCTGAGATTTTTCAATGTATGATCCGGTGTATTAAAATGTTTGGCAACTGTTTCTACTGTGTTTAATGTCGCTCCTTTGTCCACTCATCTGTTGTCTTACTGGATTGCTGGTTTCTCCAATGTAGATCGTTTTTAAGCAGAAATCACAGAAAATTGCATAGATAACATGAGTTACAATTAACATTAAATGAGTCACAATTAAAATTTTCAGAGATTTTTACAGAGATTCCGTTGGGACCAGTTATAGTTAAATTAGTATTTCTATTAGGACAGAGATGGCATTTGGGATATTTGCAGGGAAAGGTGCCCGTAATGAAAATTTTATTTGGTAAAGAGGCAGAGGTAAGTAAAAGTTTGAGTTATGGAGTTTGACGATATGATATAAGTGGGAGTGTAGAGAAGATTTTATTAAGAGGGGGTCTTTGTTAGTAAAGGTTGCAGATAGCGTTTGGAGTGTAAATAGGCTTGTTAATGGGTAGGTTTTGTAGATAATGAAGTAAGGAGTGTGTTTTTTTAAGTATTAATGTAGTGTTCAAGAAATTAACTTCCTCAGCAGAATGGTTCGTTATAATATCAATGTGGTGATTCTCCCAGTTAAAATCTTTGTGAAATCCGAGTAATTCTTCTTCTCCGTGCGTTTTGAACAGAAAAATATCATCCATGTATGTAAGGTACGTATACTAAGGACTTATTGACATCTAAGGTACAGTAAAGGCTTATCGATATATCTAAGGTATAATAAGAATTATCTTAGACCAATGAACAAACTTGCCAAAAATCGGCAAACTTTATTAAACAAAGATGCCCTCTTAATGAAATCTTCCCTACTCTCCCACTTATATCATATCGTCAACCTCCAAACCTCAAATTTTACTCACATCTGCCTCTTTACCAAATAAAATTTTTATTACGGGCCCCTTTTCCTGCAAATATCCTAAATGCCATCTCTGTCCTAATATAAATATTAATTCAACTATAACTGGTCCCAACGGAGTCTTTATAAAAATTTCTGAAAATTTTAATTGTAACTCATTGCGGTCTAATTGAATTTACTATTTCGTCAGTCTAGATCCAAAGTCTTTTTCTTAATTTTTTTGAAAGATGTTTATGTGTATGTTGATTTTATGAAATATTTTTTAAGCGTTGCGGGAATTCCCTTAAGTTATTTGAACTAATCAATTAAAGTCCGATTGAAAAAAAAATATCTCCTTGCATTTATTACATACGGTTTGGACATCTTAGAAAGGTAAATAAACTAAATGCAAATCTGACATGAGTTTGGACCAAAGATCATAAATTATTTTTGCATCCCAGACGGTTAGTTGGACCGCAAAGGGTTAATGGCATCTATACACTTTTTTGTGATTTCTGCCCAAAAGCAATCTACATTGGAGAAACCAGCAATCCATTAAGACAACAGATGAGTGGACAAAGAAACTTGAAAAATCTCAGATTAGTAGTGATCATAAAAGTCAAAAAAGAACAAAACAACAACGGGAAGTGGAAGAACAAAAAATTATTTTCAGACTCGATTGCGTCAATAAAGGTTTAAACTTAAATAGAGATTACTCGTTCATGTTTCATTATATGTAACGTCTATTTCCATAAACGTGAGCGTCATGTATGATTTTTTTCTCTATTTCGCACGGTTTTACGTTTGCATGCCATTTTCTCACACTTGTATCTTTTTGAATTATTGTAATTTACCGTACTGCCGTATTTGTACCAACCTCAGTTTTTTCTAACTTATATTTTTGTATTTCATTACGTCACATATGTCTCTTTATTACGTTTAATACTGTTGGTGTAAATTTTGTTTTGGATTGCATACTATTTTTATTCCGTTGTTCGTGACGAAGTGAGCAAGCAGTGAACGAAAGCTTGTGCGATTAATAAAAACTCAATCACATTCAGTGCATAATTTTTTGTTCTTTTCTAATAAAAATCATTAAGTAAGATTTTAAGTTGATTTTTTTATTGAAAAACAGAAAAGTATAGTAGCAAAAACAGCTCTTACAGAATTAAGATATTTTTATTTTTTGATTAATTTTAGCTAGTAACTAGAGAAGATGAAGACTAATAGAAACTATGCTTGAATAAAAGGTAATCAACAAATAGCTGTCAAAATTATCTTTATTTTTTCCAAGTAATTGAATGGGAAAGCTGTCAGAACATATTAACAATATTAAGTGAAATTCATTATGTCATGCAATGTCAACTGCAATAAGATTGGAGATACAAAAAGTTACAAAAATACACATAAACCCTAGAAACAAACCAGACGTAGCTATAGTGTTTACCAATTAAAAATTTGGTAAAATAAGTATTATTTTCAAAAAGCCAAAAGACTATACTGCAAGTTTTTAAATGCATGTTTGTTACAAAGAGTCGGCACTGTATCCGAGTAGTTGAAGAGCACCGTATTGATGACAAACGTGGTTATCACAGTCATGATTAAAATGTACTTGGGTCATTCTCTTATAAATTTAACTTAAATTTCTCCTTTTTTCAAAGCAATTATAACTTTGCTGCTTTGGTTCAAATTTAATATAAATTATTGTCCAGCTTATTTCAATTTTGCTAGCAGCTTCAGTCTGACAGTAGCAGCTTTAATTGATTGATTTTACAAATTTATTTGCAAGTATGTAAAAATAAAAAAATCATTAATGTTTTACAAAATTTTTTTGAATAAATTCGATCTATGAAAAGTGGTAATATTTTATTTCTTTACGTAGGAGTAAAAAGCATATCTTCGATTATACTTATTATTTTATACGCCAAATACATAATTTCATCACTTACCATTACTTACTCGTGCGATTAGTTAAAATTAACTCCGAAATCAGGCAACAACTAAAAAGGCGTGCATCCCTGTACTAAGTTATTTAACAAAGTTAAAAATATTCATAATGGGCTTTAGATTGAATTTTTGTCTGAATGACATTGTTTTGTTATTTTTTGGTGCGTCTCCATTTAAACAAATCTTTCTTTTTATTGCTTTAGCATATTAATTATCTATTTGAAATTGAGCTTTCTTCATGTAGCTAACATGACCAATTTTTTGCTTTACGCAGTGGTCGGCAACCTTTTTTTTACAATGGCCCAAATTCTCTTCCAAAAATGATTGAAGGCCAAGCATTATACTTGAAACATACAAAAAAGAAATATACATAATGCCTAAATAAGACTTTACTTACGAGTCTCCTTCATCAATTAGTGCAATGTTTGAAATTGCATTTTGTCGTTTGTTTCAAATTTGTAATAATGATTATGTAATAATAATGACTAATAGAATGATTAAAATTATTTATTGCCAGTAATAAATCAGGAATTTGTGACAGCATAAACTACCTTTCTTTGTAGATGATGGAATTACTGATTGCTGTCAAAATTTAACCGAGCCACTTTATAGGTTCGGTCCAACGCCGACTTGATTGGGAAAACACCAAGTACTACGCGACCCATACTTACTTTATTACAAAATACTTGTATATTACGTGGTCCAATACTTTTTGCTAAAAGGCCCACAATTGAGCGGTGGCCCAAAGGTTGCCAATCACTGCTTTAATGTATTGCCTAGAAAGTCGTATACGGCGCCTCTGGTTTGCCACACAAGTGACCAAATAAATTGTGACAACTTCAAATAAAAAATTGTTATTTATTTAAGCTTATATAAATAAATAAAAAATTAAAACCAAAGCGTCTGAACCGGGTCTGTTCAAAACAAAGTTTCCTTTTCAGGTTCAGGTTCAGCAAATTTTAATTTTACTGGTTCGGTTCCGTTTCATGTTCAAAAAATTTATTTTTTCGGGTTCGGTTTCGTTTCAGGTTCAAAGAATAATAACAGTTAAAATAGGTTTGCTGATCCGGTTCGGGTTTGGTTCCATGCCTAATTTAAACATTCAAATATTCTATTTGAAGAAGAAACCGAAGGTGATTTTAGTTAATAGCAAAACGTTTTAACAAGTTTTTTTGCGAATAATTTTAACTCTCTTATTTGTACTAAAATTATTTAAAAATCCTTATCATTTATCTAGAAATCAAAATCTTCCGTTTCGTATGACCATATATCAAATTGATTGGGGCTTTCTACTGTATATTAACCCTTGTCCGGCGGCATAATTTTACACCGCTAATAGGCGGCATAGGTACAATTGTACCTAAACTTATTTTGTAGGAAATTTGTCGTTGTAGGTATAATTTCTGAAACAATTAAAGTTGATTCAAACAGTAAGTCTTTCAAGACCATGCGACAAAAATAAGCACCGCCCAGACACAACGTATTATGACGTCATAATGCATAGCGATGAAATTCTAAAGGCTGGTTTACACACAACGCGTGCGCGAGTCTCTCGCTGCTATTCAGCTACTTTTGAGTCAGTCAGAAGAAACGTTTTAAAAGTTTAAAAGCGCCAGAACTACAAATGATGGCTTAATAGAGCTTGATTGCGCAAAGCAGTAACTATTTTCCTTCTGCATAAGCCTTTTAGCCTCTTAAGTGAGCCTGGTTAGCCAGTTTTACAGTAGCCAGCCCTCACAGTAGTTAGCCAATTATTTAGCCAGTTTTTACCGTACAGTAGTTACCCAGTTACCTGTTTATATCCTGTTAGCCTCTACCTCGTCACGAGTTCGGTACTGCGCATAACCTGTAGCAATAGCAGTACAGAGCTGCAGTAGCAATATCGGCAGGTTTTGTAAAATCACACTTCTTGATGCCACTGATGCCTGGTATATTCACAATATATCATCTACAGGTTGTCTCAGTTGTTTTATATTACGAGATATTTTAGTTATATTTTAGGAAGCTGTTTATTTTTACCGATTAACTGAATTGTTATGAATGCACTTGGAACTAGGAGCCACAATTCACAAGCGCGAAGGTTAGTAGGCCTATGATACGGTCTCATGACCAATTTTACACTTTTCCTTATCGACAAATTACTTTACGTGATTTTATTTTCATATTTTTTGCAGATATACGGATGATGAATTGAGGCAAATGATTGAAGAATCGGATTCTGAATACGAGGAAAACTCGTATGTTGCATCAGATGACGAAACCTATATTCCAGCAGTGAATGGTGATACCGGCACTCCAGAAGATTCAGACATCGAGCAAGAAATGATCATAGAGCAAGAAGAAGAATACGACTCCGATGAAAGTGTTGAGGATGAGTCTTTGCCTCAAAACGTCAGTAGTATTTGGATAGCCAAGGATAAAAAAGAATGGAGTAGCAACCCATTACCAAGCGCACAGACAAGATCTCGTAACATTCTGCATCAAAGGGGTGGACCCGCAGCAAACAGTAATCTGTTTACACCAGATGAGTTATTCAAGTCAATAATGAGACCAGAGATTTGTGACATCATACTACGAGAAACAAATCGAAAGGGCAAAAGAGTGTGTGATGCTTTTAACAATGATCTGATGAACATGTTTCCTCTTGCCTTCAGACGGCCACCATCAAAAACATTCCAGCCTTTTACTGAAGCTGAGCTGCACGCATTTATTAACATTCTGATTGCTGCTGGTATACACAGACAAAACAAAGAGAATCTGGACGATATGTGGAAAGGTGATGCTTTACCGCTTATACGTGCAGCTACAGGTATGTCTCGTGACAGGTTCAAAATGATGCTCAGATTTATTAGATTTGACAACGAAAACACCCGCGCAGAACGCGCGCAAACAGATAAGGCCGCACCAATACGAGACATATGGATTATGTTGAATAGAAATTTGGAAAAAGCCTACAAGCCTTATAAATGCATCACCATCGACGAACAATTATTTCCATTTAGAGGTCATACTAAATTTACACAGTACATACCATCTAAATCTGCGAAATATGGCATCAAGGTTTTCTGGGCTTGCGATGCATTAAACGCATACCCACTACAAGGTCAGATTTACATTGGAAAACCAACAGATGGTCCCCGACAAGTAAACGTTGGCGAGCAAACAGTTCTGAACCTGGTCAGTTAGTATAAAAGCTCTGGAAGAAATGTGACAACGGATAACTTCTTCACAACTATGGAATTAGCTAAGGTATTGAACTCCTGAAACATGACTTTAATTGGTATAGTCAGAAAAAACAAAAGATTTCTGCCTAGCAACATGCAGCCTACCAAGGAAAGGCCTGTTTATTCAACCAATTTTGCCTACCATCGTGATGCAACAGTCTGTTCATATGTGCCAAAGAAGAAGAAAGCAGTTGTGCTTTTGTCATCTATGCACATGTCAGCAGAAGTTGAAGAAACGCAATCAGCCAAGCCAGAGATAATAAAATATTACAACAAAACAAAAGGCGGTGTTGATACTATGAATAAAATGCTGGGCGAGTACACTGTGAAACGACGAACACTGCGGTGGCCGCTGGCATTTTTTTACAACATGATTGATGTCACTGGGTTGGCATGCTACATCATCTATAGAGAACACAACGCAAGGTTTAGGGCAAAGGATCAACGAAGAAAGTTTCTGAAAGAGCTTGCCAATAGGCTGTGTATGGCCTCGATGGAAGCTCGTAGTAACAATAGGATGTTGATGAGGAACTATTTTATTCGAGGCGCAGTGGAAATAGTGCTTGGACGACGAATTGTGACGTCACGAGAAAATGCTGCTGTTGCTCGTGCTCCACATGGCAGTCGTGGACCCACTCCGATCGTTGGCAGTTGTTGTGTCTGCCGAGACCAGAAGAGGAAACAACGAAAAACCAGGAAAAGCTGTGTGATTTGCGGGCAGCCTGTGTGCAACAAACATTCAGTATTTAAAACGATGTGCATCCCTTGTGAAAATGAATAAACTCTTCTTCCTTTACTCATTTCTTCATGTTGTAAATACATTGATTGATTTGTGTTGTTTTAATAAAATAACATCATCTTTAAAAAATCATGATTAATTATTTTGGGATTCATTCCAAACAAAAGGTATATATAGGTACAATTGTACCTATGCCGCCTGTTATGGGTGTAAGAAAAACTTCATCCGATATACAAGGAATGTGTAAACATATTTGGCTGAAAATTTTTTTGAATAAATCTATGCAAGAATGTAGAGATGTCAGGAAATCTCAGGTATCTACGACTTATAACAAAAAAGTTATCGCTATTTAAAATCGCAAAAGTTACAATTGTACCTATGCCGCCGGACAAAGGTTAAGAATAGGCAACATTTAATGCCATTAAAAGGCAATGTGGCCCGTTGACGAATTTTTGGTAAATTGATTTTTCAAGGGATACAGTAAATGACAAATTAATCAGGAAAAAGGAGCATCAAACTTACAAAAGCTCAATGTTCTCAAATATTAATTAGCTTCGTTTAGCTACTTACTTTAAAAAACCTATTCTCTTAAAAAATTATTCAAACATCGTTACATAACTTACTCTGCCTGTTAACCAACAACGTCATACTGCACACAAACATTGAAAAAAGATATTAACCTCTTTTTAAATCATTCATAGCTCTTTCATGAAAAGTCAGTTCATTCATCGTTAAAAATTGGCGATAGCTTTCATTTAGGAATTGGTTTAATTCTGGAATTGAATTTTGTACTACCTCGATTCTATCAAATATTTCTTTTTGATTTTGTTTGACGTTTTTTGATTCCAAAAAAAGCTGTAAATGACGTAAAATATTTAGCACTTGTTTTTTTTTATTTAAAAAGTCTGAAATTCTTTCATTCGATTAACTTAAGGGTTTTAATTACTATATTTAAAATTGGTTCAATATGTAAAATAACTAAAGCTGTTTTTTACCGTTTAATTAAGTTACAACGCAGAAATTAAGTAATTTTTTTAAAACTATAAAATCGTTACGCCATTATTTTAGAGTTTTAACATTAATATTTATGCAAATATTTTTAAAGATATACTTTTGCAAATAGTCCAATAATCACCATTGTTAACATTACACTAAAAGTTGCAAGAATATAAAAAGAAATTTTCTTCTTATGTTCAGTTTTAAAAACCGTTTCTGTTTTTTGGATGCTTGCTGCGTTTTCTTGATGGCCTGTAAATAGTTTATTTAAAAAAAATATCTTATTTGAATTATTTAAAAAAATTTACTTTTCTGAGGGCCTACATAATTATCCAATTATTTTAATAAAACATTTGTTAGACCGTAGTAAATTTGCCTTTATTTATTTCATTCAATGATTGCAGTATTATTTGGCATTAAAACTTCAAGGTCTTAGAAACCAGATTTAAAGCATTTTCAGATTGTACAGCGTACAAAAATCATATCAAATAAGCTTTCAATATTTTTGGGCAAAATCATCATAGTGAGCTTTTAAATGTTTTAAAGAAATTTGTTTTTTTGTCATCCAAATTTGGTTATTTCATAAACAGACATTTTTTGACAATTAAGTTGTTCTTATTGCAAAACTGAAATGACTTAAAAAAATCACTTGCAATTCTATTTACATTTAGAAACGAGAATATTAATTTGTCGTCGTTGTTTGGAAAGTCATCCAATCTGGGTTAAACACAAGCAGTACCGAAGTCGAGGTTTATTCTTTTTTTACCCTAAACTGCTGCATCACCCGGATCAGATGCTGGCATCAGTGGTGTTGAGCTAGCATCAGCTTTTGTAATCCTAAACAATCAGACCTTGCGTTATATGTGGTGTACAATGCATGGAGCATGCTGTTAGGACATGGTCTGTGGTTTGTTCAGTGGTTCCACACGCGAAAATTGCAGAAGAAACGAGACCCCATTTATGGATGGACAAATGGAATCAATCAATACCATTCCGCAGACAATTCAGCTGAACCCAAGCTGTTTGGGGCAAGCCCATTCAACAGGCCTAGTTTTAGTTATAGGTATAAAAGCAAAAAACCTAGACGTACTCTCACAGTACTCCGTGTCTCATCAATAATCCGTCTACTGAGCAGAGCGGATGGCTAGTTCGCAAGGCTGTTGATAGTTTCCTCGCAGCTGTCACACGACGGCGCTAAATTTTAGCCTCACTTGACGGACAGCAAAGACCCACTTAGTAGACTGTGCAGTATATGATCAAAATCCAGAATCCTACCATTAACTGAGGTGAGTGTTGCTTCTAGTCGGCAAAGCTTATCTGGGTGGATATCTGAAAATATAAATGGGTGGTTTGTTTGGGGTGGGACGCGGGTATTTAGTGACAATGCGAAAAGACCCACTTAGTAGACTGTGCAATGTATGACCAGAATCCAGAATGCTACCATTAACTGAGGTGAGTGTTGCTTCTAGTCGGCAAAGCTTATCTGGGTTGATATCTGAAAGTATGAATGGGTGGTTCGTTTGGGGTGGGCGCAGGTATTTAGTAACAGTGCAAAATGCGTCATTCACGATTTTGCTTATCAAAAGGCGATGCAAAAAAATGAATACCACAACAAATTAGAGTATCAACATTCAAGCAACCTCACCAAACCGGCCAAAACAAAAAAAGAAATGAAATTTTTATGGTTTAAACCGCCATTCAGTGAACACGTGAAGACCAATGTTAGCAAGACTTTCCTTATTACTTGAGAAGCACTTTCCCTTTCGTCATCGTCTTCACAAAATTTGCAACAAGAGCACTGTGAAGATCAGCTACAACTGCAATGCCAACATGGCAGCGATTCTGTCCAGACATAACAGAAATATCTCGGCATCAAAAAACATCTCTGTAAATCGGCAATTGTGCAAGAAAATTATTATTTATAAAGCCAGCATTTCAACTGATGGCAATGACACTCCCAAATGCTACTATAGTTATAGCGAAACGGAATTTAAATCTCGTTTTTATAACCATCGCCGGACTTTCAGTAACAAGCAGAAAAGATATACCACCAAGCTATCAAAAGCCTTTTGGGAAGCCATAGATAATGTGAAGGGTCCTTGTATTAAATGAAGCACATCGGTCACCTCCCCACACCTACCAACACGGTGCCGCCAGGTGTAATCTGCCTTGGTAAAAAGCTAGCCATTCTCCTGGCGGATCCATTATTCATACTTAATAAAAGAACGGAACTCACCGGCAAGTGAAGTCATAAAAATAAATTTAAACTAAAAAATATTTTGTAATCTCTTTGAGCATTGAACTCGTTTGTTTTCATTCTACGTCACTTGCTGGTAAGAAGAGATTTACTTACATTTGTGTAGCTGCGCCTCATTTATATAAAAAAGCTGTTTAGCAGTTTTTCAAGTTATTTAAGGATTTTATTGCTATAATTTTTCAAATTTATTAGTTTTATTTCTCGTTTAACACGTATATTTGTATATTTATCTTTATTTTTCTTGTTTTTATTCCAGATAATCGCCTGATAACTGGTTTTTGGCAAAATAGACAGTTGCGGTTTTTAAAATTTTTTAAAGTATAGTGTTTTAATCTAAATTATAGGGTTTTGCAATCTAATTCGTTGTTTTTGCAATCAAATTCGTTTTTTTTGCAATCAATTTTGTTTTGCCAAAACTTTTATATATATATCTTTGTATAGGGTCTCCCGATAGGGTCTATGTACATATATACATAACATGGGATCTCTGTATTAGGTCTCCATAATATTAGGTTTCCGTAATTAGGTCTCCATAATCTATAGTCTCCATAATTAGGTTTCTATAATATAGTCTCCATGATGTATATACTGTATAGATAGGTATATAGACCTATCGGAGATCCTATATGAAGAACCAATATTATATATTTGGACTATATTATGGAGACCATATTATGGAGACCTAATATCTATTATTGAGACTACATTATGGAAACCTAATTTTGGAGACCTAATATTATGGAAACTATATTATAGAAACCTAATTGTGGAGACTATATATATCATAGAGACCTAATTATGGAGACCTAATATTATGGTGACCTAATACAGAGACCCTATTTTATCTATATATTTGATAATATAGACTTTATATATTTGATAAAATAGGGTCTCTGTATTAGGTCACCATAATATTAGGTCTCCATAATTAGGTCTCCATGATATATATAGTCTCCACAATTAGGTTTCTATAATATAGTTTCCATAATATTAGGTCTCCAAAATTAGGTTTCCATAATGTAGTCTCAATAATAGATATTAGGTCTCCATAATATGGTCTCCATAATATAGTCCAAATATATAATATTGGTTCTTCATATAGGATCTCCGATAGGTCTATATACCTATCTATACAGTATATACATTATGGAGACTAAATTATAGAAACCTAATTATGGAGACTATAGATTATGGAGACCTAATTACGGAAACCTAATATTATGGAGAGACCCCATATTATCTATAATACAGAGACCCCATATTATCTATATATGTACATAGACCCTATCGGGAGAGCCTATACAAAGATATATATATAAAAGTTTTGGCAAAACAAAATTGATTGCAAAAAAAACGAATTTGATTGCAAAAAGAACGAATTTGATTGCAAAAACAACGAATTAGATCGAAAAACCCTATAATAACTATATATATAAATATTCGTTTTTTGCGACAGATACTGTGCTATTTTAACATTTTTTAATTTATATATTTGCAGTGGTTTATTTAAATAAACAAATTTTATTCCGATTTTGATTATCAAGCACTGTATTACCTAAATTGAAAGCAGTCACATTTGTATCTACATATACTTTGCTGCACCTCGTGCCATACTTAGATACACAGACAGAATCAACAAGGGAGAGATTGGATAGAGGGCCGGAGATAGAGAGTGCGAGAAACGCAAAAAAAGTTGGTGGCCAAAGGCGAACAAAAGTGTTGAAGTTAAAATCGCATATCGCAAAACGCGCATCTGTATTTTTTTATGTGACAGCACCTGAGCTGACAATTAACAATAATAACTAGAGTTTTTTGAAAGAACTCTGAGCAATTGCGAACAAAGTCGCATCCTTCACAATTTTTCTAACCAAAGAAACCGTTTAGCATCTAAATCAGTGTTTACCTTTTGGATTAAATTACTTTTTCTTTCGTCGATAAGCCCCTTTCAACGAGTTAGTCATTTGTCGTTTCTCAGCGAGTATAAAGTTGCTGGCTTTTGCTTGAAGACAGCGTGACACTAACATAGTATTTATTTAGAAATTCAACAAGAACTTGTTTTTTCTTTAGTTCTTTTGTTTATTTTGAAGGCTCTTTGGCTTATTTTGATAATCGTAAAAGAAGACGATAAAAATCTGACAAAATAGAGTTTTTCCAAATTAATTTGACAAAAGAGTCACAAAATTTTTAGTAAGGAATAGATAACTGATAGCTGTTAAGACTGTGGGTTATATAAAGCTGCATGCCAACTTGCATTTTGTAAAAGTCAAATATAGACAATAAAAAATCTCTTCAAATTAATATTTTTATATGCGTTTTATTGTTTTAAATCAGCGTCAAATCACTTAAAAATTAAACTCATTTAATAACTTTCTAGTCATCTAGATTTATCTCTATATTATTATCTTCTGACTTACAGGAATTTGTCGAAGGCGTTATACATAGGGTAACTGCCAAGCAATTACCCAAACTGTTTCCGGTGAGAGCAAGATATTATTGACTGGTTGAATTGTGATATTTTTGTTTATAGTTTTATAAAAATATGACTGAAATTTAGAGTTAGTTGTTAAAACGCCAAGCAGGAGAAAGTGCCGTGAAGTTTTTTTCCAAGGACCCAAAAGAACCGAAACAAAAATATTGATCTCACTGAATATCAACTTTGATTCGATAGAAATATCCCTTTGTTAGCGAATTTCAACGGCAGACACATCAACTGGGTTTGATTTATAATATTTTTTTTCAACTGAAGGTTTTAATAAATTACAGTCTTGACAGTTACTTATGGCTGAGTTATAAAAACTAATAACTAAAAATACTATCAATCCCTAGTGCACTACGTTTATATTTTAGCATTTAAACTTTAAATACTGTAGTAGAGACGGAAAACCTGGGACAATGGGCCTCTGTGACAACAAAATCATGTAAGAATGACTAATGCTGATAAAAGAAAACCTTTTTTTTAAGAACACTACAAGTTAGGGACAAAACTAAAGAAAATCCGGACAAATTCAAAGTAAAGACTTTTATTTAGAGATCACGTCAATTTAGGGACGGAAATCAACTATTCCGAGTCAGATTCAAAGTGAAGAAATTTTTTTACTTTTTAGAGATCACCTCGTTATGGCGACGAAAATTAAAGAAATCGGGACAGATTTAAAGTGATGAGTTTTTTGTTAAATCACTTGTTTTTGGGGACGAAAATTAAGGAAACCAGGACAGATTCAAAATGATTACCTCTCTTTGGCGTCAAAAATTAAGAAACCAAGACGGAATAAAAATCTTTTTGCAATTTTCTTACGTATTTTAACTTACGCGGCCTTCTTTCTTTAAAATTTTAAAATATGGCCCCCAAATAACAAGAAGGTTCCCCACCTCTGTACTATACCGTATGGATTGTATATGAACTAAGAATTTTATTTGCTTAAAAAGCAAAAAACATTGTAGAAATTACAATTTAATTTAAAATACTGTTAGATTTATTTCAACTACAAGAAAGTTTCATAAATGGTATCATGATACAAACACATAGCATTATGACATTGGGATATTACTAATTATAAATCAAATTTCAACAACTAACTTACTGCATAACACTTCAACATTATCATATATTTCCATCGTATTGATTCTGTTGTATTCCCACTACTTCAATATTTTTTAATTTCACACTTAATAAAAAAGAAAGAAAAATACGCTGAAGTATTGTTTTTTTGAAAAGTAATCAGTAAATATTTTTGTCTTATTTAGTAAGTTCATATCTCGTCTAAAAACATTAAAACATTTTTAACTGTTAATTATTGTCTTGAGTTGAAGGACATCCAGTAAAAACTTTATGCTAATGAATGTTTGCCTTGTGATCATATCTATCCGCTTTTGGAAGAAGCAAAATATAGAAGTTAAGTTAAAACTGCCTCTTCATTATTATAGTTTCTCTAGAATGATTTCACTTAAATTAGGAGCTTTTTGTCAAGGTTACCACCAGAAGAAAATAAAGGTTAAAGTACTTTTCTAACACTCGATATAAAAAATATAAGGAGTTAAAACCGACTTGATGTATATCATAAACACATCGATCCTTATTTATCAGCCAAGCTACCATCTGAATCTGGATAACTTTTTTTTAACAATGCTATTACCTTGCAAATACGCACAGTTTGCATTGTTTAAAATAAAAAAATATAAAATGTGGCACACTAAATTGTAAGCGCGTCAATTGCTCGCTTGGTTATTTTTAGTTGTTGTAAGTTTTAATCCTTCTACTGTTAAGTTTCTTTGCTTAAATCTAAATCTACATAAAGTTAAACATTGGATAAGTTATCAAAACTAAGTTGACCGCTTAGTCATTTTTAGTTGTTGTAAGTTTTAATCCTTCTACTGTAAAGATCCTTTGCTTAAATCTAAATCTACAAAAAGTTAAACATTGGATAAGTTATCAAAACTAAGTTGAAAAGTTTCATTCAGTTTTTTAAAAATAAGGCAAAACATTTTTGAAATATATTCTAAATTTTCTTCTCTTTCTGATGTTTTAAAAATTTTGCAAAAGCGGTCGCGGTCTTGTAGAATTCAAACCGAAACCTAGTTGCTGTAATTGGCTTATGAATTTCATAAACATTAAAAACCTGAAAGGCATTTGTACAAGTTTCTCGCCAAACTTCTCCAAAGGAAACAACAATGCAGAAGTATGTTCCAGAACGTTTTTGTGGCAGGTATTTCCTTGTAATGCATAGTATGAAGACGTTTGTTTTTTACTGAGCTTAGTGAAATTTCAACAAGATTTGACTCGCCCCATTTATAAGGTAAAAAACACTCGTAAACAAGTTGCATGCATATTCATTGAAATATATACTGACGATATAAATGCTTCTTTATATAAAGTTACCTCGTCAATGTTTGCAATCAACGTTTACCCGTTTGATTCTATGCCAGTTTAAATTGACAAAAAGTACAAATCATCTATATGGAGAAGAAAAAGTATTAAATCGACAGCTTTCAGTTATGCTGCTAATCAATTTTCTTTTTCAGTCTGGTTTCTGTGACAGACTTTGTTTCAAATAGAAAATTAAGTAACTACAAAAATATTTTTTTTCATTGCATTGAAAATTGTTGCTGCACAAAATAATAACAAAAATTTTTTAAAATTTTTTAGTGGATATATTTTTTTTAAGATTACAACTTGTTTTACAAAAAAATAAAAAATAATGCGTAGTCATATTGAAACTTTTAAGGTTATTATTTATTCTTCAAATCACAAGTTGCCAAGCATATTAAGGTGTTTTGGTTTATTTGAGATATGTACAGTTATATAAAAATGTAAGGAAACTCATTTTAACATTTTGTCATAAAATTGGAAAAATAGACAGACATTTTTTGGGAGTGCTTGATGGAAATCTTGAACAAGCGTTATTTTATATACATTTTTTTTTATCAGAAACACACACCCACAGCCTTTTATATTTGGTTTTTGGAAACATTAATAACTTCTACTTTTTTTAGGTGTATGCGTTGACTATAAATATATGTGGAATAAAAAATGTCTTCTTTACTTTAAAAGTTTATAACTGCCCAATCAAAAAATTTCTCTTGGCATATCGTTGGCCGAGCAAAGGTTTTAGCGGCCTATTGTTGGCAAGGAAATATTTTGCCTAATATATGATTTACTAACATATTGTCAACAAGGGCGTTGCATACTTCATCGGCAAAAAACAACAGCAGTTTGATCATCCAATCTTTAATGCATATAATCGTAATTTTCGATTAATGTTGGGAAAAAACAGTTTTAATGGCATTTGATTTATAACAAATAACCTACGTTGTTATTTTACATTTTATCGACAAAAAGCCAATAATCGGATTATCCAACTTTTCCCAATGAATAATTCTGATTTCTGATTGTATAACACAAAAAAACGGTTAGCTGTACACTTGATTTACAAAAAAATTTGATCTAGCAACAATAAATATATGACAATAGTGGGTGCTGGTAAAGTAGGTGGCCTATCCACCAGTTCGGTATTTATTAAAATGCTGTTAACAATGAAACGTTGTTTTAATATGTTTAGCAAGTGGTTATTTCTGTTTTTTATCTTTCTTTTTTCGTGTGACGGTAACTTTATTCTTTTATCCTAACCCCTTCGAAGATCTTTCTGAGAGAATTTTGTCAAACAATTGCTGCCAGTAAAGAAAGTGATACGTTGTTTTTACAAGAAAAGGGTGTTCTACAAGATCAAGAGTTATGTGAAGTGTTAGGATCGCATGAGACTAGCAAATAAAAAATCTCGTGGACAGGATAGAATGGTATGGAGATGCAAACGAAAAGGCTTTCTTATAAGGTAGGACACATTCAAATCTGGTAGGCTACATACTATACCGGCACCTAATAGTGTTTTAAATAATGACAGGACAACTATGCCGTTACACTTGGTACATTATTGTCTTTTTGTTTCCGCTTTTTTACTTGTCATTAAACAGTGTTTTTGTTCATAAAATAAATGTCACACTTCATTACTAATAATTTTAATCATAACGATTTGGTTTATAACCGTTAAAAGTAATTCGTAGTTTTATTATAAGATAATAATCGCGTCGCCTCGGAGTGCTGCACTCGTATTATGTGATATAATGGCCGATGCGCTTTCTTTTGCGCGATGCATATATCCTTTTTCTCTTTTCGCCGGACAGTAATGACGAAATCTGTTTTTTGATCAGCGTCACTGTAGTAGAATGTTCGCGTATATACTATGTGGTTCTAGTATAAGCGTATTCTCTAGAGAGTTGGAGAATAACCTGGTTTATTCGAGTGAGTTCGTCACGTGGTATTTGTCTATATATACTCTCGTTCGATCGCATTGACAGAGACGAAAATGAAATACGACGAAAGAGACGCATAAAGCGAAAAGGGTCGCTTTGAGAGAAAGTAGAATTTGTGGCGAGTGTTGAATTTATTTTGCGCCAGTGTTTTGGAGTTGTGTTCTACGGGGTAAAATCATTTTGTGTTGATTGAATCACGTTATAGCGTTGGTATCGGTTTGCAGTTTGGCAAAGCGTGGAATAGAAATTTCGCCGGTCGTGACTTTCGTAATACATTCGTTCTTATTAGAGACAATGGTCTCTGTTTGTTTGTGAAGAAGAGTCTTTAACGGATCAATCCGAGCTTTTGTTCAAACTAACCGTATAAAACGGTCAGGCTCATAGCAGATTACTTCTTGATCCGGAATAAAATAAAATTTAGGCACAGCTTTGTTTTAGCGCAAGTATTCGGGTTACCTAGCTCAACTGGTCCTTTAGAATTCCCGAACAAAGTCTGTGACAATAAGGCACAGCAAGTAATTCAAATTAGGCTGAAAGAAGCATTTCAAAAAAAGAAGTTATATAATTAGAATTAAAATATGACTTTTGCACAGCAGAAACAAAAAAACGTATACTATAGGCTAGCAAAATTAGAACTTGATATAGAGGAAATGGTTTTAAACATTAAACAAAAACATAATTAACTTATTGCTTCTGGCTCAGAATTAATAGAAAAAAATATACTGTAAAATATCATGTTTTGAGACTGGCCTTCTACTAAAAAATTAGCTTGTAGTCAGTAAACTCGGTTTATCTAAAGTTTTTTAAGTCTGGTTATGCTTTTTTTGT
The DNA here is from genome assembly GCA_963680785.1 of Diplosoma virens. Taxonomy (NCBI): domain Eukaryota; kingdom Metazoa; phylum Chordata; class Ascidiacea; order Aplousobranchia; family Didemnidae; genus Diplosoma; species Diplosoma virens. The sequence continues at coordinate 34,173,571 of OY796893.1, read as the reverse complement.
TAATTCGTTTTTACTTTTAGTCATAGATTTTTGTTTTATTTGGAGTTTTTGAAAACAAGCAAGAATACATAAAAAATATACTGGATTAAAATTTAATCGATTACCTTAACAACAGTTATCGTTTCTCAAATGGCAACGCTTCCCCTTATCTGACAAAGCAACGGAAGTGCTAAGAAAAACAGCTGAAACTGTACAGCTGAAACTGTATTGGGAGTGACATTTGAGAAACGAAAAGGAGACAGGGAGACATGGTGGTGGAATGATGAAGTTCAGGAGAGCATAAAAGAAAAGAAAGAGGCAAAGAAAGCATGGGATAAAATAAGAGATGAAAAGAGTAAAAAGATCTACAAAGAAGAGTAAGGTAAAGAAGGCAGTTGCAATGGCGAAGAGACGTGCATATATCAATTTGTATGCTAGATTGAAAACAAAAGAAGGTGAAAACGAGTAGTACCGATTGGCTAGGCAGAGAGACAGAACAGGGAAAGACGTGCAGCACGTGAGGGTTATAAAGAATGAAAACGGTAATGTTACGGCGAATTCGGAGGCAGTGTTAAAGAGATGGAAGAAGTACTTTGAGAAATTGATAAACGAGGAAAATAACAGAGACCCTAGGACAGAGGAACCAGAAGTGGTTAACGAAAAGGTAAATTGTATCAGTAGAGAAGAAGTAAAGAACGCACTAAGAAGAATGGAAAAGATAAAGCGGTTGGGCCAGATGAGTTGCCAGTAGAGCATTAAACAAATAAAATCATATAGTAAATTTCGTACAGAATTTTAAAACCACCTTATAGCAACGTAATTTTTAATGGTAATAGACTTCACAAATTTTAAAACATCTACTGCTGGTTTTTATTATTACAGGTGACTCCACCTAATTGGACAAAGAAATTGAAGATGATAAAAGCCCTATGCGACTTCAAAGGAAACATCCAGATCATTACGGCCTATCCAGTTTGATAAAAATTCACATAATTTACTTCTTTTGCATCTATTCTTGTTTGCTATTTGTATGTTTTATTTTACGTATATAAATTTTTGTCCAGCCATATGCTTTTAAAATGGTCCTTTTAACCCGTGGCAGGATTTCTTTTAGTGGGTTTCTTTGCCTGCCTGACCCTTTTTGGTCCAGAACCTTTTGGTTTTTGAGTTTATTGTTTCTCCCACCCATGATTCACAATATTCTCTGACTATGGCTCGGATGTGTGTATTCATTTATCTTCTTTTCGCTTTCCCTTTCTTATTAACATCACATTGCATTGTTCAAAGCAACAGCAACCATGCACAAGGTCAGTTGTGCATAACGTACTTCCTTTGGTCGCTGCTTCCTTATTCACAATCTTTATTTCTACATGCACTATGATTAATTTCAAATTGATTGTGAGTAAAAATGAAAATAAATAAAATAAAATAAATAATAGAAGTTTGGAAGTGCATGGGAAAGATGGGAAAAAGTTTTTGACCAGACTGTTCAACAAACTATTGATGGTTGAACGGATGCCAGAAGAATGGAGAAGGAGTGTGGCTTATCCCAATCTATAAAAACAAGGGGGACGCACAGTATTGTGGAAACTACAGAGGAATAAAGCTAATGAGCCACACAATGAAGGTATGGAAAAAAATTATTGAAGTCAGGCTAAGAGATAGAATAAAGATCAGCAAACAGCAATATGGATTTATGCCAGGAAAAGGAACCACCGATGCCATGTTTGCTTTAAGAATGTTGATAGAAAAATACAGGGAAGGTCAAAGAGAGCTACATTGTGTATTTGTAGTCCTAGAAAAAGCTTACGACAGGGTTCCGCGGGAAGAGCTGTGGTACTGTATGAGAAAATCTGAAATAGTGGAAAATTACTGTACAGTATCTGCGACTAGTACAGGATATGTTGAGGGAAGCGAAACAATGGTGAGGTGTGCAATAGGAACTACAGAAAGTTTCAAGGTTAAGGTTGGACTGCACCAGGGATCAGCGTTAAGTCCGTTCCTGTTTGCAGTGATAATGGACAGGCTAACGGATGAAGTAAGCAGAGAACCACCATGGACGAACCTGTTTGTTGATGATATGGTGATTTCCGAAAATACCAGGGAAGAAGTGGAGTGGAGACTAGAATGCATTGGAAAGAAGAGGGATAAAAGTAAGTAGGTCAGAGACCAAATATATGTGCATAAATGGAGGAAATGACAACAAAACAGTGAAGATGGAGGATACAAAAGTGCCACGAGTAAAGGAATTTAAGTGTTTGGGATCAACGGTGCAAGAAAATTGTGATTGTGAGAGGCAGGTAAAGAAGAGAGTCCAGCAGGATGGAACGGATGGAGAAGAGTATCGGAGGTAATCTGTGACAAAAGGTTACTAGCTAGAGTAAAAGTAAAAGTGTACAGCTCAGTGGTGAGACCAGCAATGGTGTATGGACTTGAGACGGTGGCGCTCACAAAGAAACAAATGGAAGAGATGGAAGTCGCAGAGATGAAAATGTTGAGATTTGCTATGTTGAGTGACGAGAAAAGACAAGATTAGAAACGAGTACGTCAGGAGTATCGTTAAGGTAGAACGGTTAGGAATGAAGATGAGGGAGGCCAAGATGAGGTGGTATAGACATGTCATGAGAAGAGACCGAGAATATGTTGGAAAAAGGATGATGAAAATGGAGTTACCGGGAAAGAGGAAAAGAGGGAGACCAAAGAGAAGATTTTTGGATATAGTGAAAGAAGATATGGCGGAAATTGGTGCAAAGGAGACGGATGTTGAATACAGAAAGGTTTGGAGAATGATGATACGCTGTGGTCACCCCTGACTGAAGGGAAAAGCCGAAAAAAGATTTGAATGCCAATCTATGAGTAAAAATCTACAAAATTTTAAGTTGAATGTGTAATCTTTCGATTGACAATGTAGAAGTTTGTAAATTAGTTGGTTTCTTTATCTTTAACAAATCATCTAAAATATTTAGTGTAAATAATGTAAGTTAATACCGTATTAACGGTTTTGCTACCCTATGTAATAAATTTAAAACTAAGCTAGAATAGCTAAAAGAACTATTTTAATTTTATAAAAAATATAATTTACCGATCGCTTCAGAATGCAAATGGATCACATTAATTTCTTTGATTAAATATTTTTTTATTTCGAAAACAATACTTAATCAGAAATTGTTACCTTGTTACGTAACTCGACAGTTGATCAAACGATACTTGATCGAGTAATGAAAGAGAAAATTTACAATTTTGAATCTGTCCGGTTTTGACAATTTTTGTCTCAAAAACGTAGTGATCTATCTCCAAAAAAAAGGTCTTCACTTTAAATCTTTTCCGGTTTTGTCGATTTTTTCTCCCAAAAACACAGTAATCTCTAAAAAACGTTTCCCTTTTGAATTAGTCTCTGATTTCTCCAAGGGGTCTTCAAGGGTGGGGCCATGGAACAATACCCCCCCTAAATAACTGACT